>CM076106.1:7200000-8400000 GCA_038048805.1 Hipparchia sbordonii | reverse complement strand
AAAATTGGTATTTTTCTAGTACGTAGGTACACTACTACGAGGAGTAGGCATTTCCATACTTACCTTAAGATGGGCGGGCAGGCTGCCACTGGTTAGAGGCTCCAAATCCTCGGCAAGAGATCCGCTAAAGCGATTGGAACTCTCCATCGCCTAAATCAAACGGATCATACACATCTCTAATTCATCTGCGTTGGATTTGCGCGCCTCTCGCTCTTCGTAGACCGATAATATATGTGTAATCGTAAAAATAAAGTTTCTATTCAGTAAAGTCTATCATCGAGAAAGTATCTCGTCTACAAGATTGAACGAAGACAAATATTTCTATTTTATCCGTCACAATTCGAGAAAATTACGTTGCCATGTTAGTGTTTGTAGAGAAAAATACCATAGATAAGTAAAAATTACTTTTATCTCTACTTTTGACGTAACGAGACGAATCATATGTGCAACCATGTTAGTGTCGATAGACATATAGAGATAACACGAGAAAAGGTGTAGACAAAGCTTTCTCTATGCTGCCATGTTAGCCCAGCTGGACTAGGTCAGAGATAGATAGATAATGCAAAAATTATTAATTTCCAAACTGTCCCTTCGGAAACCGTAGTCGAGAAGCGTTGTAGTCTTATAATGTGCCCAGTATTTATAATCACTATTGCGCCAGGAGAGTTGTCTTTGGATACTTCGGAAAAGTGATTTTTCTTGAGAGATTGTTGCCCAATGCCCATGAAGTTTTTGGAAGTGATAGATAATCTAACCTATCATGCGGATACTAGAATAATGTCTACGTACTTAATTTGATTTTATTGATTCGCAAGTTAATTGACCCACAAGTTAATTGACCTTTCAAGTTAACTGAAGTTAAAAGTTGGTCGATTTAATTTGCATAGTTTTCACGTTTAATTTCCAGTAACTGTTTACAAATTCAATCAAAATTTATCCCGTAGTGATATTTAGGTATGATTATGTGTCTCGGTATGTGAAGTCAATTAAAAATTATTAAATTAAGTCGTTACCAATTGGGCAAGCATAGCGGACTATGGCCTATAACCCTTCTCTAAGAGGAGACATGCGCTCAGTAGTGAGCCGTTAATGGATTGTTGTTGTTGTTGTTGTTGATGATGATGATGACGATGATGATGATGACGACGATGATGATGATGATGATAACGATGATGTATGATTATGAATTGCTAAAACCTTAGTTTCTATAGAATAAACTGGCAAGCATTAGTAAAATTATAAATGTTCACATTCTTGTACAATTTGGTTTTCCTTAGAAATTCTTGTACAAAACTTCTAAGAAAAGGTTGTAAAAAGTTGGGAAATAGTAAGGACGGTCCCTTGAGTGTCGTTTTTAGCCGTAGGTTGGTGCTTAAATCAAATGTTCACCGTTTAAGAAAATTATGAGAAAAGGACTATACCTAGATTGGTTTTACATAGTTTTACATACAAGAGAATCAGCCAAGTTGAAGTTGACTAATATCCTCCTTTCCCCTCCAAATAGGCGGAAAGCTTATGCTAGAAGTAGGTGCACGACAAGTTTGCCCGCTACCATCTTAGACTGCAACGTCACTTACCATCAGGTCAGTTATAGCGTTAATTTCGAAATCAATTCATTGATCCTAATTCTTTTACTTGGTACGGTTTGACTTTGAACGATTTAAATCCTAACAAAGTTGTTTAAAGCTCAACACGAAGGAGCCATTCAGTTTTTGTGCCGCGCTCTCTCCAATCGTCCCCAGATCCGTTTACGTTGACAACTTTATCGAGTGGTTTTCGATAAATTGCGGCGAAGAAAACTAAGTTAATCCGGGAAGGAATTTAGATAAGGTTTTAGTAATGCCTGCTATCAACATAATACAATTGGAAACCAAGAGAAACGTATCCAATGCCATGTATCTTACAATAAAAACTTTCATTTTCCATCGAATACCTATTGAGTAGGTAACTTAATTGAATGAAATGAATTCTCTATTTCCGCTACAAAATATTTTATTTACAGATATGAATATACTACTGCTGCTATACGCTTACTGAATCACATCATACCACACTAATATTATAAAGGCGAAAGTTTGTACGTGTATGCGTCCGCGTGTGTGTGTGTGTATGTTTGTTACTCCTTCACGCCACATCAAATGAATCGATTTGGATGAAATTTGGAATAGAGGTGGATCATATCCAGGATTAACACAAGGGGTAGCCCTTGTGTTAATCCTGGATGTTATCCCGGAAAATTAAGGAGTTCCTGCGCGAAGTGAAAAACCTTAATCCAAGTGAAAGAAGTCGCGGGCATCGTCTAGTAGTTTATATTTGTAATTTACTATTCACTTGATCCTTGTGTAACCCGATATTTGGGGATTTATATCATATCAGTATGGACCGTAATTTCCTCAGGCGTATAATAAACGTTTGATTTAACCGGGTATGACGAACTGTCCGGGTTGGGTTTGTCGATTTATGTTTACTGCCATTTTTAACCACTTCCAAAAAAGAGGAGTGACCTTCTAGTAACACATGAGAGAAACGTTTATTGCAGTCGGGCGAGCATCGCGTATCGGTTTCAACGTTTCTATTTAAGTCGCTCAACTTCACCAAACGTGTACAAACTGAAATTATTTTTATGCTTTGTAGTGGCGTTTGAAGTCGGTTTGTCGGTTTTTTGAAAAGAATTTTTATGTTAAACTCTGCAGTTTTGTGTATTGCCTTATGTTAATCAATTTTCAGGATCATCAACAGATTTAGGATTTTTTGTTAAATTGTTATAATTATTTTACTAAACTCATCATCATCATATTTAAAGAAAGACTGGAAGACTGTGGAAGCTGAAGAATCTTAATAATTTATCGCTCTCTTCATCGCTACTTTTTTGTTTGTAAAAATAAATACTCTTAAATAGAAGAACAGAACTGACTGATCTATCAATGCAAAGCACAAATCATGAACGGATTGGATGAAAGGTATACAACTAGCTATTATGACGTAGGCATCCGCTAAGAAAGGACTTTTGAAAATTCAATCAATAAAATATGGGTTTGAAAAATCGAACTTACCTTGAGCGAAGCCGTAGGCAGAAGCAATGCTAAAACTATGCTTTTGCCGTTACTTATTGTTTTTTCACAAAGTTCACTCACCAATACGTTAGTATCAACATACCTCTTTAAATCCACTCGCAACTTTTTAAACCTTGGATCAAACGCTAACTAATACGATTAATTGGCTGTCATATGACTTGCTAACAATATTTTTACGCGCTGTTGTACGGATTTATGTGAAATTGACAATAAAACCAAGCATTATAAGAATCACAAAATTTAAAGGATATTAATTCCGACAGGATCGGCCGATTGCAATCACTTGGAAGTCTATTTTATGGCCTGTACCGGATGCGCCATAAAGTGCCGCATAAAATCAGTTAGCGCGCGACATCGAGGTACATAAAAATAAATAACATTAATTATATTAGACTCTAAGGTGGACTCTACGCTATTGAACGGCATTAGAGTTTAATTCTTAAGAATACCTAAGATCTTATTTTATGTGATCGAAGCCTAAGATAATTACGTCTTCCCTTCTGGCTCCGCACTTTACGGAAAAACTCTGTGGATAGGACAGACAAGATCAAGAGCCGATTTGTATACACTTACGAGTACTTACACTGTTTAAGAATTGTATAATATAATATTTCTTAGTTTTATACGAATCCTAAGTTTCTTATTTCTTCGGTGACATTTATAATAATAAAAAAAAATTACGATTCGCATAAATTAATTAATTAAAACAGCTTAATGAAAGTTTTCACGGAAATTAGACATGCTTGTCATGATATAATAACAGCAATCATTAACAGTACGTATAAAGGTACATAACCGTAACTTTATTTAGAATTACTATAGGATTTAGAATGAGTTTGCTTTGTGTGCGAACAATGGATCATAATCAAGCTGTAACCCGCGAAGTTGGATCGTGAAACTTCATGGAAGTTGTAAAGACGATCGTGTTTACAAAATGTTGATATTCATAATAATATTATAATGCGTAAAGCATACGAGGTTTGTTAATATCGTAAAAATTGCCAAAATCAGGTTTTCTTTTAAAAATTCACTTTTAACGTCCAATACTTACCTAGCTACTTATTTTGTCAGTAAAAGCGTTTAGTATTGTAGTATGCGAAACTGTACTTATTTGCTTTTTGGTTTGTTAGTTGGTCCTTCAATCACGCAGCAATGGAGCAATGGACTGACGTCATTTTTTGAATAGGTATATTTGAGGACTTGAGTGACATAGAGTGTGCTGGGTGGAGTGATTCCGGAAATAGAGAAGTTTTCCGCGGAATTTTTAAAAACCTAACTCCACGGGGACGACATCATATAATTGTAACTATTACTTATAATCTGATTAATATGCAGATTTAAATTACTTTAACGCAAAAATTACATCGCTAGAGACCATTAAATTTTAAGAATCTGTACATCAAAGGCATATTTTCTAAGCAAACAAGAAAAGAAATAGCTGAAAAATTGCTCTGGCACGAATTTTTCAAAAGATCCAATTAACTCCGGGATACTCGAAAGGGTTTATGGGAATTGAAGGAGCAGTGACTAACAAATCTCGTTGATGTTTAAAAGCGTTCGAATTTTCTAACCTCCAGCCAAAAGAATAAATCATGGTGTACCACGTTTTACATACATTTTTATTTTTTCATTATACTCAAAGTTTATACTGGATATATTTTATATCTTATAATGGTAGGTCTTTTTTTACGTAGATTTTGAATATTTTTTTTTGAAGTAATCATCACAATTTATTAAATGATTATTTTGAGGTAAACCCAAAATATTTTAACATTTAATTAAGAGATATAAATAAAGTTTATTAACCTCGTGGTAAATCTGCTCTGAGTTCAAAAACTTGCTAACACGTGAAGAATTCAATAAACTACCTTCTACACTTACTTTGCTATTTCATGAGTTCAAAACAATACTACGTGACTGGTTGGTTGATAAAATATGTTACTCATAGATTTAGGATTGGTAGTGTAGCTGCGCAGCGAGTACCAATCCTAAATAATGTTAAGTTACCCTCTAAAAGAGATCCTTGCAAAAATATTTAAAAGTTGAATTTTCTCCTTTTTTCTATTGATCTGAACTTTATAAAAGGAGAAAATTCTAGGAACAAATAATGTTAATAACCTTAATTTAAGAACACATTTGCATGTTATGCGTGTAGTGAACATACATGTAGCTTTATAATGTAATTTGTCATGTTTTAGATGTGTTTGCATACTCGTACATGACGAAAATTTTTTGTTTTAACAATTTCTCTGCAACATTGTAGGATGAAAAAATCATTACATTGAAAAAATCTATACCTATACACTATAGAAGTCAAAAATGAGGAGACATTGTGTGAAGTGGAACTAATTAGTGGTTTTATTATTAGACGTATGGCTTTGTTACGGGTGAAGTTATGAAACATGAAATAAGTAAGCAGGAACTTAAGGGCGTCGTAACAATGAAAATGTCACTTTATGAAATGGGCTCGTAGTTGATTAATGAAGTTAGAGTGGATTGTTGGGCCCTTTTTACCCCGTTCATTTATTTTCGTATCCCATGTCAGATAGAAACAATATCCAAAACATTGTAAAGCTTCGTCTACACTCAGCGAGCTGAGCACGAGCGGAACTTTTCTGTTGGCGCCGTATTTTTTTTTAACATTTACTTTATTTATTTATGCTTCTGCATTAATAAACCACTTTTGAGTGAAAGTTCTATCTACATATACGTTCAGTACACAGAATAGTGTTGACTTGTACCCATCTATTCTGTTTAACGAAGTTTTGAATGCCAATAAAGGTATCATCAAAAAAAGATTTGTGCGTAACTTTACGAGCTTCGGATTCAACATGCAAAAAGTATGGCAAAAATAAAATATGGGCTCAGTATTGTATATAGGAATAAGTAGGTTTTGACATTGATTATTTAATCAGGGTGGCTTGAGACGGAACAGAAACAATAAATGCCACGCGATTCGATTACAACGTGATAGAAACAGCTTATAAAGCGCCAATCGACGATGACTTGCTATTTTGTTAAGCAAATTAATCACTTATCAGATCTATTTTGTTTTGTCAATTGTAAGAATAAAGCAACAAAGTTTTTCTACTTTTTCGTTGTAAACCGAAAGATGTCTACTTCTGGACTTATGTAGGTCTCTTGTATGGACGTTCACATGTCGGTCTTGCACAGCCTGCATCCAGCTGTTCGCTGCAACTCGTCTGATGCTGTCGATCCATTAAGCGGTGAGAGACCGCCACTCTAGCACCTTAGAAATCAAAGTTCTTGGATTTCCAAGAACAAAAACGAGAAAGCTTAGGTTTGCTAAGCAAAGCGCTTTGTACGTGATGTGGAAAAATTAACAATACTTTTTTTAAGTAGTTTCGTGCCTTACAAAATTACGATCTTATTTTTTTTATTAAAAAGTATACCAACTAAAACTTATAGCTAACATTACATTATGAATACTGATTTTATTTATTTATTAATAATAGGTAAGAAGACCCGTATACCAATCCTTTTTCAGGACATGCAACTAAATAATTTTAATCATCTCACATTTAAAGTCTCAACAGCCCCTACGGTTATAGGTGCGGAATAAAAACTGAAAGGTCACAGGTTCGATCCCCATCCGTTGCATTACTGTCGTACCCACTGCTAACACAAGTATTCCACTTATTTGGAGGGGAGAGGAGAATGTTAATGAAGTTCAGCTTATACTTAAAAAAAACTTATATTTAAAAAAACTATATTTTTGTTAAATGTAAGTTTCATAGTGCCTTAAGAACGCGCCACTAATTATTCAAATACCTAACTAACACGGTCATTTTGTATATTTAGATGAGTTGATAGAATATGCATCGTTGTATAATCTACAACGATTGTATCCGGTATTCATTAGATTGTGCCGCTTGCAGAATAACTTGGCGCTGTCCCAGAAATTGATATTTTCGATCGAAACATAGTTTCTACTTACCCTACTTACCCTGCTATCTGTTTATTTATCTTCAACAGTTTTATAGCTTAAGTGCTTTTTATTCGTTTTGTTTATTTTCCTTAAAATTTATTTATGGAAAGAATAGCTCCAATTCATTTCTCTATATTATAATTACCTACTTATAAAGATACTTCTGATGTTACATATTTTCGCCTTATTGTTACTATACATGACATTTAAATCGTACAAAATCAAGGGCCCTTTTCAGCTTCTAATACGCATAACTCGTAAAGGCTGTTAAAAGCATTTTAACGTACGGGGCCTTTGGACAATGACGTTGACGGGACGTTATTATTAAGCTTTATTCTTCATTTCGACGCCTTATTATTTTTATACCTTTTCTTTATAGGAGTTTATCGACTATAAAAAACGAATCGTTTCTTGCCTGATTGAGCCTTCGTGAGGAACGTATTTTATTTCCTTACTAGTTGATGCCCGCCGCTTCGCTCGCGTGTAGTTAGTTTTTAAAATCCCGCGGGAACTCTTTGATTTTCCGGGATAAAAAGTAGCCTATGTCACTCTCCTGGTCCTCAACTATACCCATACAAAAAATCATCGTGATTGAAAGACAAACCAACACACTTTCGCGTTTATAATATTAATAAGGATAATTTTGCTTTGTACCTACTTTGTGACATAAATTATAACTTATTATGTAAGAATTTTTAAAATTTTTTTAGCTTCAATATTATTTACCTACTGTAAAATACGCATCTAAATATTTGAGCTATTCATGGTTAGGTATTTACGTACCTAGAAGTTTATCTGTTTAGATTAATTATCTAAGCAGATAATAGTACATTATTGCAAAGGCAGGGAAGTAGGCAATTGCCATTTCCCGCCGAGGCATATACAGGGTGTCCCACGGCTATGCCACATGGAGGGGAAGTACCTTAAATATTGTAGATGGAACATTTTACTGAAAGAAGACTTCATTTTAATTTAAAAAACAATTTAAACTGCATTCATAGATTTTTAAATAGTTGCCTGGTTGAACCGGGACTCGAACCCGCTATACGAGAAAAAAAATTAACCTGTATCTTTATCATACCGATCGGAAGGCTTCATTATAAGGTTAAATAACATAGCATGAGAAATAAAAGGAAGACCATGAATTTTAGCCTTTGATGTAAAATTTTGTTCAGAAAAATGAAAAGCTGACATTGGCGTATCGACATGTCCTTCAATCCCGCTGCAAACTGTTGCAGCGGGATTGAAGGACAAACCAATAAATCAACAAACAAACACACTTATAGGTAATATAAGTAAGGATTAGTAAGGATAGTAAGGATCGGGAAATGATGCGTACATCTCAAGTGGGTACTCATTAGTAATAGTTCATGTCAGTTGTATGTCGATACGCCAATGTCAGCTTTTCATTTTTCTGAACAAAATTTTACATCAAAGGCTAAAATTCATGGTCTTCCTTTTATTTCTCATGCTATGTTATTTAACAAAAAATAATCCTTATGACGAAGCCTTCCGATCGATATGATAAAGATACAGGTTAATTTTTTTTCTCGTATAGCGGGTTCGAGTCCCGGTTCAACCAGGCAATTATTTAAAAATCTATGAATGCAGTTTAATTTGTTTTTTAAATTAAAATGAAGTCTTCTTTCAGTAAAATGTTCCATCTACAATATTTACGGTACTTCCCCTCCATGTGGCATAGCCGTGGGACACCCTGTATAGTGCTTTTCTCAAAAGAATGCAGGGAAATAAAACACTTTTTATATTATACATCCAAATCCATCCGCCATTTTGGTTTAAATCTGGTGGAGTAGGTACAATCAATCTCCATTTCACTCTCTGAACCGTTGGAACTCATTTTGATTATTATTAAATTTATATTTATTAAGTAGGTATGTAAATAACAAATCAAGACGAATTTTCAGCTTTACCGCCAATTTTTTTTTATTATCTGTGCCGACAGGCAAACGCATTTATGGCTATACAGCCACGTAAACGCAATTTGTACTAATAGCCCAGTCATTAAAGCCAAAACCCGAAAGTAATTAGTAACTTGATAAAAATTTTAGGGGGTTTTTAAAGAAGGTAAAATAACTTACCGTGTGATTTTGCAGTGTTGTGGGGTGTACGGAAAGGGTTGAAAAGGGGTGAAAAGGGTTTTTTGTTAATAACATTGCCAAAAAAATTAGTAACACGCTGCAAATTTATAATAAGGTTGTTTTTACCGTTTTGTAACGTTTATTAAATTTGCAGCGTTTTGCAACATACGGAACATTGTTTATTATTAAAAAACAATGAAATTTGTTATTAACAAGGGTAAAAAAATAGTAACACGCTGCAAATTTATAATTAGGTTGTTCTTACCGTTCTGTAACATGTATTAAATTTGCAGCGTTTTGCAACATACGGAACATTGTTTATTATTAAAAAACAATGAAATTTGTTAATAACAGGGGTAAAAAAAGTAGTAACACGCTGCAAATTTATAATTAAGCTGTTTTTACTCTTTTGTAACGTATATTAAATTTGCAGCGTTTTAGTAATTAACAATGTTCCGTATGTTGCAAAACGCTGCAAATTTAATAAACGTTTGAAAACGGTAAGAACAACGTCATTATAAATTTACACCGAGTTACTAATTTTTTTTACCCCTGTTATTAACAAATTTCATTGTTTTTTTAATAATAAACAATGTTCCGTATGTTGCAAAACGCTGCAAATTTAATACATGTTACAAAACGGTAAGAACAACCTAATTATAAATTTGCAGCGTGTTACTATTTTTTTACCCTTGTTAATAACAAATTTCATTGTTTTTTAATAATAAACAATGTTCCGTATTTTGCAAAACGCTGCAAATTTAATAAACGTTACAAAACGGTAAGAATAACCTTATTATAAATTTGCAGCGTGTTACTAATTTTTTTGGCAATGTTATTAACAAAAAGCCCTTTTCACCCCTTTTCAACCCTTTCCGTACACCCCACAACACTGCAAAATCACACGGTAAGTTATTTTACCTTCTTTAAAAACCCCCTAAAATTTTTATCAAGTTACTAATTACTTTCGGGTTTTGGCTTTAATGACTGGGCTATAAGCAAAGAGACTATGGTATGCCAAGAATGACAAAAGAGATCCGATCAAAGAGTATTTAGTAACCCCAGCACGCCATTTCATACTGTTGTATGAAACGGCATTATTGTTTTTTTTTAAATATTGCAGGAGCTTTATAATGATGACAAAGCTCCTGCAATATTTAAAAAAAAAAAACAAAAACTGTTTCGCGGAGCGTTGTAATGTTCCAAATTCAAAAAACGCTCCTGCAATGGATTTGATTTTCTTTGTCCGACAATTCGATACTTCGCGTGTTCTTTTTTCGAAAATAATGACAATATTTCCATGCATGTTTGAGAAAAATATAATTAATGAATGAGTGAATACACTTTATTGTACACCACATTAAAAAACAAACCTTAAAAATAAACTTCCTAATAATTTATTCCTAATATATACGAAAACTAGCAGGGCGCGTGGGTGCGCGGCTCGCTAAAGCGAACCGCGTGTTTTCTGTTCTCCAAGTAGATCTACGGGTCTTGATCATCTTTTTAGAAATTTGTATGGCCGCCATCTTGAATCCGCCATTTTGATTTTTTTTTCAGCTCACTGTCAATTGAATGAGGTTTCGAGTAATTTTTGGTTGAACACCCCCCACCTACCTTCAATACCCTAGCCGTGCACCTCACCCTTCTCCGAAATCCTCAATCATCAGCTCTCTCCATATTTTTCCTCTGAAGTAATTTTTGTTCTCTATACAAAACTATCAGGAAAAGGGAACGTAATAAATTCGCCATATAATTTGTATAGCGAAATAAATTCCGCCATCTTGAATTTTTTTCTATTCATCACGTAGACCATCGAGTCCTGATCATCTTTTTCCAAGAAACCACTCCTCCATCTTGTAAAGTCTCCGAGATAGGCACCGTTGAAATTCGTATGGCCGCCATCTTGAATGCGCCAATTTGGAGTTTTTTTTCAGCTCTCTGCCAATTGGATGAGGTTTGAAGCGACTTTTGTTTGAACACTCCCCACCTATCTTCGATACCCTGGGCTGTGCTCCTCACCCGTCTCCAATATCCTCAACCATCAGCTCTCTCCATATTTTTTCTCCCTATGAATATTTGTACTCTATACGAAACCGTCAGAAATTTTGAAAAGGAACCCTTTCAAAGTCTTCATATATTTTGTATGGAAAAATATAAAATCCGCCATCTTGAATTTTTTTTCTATTCATCAAGTAGACCTTCGGGTCCTGATCATCTGTTTCCAAGAAACCACTCTTCCATCTTTTATAGTCTCCCAGATAGACACTGACGAAATTTGTATGGCCGCCATCTTGAATCCGCCATTTTGGAGTTTTTTTTCGGCTCTTTGCCAATTGGATGAGGTTTCGAGTGACATTTGGTTGAACACCCCCCACCTATCTTCTATACCCTGGCCGGTGCTCCTCACCCGTCTCCGAAATCCTCAATCATCAGCTCTCTCCATATTTTTGTTCCGAATGAATTTTTGCCCTCTATACGAAACCATGAGTAAAAAAAAATTTTTCCATACAAAATTTTACAGGAGAGGTGATCAATCAGTCAGTGAATCAGCACGAGTAGCTATATATATAGTAACTAGTAGGGCGCGTGGGTGCGCGGCTCGCTAAAGCGAACCGCGTGTTTTCTGTTCACCAAGTAGATCTTGGTATCATGATCATCTTTTTCCAAGAAACCACTCTTCCATGTTTTCTGTTCACCAAATAGATCTTCGGGTCTTGATCATCTTTTTCCAAGAAATCACTCTTCCATCTTTTATAGTCTCCGAGATAGACACCGACGAAATTTGTATGGCCGCCATCTTGAATCCGCCATTTTGGGTGGTTTTTTTTTCAGCTCACTGCTAATTGGATGACGTTTCGAGTGACTTTTGTTTGAACACTCCCCACCTATCTTTAATATCCTGGCCGTGCTCCTCACCCGTCTTCGAAATCCTCAATCATCAGCTCCCTCCATATTTTTCCTCCGAATGAATTTTTGTCCTCTATACGAATCCATCAGAAATTTCGAAAAGGAACCATATCGAAGTCTTGCATATATTTTGTAAGAAAAAATAAATTCCGCCATCTTTAATTTTTTTCTATTCATCAAGTAGACCTTCAAGTCTTGATCATCTTTTTCCAAGAAACCACTCTTCCACCTTTTATAGTCTCCGAGATAGACGCCGACGGAATTTGTATGGCCGCCATCTTGAATCCGCTATTTTGAATTTTTTTTCAGCTCCCTGCCAATTGGATGAGGTTTCGAGTAACTTTTGTTTAAAAACTTCCCACCTATCTTCGAAACCCTGGCCGTGCTCCTCACCCGTCTCCAAAATCCTCAACCATCAGCTCTCTCCATATTTTTCCTCCAAATAAATTTTTGTCCTCTCTACGAAACCATCAGAAATTTTGAAAAGGAACCGTATAAAGTCTTGCATATATTTTGTATGGAAAAAAATAAATTCCGCCATCTTGAATTTTTTTTCTGTTCATCAAGTGGACCTTTGGCTCCTGATCATCTTTTGCCAAGAAACCACTCTTCCATCTCTTATACTCTCCGAGATAGACACCGACGAAATTTGTATGGCCGCCATCTTGAATTCGCCATTTTGAAGTTTTTTTTCGGCTCTTTGCCAATTGGATGAGGTTTCGAGTGACATTTGGTCGAACACCCCCCACCTATCTTCGATACCCTGGCCGGTGCTCCTCACCCGTCTCCGAAATCCTCAACCATCAGCTCTCTTCATATTTTTCCTCCGAATGAATTTTTGTCCTCTATACGAAACCATCAGAAATTTTGAAAAGGAACCGTATTAAAGTATTGCATATATTTTGTATGGAAAAAAATAAATTCCGCCATCTTGAATTTTTTTTCTGTTCACCAAGTGGACCTTCGGCTCCTGATCATCTTTTGCCAAGAAACCACTCTTCCATCTCTTATACTCTCCGAGATAGACACAAACAAAATTTGTATGGCCGCCATCTTGAATTCGCCATTTTGAAGTTTTTTTTCGGCTCTTTGCCAATTGGATGAGGTTTCGAGTGACATTTGGTCGAACACCCCCCACCTATCTTCGATACCCTGGCCGGTGCTCCTCACCCGTCTCCGAAATCCTCAATCATCAGCTCTCTCCATATTTTTGTTCCGAATGAATTTTTGTCCTTTATACGAAACGGTGGGTGAAAAAAAAATTTTTCATACAAAATTTTACAGGAGAGGTGATCAATGAGTCAGTGAGTCAGTCAGTCAATCAGTGAATCAGCACGAGTAGCTATATATATATTAAAGTAGGTATAAAGGTATATAGGTACGAAAGTTTATGAAGATGGATGGATGGACGGATGGATGGATAGATGTTTGATGGTACTTGGGAATTGGAATGGAGATAGCTTATACCCAGGATTAACATATACATATACATATTATCCCGGAAAATTAAAGAGTTCCCGCGGGAATTAAAACCACGCGCATCTAGTAAAGAATTGATAAAGAGTGAGGTCTTATCGCTTAGAAGCGATCTCTGCAGAGAAACCTTGTTGCAGAGGATAAAAATTGATGATTTAAGAGAAAGAGTTATAAGGGTGTACGCTAGGGCATTATCCTGTATTAACATAAATTCTAGATAGTTATGAATTTCAGTGACATTCAGCTAGTTGTTCAATTTGGACACAATCTATAAGCAATATGTAGAATAATTGTAGATTTACCTAATAATGTTGTTTTATAATATCCAATGATAATATCAAATAACATCATCACAAACATGAAATGTAATCGTACCTGTATGTTTGAACAAGGAGAAATTTTATGTTATAATATTATCTGATATTATATTAATACGGCATCAGAATGTACATAGGATCCGATAAAGTAGGTGGGACATTTAATATCGGTCAAGTGAAATCCGACATAATTTCAGTATATTTATAAAGTAAGTAGATGTTGTCGCAAATTCTTACGTTCTAAAATATAACCGGACGCCGGAACTAGAAGTTGAATTGAAAATTCTTTTTTTTTAAATTTCATTATGGGAATTAGATAGAGAATTATATCATTAAATTGAGTTTGGTATAAATAAAATAAAAATAAAAAAGCCTTTTATTTATCCTTAATCGTTTACATTATATATAATTACATTTTAAATATGGATTATCAAATACATAATTAATTTATTAAATTTTTAAATTGGCTATTTCATATTATGATTAAAATTAAAAAAAATTAAAAAAAAAAAATGTATCGTATAGTTATGTCAAAATTATAAATTATAAATGTCAGGTCGTTATATTACAAATTAAGGATCTCTCATTGAGTAAAGGCCTCCTCCAGATTAGTCCAAATTTTCCTGTCAATAGCCTTTTTTGTCCAGTCAATTCCTCCGATTTCTTTAATTTCATTGTCCCAACTTTCTAATGGTCTGCCTCTTTTTCGTTTACCAACTGGACCACACCATTCTGTTACTGTCTTTGTCCATCTCTTGTCAGTGTATCTAGTTAAATGGCCTGCCCATTTCCACTTTAGCTTCATAGAGTGTTTTAGAGCATCAATAGCTTTGGTTTTCTTTCTTATAGTAACGTTTCTAGTTTTGTGTACTCTGCGCAGACCAAGGAGGCTTCTTTCCATTGCTCTCTGAGTAGTTTGGATCTTATTTTTGGTGTATTTGTTGAAAATCCAGGTTTGGCTAGCATAAGTAAGGCAAGGTAGTAAACAAGAATTCATTATTTTTGTTTTTAAATTAATCGGTAAATCTGACTTCAGTACGTACTTATATGCCCAAAATTTGTTCCATGTGATTTTAATGCGTCTTTCCAGTTCGTCTCTGTGTCTTGATGTTTTAAATGATATTTGTTTGCCAAGGTATATGTATTGTTGAACATATTCTAGTAGAGTATTTTGTACGTGTATCGGTTTTTCCACATTGTTAGTCATGACTTTAGTTTTGCTAGTGTTTAACTCGAGACCTATTTTGAGACTGGCAGAATTTAGATCATTTATCATTGCTTCGAGACCTTTTGCTGTTTCAGAGAAGAGAACAATGTCATCTGCGAATCTCAAGTTGCTTAGGTACGTTCCATTGATACATATTCCTTTATGAGCCCAGTCTAGGGTTTTCATTATACTTTGAAGTACTATAATAAAAATCCTCGGAGACATTGGGTCACCTTGTCGCGCGCCTCTACCTATTTTGATTTCAGCTCCTTTTCTGTCCAGTTTGACTCTACTTATACTTTTACTATAAATATCTTGTATTAACTCTATGAGTTCTGTAGGTGTGTTATTTTCTTGTAGAGCTAACCACATGCTTTCATGTGAGATAGAGTCAAACGCCTTAGCATAATCAATAAAGGCCAAATATAAAGGACGCGTGTGCTCTTGATATTTCTCAATAACTTGATCAAGTGTGTGTATGTGATCGGTGGTTGAGAAATTTCGTCTGAAGCCTGCTTGCTCCACTGGTTGATTCTTTTCGGTTATTTCAGTTAAGCGTTGTTCTAAGCAGGTAGCTAGAAGTTTATAGATGCAAGGCTGCAGGCTAATCGGTCTATAGTTTCCAATGTCACCTGGATCCCCTTTCTTGTATAGTAGGATAATATCCGATTCGGCCCAATCTCTGGGAATTTTGCGTTCTTCTAGGATTTTGTTAAACAGTAGAGTTAGAGGTCTTGATAATAGAGTTCTTCCCACTTTCAACATTTCGTTAGAAATTTTGTCAGGACCGCTACTTTTATTGATTTTTAATTTTTCTAGCTTTTTTAAAATCTCTGATTCTGTAAATCTCCTTAATGTTTCACATGTATAAGTAGGGACTCTACTTACGTCTGGTGCATTATTAATCTCTTCAGGTAGTGTAGTACGTTTGCTATATAGATTTTTGTAAAACTCTGTGGCGATATGTATGATTTCAGACCTGGAATAAGTTTTTTCACTGGACGTATTCAGGCAAGGAATCCAGCATTTGCTTGTATTAAGCTCTCTATCACTTTTTTTCAGACTGCCTGATTTAATTAAGTGTTTTTCAATAATTTTAAGCCTGTATTCTCTGTATTCTTTTTTGATATGTCTATGGATGTATTTATATAAATTTTTGAGTTCTATTTTTTCTTCTTTACTTAAAGGGGTTTTGTGTTTTAATTCGTTTCTTCTTTTTATCAAGTTTTTTGTTTCTTTCGTTAAAATTGTATGATTCTTCGGGTTTCTATCCTGGCTTGGCTGTAAGCTGTTTAATATGGCTGATTTTATTGTATGATAAAATGACTCTACATTTTCGATTTCTGACATAGAGGCAACGCTTATGTTTTCTTTTAGGTTTGCAAGATAATTAATTTCATCTTGGGCTGTCTTCAAACGGAAAATTGTGCTTCCAAACTGAGCTCTACTTTTTTTTAATTTCTTAATTTTTATTGTGCTTCTCACAAGTCTGTGGTCGCTGGCGAAGGGGAATTGATTGAGTACTTCAATGTTAGAAAACTGGTTTTTCATATTGGACAGTATATAGTCTATTTGGCTTTTATTTCTTTTTGGAGAAATCCAGGTCCATAGAGACTTTGGATTTTTTCTAAATATGCTATTAATTATAGTCAAGTTGTTTTCTAGCGCAAAATTGATCAATTTGCTACCTCTTTTATCTCTTTTCCCATAGCAGCTCATACCTAGGACTTTATGTTCACCGTGCATTTGATGACCAACTCTAGCATTGAAGTCACCCATAATAATTAGGTTTTTGCTGCATTTTTTAATCACTTCATGCAAGGAATCATAAAATTGGTCGATATCTTTATCTGTAGAGTCGCTAGTTGGTAAATGGACTTGGATAATAGAGATTTCCATTGTTGATAGTTTAAAATTTAATATGCATATACGTTCAGATATCCCTATAAAACTCTCAATGTTATTTTTATACTTAGATTTTACGAGAAATCCCACACCATACTGTCCTTTCGTTTCTCCGTAGTAACAAAAAATGTGGTTTGAATCTTCTATAATATTGTACCCAGTTCTTCTTATTTCTGAGAGGCCAATTATATCATATTTAATTTTTGATATTGATTCTTTAAATTCTATAAGCCTTTCTTCAGACAGGAGTGATCGAGCATTGTAAGTGCAAATGTAGAGTGGTTGATCTGGAGGGTTGTGGTCTTTATCCCCCGCGGTGACCAGCCGTGTTGGAGGATGTAGAGAGATCGCTGTGTCATGTCAATTAGTATTTGAAGTTTTGTTAGATTGACGTTCAGGGCTCTTATTGTGGCTATTAGTTGGTTGATTTGGCACAAAGTACTGTGATATTTCCACTTTATTTTTCTTTTGGGGTTTTCTGAAGCTTGTGTTTTTTTCTGTATTTTTATTTTGGATTTCAGGGGATTGTGATAAATTTCTCTTATTTCGTTCATTTTGTTGGTTATGTTTAGGTAGGATTATCAGTTTATTATATTTTATGAAGGCTCTATTTCCTTTTTCAAGCTCTACCTTTAGTTGACTTTGTAATTTTTTCCTTTCTTCAATGACTTCAGGGGGAAAATCTTGTTTAATATAATAAGATGTTTTACTAAGAGAGTTCTTGTTTTTTAGCAGCTCTATTTTTTTCCCCATAGTGCACATTGTTACAATAATTGGACGAATTTTATTAGATTTTTTCCCTGAACGTCTAATGTTTTCTATGTCTTCTTTTTGGCATTTTATTTGCATGTGTCTATTTATCAAATCAGTTATCTTACTTTGAAGATCAAAATAATTTTTTTCGGTTTCCTCCACCCCAAAAAATACCACATTTTTTTTTCTCAAAGATCTTTCTAACTGTTCAATTTTGCGCCCTTGTTCTTCTGTGATTTTTTCTAATTTGATTTGCCTGGATTCTAAACTGATAAGTTTTTCATTTATATAGCTTTTTATGTCGCTTGTAATGCTTTCTTTAATTTCCTTCAATTCATTTGACTGAACTTCAAATTTTAAATGCAAGTTTTTAATCATTTCCGTGAGTTGTTCCATTTTTAAATTATATATGGTATAGCGCCACCTGGCGGAGCGGCTGACTACTAGCACGCGCCAGCGACGTACGTGGAAAATCTGTCAAAGTATTGGTTTGTATAAACTTCAAGTTCGTCTCGCTAGATGGCGCTGTGTGTGAATACTGGATGCGTAGAGAGAGAAGACATAGAGTCAGTGACGATTTCTTTCTCACTCACACCTAATAGCTATGTCTCTCCCAGACAACCTTATATGTGTAGGTATGTTATTTAAAAAATAAAACAGTTCAGCATCTGTTTTGTCGTTTTATTTAAAAATCCTGGAAAGAATTTTCCATCTAATTTGGGGTACTAGGGGAGTGCAGTTATTGTGGCAACATTAAACTCGAACTTGTCATGTGACGTCATCGTTACGTCATGTTATCTCTATTTCAGTCGCGGTTACACAGTACCTTGGTCTATTGCCTTCTCTGTCTACGACTGGATGATTTTGCAAAATTTTGCACTAAAAATTTTTTAGGTTACTTTTATTTCACACACACCAAATTTTGCATTTCTTAACTTTTATTCACGTATTTGCCTTTTGTAGCCTTTCCTTGCAAGAAAAATACTTCACTCAGTCCAATTTATCGTAATGTTTTTATTTTAGCATCGTTTAAAAGTCAATGATTGAGTAACTTTGCCAAGACTTTTTCACACTGTTTTAACACCAAATTTTTACTATTTCTTTTTAAATCATCTTTGTTTACTTTATACGGCAAGATTTCTGATGATATTTTTAGTTCAATTTAGTTTTGGCACTGTTTAATAACTGTTTTACCACTAATGTTTGAATCACTTTACTTCACTGTTTTTTGTCACTTATTGTTATTGTAGCTTCAGAACTTCATTACCTATTTATAATTTGTCAGCTAATGAAACTTTTATGGCACATTTTAGAGTAACTTTCTTGCTAAATATAATTAAAAAACGATAAAAATTCACGGAGACAACTCAGAACAATGTTAACGGTCGCACTGCAGCGCCCTCTTACTTTAAATACCCGAAAAATGTTGAAAAAATATTTTTAAATGCAAAAATGTTTTACTGATATCGCGGATATTATTGTTATACCTACCGTGCAGAATATTTGATAGAAATATTCGTACTTTTTCAGAAAAACATTACACAAACGCACAAGATGACGGAGAAACTTTGTCCCTTATCATACACTTCAGTATAAGTATGCGAGATCAGTCCAGCCAAAAAAAGTTGTTTGCACATTGTTCTCCTGAAAGAGTACTTTTTCGATCGAACACACTGCAAAGAATAATAAAAAAAATGTTTTTAAGCTATTGCATAGCTTCTATCGCGGGCCAGCGTGGAGCCCAAATCCAGAAATTCCTTAACGAAAATAACCTGACACGGTACTCCTCTACGGTGAGCCGCTAGATGGCGCATTTTTTATCAGCGCCATCTAGAGGTGAGCCGCTAGATGGCGTTGATAAAAAATGCTATGCAATAGCTTTACCGCGGCAGTCCCCGAGTGCCGCACGTCTTTTTTTTTTTTAATTAACGCACACCAATTTTATACTGTTCGACTAATTTTTAATTATTATCAGTTACGGGCTCCCTGTATATAAGGTAAGGAACGGTCTCTACGTAGTCGCTTAATGAAAACTTAGCTATAATAGTCAATGTCACGAACGAGATGAGAAAACTATTGTGGTATTAGAAATAGCTAACATAATAGAAACTCGTGTATGAATACAATGTCTGAAGCGTAAGTAATTAGTGGTTAACAATCGTTCTCGTATGGCTCAGTTATGAGTCGGGCTATGAACATAAAATAAGTAAACATCTTTGAAAATGCAAATGACACATTAAAGACTACTACTTGTGACTTTGGTCACGCAAGTACGCAAGTGGGTATAATATTAAAATGAAACCAACCACCATCATGACTTTTGGAAAATTTTATATGCCCTGACTTTAGATATAATATTTCTACTCTAGTTTTCGATGACAAAGGTTTACAAACCTTCGAAACAGGATGAATATTGAGATTAATTCATCCTGTTTCATTAATTAGCTTCATGAAGGCAAGAAGAAGTGTCTTCAGAATTCTGTGATTTATAAAATTATTAGATCCTTTTATCAGCAACTTTGTTTGCGTGGACTTAGATATTTGAAACTTCCGCAAGAACTCTTTGTTTTTCAGGGATAAAAAGTATTCTATGCCCCTTCTCCAGCCCCTAAACTATAGGTGAAAAAACGTCGATCAGTAGATTTGCTGCGGCACGAATGATGGAAAAAAACAAACAAAAATGAAAGTAAGTATATATCCTCTCGTATCGCCCTCATATTTACGCTCAAAACAAAAATTATTGAATAATATGTTTTTGACGATTTTGAGCATCAAGAAGATGACAGTATAGTGAGAAATCTGTATTGGCTTGTTACTTAACAAAATATTAGCTTAAATATGGATGTAAGTTTATTTTTTGCAATACTATCAGCTACCAAGTTTCATAGACGTTATAAAACTGATATTATAATGCTACAACATTCATGAGAGTTTAATACTGGGGCATATAGATTGTATAGGCATCGGAGATTCAGATAAAGTCACCGCATGAATCGTCTTACATCCAAGCATCCACATCAATCACTTTGACACGACGCCAGGTTGTTCGTGTTCCTAAATGGATTATAGGAAGTAGAAACCCTGCTTGTGAGAAACGAGTCTCAGATTTTCTCCTCATCATCACAGTGTTCAGTAAATTCTCAAATTTCGTTAAGTGATATAGTGATAGAGCGAACACATTTTATCGAGAGTTAACCACTGTATTTCCGTCTTCACGTAAACACGAGTAGATTCTTCTTAACTCGATAAGAAGATAGCCATTGCCATCTCAACTGAGTAGTCAGTGACAGTGCGGTCTAAGATGGAAGCGGGCTAACTTGGAACGGCCATGTCTGCTTTAGTTAACCCAAATCGGTGTCAGAATCAACCGGTTTATTATGACATATTTTATAGACCTTTCTAGATTATGCTGTATAATGCGCATTGCATTTCTTGCTTTAACGTTACCGTGTATAATTCCACTTAAATTATTTCGTGCTTTAAAAGCATTCCAATGTTCTAACCGTCCTAGGTAACTGCTCTGAGAAAATGGAACATTGCATTTCGCTTTTTGTGCCTTGGACTACCTACTGAACTACTGAAAATGATTACATTGGTGCCTTATTCTTTTAGTTATAGTGTAGTGGCAAATTAATGATAAATGATTATGGGATGTAGAGACAAGACAACATCAGGTAATACGTACAAACTATTGCGTCTTATTAAATTTATAGCTTTAATTTTATTAATCTTACTCGTATGAAAAGAGTTACCACAAAGTTCGTTGCTGGTGCTTCCGGAAATAAAGGCTATTTGGAACTACAAAATTCACTTCACGATTCGAGAGCACTTCATAATACCACACAGTAAGAACAGTAGTATTTGTCTGTGTGCGTGCGTGCGTGTGTGCGTGCGTGTGTGTGTGTCTGTCTGTGGCATCGTAGCAGCCGAACGGATGAACCGATTTTGATTTTGTTTTTTGTTTAAAAGGTGAATTAGGCGGGAGTGGTGTTCTTAGCTATGTTTAATGAAAATCGATCCAAGATGGCCACCGCTGCCGATTAGGATGTTGTAACAGGTGGAGGGTGTTTTAAATTTTAAATTTACACTAGTATAATATCTATTTAAAAGAGATCATCCTATTGCTTTATACTCTCTTTATACTAAATAAACAATTCGCAACTTATTCATCAACATTGTCCTGAATTATTACTAAGACATTGTCAGTCTCAAATGAATCCCTAATACGTACCTATAGTGCGAATAAACGCAGATTCGCTATCCCATTAGGCGGGTCCCCACCAGACGATCCAAAATGGATCGGCGATCCCGCGATCCACGATCCAAAATCGTGAACGTGGAGCGTGGATCGTACTAGGCCGATCCAGTTTGTTTAAACTGCGATCCTAAAAACCGACAACGTACGGATCGGGCGCAGCAGGGAGCGCGCGCTCCAATACGAGCGCATGGATCGCGCGCGGCACGTCCACACCGCCTGCACATTTGGATCGCGCTCCTGCCGCGTGCGATCGGAGCGCGACGGATCGTCCGGTGGGGACCCAGCTATTGATTATTTAATCAAGGCGGTCTGAGACGGAGCAGAAACAATAAATGTCAGGCGATATGATAACAATGTGATAGACAGTTTATGAAGCTTTACCCGAGGATAAATGATGTTACCCGATTTTGGGCGGAGATATTTATTCATGGCTTCCCCAATACTTGTTATAAAGTCTAAGGAAATTATTTTTAAGATATCGTAAATTTCACGCAATGGCCGATTGCATTACATGTACTTACCTTTATCTTTTTCAATAAATAAATATCCCCCGTATGTCTTGTTACGGAACATGGAGTGGTGATAGCCCGGCCTTTAGTTCGGATTTTGAATTCAAGTTTTTTTACTAATCGGAGATATGTGTGTTTTAAGCAAGTACTTAAATGATTAGTAATAAAATTGATTGAATTTCGGTTATTGTCTGAGCAAGTGATATCACTGGTTCAGACAATAACCGAAAATGCGGTAGGAAGCCTTGCCTGAGAATTCTACATCGTGTTCTCCACGATGTGTGAAGTCTGATAATCCACACAAGGCAAGTATCAAATGATAAAAAAAAAGACGTATTGCACTCGGGGACTGCCGCGGTAAAGCTATTGCATAGCATTTTTTATCAACGCCATCTAGCGGTGAGAGGAGTCCCGTGTCAGGTTATTTTCGTTACGGAATTGCTGGATTCGGTCTCCACGCTCAAGGCCCGCGATAGAAGCTATGCAATAGCTTAATAAAGGAGTGTTCCCAATGCCCATACAGCATTCGCCCTACGTGTGCGAGTTCAACTTGCACTTGGCCGGTTTTTCTAAGTACATGCCTTTTATAGAGAAGTTTGCAAGTGTGAAAATTGGTGATAGCAGTAGAGGAACGTTCAGTAATAATCCTCTGGGATGCTTTGCACAGAACGTTCAGTTGTATTCCAATATAGCTGGGTGAATACATTGAATGTGATGTTTCAATAGGCTGCTAATCCTACCAATATTGAAATATCTGCGACAATATTCAGGCGGAGCGCGGTGATCCGGTTTTATTAAAACACCGGTTGCGAAGCGGTAGAAAAAACGGAGATACGCCACTATTACGCTCACGTTGTCATCTCACCGTATTAGGGGCATAACAATAAGCACTTTCCAGTCGTGAAATTACACGGTAGACTAGTCACTTGCGTATCTTTTTTGTATGTAGTAATGAAACTTTTCTCCACTTTTTAGTTTGCTACATTTAGCTACAAAAATAATACAATTTATATTATCAATAGCTAATGCCCATGCTACTTCCGCGTGGGTTTATTTTGTCCTCTTTGGGGATGGAATTTTGGGAGAAAATCCTTCATTAGAGCACCTTTTCAATTCTCGATGATGATTGTTTATTCAACATTTTATTTTGAAACTTTACCTATGTGAATTTTTAGTCTCAGAGAGTTTTCTCTCTACCCTATTTGGGACGCCAGTATCTAAGCTGGCAAAATGGTAAATGAAAAATAACACTAGCAGCTTACGCCAAGTTCACCAGTAAGCTCTGCTAGGCTTTAGAGGGGATACAACTCCTAAACAACTGGCTGACTACGAGCGTTAAACTTCACTATGAAATCTTGGCTTTTACGTCGGAAAAATATTTAAA
This sequence comes from Hipparchia sbordonii, assembly GCA_038048805.1. Lineage (NCBI taxonomy): Eukaryota > Metazoa > Arthropoda > Insecta > Lepidoptera > Nymphalidae > Hipparchia > Hipparchia sbordonii. The sequence goes on along the minus strand of CM076106.1, from coordinate 8,376,159 downwards.
ACTTAAAGTAACACTTGACTCCGTAGAGTTGTTGAAAATGAATAGCAAAATAATATAGTAAATATATGGCTATTAGGTATTTACTACTGCTCTATGAGATCAAAAATAAACTGTAATAAAATGTAACAGACATGAAAATTTGTAAAGTTTTAATAGATGATACTAAAAGAATAAAATTGACAGTTTTGTATTGGAAATCTGTCAAAATGTCAATTTTATTTGTTTGTAAAACAATCAAACTCACTAAAGGTAAGTTTGTGTGATTATAATCACACAAACTGTAGTGAGTTGATAATTGTCAACGTTTTCAATATGTAAAATGTAATATTAAATACTTCAGTACTTTACACCAATAAAATTAATTTATTTGAAAAGAAAATCCACTCAAATATTATTGAGAATATAATTATTTTGCTATTACTAGACAGTAAAATACTTGAGCTCGGCTAACTAAACGATGTTTTCCTCTTGAGGTAGAGTTCGTGCTGCAAATTACTCGTTTATTGAGCGTGGGAAATATACGGTTATCATGTTTATTTGAATGAGTGAATAAATTATATGCATATTCTTTAACGAGTAACGTTCAACTTTTATGAAAAAAGGAAAACTCAATGAAATCATTGATTTTTATATCAGGGTTTTGAATAAGTAGAATACTAAATAATAGTACATTGTTACCTTAGGGATGAAAGTAACTTATTTAGTCCCGAGACGGGGTTTGGCGCCCGAGCGTAGCGAGGGGGCCTATAGTTCGAGGGACTAAATAAGTCTTTATCCCGAGGTAAACACTGTGCTTTTCATTACGAATATAAGGAAAGTCAAAATAAAAATAGAAATTAGCTAAAGAAAATTGAGTGAACTTTACCGCCTTTTTTTTTTCTTTGGCCTAGCCGGCGGGCTATGCATTTAGCTTTTTAATAGTCAAGTATTGTCTATGAATGTCTATGAATCAGTTGTCTTTACTTTATGAATAAAGTCTATCTTTCTTCTTGTCTATGGATGCACTCGGGTATGTCGTGTTTCATTTGAATTCCAATAAAAATGTGACAACTAGTTTTTTTTAATTATTTGACAGCTGTCAGTTGAAAACGATTCTCCCTAGGGCTGAAAAGTATTACTTTCAACCCGCTTCTCAGGCAACTTCAGACCTACTTTCCGTGTATGAGTAATGAAAAATATCTTATTAACTGGTTTACTTTAATGAGAAAAGTAAGTGAATAAGATTATGTGTTTAGTACAACAACCTTATCAGTTATTCATTAGATTGTGCTGCTTGCAAATTAAGTTGGCTCTGCTCCAAAACTTAATGTTTTCGATCGAAACTTGGTATTGTATAGGATATCCAGCGGAGATAAAATCGATAAGATTCATTATAATTTCTCTTACACTTATTTTCATATTTAGATCATGTTGGATTTAGATTCATCCTACTAAAATTATAAATGCGAAAGTTTGAATGTATGGATGGATGGATGATGAATGGAGTTAGCTCATACCCAGGATTAACACATAGACTATTTGCCTGAAATTTGGCATAGATATATTTTTTAGTCAGGAATAATAATAATTATAGGCTACTTTTTGGCAAGAATTAAAAACTTTAATCCACGCGAACGAAGTCGCGGGCAACGGGTTTCATCATTAATGTGATGGATGTAAAATTGCTGTTTTGATAGAAAACTCTATCAAATGTAGCTAAAGAGGTAAAGTGGTAGGGAGAACTAAGAGTAATGCAGTTGCGGTGTCGCTGTGTTGCTTCTGCAGCCCCACTGCATAGTCCTACATAGCATTTAATACGGTGCATACAATAAATAGCGACGCAACATTTGCAGAATGGAATTCAATCTAATAAAATTGCTACCGAAGTAACAGTCACACCGCGGTCCGTATGTTGTCACTCTAAGTTTTATAAAAAAAGTTTTCTAAATTTATTTTGAGAAAAAAAAGGTTTTTTGTGGCAATAAAGAGCTTGTTTTTGTTGTGGCAAACCAAAATGGTAGTGTGTGAAATTGTTGGTTTTCTGAATTTATCGCTTGTGTGAAGTCGTGCAAGAGGAATAGAGACCTGGTCCAGTGAATCGGTTGATCCAGTGAAGTGAACATATGATGAACTGAAAACGGTCCAAAGAAGCGTTGCTCGCTGTCGAAAAAGACGTAGGTGTCGTAGGTACAAACTTTATCGCAAATTCAAAACTTTTATTTCTTTGTTGTTTTATATTAATTACTCCAAAATTATTAAATACAAAAATGAAATTTAATCTCCACTTTTAGAATAGTTACTTTAAAGAAATACAAAAAATAACATATATTTTTTTAGGAATATTAAGAACTCTTGTACGGCGTATGCTGATAAATTCTTATAAACCTCACAACAATAACTCACAAATAAAAATTGTAAATGTCATCGAAATTGTTCTTTACGATTGTATCGTTCAAAGGAACATGAAATTCAAATTGAACAAATTCAGAGAAACCTTTTGTCCAGCTATTCGTATTACAAAATAATATGTGAGATCTCGAATAAGAAGTTAAAATCCTTTTAACGTATGGCGTTGTTGGACAAAATGTTCTTCGGGGCGTTATTATTATATTTTACTCCTTCTTTCAACAATTTATTACCTTTTCGTTATAGGCGTTATTGAAGATGAAAAGCATTTAAATTTACGTTTAAGTCTTACTAAACTTATGATTTGGGCTTATAGCAGACCTCGCGAAATAAAAAATAGCGGAACCGCAGAAGTTTCGGCATGACTTGTCTGTCTGTCATATGACAGAAGTAGACGCGAAACAAATATAGGATTAGCCAAACCGCACGCGGACTCAGATATGACTTATGAGTGGCATGTGTAAAGCATCGAAATTGTGTCGGAAAGAGATGATGGCATGTAAGGTCAACACCATTTGCTGCTTTTTGATTGATATTGCTGCTGGCATGTACTAAAGGCCTTAACAAAAGTGTTGCGGTTTATTTTTAACCGACATCTCATTATGTCCATAGATATCCTTATATTAATACATAATTTGTTGGTTCGTCCTTCAATCACGTAGCAACGGAGCAAACAGATAGACGTGATTTTTTGTATAAATACTTATGTAAGTCTTCAAGTCGTACTACGTTTTATCTCGGATAAGTAAAGTATTCCCAAGAGATTTTTTAAACCTAACTCCACGCGGACGATGTCACTGGCAAAAGCTAGAATTTTAATAAGAACACTAAGATTCGAAACCGATATTAAACACCGATGACGTCACAGTAATAGTCGCTTTGAAAGTAGGTATGTAAAACACCTACAATTGTACAATGTTGAAACTTTATTATTAACGCCTTTCATTAAAGGGTTATTAGACTATAAAATTCCTAATAACAAAAGTTTACAGAGATGGCGTGATAAGTGGGTATGATAAATTGATGGCTCATTTTATAATAAAGTGTGGGGTGTGGCGGCTCGAAAGCGGGTTTATGGCTAATATGGCACAAGCAGCTCACGGCGTGGAACTTAGTTGCATTTTGCATAAAATCAATAGATAGTCTTGTAGAGCGCTTGTAATAATGAATGCGTTTGATGCGGCCACTTACAAGTACTCCTGTGATTTTTACGGATACCTAATTTTTAAGCAAGGTATAATACCCCATCCAAACATTATAATGACCTTGCCATCTACGACTAGCGAACTCGTTATTGGTAAACCACCCTAAACTTGGCCTTTTATGGTCTGCAGGACGCGGTGCGGGTGATGCGGTCGTACCTTTCGACCATTTAGCCGGGACGTGGCAGGCGCACGCATTCCCCTCTGCCGAAGTACATGTACAAACGTACGGTTCAGCTTGTAAGTGTGACAGATTTTGAGTTAGTGTGTGTTCATAGAGACATTAAGTATTTACAAGAGTGTGCGGAAGTGAGTAAATGTGTGTTGTACGTGATTACCCCACCTCAGCGCAGAAAGTGGCAGAATATATTCAGTACTAAATCTGCGTAAAGGCGCGTCCCGGCTAAATGGTCGAACGGTCGTACCTAATTAACACCTTAAGATCAAGTACCTACATCCTATGATATTTTTAAAATGGAATACATTTATTTTATCCTTCTTTATGCTTCCTAATATTTTAAATGTGAAAGTGTGTTTGTCTGTCTTTATCTCGAAAAATCAAAAAGTTCCCGCGGGATTTAAAAAAAATCCACGCAAGCGAAGCCGCGGGCATCACCTTGTCAGAAATAAATGTATTACAAAGACAATGGAGAAATATATTTACATTAATCTGAATGTTCTGCATCACTAGAACATTCTTAATTTGAAGATTCCTATGATTTATCTCGAGATTGTTCAATAATAATAAAATACCGTGTGCATCAGTCACTAGGAAAATATAACGCACAGACCAGCCTTAACGCCAGCCACTGCCGGCGAACAGCGGCAGACTATCTCATTGGTTGAGCGCGCTCTCGCCCCACATCCCGCAGACCATCAGGTGGGCCTTTATGGCGGTCTATCTATAGTGAAATACAATTCACTAAGTAATATTACAAAGTCGTTAAGGCCATCCTATTAGTATTTGGTTGAGGTTATACCCAATGCCAGTAGCTTAAGCATTTGCGAAAAATTTCAGACCCTTGCCCTTATGACTTTAGAAAAAAACAATTAGTTCACATTAACAGGTCAACCCTGTTTTGAGCTCCCTCATACTAGAAAAAATTAAAAGAGAATCGAGTCCCACTCGTCTTGCCTTTGTGCGGAATTTTTCATTAAAAAATCTTTAAGGTCGACAAAGCCTGAGCCAACTTCGATTTCGGTTGAACAATACAGTGGATGAAAACCTATTAAACTTAAATCAATTGTTTATGTAGGCCCACTTTAAAGACCTTCAGAGTATGTAGAAACAAGACTATCACCGGTACGGATAGTAGATATAACAGATAATAACTATTTTACTTTATGGACTGCTGGACTCAAAGCTATAATAGTTTCCTTGCAGCTTTGCCATTAAGAAATTCATTTCAAATAGTTTGGACTATAGCTTATTCATCCGGTCGGCGACGCGACTAAGTATACCTCTCTCATCGAGGGTTTCATATTATTTTGCTGTTGAAGCTGCCATGGAAGTCATGAAGTCTTAGACTGAATTCTATAGATCGTACTTTCACTCAGCTCAGACTCAAGACAGTGATAAAACGAGACAGATTTATGTCGGAGTATATTTGTGTCTAGTTTTAAGTCTTATCTTGAGTCCGAGCTAAGTCAGAGCACGCTCTATAGATCTCAGCATTAGTCTAAATATATAAAAGGCAAAGGTGACTGACCGACTGACTGACTGACTAACTGATCTATCAACGCACAGCTCTAACCACTGGACCGATCGAGCTGAAATTTGGCATACAGGTAGCTATGATGACGTAGTCATCCGCTAAGAAAGGATTTTTCAAAATTCAACCCCGAAGGAGGTAAAATAGGAGTTTAAAAAATCAAACCTAACGTGAGCGAAGCCGCGGGTTAAAGCTAGTGCTAAATATTTCTTACGAGACATTTAATCGCGTTTAACTACCTTATCTGTGACAAAGAATCAACCTGGCTTGAACAGTGCGGAATTGCAGCCAGTATTCTTTGGACTTTCAAAGCTTGCATGATTATTTTGTATAGTAGACTTTATTTGACAAGTTAATAGTAGGCTTTATTAATTGGTAAGTTTGATTGCAACGGCTAAAGGCGCGGACTAGAAACCGATCGGTCGACTGTTCAATCCTCACTAATTGCACTGTTGTCGAACTCACTCCTAACACAGGCTTTACGCTTTGAGAGGAGAGAGGAGAATATTACTCGATTTCAGCATGGCTTAAATTACCTATTTGTTTTTTTTTTCGAAAAATCGTATCACGAGATGAGAAAGATGTGTCAGATAAATGGAATAGTTTTTACATTCATCGGGTGTAATTTCATAGCACTAAATTGTGTATGCACAACTGTGTAATCGAATGGTTTTCCCCGACTGGTATCCCCTGGAGGCAAATCGCAAGGAGCGCTGCCATTATGGCATCAAGCACTACAATATCTGTTCTAGTTATTTACTAAATTGGATTCTCTGCTGCGTTTTCATAACTACTTGTAAGTGTATTCAATTATTCTTTTCGATTTTTCACTGCAATCAAAATGTTCCACTTTGAAATGTTCCAGTAGTTTTTTTTAGCATAACTGCAAGTGTTTATCACAACTGAAGGTCTACTTTATACAATTTTGACAGCGACATGGTAAGCTCAATTTCACTTAGTTTATTTTACAATGTATTACTACAAGAAAATGTCTTGAAGTAATTTTATTATTGTAAAAGCCTCCACAGCCAGGGAACAGAAATTCCGGAAACTTCAAACCCCATTCCGTATTTCTTAAAATCTTGTCAAATTAATTATATTATGTGTAACCTTCTAAAAGGAAAACGTATTTGTAAAAATTATGTAAGAAAGCCAAAAAAACTGAATGTTATCAATAAAAATGATACGTACCCAAAATGGCCAAGATCTGAAAACAAAGAAAAATAATAATGGGAGGTCATCCATAAAGATTCAAATGACTTTCATTAAAGTGGTTCAACAGAAATTTCGTTTAAATATTATATTTGGCTTAATTTATGAGATTTGTTCCCGCTAAAATTTTTAATATTAATTTGATGTATTTATTCATTTTGTGTACATACGAGATTTTGTAGTGTCAATTTAGAGGCCTTAAGATATTTTTACTGAAGTTCTTTGGTACGTTTTGTTCTTATTTAGGCTCGTTCCCACAAGTGAAACTGATTAATTCAACCGTTGGGTCGATATCATCGAATAAATACAGATCTAGTTATAACTTTTCTAATTTGAATTCACAAATCCTGCCAGAAATTTTCGAACGTATACGTATATCAAAGAGTTTTCGAGGTATTAGAAGCCGCATACTCGTATGTTGGGCACAAAAAATATTTCACTGAAAAAAAAAAATTCGTTGCAAGCGAGTGGAGGCAGGCGTCCTTATATCCGACGGAAGCTGTCATCACATGTAGCTAGTCTAAGAGATGTCCTAGTGAAAAAATAAAATTATATTATTCGCTAAATTTCTAATTTTATTTACGAATATATTTTTTTAAGTGCCCATGCCACTCACCATTGCCAATTAACATTTAACCTAGCATTCCTAATTTTGACCGAACTAATTTTCAATACAAAAACTCGGAGTTGACAAAAATCGGCACTAAGCTTGATTTATTTTCAAGTAGAAAAAGAAGACAAACACTATTTTTAAGTATTTCCTTTGTTATATTTTGTTATATATTAAGTTAGCATGTGTAATTTCCTGTTTTAAGCAGATTACTTTATGATAATATCTGAATTAGAAAATCTCTTATCCTTAGTAGGTACATATTTTCTTAATCATTAGTAGGTGCATATTTCATGCGAAGTGTATGTGACGACTGTTTCTGAGGCTATTTATGAATGTATCTCTGAAATGCCTTTTCTAAATTTAAAAACTGGCAGAGTTATATCCAAGCCCGTCAGTTATCCCGGTATAAGTGCATCGAGACTTCACCGTATTCAGCCGAGCGTCCAGATTTCTCCGCCTATTATTTTATGCAAAACGAGACTCCACTAGGAATAAATGTGTAATAATTTTGGAAACAATAGAGTTCTGCAGCTCGACATCTCATATTTTCTGGCGTAGCAGCGGGATCACTGAGATGCAACTGGATAAGAAATGAAAGTTGTAAAGTGTTAGTTTCCATTATTATAAGTAGGTCGCTGGAATAGTGTTTGCGTACTGTAATATAACGCCTGAGGATATTTGTCATTCTTGCTTTTCTTTGAATGAGTCCAGACGCAGACGACTTTTAAATAATAATATTCATTTTTGTATATACCTGGATGCAAATGTAAAATTTTTATTTCTTATATTTGAATATGATTAAGGATATGGCGCAGTACGTCTTCTTTGTCATCTCAACCGATAGACGTCGACAACTGGACATAGGTCTCTTGCAAGTAACGCTACAGAATACGGTCTTGTGCCGCTCGTGTCCAGTGGCTCTCAGCGACTCGCTGGTCTCACTGAATTTGGTTGTGGTACCTCAAATGTAATTAAAATGTACATCATTTAACTACATGGAAAGGGAATTAATGAAATACATTATTTTTATAAAAAGTTATTTATTTTATATTTTTACAGAAACAACTAACGATATTCTATAGTTACGTAATTAACAAGTGCTTGATTTTTTTACATATACTTAACTAACTACTACGATTTAGACTGAGTTTTTATTCCATTGGGATATCCAGTGGGATAATGTTTGGTGCCACCTATTTTTGGTTATAAGCAGACATTCGAAACGGGACGAGACCTTGTTATTCTCTCGATCGTGTTATAAGTAGCAAGCAATAAATAATGACTTGTGACCTTTCTTTCGCCCGTAAGTGGCACTGTAGAATAAATAAAAAAATAAAATCCATCTCACTTTTGATGAAAATAAATGACATTATCTCTTTATTAACATAACATGGCGGGAAGTATCATATTATTTCGCGATGTTCGTTTTATTTCGGGAATTTACAAATTTATCGTTATAATTTATGAGACTGACTGGACTATACACAATACTAGATCATTATTCAGACTAGAAATTAATATAACAAAGCACGCCATTTATCTTTAACGCAGAATGGGATAAATATGGGTACTAGCTTTTCTAGCTGATTTTATTTATGTTCCCTACATAGAAATCGTATATGAATATGGAGCGATATTATATTATTATACCTATACAAATAATAAAAAAATTAGTCTGTCCTACAATAAGACCTCGTTGAATAGGTATTTTAAAATGAATATGATGTTTCTTGAAAACTTTATACAGATAATTATTATTTTAAACTAGCGTTTGTTCACGACTTCATCCACGTGGAATTTGCTTTAAATATCCCGCGGGAACCGGTTTTTCCGGCTTTTGTCCTTCTCCAAATCCTCAAATGTACCCATGCAAAAGATTACGTTGATACGTTGCTCTATTGCTGAGTGATGAAGGACAAACCAACAAACAAACACACAAGCATTTATAATATAAGTAAGGATTTAGGATTAACAAATTCTCTTGTACGTAGTTTAAAATGTCTACCCATTGTGGTAAATAATAGTTTTTCGAATACATATTGTAACTCATCTTCCATATTGTCATCTACGTATGGTTGCTTAGCTCTATTTGTTCTTAGCTATTTGTAAATATAAATCATGCAACCGTACTGTACTGCATGCAGTGTTTATTTAAACAACGCATAGTGTTCCAGGGATGATATTTATTTTGAGAATATCTATTTATTTAGGTAGGTACTGGTATATTTCTAAACATTGAAATAGTATATTGAAATGTTAATACTGAGAATTCTAAGCGTTAGTAGCGGAATCATAATACTATAGGTACTACAATAAATAAACGCTATGTGCAAGTTCATAAAAATATATGTGTTTGGATAAAAGCATTCTTAACAAAATTTACGTAAGGTCGCATGTTTTGAAAATATAATAATGTTGGTTTAATTCGAAAATCGTTGAGGGATTTTTTGCTTCTTTTTTATATGAATAGTGGACAAACGAGCAGGCGCCCGCCCATGAACACTTGTAGTACCAGAGGCACCACCAATGCGTTGCCGGCTTTTGAGGAATTTGTTAGTCAGCTCCTTGAACAACCCCATGTTATAATTTAGTGGGAACACCGTCGAACGGAGATGATTCCACCATTTGGTAGTACGTGGAAAAAAAGATCTGGAGCAACGGATGGTTGAAGTGCTCCAGGCACCCAGGTGGTAAGGGTGAAATTGCGTTCGGTGGCGCGCGGTGCGGTTGTAGAAGATAGAGGAATAAGATCAAATAACTCTTCAGAACACTTTCCGTTTTATAGCCTATAGAACACGCAAAGAGAGCTAACGTCTCTGCAGTGTTGGAAGGAGTAAGGGAAGTGTTCTGAAAGAGAAGAGGTGCGGTGAAGGGGGTCTTTTTTGCGGTAAACGCATAAACTTGTGTTTTTAATGGGTTGAATTGGACAAGATTTTGTGAACCCATACTGAAACTTACTCAAGAGAAGTCTCAATGTCCGACACAAATTTGGCTCTACTCTCCTCCAGCACTGCGCGAGAGAACTGTGCATGGCCTTTGTAAAGGGTATCAGCGGCACTGTCATCTGCATAACAATGGATGCTGCTGTTATGCAATATGTTATGATATGTCATTGATATGCAGAATGAACAAAGTAGGTGATAGCATTGAGCCCTGTGGAACGCCAGTATTGATGGGCTTAGGTTCAGAGCAAAAATCGTTGACAGCGACCTTGCTGCTGCGCCCATGAAGAAAGCTAGAAACCCAATTTTACGTTCGTAGGAAGTTCGTAAGATGGCAGTTTCGATAAAAAAGCTCTGCTGCATGGTAGCAGCACTATTTTTTTAAATATTATGTCTATGTTATACTATAATAGTTGTAATATTTACATCTGATATAATTAGAAGTAGGTAAGTAGCAGAACTTCGATATTAATTCAGATATGGCACAATTATTATCGTAAATCTATCAGTCTTTTATAAATTTACGAGTAAATTAGCGTCTACATTTAATAAATTCATAAATACAACAAATTATACTTATTTCACATTTTTATATTTTAGAAAAAAATAACAAGGCATAGGTTCTTTTAGAGTTGGTTAAGAAATAAGCCGACGTTTTTAAAATAGATTGTGATTTAAACTCACGAACATAGAATCCGGGTTATGGCAATAAAAAGTGACTGAATTTGATCGTTTGCTCGCAAGTTTATTTCTACCTAATAGAAGTCGTTTTTAAATATAAAACTACTGTCAGCTTACCTGAAAACCAACTTCAAATACGTCCTTTTAAATGCCTTACCTATATGAATTATTACTTCTAAGTTGTACAGAAGTACCAAAATTTGCTTCGTTGAAAATCGTTTCAAGTTATAATCGTCTAGGAAATTCCATTTGACTTGTATTCAAAGTTACACATTGCGCATAGGTGTACAAGTTAGCGTTTACTTTACCGAAATGTTCGGTTGCAAACTGGGATACGAGAAAAATTGTATTCGATGTTAGGTAATGCTTCATCTACATTTTGGGCCTACGGGATATTGCCCTAGCTACAGCCAATGCAAGTTTGCTAATGTTGGCTTACAATTTAAATGATATTGATCGCACTTGCATTTAATTGTTAGATTTACCGCCGATTGCAGCCAAGCTTTTGAAAACCAAATATGTATCATTGTTAACAGTAATAGTGATAACCTTATCATAACCATTACTCGTGATTGATCGTGAAAAGTGGTGACATCAACCGGCGGATAGATATAGCGCTGCAATAAGTATAAAAAGTTTGCTGCGAGATAAACCCGACAGCTTACCTAACGCCTATCAGTTGAGCCAAATAATGTTTCTATACATTCTATTACGGCCCTTATTATAAAGGCAGAATAGAGAAAACTTGAAATATTCCTTAAAGTACTTATAAAACTACACAATCATCTATTTCAAATTTATACACTGTAACAACTGCTATTTTAACTTCCACTGCCTGATTTAATTATGAGTTCGTTTCAATAGTCAATTGGCACTACAAAACTCCGGTGAGGCTCTTAACGGCATGTCAGCTAATAAGCGCCATTGCCAATAGATATGACGGGTGAATGAAGCAACGAATAGTCGAAGAGCTGGAAGATTGGGTTGATTCATAATCTGCAACAAACACAACAAGTTCTAGAAATTTCCACAGAGATTAGCCATTTAAGAAGGAGATATGACAGTGAACAAATGTGTGCGCAAAGGTGTACCCTTGTGATTCCTCACTCTCATAGTCCGTGGAACAAATATCCAACGCAACCGGAAAGAAACCAGGCGCAGGCCCAACGGCTTTCCACGCTCTCCGAATTATGGGGCCTATTGCCAACTTTTTAACTCCAGGCCTCTAGGAATCCTTAATATTTCTAGATAGAAATACTTTCTGTATATGTATAAGTTCGTCTTTGTGAATTATTATTGTATTGTAGACTGGGTAGATGATTTTAAGTTTATAACCGCACGATGTTGTTATGAATTTTAAACATACCTAAATCTTTCCATTCTTCAACCTCATAATCTCCGATGACTCTATTTTCCGCTGAAGTATCCCTCCAACGGTTCTTTTGTTTACCTAAAAAATAAATTACATAAAACAAATAAACACAGAAACATGCCGACATAACAATCTGGAAGAAGAGGCTTTCCAGTCTGAACACAATCATAAAGAATGTAGAGGAAACCCAAAATCTGTAACAATAAATACGTACATTGGGAGTCAAAGAGCAAACAAAATCGTTTTTCCCACAATAATATTACTAACGACCCAATTGTACGGAAGCATTGGGTTTCGGTGGGGAAAGCAATAAATACAGAATTCACCGAAGACCTTTCTCGATTGGGGTACAGGTCGACGATGAATGTATAAACAGCACGCGGGCCAACAGAAGTTTTGACTGCTATTGCCCTTCCGATCGTGGTTTACGTGCCTATATTGAATTTACAAATTTTCCAATAAGCAGTTATAGAAAGGGAAATCGAGATGAACATGAAAAATTAATTTCAAATCTGATCCCGAAAGGGTTTCCTTAGACCCTAATCCTGTTTTGACATTACCTATTCAAGAATTTCATTTTATTATTTCTGTCTTATTGGGCTGTGTTTAATATTTACTATACTATTTCTTGCGGTGACGGGTAAATGTTTCATTGTGATAGTTACCTTTTTTCCTCTGAGGAAATGTCGGGACGTAATTAACAGTTGTGCTTGTCGTGGACGGCGCTGGTATTTCTGAACAAACCAAAATATATTGCGTAATAACAAATTCACTATTCTACATATAGTAGTGTTTCAATATAAAACAGCAATGATTTAAACACCAAATTAAATGGTTTTTCCAGCACCTTGAGACCCTAACGATCATCAGCTGTCCATTCGGAAGCATCAGTGTTGGCAGACCCTCCACTAGGTGACGGCCGACATTAAACGAGTAGCAGAGAGCCCCTGGATTTAAGCGGTGCATGACCGTAGCCTGTGGAAGCTATGCAAGAGCCCTTTGTCCAGCTGTGGACGTCTATAGAAGGAAATGATTGTTGCAATGAATTACCTGTATTAACAATTTTATTTATAAGTTGAAAACTAACAAATATATTTTTGTGTACCCTTATATCTTTTCTCATTTGTTATTCTGCGGATGAAAAAATGCATTCAAAACATTTCAAGCACATGATAAATAGAAGTAAGAGCTCATATTATATTCCCGTCTGAAAAGATGTGATTTGTCACTTGACTTTACAGTTCAGGTAAGAATGAATTTAGTACTTGCTTACCATCTAGTCGTATAAGTCCATCTGTCTCTCCGAGAGAGTTCTTAGCCACGCAGCGGTAAGAAGAGAAGTCTCTGGACGACACTTTGCGTATAGTGAGCTTCATTTTCCGGCTATAACCATCGTCATTTAAAGCTGTAGTGTACTTGTTTCCTGCGAACATATAGCTCGTTTATTATGAATTACAATGTAAAGTTTGCAAAGTTAAACTACGGTTTAGAAACAACAGAAAATTTGCACCTTATAGTATTATGAAGTTTTAGGGTTAGAGCTCGCACGCTCAAATTTCCCCGCGATTATTTTACCTGCCGCGATTTTGTAGCATAATATGGAAATTATCGTGTGATTTTAAATCCTCGCTATTTATAATTACGGTGTTTGTTAGGAACCGTACGATATTCTGTACATGTTTTGGTTTGTTCGTAGCGCGAACATTTGTAGAGTGGGTAACATTCATTTATGTTTATAATGCTCTCGATGGTTCCAGATTGTGGAAACTGAGATGGATCTTAATACTAATTATTAATTCAGTACTCGGCCTAAATAATAGTCACTCTTCCGTGTCAATGGCGTAGACCAGAAGGAGGAAAGTTTATTAATAAACCATAGACGTAGATAGAGTAGGTATAGTTTAAGGGGTTATGGTGTTTTTTATGCAAAGAATATCGTACGAGATATTTCGCTACTGTTAATTTTTTCATCTGGTGAGGTACATTGTGTAAAAATCAACTAGACTGGTCAGCGTAGCAATGCAGCTAGTATTTTAAACACAATTTCATGCGTTTATGACTAACTATTACATTATTAATTTTAACAGACTATTTCGGCTATAAGTTTTATTGTAACATTATAAATGAACAAGGCTAAAGTTGTAATCTGACTACAGAAAATTGGATATAACATCCGTATATAACATTATATTACATGCATCCAAATCATATTAATTTTGTTCATATAAAATGTAACCTATGTCACTCGAACCATCATAAAGAATCGATTGACACCTCATTAATAAAAATCGGCTCCGTAGTTTATTCGCTATGGTAGAACATTTGCAAATAGTCCTATACATACATACATACATATATAGACTGTTACGATCACAGTCCTTCCGTCTGGCTTTGCCGTATTCGGGTAAAAAACTAAAAAACTAACCAGATATAATCATATCGCCACGATCCGTAGTCCAGTAGTTGATGGAGGAGGGGTAGGCTTCCGTGTGACACTCCAGCGTAACATCCTGCCCTACATAAGCAGCCTCCAATTGATTCGGGATCGATAGCATTGGTGGAACTGCACAAGAGCATTTTGAAAGTCTTTATCTGAAAGTCACTTAGGTAATTATAATAAATGTGCCACTGGCTGAACAGAGTACGATCTCAAGCGAGTCGCTGAGAGCCGCTGGATACAAAAGGCTCAAGATCGTGTTCTGTGACAATTCTTGCCAGGAACCCATCGATGCCATATCGAACGAAATGTTCAGCAGTATGTATGGTAAAAAAAACCTCGTGAAATTTTTCACATAATATCCAAAAAAGTAGGTAAACACCTTTTTAAAATTTCTCAGACAGTCTCAATTGAATTCCATTAATGCAAATAAATTATGTTAAGTATAAGTATCTCGTATTCTCTTTGTACGGAATATTGAACACGAGCTGTAATGTAAATAACGCTTATCTCCATTTATAATCAGGACCATACAAATGGCCATATTACTGTGCACATTCCGCCATGGCCGTTGTAATGAAATTTGGAGACGAATTCATAAGAAAATCACATTGGTTAATCGAGCGTAAATTACGTGAACATTTTACGTGTCTTATAAGAAATGCAGAGCGAATGTGCCGAGATACGGAATGTGAATTGGGGGTAAGGAAATCGTCTCATTGCCTTTTGGGAGGCTTGGGAGGGGGGTAACAGATAGCCTGTAGCCATTATCGCGTCCGGGCCGTATTCACGTCAGCATAATGCTCTAATTGGGCACAATTATGGCCGCTCTAGTGGAAGCCTCCGTCAGGTAGAGGCGCACTGTCCTCGTAAATACTCGTTAACGACGCCCGTTCCTGGAAAAATAATTTTTCTGAACGCTGACTACCGACGGACGAAAACGATGTGGAAATGGGCACGTACTTACGATGCAGTAGGAAGAATTTCAGGTTCAGTTAACACAGGGTGGCAAAAATTTGCCAGCGGACACCTAAATTATTTATGAGAAAGAAAAGCAAAGAAGGCGTTTTAAAGTTGTTTTTTTATGGCTAGAGATACCTAAGTCTGTTACTCAGGTCTTTTAATTCGCAAAGCCTATATCTATATCTATAATTTCCCTACGTTATTATCTAAAGTGATTCTAATATTCAACCTGTCTTTTTGTTTTGAAGATAATCTACAAGGACCATAGGTCATATTTGGGTATTTGTCAATTTTTTTTATATGCTTAAAATAAAGGTTTTTAATATTAAATAAATAAATGAAATAATAAATAAAATAATATAAAGCATTTAAATTTCCTGTTAGACAAAGAGAGCACTTCATGCACTCTCCATAGAAAATTTCATTTTAGAAAGAGACAGATACAGCCGCAGTAAAACAGCTTATAAATTATTTCTTTTTTGACCGATTTATTTTACGAGTACAAATTCTTGCACATGTTACATTTTCGATTGTATTTTATGAATACCCACATTTTGACAATTCAGTCAAATACTCAATTTACAAATATACCTAATTGACATACATAATTATCAATTAGATACATTTGTAAAGATTGAAGTATATAATCAGAATAAAATTAAAAAATCTTATAATCCCAATGAAGGAGTATACCATAGCTCAGACTGATATTCTATTTTCAGAACCGTAGACTAATTTACACGTGTTACATCCAATTTGGAAGTTTAATTGACACTGAGTACCTACGTTAGTTCGCAAAGTAACATGAGATAGCGAAAACAATTGACATATATTATTATGCGTTGCTACATAATTATGCGATGATTCAGCTGAATTCAGCGCTGTTTCCCGTACGCCGTAATTATTATCATTCGCTTGTAATTTTAATTTAAGTGATCATGTCACTATTTGACAATGGTTGTGATAAACTATTTTATTATTACCAAGAACTAATAAATTTTAGAGAGCGAAGGTAAAATCAAAATTAAGGTTGATTCATGGTACGCCGTTGCGGAAACGGGGCACAGTAAATACATTTGTATCTTGTTTCGGATTGTATGGTCGGAGAGCGGTATAAGTCTAAAATTGGTTCATACAAAAGCATACTAAAGACCTATAGATTATGAAACGTCATTCCCGACAAGGGATGACGTCAATCAACTTTTAGACAATTAATAGAAAATCTTGCGACCGAGTACAGTCATTGCAACATATTTCTCTCGCAGCTCTTTGTCAATGCAAAAGCCGCGAAAAAACGTTTTTCATGGATTTTTTGGGATGCTCGAAATATAATTTTATTACGACACATTCACTGGCAGCTTTTGCTAAGCTTTATCGATAAAAAAGCCGAGAGAAAGGGCTGTCTCACTGATTGCATTTTGGTTTAGTATTTTTTTTTTTTCAAATTCTTAATACTATAATCATATTATATTAAGCCTTGATACACATAAGTCATTGACTCTATTCTATGCTTTCTGGTCATTCATCGAGACTTTAATTAAGAATGTTAGCCAAGCTGAAGTTGACTAATATCCTCCTATTCCCTCCAAATAAGCGAAAAGCTTATGCTAGGATTGGGTACGAAAATAGTGCAACGTGTGGGGTTCGAACCTGCGACCTTTCAGTTTTCAGTCCGCATCTTTAACCGTTGGTTATTGAGGCTTTCCATGATTTTAAAGTTTAGTCCTATTCTAAAGAAGAATCGACTCAGAGGTTGCGATCGTATCGTGATCGGATCGGATTATCAAAACGATAAACATGTTATTCTGTTTTTTATGATAACAATTTGCCAAGATAAAAGATTTTATTTGATCAAATAAAAAGATATTGCCGCCAGTAAAACAAGATGAACAACAAAAAAAGCTTTAATTGTAATTTAATAAGTGATTAATAAACATTTGCAAAACCGATTCCATTATTCAGCAAACACGTTATAAGCCTTCGAAGCTTTTAGTAAACCAATTAACTACAACTTTTAGTAAATTCATAAATGAATTAAATAATGCCATTCGTCGATAAATATTGTGTATCACTTAGGGCCGATTTCACCAACGTAAAATAAGTTTAATCCGAGCGTTTTGATATTTTGACAGTTATGTATTGAAAATCTGCCAAAATATAAAATTTTCGCTCGGATAAGATTTATTTTACGTTGGCCCTTAAGAATAATAATAGTAAACTTACATTGTACCATAAGGACGACTCGTTTGCTGATCGATGGCGGGACACCATTGGAAGCGATACATAGATACGCCCCCATGTGAAGACGTGATACTTTAGATATTGTTAGGTTTTCTCCGTCTACTACGTTAACTGAAAATAAAATTGAATTAAATTCCTTATAGTAGAAGATTCTAAGTTAATGGTTCGAATAATATTATCCACTAGCGAGATTCTATTTCAGAATCTTGTAAATATTTAGGCTATGCGAAGATTGTAGGTACAATTTGGTTGAACTGTACGAACGAATTGGTTCATGTTCATGAATTGTCATTTCGGGAGAAGGTCGCTCGATGTCCCACACCATTGGCTTCAGACATTCGCAAGGGAAACTCATTTCTTTCAAGAATTCAAATTATTCGCAACGATCTTAAAAGGTATTCAGTTTATTTCGTTGAAAATTCATGGTTACTCTCCATATTTTCAAGTGACCCGTTTCAGGTATTTTTTCCTTTTTTCCCTTTATACCTTTTCTAAAGTGTTAACATAATGATTGGTAGTGTTTCGTGTTATAAACATACAAATATATTAGCCAAACAATATTACTTCACCCGTACCTATACATATAAATAAATGCCGTATTTTTTTGATAAATGTTTTTAAGCTATTGCATAGACCGAATCCAGAAATTCCGTAACGAAAATAACCTGACACGGGACTCCTCTACGGTGAGCCGCTAGATGGCGTTGATTAAAAATGCTTTACCGCGGTAGTCCCCGAGTGCCATACGTCTTTTTTTTAATTCCCTTCTATCATCTCATATGACATGCATATATAACGTAGAAGTGCTGTTTTTGTACATCGGCGGAACAATAAGTTTTCTGTTGTTGTTTTATATTTACCCCATTCGCTGTTACAATTGAACTCTTGGCCGTCTTCTCGTCTCCACATAACATAAGGTTCAGGATATCCGGAAGCACGACACACCATAGTGACGTTTGTACCTTCACGAACTACCATATCCGTCGAGGTCATGTTGTCGATGATCATAGGTGGCACTAAAAATATTAATTTTACAGAATTTAATTGAATTGACATACAAAATATATATATATTTTATACTTATTCTCATAGTCCGGTGGGATGGAAATACGACGAGAGAGATGAGGCGCAGGACCGACGGCTTTACGTGTACTTCGAGGCTTGAAGTTGACACACCGCCTTCTTCTAAGTCCAGGCTAAGAAAGTTCTAGTACGATAGTATGAATGTACTAGTACGTAGTAGTTTATTAACAGAATTTTTTCTCGAATCAAATCCGAGACCTCTTCATCTGCAGTCAAACATGCTAACCAAGTTAGACCAAGTTGTAATGCAGACTCTTGTAATTAGAAAAATATACGAGAATCTGTAGATGAATTTCGCATTCCCTCAAATATTAAAACGCTTTAGACATAAAGAAACTACAACGTCCATTGATAAAAAACGTAAAAGAAAAATGCTTCACAACTCTGAAGAGATCTAGATATAAAATGAAATTTTGAAACTAACCGTAATAAAGATTCAGACTAGTTTCTGTAGCTATCCATTTACGACAGTTGGCCTTCGTCATGTCTTTGCGTGTCAGAATAATATTACGGTCGATAAATAATAATCTTTTACCCAGAGTCTACAGTTGTAACTATTTTAGAAAATAGAAGACATCAATAAAGGTCGTAGATAAATAATCGCGCTATAACTTTCTTGTGTATTATTTACCTTTAAATATTACATATACCTAGTAAAAACCGAAATAAAAGATAAATGTCCGTTAAAATTACCTGGCACGCTGCACGCAATTGTTAAAACTTAGAGGAATTTACGAAAGACTCTCTCATCATGTGAAATTGTATGTGTAATCTATATATATAAAATTCAAAGTCCTGACTGACTGACTGAGATATCAACGCACAGCCTAAACTACTGAAGTTAGAAACTTGAAATTTTTACAGTTGGTTCCTTTTAGGACGTAGGCGCACACTAAGAAAGGATTATTGGAAATTCCACCCCTAAGGGGTTTAAATAGGGGATGCAAGTTTATATGAAACTCCATCATTTTTCAAGCTGTTTCTATCAAAGTTGGTATTTGAGCTTTCGGTTAAAAATAAAGAAGTACGTGTGTCACAGTTTTTGAAAATTCCACCCCAAAATCTAATTCCACGCGGACAAAGTCGCGGGGGCAAAAGCTAGTTTAATGAATGATAAAAAGCACTAACCTACAACTTGTAGATAGCCCTTTCTGGAGCGCATCGGGTCGGTATTAACCTGGCACATGTACCACCCACGGTCCACCTCTTGTACGTTCTTGATGTGAAGGTACCACGAGCGGTGGTCGTTGTACGACAGGCTGATGCGTGGGTTCTGGGTTATTATGTTGTGGTGGATGCTGAGGATTGTTTGGGTGTCAACTCGTACCCATGCTACCTATGTAAAAGAATATGGGTAATAGGAATCCTGAATATACTTTAGTGGAAACTAGTTCAGTGTAGAAAAATAAATTATGTTTCCAGCAGATTTGACGAATAACTACTTTAAAGTAACGATGTAACTACGAGTACATAGATAGCTGAAATTATAACTAAATTGGTATAATTAACTTTAAATATTATTTTTAATTAAAACGAAATAATTTTTATACTTAAAGCACATAAACACGTACTTATCAGCTATGTTACAACCTGAAGAATTTTTAAACTTTTCCGTCTATAGAAGCTTTTTACAATATTTTCATTTGCGGCTTTGTTCACGTTTATAATATTATTGTTACGCGTATTAGCATTAGATATGTTTTTTTATTAATATTTTCTTACAATGTGAGCATTAATTTATGTCTTATGCTGTTACAACTAACAAAATACTAATGTCAGATATTTATAAAATAAAAATAAAACTAATACACCATTAGATATATTTTGTCAATATCAAAACTTTACTAGGTATCTTTATTATAGATATCTTTTTAGTTCAAGGCAACTGCTGTTACTTAAAATTTATATTGTGAAATCAAAGAAATTCATGCTTAAATAAATTAGTATCTGGGTAGCGATTGACTAGAATAGAACAGAATAATTTTTTATTCAAATAAACTTTAACAAAGTGCTTTCGATTCGTCAAATGAATCTACCACTGGTTCGGACTTGATTCAGTTCAGCAGTGTTAAAACCACCAACTTTTTTTAATATATATTTTTAATGGAGTCCAGCAAAAACTCAATTTATATTCCGCACTATCATTCGAAATTCAGGACACACGATGGAGTAATTCAATAATGTCTTTGTTCCATGCCACATCTTCACAACCTACGAATACAACGCCGCACGAGCGTGGACTTATTTACTTAATCGTCAAAGAATATTAAATCTTCTTCTAAAACTCTGTTCTGCTTATTTCTACTCTCGCTTAAATCCGAACACCCACTCTACACGCCACTCCAGTTTCGCTAACTAGCCGTCCTGCATGATTAATAACTGGAGAATCGTGCTTCTGTGTAAAGTGATATTAAGTTGGCTTGTTAAAACTTCAAGCAGCACAAATGGAGTTGTATAGGAATTTATGTCACATACTTGCATAGAGAATTTTGCTGTGTGTAATAATCTTTTGTGGTTGTTCATTATTTAAAACGAGGTGATTACGAAGTCGCTCATCCAATAGAACAAAGATGTAATTGCAAAAACTGGTATCTAATGGACTTTTTGTCTTATAACATCAAAAAACCAATTTCGAGTTTTTGCAGTTCATTAACTTAGTTTATAATACCTTGTATCCTCTCAGATCCTCGACGACGCACGCTAAGAGAGCGTCTCTTCCCACTGTTACCGTGACGTTTGGGACCGGTTCCACGAACCGGGGAAACAGGGATTCTGTGAACAATCATTTAGTTCAATACTATTTTTACATTAGCTCGAACAACTTGATGCTAGACGTCGCTCGTCGGCGTCGTACTGGGAAATGCAGCTTTATTAGACCCCCTACTACATAGGTGGATAAAGTATCTGAAGTGTGTCATTGAGAGTTGCTGGAACCAAGTGACACAAGATCTGTGCTAATTCTTCCAAGAACAGTTGAAATGATGATTATTTATTTTTGTTCAAGTGTAGGAAATAAAATGGAAATCCAAAAAGAGGATTGACTACGATACAGTCAATTTGTGCACGTTTACGATAGAGTTAGGGCTCTTTTACGGTGACGCGGCGCTTTGGACGTTGCGTAGTGCGTTGCGTTGCGCGGCGCATCATGCGAGAGACGTAGCGACACCAGCGACTGGGCTCGCGTCGATTGCCGCGGTTTCAAACGCCAAAAATACAATCATAATATGGCGATATGATCTGGTTTACGAAGACGCGGTGCGTTGCGCGGCGCATGCCTGACGTCGCGTGTTCCGCCGCGTACTATGCCAGTTAACAGGCAAACGCTTCTGCAAGAACGCTCTCATTCTTGACTATAATATGTTTGAGTTAACAGCGCGACGCCACGCAAAATGTGACGCGCAACGCGCCGCGTCTCCACAAAAGAGCCCTTAGCTTGTGCATGTTTAGATGAAGAGTTTCAAAGCGTTTCAAATTGATATTCTTTTGGGCAAGTATCTGCGTATAGCATTTAATCATTAAAATACCTACTCTCACTACAAAATTGTGCAATTTACCACGGATGTAAAAAGTAATTTGGCAGACCAATGGCGTTCCTCATTGCGTGTAATACGAGTGGATAAAATAACGCGCAACTCAAGTTGTCGGCGATATTGCACATGGCTCACGCACGATTTCATGTGAATGCAATTCATTAATACCGTTTCGCACCTGGCCAATTTTTAAATAAGTGTGTATATCAATTTTTTTCAATCTGTTATTATTGAAGATATTTTTCAAATGCAATGAAAAATATCTGCGCGTGTATGGCCAGTTTTAGTGATAAAATATTCTGTAGTCTAGTGTTTGCGTTTACCGCTATTTGTTCTATTTGAAACTCGGAAAGTAAAAGCCGATCAAAGGCTCTGTACAAAGTTCGCCGCTGGGTTTATTTGTACTAGAATTATTATGGAAGTTTTTAAAAATAAAGGAGAAGGATCTATCGCAAATGAATAACAACTTCGATAGGGAAATATTATTTTTTATCTACGTACCTACTAAGTAAGTTTGCTTTTTTTATTTTTCATGCAACTCTGATAAAGCTTTACGACATTAATTATGAATTTCTTTGTGCTCGTATCTATAAGTATAACCTTAACTTTATATACATCTTTGTAAATTATAATTGTCATAGCTGTTAATATATCTAATATTCATAATGATAAAGAAATAAGCATTCAAACAAGTCCCCATGATTCAGAAATAACAGAAGTTATATTACAGAGAGCAGTGTTACATAACGTTCTTATACAACCACAGTACTCGGAAAATTCGCTGTGTTATGTAGGTAATTTAATAATAATTAAACTGAAAATAGCAAAGTAGGTTTCTATCTTGTTTCTAGAGCATTGCCAAGTTCTGTATGCCGTGTGCCCCTTACACAGAATGGTTCAACGTTTTTAAAGTTTACGCTGCCTATTGTATACTACAATGCCTCGTACAAATACTTAGTTATTTATTCTGCTCTTTTCTTTGAGGAACATGTACCCGGATAATATTAAAATGTACAGTAGGTATTTGAACCCAGATTTGTTCCACATATTTTTTAGTTACAATTGAGTTCTTGTAGTTGCTTCTGGCTACGTTGATGAATGAAAAGAGTTGAACTACTGCCCATTTCCGTATTATGTTACCGTTTTCAAGTTACTATAAAACATTAAAGCAACATGCATGCAATAAAGATTAGATTCATGTAGCAAGCAAAGCTTGTACACCCAGGATTGTTATTAAACAGATTAAGCTACAGGCATACATCGGCTTCGCATCATATCAGCAATTTTGGCAATCGGACAATATATTGTATGAGCAGCTGTACCAACATACTCGTAATATTATTGCAAATAACTAGTAGATTTGGTTCGACCGACGTCAAAATCTTGATCTTGACTTTCAGTTTAAGATGGATTGTTTTATTATTCAGTTGACTCTAAATTTCTAAGACTATGTATATTTATTAAGCTATTGCATAGCTTCTATAGCGGGCCAGCGTGGACACCGAATCCAGAAATTCCGTAACGAAAATAACCTGCCACGGGACTTCTCTACGGTGAGCCGCTAGATGGCGTTGATAAAAAATGCTATGCAATAGCTTTACCGCGGCAGTCTCCGAGTGCCACACGTCTTTTTTTATTTTTCTTTAGATATCAATAGGTCTCGAGCAAGGATCGCCACTGTTCATCTTATGCCGCCATCGGGCTGCCAGGAACTCACTTGACCGCAATGTTTATCACATTAAATCCATTGCCCATTCACCTGCACAACTCGATGCTCATCGATGTTCCGGTAGATTTTGCTACGGATCTCCTCATTTCTGCATTCGAGCATACCTCTTTCAATCCTAAACTCTAGCCTTCTGATGAAGCGCATTGAGGTTAAGACAGTTTCTGATCCATACGTCATCAATAACAGCACGCACTTTTGTTTTCAGCCAAAGAGGTATTTTAGACGAGAAGACAAATCTTGAAGCTTCCTTAATGATCCAATTCGGCTGGAGAATTGGATTTGGCAATTTCGAAATTAGATTATCCTAACTGCGGAACGCATCTTCTTTGACGTTTCACTTTAATTTGCTTATAAGAGTTACTTTTTTAAGTCTACCTAATAAATGTAGTTCATTATTAAATATTCATTTATATTTATATATAAGTGGCAATTACGTCAAGTCATGTAGGTCATACCGCAAGTTATGAATAGGGTTGTTTCAAAAAGGTCACACAGGATGTGAATTGACCTGGATCGATACCACTTCAAACTAGGTATGCGAAAACCTCTCCTGGATAGTAGTTTCGAATATTTCATACATAATGCAATGCAATGTATTGAATGTAAAATGTTGACCTGATCAAAAAAACTTATACTCAAACAAGCGGTGCACAGCCATTTAGAAGCATAAATAAACAAGTGTAAATTAAAAATGTTAGTTTTAAAATGAATCTTTTAGTAGCTGGCTCCATAATCAGACTCGGAATACCATCTACAATTAAGGTTCTTGTCAAGACGAATCAAATGAGCCCAAATTCGATGGGGTTACGTCGTTTTATTTTAGAGTTCTAAAAGCCACCTTCCTACTCCGTTATCAGACCCTGGATATAATCTAAGATTAGCGTACTTGACAAAAAAATTTAACGAGTCCGTTCTCGATGTTCCATAGCTACCTTTCGTCTCCATCATTAGATCAGCTCCATCTCACAACAATATTTCATTGTCATTCGATTTACATATACATGCAATTTGCGCTCGATCTAAACCGGGAAGTGGTTTTAATTCATCTTGCAAGATTTGACCTAACAAACATACATGCATACATTGAAAGTTAAATAAAAGCTTGTAAAAAGAATCTTCTTTCTTGCCACTAAACTATACTGATGGTTATAATATGTATTACTTAATATATAATAACGATCTAGTAGGTGACAATCTATCGCCTCTCATCTATTTCTATGGGCTATCTCATCCTATAGCCTATAGAAGTATTATCTACACCTGTCACCCCATCCTTAAATATTTTAGGAAAAGGGAAAAAAGTTTATTGATTTGCTTGAAAGTACAATGAGTAACAACCAAAATATTCAGATGGAGGCTGTGTCATTATTATTCCATGTCGTAGAAACAACTTTAGAGTCTATTCCTTGAAATAGTCTTGCACGGAATTATACATCAGTCTATGCGTCATATATTGAACGATAATATCCGGTTATTGTATTAATCGCAAGCGCACAATTTTCTCATGTCTACGTGTTGAACCCCGCCAAGCTTCATAACCAGCGGGCTTTTCCCGTGAGAGTAAAAAAATAATGATAAATAATAATTAGACAGAAATACCTCCATTAATTTAATAGCGGTTCGTTCCGTTATTTAGGCTTTTATATGAAGTAAATAATTAGCTTAAGTTAATTATGAAAGAAGAGAAAGGGATGAAAAATAATTCTTTCAAAAGAAAAGGGTATAGGACGATACATCATTCAAATGACGCGTCCCTTAAGGCTTTTATAATTGAGTAAACGTCAATGCTAATGTGATACACATGTCGATATGAACGATGTATCAAACCCTGCAACAATCTATTTAGGCTAAACAACCTGAGACACGGAAAAATACCCGGGAATGATTGATGAGTGAGCGCGAATAGAACAAATCCATCGCGGGCCCATCAATCTTGGTGTTCGTACAGCCTTCTTGCATGCGACGGCTTCGCCTCTAGTGAAAGAAGAGCTTACTGAGCACACATAGACAATCGCGAAATGTTGTTATGTACCTACGGCTGCTGATAGATTGCCAGTGGTTCGGACTTTATTGACTATATACTAATTTATAAGTCTTCAATCTACTGGTAGGAAAACATTGATAAATTATATGCGTACATAATAAGCGGTATTTAGATTTTGTATATTTTTTCGATAAACTTTTTTTATACGAAAAAAGGAGTGTATTGTTTTCAGGGTTCATGTATTTTGTTTATATCATGCGTTCACTGACCCACTTTTGAACAAAAGTGTCCGCTCGAATAAGTAGAGTTTAGCCCATAGTCCATCACAGTCCTCATGATTGTATTCTTTCACCGTTAAGGAGTTGATATTTAATTGGTTAAACACATATAACTCAAAAAAGTCTGAAATGCGTGCCCGGAATGCTACCCGCAACCCCACTAGGCTATCACTGCTCTTTTCAAAATTCTCCTTAATTTAGCAAGTCCAACGTGGCAGCCAATCCAACCGAATTGGTGAAACCGGCACGCCTGAGAGTTTTCTATAATGTTCTCAAAACGGTGTGAAGTCTGCCAATTAGCATTAGGCCATTGTGGTGGACTATAGTCTTACAGACTATAGACCCTTCTCTAAGAGGAGACCTGACCTAAGAGGACCTTTTTTTTAAAAAGAATATTAGCCAAGTTGAAGTTGACTAATATCCTTCTATCCTCTCCAAATAAGCGCAAAGCTTGCGTTAGGAGTGGGTACGACAATAGTGCAACGGGTGGGATTCGAACCTATGACCTTTCAGTTTTGAGTCCGCACCTTTAACCGTTGGGCTATTGAGGATTGAGCCGTTGATGAGTTAAAGATGCTATCTGGGTTTTGAAGATCCAACGTGTTAGCAAATGTGCCGGCGCATCGGCATTATAGCGGTTTTCTTGATGTCCGCATTTACGTAATTGGTCCACTAGGTACTACGTACACTGTCACAAAAGTCCACGTTGTCTACCCTAGTAAATTAAATTTCCAGCCCCGCGTCCGGTTGCTCGCATTCGCTTTGCTTACCTCTTTCACCCTAAATTAACTACCCTTACCTACTCATAATTGAAAAACCCGTCAAAGACCCATTACCTTAATAAATTTTGACCAGCACATTCCAATTAAATTTGAAAGATGTATCCATACATACAAACAAAATTGGTATACTCTAAATTTTTTCAAACATCGCACTTAAAATCGTGTTAATTTTAATGTGATCATAAATAAATAATTTATGATACGTATTTTTTATGATATCTTTCTTCCATGTATAATCAGTTTGCGAACTAGATCCTTGATTCTTATTGCTTATATTTGCACATACATTGTTTCATCAATTACGAATAAAGTAGAGCTTTGTCAGCCAATGTTGTATGATACGCATAAAAACGTTTATTTTAGTATCATATTGGCATATTATTGTGAAAACAGAAATGACTGTAAGCTTTATGACAGTCCGGGAAATGAATCCATTTTGTCATTTTTCGTTGGTTTAATACTCAAAGCAGTCACCACAAGTTTATGAGAATGAGAAAATTAAATTTAAATTTTATGAATACTGGTATTTTTATTTTTATTTTATTTTTAGCAAACCTTTAAGTAATTCTGCTGTTAAAGTATATAGATTTGTTAGTGATTCTCTCAAATTGGTATAGTTATATAAGTAGTTGATTATGTATAATAGTTAATTGTAATATTTTGTGTGTACCAATGGGGCTGACATAAAGGTCACCTTTAAAAGTCCCATATTCAATAAAGAGAATAACAAAAAAAAAGTTTATGAGAATCCCGCTAAATTGAAAACATAAGATTCAATTTGGTAACGGATCATCCGTTACCAAATTGAATCTTATGTTTTCGATTCGATGGTCTAAAAATAAAACCGATTTTGGAAAATTCATGTTGGCGAGTCTCATGCGGCTCTCAGTGACCGCTGCGTGGCTACATTCATGAGTATCGATTTTATGCAAAATGCAACAAGATTCACTTGAATGTCTATAGGTTATATTGGTAGCACCTATGTACCGAGCAATTACACGGGAATCGCTATCTGGGTTGTAAATGACTATGTATGGCATAGAAATACCAAGTTCTATAGGATAAAGCTGTGATAACTCAATACAATTTAGGTCGTGTATATAAACTGAACCTAATTAGCGTAAGCCCTAAATGTTGCCCTAATGTTGTTTACGCTCAG
This sequence comes from Hipparchia sbordonii, assembly GCA_038048805.1. Lineage (NCBI taxonomy): Eukaryota > Metazoa > Arthropoda > Insecta > Lepidoptera > Nymphalidae > Hipparchia > Hipparchia sbordonii. Next base: position 8,347,854 of record CM076106.1, on the reverse strand, counting down.
TTTTAGATGTCTTCTTCTTCTTCTTCTTCTTCTTCAACTTATGGACGTCCACTGCTGGACATAAGTCTCTTGCATGGACCTCCACAGATCTCGGTCTTGCGCCGCCTGAATCCAGCGACTTCCTGCGACTCGTTTGATGTCGTCGGTCCACCTAGTGGGGGGTCTGCCAACACTGCGCTTCCCGGTGCGGCGTCGCCACTCCAGCACCTTGGGACCTCATCGACCATCATTTAGATTAGATAGGTTTTAGATGTGAAAAGTTATAATTCTTTTAACTAGATAGACATTTCTATGAATAAAAAGTTAAAGAATATTAGCCAAGTTGAAGTTACCTAATATCCTCCTTTCCCCTACAAATAAGCGGAAAGCTTGTGCTAGGAGTGGGTGGATTGCCGACTTTTCTGGTAGATTTTCCAAAATTTATTTCATTTAAATTTTGATTCCATATAAAACTCCTCTGATATTTACGAACACAAAAAAAAAATCAACCAAATCGTTCGGTCCAAGACATGATGATCTTTCATATACATATACAGCGATTGATTTTTATTAAGTTATAATAAAGTTAATATTTTTATTAATTTAAGCTAAAATGACGTCTCATAAAAGGTAATAGACATCTATACAGTTACTAATTGTACGGGTAGATAGGTAAGCTTATACGATCAGGATCATGATTTGTTAGAGTTGTAAACAACAACACATAGATAATTAGTGTACATACATTTGTTTACCGTTACACATAACGAACATAATATTGTGTATAATGTTCAACCAAGATTGTGTGCTCAACTGTTTAATTTACTTTGTTGGATAATTCTAGGTGTCTAATCGTCATTACGGTACAACAGCAACGAGCTTATCCCATTATTCTAAATACCACATAAAGATAAGTTAAGGACCGTTCACACGACATTGTACACTACACGTTTTTTAACATGAACATACTGCAAAATTTTTGCAGTATTAAACACGAACGTGTGAATGGCTCATGTATGCTCCATATTATATTTTCGATAAAGTTTATCCTCCAAGAAATCGTGCAGTGTATTACTGTGTGAACCTAGCTTTACCCTTACGACGATAAGTAACCCTTCCTACGCAAGCTCCCGAGGGTGCTTCATGCGAAGTTTGATTCTAATGTTAATATAAACCAATCAAACTCAAAGACTAGAAACTGCGTTCTGATCTGTAGCCCTACTTCTGTGCATAATAAAATTATTTGCACCTTAAGAATATGAAACTTCGTAGGAGGCGATTTATGGCAGTGAAACGACCAGAAATTCAAAAATTGTCAACAACAACGGACCTTGCAAGTCCATTTTCCCAAATTCAAACAACGCAGAATGACCATCATACCAACTTTCAGCATTAATTTAAAAAAAATCTCTAAATTCTCAACTAGCCCTCTGGTATAAGAAATATAATATCTAGTATTATGTTTTCACAGCTCAATAGAAATGTTGACAAATCCATACCTAATTATGATATTGAAAAATCATATTATATATAATAACTAGCGGACCCGACAGACGTTGTCCTGTCTTAACTATGAATATTGAAACTCCCCTTTTTACCCCCTTGGGGAGAGAATTTTCAAAAAATGTAAAATACGTAATTCTTTATTTTTGATCAAGAGCCAAAATATCAAGTTTCATAAACATAACTTGAAAAATAACTTAGAGAACGAAGGACTATCATACAAACATTCAACCCCTATTTAATCCCTTAGGGGGTAGAATTTTTAAAAACTGTGAAACACCTACTTTTTTGTTTTCAATTTAAAGCCTAAGTACCGAATTTTATGGGTATAGCTTGAAAAATAACGGAGTTTCATACAAACTTTAGCCCCCCTTTTTACCCCCTTGGGGGGAGAATTTTCGAAATATGTAAAATATGTAATTCTTTATTTTTGATCAAGAGCCAAAATATCAAGTTTCATAAACATAACTTGAAAAATAACTTGAAGAACGAAGGACTATCATACAAACATTCAACCCCTATTTAACCCCTTAGGGGGTAGAATTTTTTAAAAGTGTGAAACACTTACTTTTTTGTTTTCAATTTAAAGCCTAAATACCGAATTTTATGGGTATAGCTTGAAAAATGACGGAGTTTCATACAAACTTTAACCCCCCTTTTTACCCCCTTGGGGGGAGAATTTAAAAAAAATGTAAAATACGTAATTCTTTATTTTTAATCAAGAGCCAAAATATCAAGTTTCATAAACGTAACTTGAAAAATAACTTGAAGAACGAAGGACTATTATACAAACATTCAACCCCTATTTAACACCTTAGGGGGTAGAATTTTTAAAAACTGTGAAACACGTACTTTTTTGTTTTCAATTTAAAGCCTAAATACCGAATTTCATGAGTATAACTCGAAAAATGACGGAGTTTCATACAAACTTTAACCCCCCTTTTTACCCCCTTGGGGGGCGAATTTCGAAAAATCCTTTCTTAGTGCTCGCCTACGTCATAAAAGGAACCTACTGTCAAAATTTCAAGTTTCTAACTTCAGTGGTTTAGGCTGTGCGTTGATCGTCAGTCAGTCAGTCAGTCAGTCAGTCAGTCAGGACAAGCCTTTTTATATAATATATAATAATAATAAAATATGAAATAATAAACTTGTAGATAATTAAAAAAAAGGCAACAATCATCAGATAAGAAGCGTTTTAGGAACATTATTGCGTTTCATACATATATTGATCCATGCGTCTGGACCTTGGAGAGTTGGCGTCTATTTAACCCTTTGAGTATATAACCAACATTTAACCCGAAAGCTTGCTATCTACTGAAACCAGCATTTTAGGCATCATATCTAATTTTCTACGGGTGAATGCTTGGACGGTGTAGAAAAAAATATGAAAACAATAACTCTTATCCCTACTGTCGATTTTTCACCTATATGACACCTAAATTTTATCACGCTGATACTCATAAAAACGCCAAAAACGAAACATTAAACTGGAGTCCGTATAAAGCTTATAAAAATATCTGCATGACAGCTTGGCGTTATATTACGGCAATAAATCAGAGACATCGCGACAGCGACGCGTGGCGAAGGCTGGTGCCACCTTGTAGGCGACACCAATCAGATCAGATGCATAAATATATTACCTTTACTACAGTCTACACCTACGAGCGCGCCTACCTCTCACGGCACGACACTATGATTCGAATCTACAAAATGTCAACTGTTGGATAACATGCACTCGCTTCGAGTTATCGCTCGGTGCATTGCAGTAATTTGTTTGCTTGGAATGTTAATGCAATCAAACTATTTAATGGATTAAACTGCCGCATTTATCGTGAAGTGGATTTCCGATATTTGCCTAAGAAAATTCTTGTTTACTCGTTGGATTTATATCACGATAGTTTACGTCATTTTATATTCAGTTTCAGTTCACGAAAGTTTAAAAACTAAGTTTTATTAATCTAAATTGACGTATAAAAATGAAAGTTAAACTGCTTTCATTTTCGTATTTTCCATATCCGTTTTATTTTACAGCAACGTGAGCTTTGTATACGTTTGCACGAAGTACCTATCGGCCGTAAAGGTTTTTTATCTACAGCAAAAAAGAATATCGCCGGGGCAGCACTCGTATTGTAAACAAGCAGTAAAACTTTAAAGCGCTGTGTACACCGTCAGAGCTAGTGTTTGACGATGGTTTTCGGCTCATATCGTCAAATTGGAACCGTACGTGCCTTGCCGTGCTGAATTACACGACGGAGAGGCGGTGTTAACTCTGTAGTGAGATTCACTTATAACATTTGCTCCGTAACAATACCCGACACAATGTTGCATTTCAGCCGTGAATAAAATACTATTGTAGGGCGGAAACCGCACATCGAAAAATCAGTGAGCGTCGCGTGAAATGCTACCGGTGCCGGCATCGGCATAGACGTCAAGAAATATGGCCAAACGTTGCGCACATACAAAATATATGGCACAATAGAACGCGGCCGTGTCGAGCCGTGCCGGGCTCTGTGACTTTTTATTCATACCAACTGCTTATTTTGATAATCTCCAGGCAATTCTTGTGAAGTTTTTGCCGGGGGCAAACCGGAAGCATTTTTATGAATAGTGGCTGTACCTGAGTGCAATTTTTTTTTCAGGTTTATTTCATGTGTGTTAGATTTTTCTTTGTTTCATAAACAGAAAAGTGAAACCATACTTATAGCAGACAAGTCAGCTTTATTTTGCTTCGTCCAATCAAGTTGGACTATCATCTTTACTATAAATTTTAATCGATTTTACAGGTTAGATTCTAGAAGATAAAATATAATGTGCTAACGCAACGTGATGTGTGTATTAACGAAAAAGATTATATCACTAAGCAGACGGTTGTGATATAACAACTCCGGGAAGACTCCGGGAGCATATCTCTTCTCTCTACGCGCGGGTGTCAGGCTTTTCATGTTACTAACGTCATCACGTTTTTTATATGGAAAATGCACTTTTATCAACAATCATTCAAATAAAAAAATCATATCAAGTCATCAAGTCATAACAGCTATCTGTATCAATGATTCCTACTAGAGATGTGTACATGTACAATTGTACATATAACAAACAAATGAAAAACTGTTTTGAACAGCGATGCGTCAAAGAATAGAATAATATGGTATATTTTATTGTTATATGATAAAAAGGGATGGCGCTATAGACTACGTAATAAAAACAATAAGAAAAATAAGACAGCTAGCGTTTGTCAATTGCGCGTCCAATGTTTGCGCGTCTTGTTTATGTCCGCGCGATTTGTCTGTATCGCTCTAGTTGTAAAAGGACTAAGGTTTGATAACAAAATATTTATTAAATGAAATAAAATATAATTTCAGCTTTTTACTTGTGATATGAGATTCCGTGAACTTTATTGGAATAATTTGTGCATTTACGCTAAACATGTGACGGCATTTTGAAGAGATATGCAATTCAAACGCGGTTTAGCAATGACGTGTAATGTAGTCCACTTAGACAAGAGTGACTGAGACCAGCTTATGCAATTAGCTCACATTACGCGACTCATTTACCGCGCTCTTATAACATATATGTATATTTTTATACATAATATATAATATCATAGATGTTATGCCTTTCATCCCGATCCGTCTAGTAGTTTGAGCTGTGTGTTGATAGATCAGTCAGTCACCTTTTCCTTCTATATAGTTTAGATATTAATAAAATTATAATTTGAATGAAAAAGGTTAGAATTGTACAGGAAATTGATAATTATAAAATTGAAATATATTCTTGTTATTTGCATTTCGTGACTTCGGCAAGCGCAGTGCCATTGGAGCAAGATGCAACTGCTGTTAACTTTAAGGAGAAATCTTGCCTCGCAATATTCTCAAAGACGAAAAGATCGAGCAATGCAAATAAGGAAGCTTTATGTATATTGGTATTTCGTTATAAAAATATTGAACTTTTCTCAGAACTTGTAAAAATTAGTTGGCAACTCGCTGAATATGTTTGCAGCACGACAACAAAGATGTCAGCTAAGCGACATGCATAAAATATTATCTTTAAGAAAGTTTAAAATAAGCGGCGAGATAGCTTATTTTGAATATTTTTCTAGTTTAGGAGAGCATTGTTTGTAAAGTTCTCGTTCTATCTTTTTGACTCACAAACTGCATTTCTGTTTCAATTTTACATTATGTGGGGCGTAATTATCATAATTGAGAACACTTTGGTAATAAGACTCATGAGAATTTACCTGAAAAAAGTCTTGATTTAAATCCATTAAGACCAGTTCAGACATATTTTTTAACACCATTTTAATGAAATAAAAATTCTTTTTTCTGCTTAATTCAAACTAACATCATTTGCCTACCAATTCCAAATAATGGCTTATTATCTCCTAATTAACTTTCAATGGATCCAGTTGGTAAATTGGATTTCAAAATAACGACGCAATTGTATATGAAATCTACCCGTTTAAACTATTATTTGCTGAGCTGTTATTTGACGTGATTAATTTTAAATTGATTTTAAAATTAATTATATATATTATACCCACTGCTGGTACCCGTATGGATACCCGGTGTTTTATAACAGTGAAAAGATTAATCTTATACACAGGTGGAATTTTCTGTTTTACGCATGTTCAAGGAGTTAACATACTTATGCAAAGTTCAGTTTTGTTATTCTTTCGAGAAAACTGGATTTATAAAAATTATGCTCATATCTCTTTGGATGATATTCCCTAAGCTAATTTTTGAGAATGAATAAGATTTTATTTAACTGTAAAAGTGAACACATAATGAGATATTTAAGAAAATCCTTTATATTACTCGATTATAAATAAATTTTAGGCGGCACTCGGACCAAGCTTTGGAGACTTTGACATTTTATTTAAAATAGCAATAGCAAAATCCAGCTTTTTAGGCAACTTAAAGCTTTTGATTTTATTTTGGAAATTCCGTAAGAAATCTTTGGTTTTCTGAAATAAAAAGTAACCTAGATTTAAAATGCTCTACTTATCTGCACTTGAAAGTTCTGTCAAAACTGATTCAGCTATCCCAATGATTGGTCCAGACGAACAGACAAAAATTTTATATACATCTATTCGGGTTGTGCTTATCGTTCAAATTATAATATTATGAGATTTAAGAGGCATTTATTCGAATCACTGACAGACACTTTAGTTTTATTTATTTGCATCAGCATAGATGTTGTGTAAAATTAAACAATTAACTCAAAACTAATTAGCTGTAGCCTGTAATCAAAATAACTAGACCAAAGCCAATTAAGGCCAATTCGCTTTACTAAATTGTTCCAACCAGATATCTTCCCCGGGACAGTTTACGGGGTGAGATATTTGTCTGTTAGGTACTTGTAGACTTTGAAGACTGATTTCAATTTATATTTTGTTCCAGGAACGATGTTAATTGTAAATGTCAATGTAGTTCACAGAAATACTACAAAATTGGAACTAATCTTAAATGATATGATGAAGGGTATTAAGAAGAGTATTAGGAAGGTATTAAGAAATAAATGAAAAATGTAAGAAGTAGTGACAATTAACATGCTTTAACATGGGTGATATAATACGTAATTAATCCATACCCGTGGGATTTTTAAAAATTTAACTTCACGCGAATGGATTCGCGGGCAATAGCTAGGTGAAAATAATAGACTTAACAAACAAAAGAAAAAGATAAGTTAAAGAAGAGACGGCAAAATACAGTCTGATCGCACGATTGGAGTGGAGACGTGACAAATAGCCTGTTGTTCACTAAATCAATGTTGGAGGAATTTGAAATCAAAAGTAATTTGCGTACGCCGAGACATGGAATGAGATGAATATTGAGGAAAGTACGCCAGAAAATTCAAAAGGAAAGCAGTGTGAAGCGGGCGGCGGAAAATTGGCTTCATTAAATACAAGGGCGTTACAGCATACTAGAGATGTTACGGATGTGTCTTATTGGATCGGATTTGAAATAGGAATTTTTTAATAGATTCGCTACGTGTTGGAATCGCTTTTGTGAGAGAAATTCAAGTCAAGTCAAAACTTAGCTTTTTTGTTTAGTCCGATTTGTAGAGTTTACGAGCCGGACGAAAAATGGATGGAAAAGAAAAAAAATTGAGAAAATACCATGTCCATTGTCCAGTAGTGGACTCAAATAAAATATTAATGTCCTCCCGACCAAATCCGGTCACGGCGGCCAACCTCCTTAGAAATTAGCCATCTGCGCGGGAGATATTATAGTGCACAAGTGTGTGTGCAAACACGGGTGCCCTCTATTCCGTTGCTCCTCTAGCCGTCCGCAGTCGAACATGCTAACTAGACCAACGATTCAGTTATAGACGCAAATAGAGTGATAATAACATTCATAATTTTGCGTAGTACTATATGTATGAGGCGTTTGAGATGTAGTTAAATTGGCCTTCGCTTATAAAATAAAGCTTAATGAAATATTTCTTTTGGCGTAACTTATATTATATACCGAAGTGAGAAACGGAGCACTCATTAGCGAAACCCAACTTGACCAATTTCAATTTGAATATTACATATTATTCTATGCGCTACTTCGAGCAAGTTTTTAGTAGAAATGAATGTGCGAATTAGTCTTATTCAAATTATTAATATATGTTAGAATTTTTTGCTCACATCGCTATGATATAGTAGGTATATGTAATATTATTCATCTGCGCTCACATCGTGGTTTAATTCTATAAAAACATAATTTTAATTATATTTTAATATACAAGTTTAAATAGGTATTTTGACAGCATGTTATAAGTTATAGAAATTGTAGTAAGTATTGTAGTGTACTTTTTAAAATTAGCATTTGATCAGATATAGCGGATATGTGATAAAATGCTAATTTAAAAAATACTAAACAGCTTTCAGTCAACAAAATATATAATGTAGTTGGTATTTAATATATTAATTTAAATTATAATTGAAGTGTCTGCAGTTGCTTCAATCATATTAATATTATTTTGAATAGTAGCTTTTCCGTTTATCGGAGTGAATCTTCGAAACGGCTTAATCGATTTTGATGGGATTTTCACAGATATGTTTCCCGGAAATGTTTAAGTTTTCTATGTTAAACCGATAATAATAATTGTTGATATTAGGGACAACAAATTGCCTGGAGATGACTTAGGGCATTTTTTTGTGCTTTTCTCTATAAAAATAAATGAAAGCGTTTTACCTACCAATAAAACGCTTATTAATTTACTTACCTTATTCGAAGCTTAATTACTTGAGATAGGCACTACGTTTCCCGCCGTTACACATCTGTCTCTATGCGTCACATTGCCGCCCCTCTCTAAGCCCCCACCACCAGGTAGTGGGGAGAGCGCTTAGCTCGGCGATAGCGCTCGCCATTTTGATCATTGCGTCGAAAATCACCAGGCAGTGTTTAAAGTTAAGCTTCGAATAAGGTAAGTAAATTAATAAGCGTTTTATTGGTAGGTAAAACGCTTTCATTAATTTGACTGTACCGTTATTCGAAGCTTAATTACTTGAGACGTGTTTGTTATCGCCTGGTGGTGGTGGTAACTGCGCCAATGTGACGTAATGGTAATAATTGCAGAGAGAAACGAACAATGAAATTTAATATTGAGTAATACATTTATTCAAAATATGATTTCGAATAAATTATAATAATTTGTATGAATAAAAACTGACCACATCAGTTTTCTCAGTTGTTTCGCTCTTTACTGAGCGGTTGCGTAACAACAGCTATTGTGCTGTGAATAGAAAACTTAATTTAAAAGAAAAATACCACCAACTATCACAACTAACCGTTAAATAATAGGATCAGCACATTATTTGTGTGAAACACAAAAATAAAATAATATAATCTGTCAGATGATTTCAATGCATTAAAGCAGTAATAATTTCGACCAGTCTTCGAAATATAGATAGGATTAAAATAATGCGTTACAGAGGGCGTGTGCGAACGCTAACAATCACTTATAAGAAGGTGTGTTTTCCAAAGGGTAACACCGGCTCAAGTTTGCCAGCCAAACAAAAATAGTGTATTGCAAATATAACAGCATCCTTAAGCAAGTATCTTATAACCCCGAAATAATACTAGATAGAACACTTAATTAGGTTCCTGCAGTCTAAAAGGAAAAACAGCTGGTAGATTGCTGATAAATCGTATGAATCAATGGCTATAATATCTCCAGTTATTGTTCATCGGTGATTGCAAAATTGCATTTTAGTCGTTGGCGAGCGTGTCTTCCAATCAGAGATGATTGAGATCGTCACAATGTAGGTACCATTTATAGACTATTCCGCGGCAAATCATCAAAAATTCTAATAATCCAATAGAACTTAATTATACTATTTATTATTAAGCATCAAGTTTTGCAATTCAATTTCAAAACAGATTACACATCGCCAACTGAATCAGATTTTGAACCGAAAATGGGTTATTGTCAGACAGGACACGGTACTCAGCGCTCCTTAAAGTAATTTCAAATATTAAATTCTCCGCCCAGTCACAGCTCTAAAAGTATCGGAGAGTGCCAGGGGCACTCTCCGATACTTTTAGAGAGAACGTGGAAAAACATACAACTTAAAACGAAATGATTACAATTATTATACTCAGTGCTATCCACACCGTGACCAGAAAGCCCATTTTTCATTTTAAGCCTACGTCTGCTCGGCTGAATTAAGGCCAAACCTTCGATCAGATTAATCAACGTTATGAGGATTTACTACTGATTTATGCAAAATGTATCACAGGACGTTTTAGGCAATAAGCATAGATCTGATATAAAAAGAGCAGATCTTGACTTTCTGGATTTTGCAAATAAAGCTTATGCCGTTTCGACTTGGTATGCCATTTTCTTTAGGAGACGTAACAGAACTCCACACTTTAACCTCACCTTGCTTTATACGTTACGAGGAGGAAAAACAGGCATGACACACGGCTACATTATCGTACGGAAATTCATTCGCGTTGTGGCAATAACTTATTGTGTTCAGTCATACGTGATGTATTTACTTACATAACATTTTCTTGTCATATAACATAAGCGGTCAACTTGTAATTAACATCACAGAGAATGCCATGATAAAGATTCGTCTTCACTCGAATACATTGTAGTTCCATGAACTACTTGGCCACACTTGTCACGATAGCGCTAATGTTCGCCGAACTCTGACAATGCAGCTGCAGACATGAGCTGCAGACATGGCTGCATGAGAAAACTTTCCCTTTACAGAGGAGACGTGCTTTAAGATCGGTTCACCATTAAGTTTATCTAGTGTTACACCACTAAGGTACAAAAACCAGAGATTGATTGAAATGACGCCGCAAGGAATTAGACAAAGTGGAAGAAAGACCCATCGTCATGGGAAATTTCATATTGACCGAACAGAAATCTACTGCTGCATGAGCGGGACTGCATGCAGATTAAGAATCCATAAATGCCGTTAGCAAACAAAACCGCTGTGCTTGAGACAGTATCTTTGTTTCAGCGCAAAGGCCGAGAACACCTGTCAATCCTTTGATACCACTATCGGATATGCAGTAATTGCTAGTGAAAACAAAACAAGCGTTTCTCCAAGCCATGTATTTGTTCACATTATTCACTTGACATTCATCAACGGAACCGAACAAGATTAAATCTTTCGCACCATTGTCTGCCTAAACAGACAATCTTCATAGCTGGCATGGCCATTTTATGTTTAGGGTAGTGAAAAGTCTGCAAATGGATTTGATTTTGATCCAAGATTTGACAAACTCAGCATGTCAGTTCGATGATGGGAATAGATTTCAACCGACTTTCATTTCGAAAGTTTATAAATATGGTTGCAAATGCAGAGCTGCTAATGTGCTTGAAAAACTGCTAGAATTGCCTTTTTGGTTGCAAAGCAAACAAGAAGAACTTCAGGAAATACGCCGACTAACCATGTAAATGGCACATAGGCGATTCCGACCACCACAGTGTTTGTTTTTTACAATTGTTTTTCAACAAGTACCAATAATTAGGTCCACTGCCAACAGACAAAAACGAGAGTCCTGGTCTCTAAGACTAGAGATCTTAGAAATTGGTGTAGTCTCTGCATCAAAATCGTGAAACGCTGACAGCAAGATCCACACTTGATTGGTCAAAGGATTACCACAGAGCATCTTTGTTGGTCTGAGATAAAACTTCTCATAATTGACCATCCAATCAAGCGTTTCTAACAATTAAAACACCACTATTTAAGTATTATCACACACTCTGACCCTTTTGCTCTTCGAGCATTTGTGCAAACCAGTTGGTTTTTGAAGAATTGCAAAGGACTTCAGCGCAGAGCTCAGTCCAAGGGATAAACATGTTTTTACGAGTTCTTTCTGTTAAGGAACTCCCAATAAATTTCAACGAGCAACAAGAACGTAAAAATAAGCCTGATTATAGACAGGGCTTTCTGATAATTACCTCACAAAAAAATTCTATTGCTACGAGCAACAAGAACATTAGGATAAGGCTATTTTTCATTTACGCCAAAAATTCAAAAGTTTGAATCTGCCAGACTATAGAATTTTCATATTTTTTCAAAGCTTCTAGATTTGAGTATAGGCCTTGCACAGCCTTTGACTAGAGCTCCAGAAAGACCCACTACAGGAATCTTAAACACAGCTTTGCAGCCTTGGTTTATGGCAGTCGCGAGTACAGACTTTACAATGGCAGTTGACACAATTATCCGGCCTTATTAGAGGAGCATTGTGGTGAATGCTATTCTTGGTGCACCTTCTTACATATTTTATATTTCGTTGCATTTAAATACCATTTGTTCTCAACTCGAGTCATTTTTGCTGAAGGAGTAAGGTCTCCAACCAGACTTGGAGCAGACTTGTAAAAGATTATTTATTTGAATATTTCGACAAAGTTGCGAGGAACGACCGCGAAATCTTTATAACTATTCGGTCCGACCACATGAAGACTTTGTCTCTGGTAGTCACCCTGCGAGGGTACTTTACAATGCAAGAATCATAATGCATTGGAGCACGCGCACCGCTGTACACACCCCGCGAGGGTACGTCAAAACGCAAGAGCAAAATACATTAGTGCTGAACACTGGATATTTTTTCAGCGTACTTTATCCTTCATTTCATTTCATTTCATTCATTTCATTTCATTGCATACTTTGACAAGGCCGTAATGACTGAAAAATAAATTCGGCACGACCGAACGAATTGTTGTTGCAATTGTGCTACCACCCCACGAGGGTAGGTTATCACGGCATGAGTGCATGGATTAGAGCACGAGAACGCAATTGCTCATCCCTTGCGGGTGTTTATCGCGCCAGACACTCGGGCTTTAAAGACCACGCCTGCGAGGCGGGAATAAATCTGATTTTATTAGTCAACTATTTTCAGACTCCATTATAGTCTTGATTTGTGTAGAACAGTTCCGTGCTCGTTGACTCAATTTCATCAATTTTCAAGCATTTCAGCACGATGATCGCATATCTTTTAACACCTTAAGATACTTACCAGTATTTGCCACTGAATAACTAGAAATAACTAGAGGTAAATTTCTAACATGCACAAATTAATGTCCTGGAAAAAAACTCGTATGCTCAAACACTAATTATTGTTCATTAGAAGGTATATGATACGAGTACGTCAGGGCTGTCATATACTTTAATATGCAGCCAGGCCCTTTAGAATAAATAAAGATTAAATTCATAAAGTAGGCAGAGAGAGAAAAAATATCACACTTTCTTCGGTAGTTAGCGGAAACTCCGTCCATTATATGCTTCATTTCGTCACCCCTTTGCTCTATAGGGCTATAAGGACATCAATCCGGCAACCCTGAGCACGACGAAGGACTGGTAGTTGAAGGACTACTACTGTCAGAACTGGTACTTACTTTAATTTTTCTATATCTTTTAGAATTTGATGGCACAGGCATAATACGCTCATGAACTTCCTTTTTCTCCGTATTTAAACCTTTAAACAAAGAGTAGAACGACACCCACGCCATAAAAACCTTTAAATATTATTTTAATATTCACATCTCTCTGTTTGAACCATAAAACCACCTTCACTTGCAAACAAAACTTGCAATCATCTGAAAATTTGCACCTGCAAACACCTTCAATATTTCCATAGAAATAAAAAAAAAATTAAATAGGTAAACATTAGTTATAATGTAAATTATAGCCTCCAATTACGGAGGAACTTCACTGAAAAGAAGTGTTATTAAATGGCTAATAATTGTATGCATTAGCAACAAAAACAGTTATTATTAATATTTAATTTCTATATATTTCTATTTAAAGAAATAAAATAAAGAAAAAATATCTCACGTGATCCGTAATATATATTCTGCAAGATACCTTGTATAGGTATCTAATACCTAATAATAATAATAAATGTATTTTCTATATATCTATATATATTTCAGATATATATAATATATATCTAGGTATCTTAGTGCTAGCATCCAAGCAAGCACAACTGTTCACGGCGGGAAACAAAACGCCAATGATCAAAATGGCGAGCGCTATCGCCGAGCTAAGCGCTCTCCCCACTACCTGGTGGTGGGGGCTTAGAGAGGGGCGGCAATGTGACGCATAGAGACAGATGTGTAACGGCGGGAAACGTAGTGCCTATCTCAAGTAATTAAGCTTCGAATAACGGTACAGTCAAATTAATTGCAAATTATTCGGTCTGGTTCCCGGGTGGGGAAGCGCAGTGTTGGCAGACCCTCCACTAGGTGGACCGACAACATCAAACGAGTCGTAGGGAGCCGCTGGATTCAGACGGCGCAAGACCGAGGCCTGTGGAGGTCCATGTTAGAGATTTATGTCCAGCAGTGGACTTCTTTCAGTTGATAAAGAAGAATTAAGAAAAATATATTTCTGTGATAAATAAATAATCAATAAAAACTTTTCGAATTGAACTAAAATCAGCATAGCAAAATAGATGCAAATTCAATTACCAGTAACACGAACATTCAGGTAAACTATAGCGACCTAATTACCAGATTTTAGAGAGAACTCCACGCCTCGCACATAACCGAGTAATCTACTTATCGAGAGCGATGCAGCGAGATCAAGTGTAATAACGTATCGATGATCTGAGTGTGCAAAATTGTGTATTTGCTCGAGCAAATACTGCAATTTGAGTTAATACGTGTGAGTATCGAAGTGGAATTATACGAGTGAATAATTATTTTTAAACTAGCCGAACCCGTCCCACGACTTCATCAGTGTGGTTTTGGGATTCTAAAATCCCGTGGGAACTCTTTGATTTTCTGGATCTATGCCCAATTTTATTTTGTCTAGCTTCCCAATTAGATTTGTCTAGCGTCGAGCCGTAAAAAGATAATAAATAGATAAACTATTATAATGTGTAAATTATATGTATATAGAGAGATATACTCGTAATCCTTACTAATGTCATAAATGAAAGTGAATGTTTGTTTGTTAGTAAGTTTTATGTTAAATGTGTAACGTTAAAATTAGATACCTAAAAAGAGGTGGCGTGTTTTTCGGGAAATTCTCGCGCATTCTCCAGGATTCTATTTTCGGCGAGGGCATCTCGCGCGACAAGATGGAACTGACGCTTCCGTTCCATGCCGTTCCGCGGCAATGTTAATTGAGCCTAAGACATTGCATGGGTCTACAGAGCTACCTGTTTGAAAACTTACGGACATGCACTAAACTTTGTTGCTCCTCGAAATCAAACGCTAGTTTAAAGAAAGGAAGATAAGTTTAGTTTTTAAAGAAAAACTGAAATTGAAATTGAGATTGTAGGTTTGAGACTTAAAATTTTTGTAAGTTCTGAGTTAGCCCGCTGACTGCATTGTCACTTAAAATCAGGTGAGATCGCAGTCAAGGGCTATCTTGTCATCGAATAAAAAAAAAAAAGTTCTTAAGAGGTTTTCATACAACATAAATCCTCAATCACGTGCGAAGTTACAGAAGCTAGCGATATAGATCATTTAGAATATAACAGTCATTCAGTAAAAGAATGTGAACAAAAGAAATATAAGTCTCAGATAGTTAAATATTACTCGCCCTATATTCAAGTTGCAGAGATCAGTTCTCTAAGAACTTCTTTCATAAATTATGAGCATAATAGCTATTGTATGTACTTGTTACCATATAACTTTTATCGTTAGCCTATATTATGTAGAATTTCTTGAAACTTTTTAGTTGGATGAACCTTTTAAAATTGTATAAATGATAAAAATGTATAACTTGGTGTTTTATAAAGTCCCTTTGAATTTGACCCTTTGCGAATTTGCAAGTATACTTTTGTCTGTTAATAGTATAAAATAAATCTTACTCTTTGTATTCACTTATTACTTCATAACTTTAAGTAGGTATCTATAGATTTTAATAAAATTCAATAATTAATGTAATTTTTATAGGACATTAATTGAAGAGGAAAGGAGGACTTAGTCATATTAAATCTTAATAATATTAAAAAAATATATATAATTGTATGACCACCCGTGCGAATCAGATATAGGTTAAAATAACAATAGTAACACTTGTAAGTGTAAAAACGTAGAGGTATCTACTCGTAGTATTTCAATAAAAAAAGGTGCTTGGTTACTCCGCAAATAATTAAGTTTTATGTATCCTATTACAGCGAAAATATAGAGCCAAGATTTTCTAGCATAAGCGGAAGTCTTAATGATAGGTTATGAGGAAAGTGAACGAGAAAGTTTTGCTATCGTGGCATAGCTTGTGTTGGAAGCTTATTTATTGCAATCTGAATTGCAATGAAGCGACATTCTAGCAAGAAAGTTCCAAAGGTGTTCCCGAGTTGGGTAACAAATTGGAACATAGCAAATAATCATGCACAAGGTATAAGCTAGGGAAGTTTAAGGCGTGCGCTGGAAGTTCATCCAACTTGCTTCGGATAGCAATTTACTTCAGCATTATGGTCAACATAGTATCACCGGCATATCATGTAATTTAGTAATTTAATAACGACGCTATTGATACCTAATGTTACGTTGAGCTTGTGCGTATACCCGACAAATTTTTCGATTAATGTAATTTTCTAATTTATGCAGTATCAGAGTCCAAAACCTGGGCACGAAACTTTTTAATAGGTATAGAACGTTGAAACGTAAATCTATATATAAAAGCAAAAGGTGGCTGACTGACTGACTGATTGATCTATCAACGCACAGCTCTAACCGCTGGACGGATCGGGCTGAAATTTTGCACACAGACGTAGGCATCAGCTAAGAAAGGATTTTTGAAAATTATTTTCAAACGCGAGCAAAAGCTAGTTATATATATAAATATAGGTATGATAAAAGCAAGTGAGAAAGTTTCCTTATCTCACCATAAAACTGTTTATGCGGCATTTGGCATCGCAATGAACCGGTATTCCACCGAGTAGGTTTCAAAGGCGTTCCTGAGTCGAGTAACAAATTGGAGCTTGGTGCTGGTAGCTCGCAAACAATCATACACAAGGTACAAGTTAGACAAGTTTTGGACCGTGCGCTTAGAGTTCATCCGACTTTTGATAGTAATTTACTTCGGTATTGCGGTCAGGAGAGATGAGCTCAGGTAGGTATGTATGTACTTACCAGTTTGCTCGTATCATGTTGAAATAGTTTTGTATGACAAGTGGTCTTTGCAGGTAAAGCTTATGTGTCTACAATTTAATGTTATACTTCTTTCAATTCACGAGGGCGCGTGAGCTTTATTTGTGGTGTGGCGTCTGTACATGCACATTGCGTAAGTATGCGTGTCAGGACCCGAGGTGAGAGAGGTCAGTAAGCTCTCGTTCCCACTTATATAGATACGACACACACACAACCATGAGCCACGTGCCCTCCTGAATTGCAAGAACTAT
Source organism: Hipparchia sbordonii (assembly GCA_038048805.1). Lineage (NCBI taxonomy): Eukaryota > Metazoa > Arthropoda > Insecta > Lepidoptera > Nymphalidae > Hipparchia > Hipparchia sbordonii. Next base: position 8,330,560 of record CM076106.1, on the reverse strand, counting down.
ATTTGCTATTGGCAACAATAGAAAGTTTCGTCATTAAAAATGCGAGTTTGATAGTTTTGTTAGTCAGCAACTTTCGATAGCCACTGAGAATTGAGATAGAGAATAGTCCTACTAAAGGCTTTACAGAAAAATGATCTTTGCTTTTAATATATACCTTGAAATGTGGTTGCAGCTCTAAATTAACTTCGGAAATGGTGGTATACGTAAGTTTAGTTATCATAGCGAAGTTGAAGCTAGCTGCTTTATATGAAAATTCGCGAGGCACCTACATCATTTCGAGTACTTCAAAGGCGGTTGCGAGTTGGGTAACGAATTGCAACACAATGCAAACGCATAATATAATGTTACCATTGATATAAAGCACAGTCATGCTAGGATTGCTAGGTAAGTTTATATGTTTGCGAAAGTCCATGCCATTTGGTTTTGGTTTTGATAGTTGAAGTCTAATCATTCAGACTTCACTACTGTTTTATACCTACCTAATCTAATTGTTTATAATTTGTTAAGGTTGTATATTATTATTGTGTTATTTTCACATAAATCAAATCTCCCTATTTTAGGTATATACCTCTAAATTAAGGCAACAGCGCTTTTCCTAAAATGGAACAAATTACAAGTAACAATGGAAAATTGAAAATTGAAAACACCCCTGACATGTGAAATTAAAATAATTTTCAAATGGCTGAACAGATTTTCATGAAACATGGCTAAGAACACTCGGGATAAAATTATCTATGACACAAAAAAAAACTAAACGAAAATCGGTTCATCCGTTTGGGAGCTACGATACCACAGACAGATACACAGATACGTTAAACTTATAACACCCCTCTTTTTGAGTTGGGGGTTAAAACACATTATTTTTAACTTTTATTTGTATATTGGATAAATAGAATTGGACTGAGGATCATGAATATGGAAGATATAGATCGATTTTAGAGAGAGACACTCAAATAAATTCAACAAAATCCTATAATACCCTTTTGAATATTCTACCACTCATCCGGCAAAAAGCTAATCCCCTGAATAATGGCCTTATAGATATCAACTGGAAGCAGGCGTAGTGAAAAATATGCCAGTTGTCCCACTCTCGATGTGTGTATGAAATTAATAAAGCTTTTAGGTAATAAATTTTGTTTTGTTGATCGCTTTATTGTTTTCGTGGTAATTAGCTGGTAATATAACATATATTGGTCTATGTGGGAATCTATGCCAAATTTAGAATTATGGCCTCGTATAATTTAATTTGATTTTGAATATACATTTAGCTGTAGCACCTACTAATAAACCCCGAACAATGCCTCGAAACCATTACGATCGATGATTTCTCGGTCCAGGCAACTGGAGTACAATATCGATGGTTTCCATCGAAAAATGTAGTGCTGTTTAGCACATTATAACCATGCCGTTAACCAAAACCCCGAAATAAGTGTGAAATTAAGTGTATTCGTTATAACTTTTCCAGTGTGTTTAATTTCTAAGTAATACTACGTTCATAGTGTAACCATTTCCTAGGATTCATTCAATCCGTGTTTCCAGTCTCAGTGCAGAATTAATAGAAGAAAAAACTCCTTACACAGTGGAATCTCTAACTTTCATTAGTTTTACTTACTTCAATTCTCACACCAAATAGGATTCGGGAGATTTAGGCAATTTATCTCGTTGGCTTAAGTGGTTGTTGCTTATTCCCCATCTCTACACATATGTGTAACAAAATCGAGGAGAAGTTTTTGTGTCCGAAATTAAATGAAAGATTAACTGTTTACCTACTTCTACATTTATAAGTTACTAGCTGATGCCCGCGACTTCGCACGTGTGGATTAGGTAAGGTTTTCTAATTCCCTCGGGGTCTCTTATTTTCCGTGCTAAAAAGTAGCCAATGTGTTATTTCAGATTAAGATCTTTGGGGCTTTCAGCCAAAGCGATACAGTCGTGGCGTGATTGAATAACAAACATCCATTCATCCGTCCATCCATTCATCCATCCATCCATACATCCAAACTTTTGCATTTATTATATTAGTAGGATTAACTTCAGTGCTTTTGGAGTTTTACATTGTTTTTGTGTAAAAATACAAACAACTTTTTAAAATGGATTCGTGAAAAAATCAAAATAAAATGTATTCAAAATAATTTTCATTGCTTCATCTTAACCCATCGCCAGCCCACTGTTGGACTTCTCTTTCTGGTCTGTTCACTTTCTGGTCTTCTCTCAGAACAAAGAGTTAACAGTCCACCACGCGGGTCAAGTGTCGATCGACAGAGTTCATTCACCTTTAAGAACATTATAATAAGCTTTTTTATACTCAGATACCAGAAGTCACGTTTCAGCATCCAGCTGTGATATATCGATCAATAATAATTTTATTAAACACACAAATGCTAACAACAATCCAGAGGCCTTAGTATACAATAGATACTACACGGTTCACATAATCTTCATTAAACCCAATACTGTCAGTTAATAGTTCAATAATTGTGTAAATCGAATTGTATGCAAATGCTGTTAGCTATACCTACTTAAGTTATTCTAGTATACTTGTATTTTTGAATATGGTCAGAAACACATTTTGATCATCTCCATGGCTACGCGAAAATTTCTTTTTTTTTAACCGACTTCCAAAAAGGAGGAGGTTATCAATTCGGCCGGTATATTTTTTTAACCAATTTCCTTGAATATTGAAAGTACTAGGATTTCAGGAATCAACACGAGTCACGTAGGATATTGCGAGTGTGCCTGGGCCAGAATCAAGTTACATTGGCGATCGGAGCGATACGTTTTTGAAAATTCGCAAAATACAGTCAGATATTATCTAATAATTCAAATATGTAAAGTACAAAGTATATATAGAATAATCTCCGCAAAAAATTATTATCACACCTGCGCCGCAAAAGCGAAGCAGCATGGCGGAACGCTTCTATCAAACACCAGCAGAATGATAGAGCAAACGACAGCAGCTGTCTATTTTAATGCCTTGATTATAATTGGTCGTTAACCCGTATTCGGGTATTTGAAAGGCTGCTTGCATTCGGGCACCTGATACATTTATTACACAGATGATAAAACTGGCGCTATATGAAAACGATAAAGCCCGACGACATTATCCGAGGCACACTTGACTCCGCTCATTTACACGTGGTCCTTTGGCCGAATTCCATAGGTAATCAAATCCGGGCGAAAGAGCAAGTGAACACGGATAATATTTGGCTATCCACCTTGTCTTTCACTTGTATGGTCTCTCGACGAAGATGTGAGGGTACTATCATTAGTAACCCATCAATGGCTCACTACTGAGCGCAAGTCTCCTCGCAGAGAAGGGTCCATAGTCTACCACGCTGGCCCAATGCGAATTGGCGGACTACACACCTTCGAGAATATTATGGAGAACTCTCAGATGTGCAGGTTTCCTTGCGATATTTTCCTTCACCGTTGAAGCATGTAATAAATAATAACTTAAACGCTATCTGCGTTTAAGCTATTAAATGTTATTCTCTGAAAAGTCCGAATGCGACCCGCCGAATAGGAGGCCAAAGTCTTCACCACTATCACTGCTCGTTTTACGGTCTTATAGTTTATGTACCTTATCCTTTATAGTCACTTTGACTTTGAGCTAATGAGTTGAGTTCGTACTAACTCCTACCTCTAGCGGCTTAAGGTGGGCTATCAGGCATATCAGGTGGTTGAAGTAAGGTTAGGGTTAAAGTTTACTTCGACTATCTACAAAATGATATTTTGGAATCAACAAGATAGAGTTCTTTAAATTTCTGAAAAACTTCGATCTTCAATCGTTTGAAGATATGAATACTGGTTTGTGTAACCCATTTTGATGTAGGTACAACTCAGCCATAGTTAAACTATATAGAAAAAGCATTTGCTTTTCTTTGCCAATGAGTATTACGTAGGTATTATAGCAGTCTTTGTACATTTCTTTCCAAATTGTGAAACAGTTCAGAACTTATGAAGAAAACAAACGATTGTATGTCCATGTTGCAATATTTCAAGAACCAGCGAAATATTTTTCCTTATTTTAGTCTAATTGACTTTTACCTAACTCACTTTTACTAGGTTTTGTCCGCAACTTTGTTTGCGTAAATTGATAAAACCGCGCGTTTTCTGAATTTAAAGAAACCGAGGATAAAATATTGTAACGGACAAAATATTCTTATTGTTACCAAAATGCAGGCTAAAAAATTTTTGAAATTAGTTGAGAAGTTGAGGTGTAAAGAAATAATAAAAAACAGACCCTGTCGGATCTATAGCAGTAGGGTAAATTAAAAATAATTGTATATTTATCCAAATTGTTGGTTTGAACCTTAGAAAACTTAAATAAGCTTATTCCTGTAGATGCTCTTAATCAAAGGAAAATAAAAGATAATATAAAACAATTTACGCAGTCAAAGTCGCGGGCAAAAGCTAAACTTCAATATAAACTGAAATAAAATTGTACAAATATTATTCACAGCAAATAATTTCGTTTATCTTTTAGTACTTAAAGGCTCTGAAATATAATAATCGCCTTTGAGTCTTTTATTACGTAAAGGGATAACTTTATTTATCAAAAGTTTTCAACATAAAGTGTTGTAAAAGGGAAAACAAGAGAATAAACTAAACTGATACAAACAGCAATAGCTAAGAGCAGAAAATTTTATCGCTGCCCAAAATATTGTTTCATCCGGAGGAAAATGGTTTTCTCTTCCAGCACGGCTTTTGAGTACCTATCATAATAAACAAAATATAAATTACCTAGCAACTGAAAGTAATTATTATCTTACAGTATATTTATTTTAATTGAATAATTTAAATATTAATGATAAACTTATTAATTTACACAACAATATAAATTTGTTTACTTTCTTATTGTTTAGTTTACTTACCATCAGATGATGTACCAGGTCTGGCAATTACTAAGAGTAATAATAATAAAGAAGCGCTCGAGGCGTATCTCAGGCAATTCATATTGGTTCAAATATTTAACCGATCATCATAATGCAAACTTTTCAGATAGCTATTAGAGGTATGTCAACAAAAGTGTGCGAGTTTGCCGATGCAATGATGTTCGGTCATTGATTCGTAGGCTCGATGTGGAAATCGTTTCAATTAAATATTCATCGGTTGTGGGTCGAGCGAGCGAACGCGGATAGGTCGACGACGTCGTGGTCGCGCTAATGGCGCGCTACAGCGACGAATGCGTAGCAGCGGCTCCGGAGCACACCGGCTACGTACTGCCCGCGCTACGGCGAGCCTCGCCGCTTTGTCTACGAAGCTCCTAAACTCCCGGCGCTTGCGTAGCCCCGCCTCGCTCTCGAATGAAAGGACGGAACATTGCCAGTATTTGTAACAGTTTGCGTCAAATTGATATAAATGGAGACGGTTTTAATAAAGTGTAATTGACTTTTGCCGACTTTGCGTCGCATTAATTTCGGCCACGCTAAGACGCCTCGGGCAGGTGCGGCGTTAAATATCATCGGAGTAACTTCGCTTTTTGTCATGAATAATCTCAAATTTAAATGAATCTTAATTATGATGAGATTTTAAGTTTAAGGAAATATCCGAAAGATTGATGCTAAGTAATAAAGTGAATTTGACTTATACTTTTTTATGTACATTCAATAGACATTTTAATTTCTTTTTTCTTATCAAAACTAACATTTTCGGTTCTAAATTCATTATTTATTTAAGTGATTCTTCTATAAGAGATCTCGTTAACTGTTACTACTTCTAACCATAAGCATATTAATTAAATATTAAAAACTAAATATAAAACGAACAACCTAAATATGTACTTACCTATCACTAGGATGTTACAATGTTAATTTACCTACAACAAGCCCACTACCATCTGAGTAATTTTTAAATTCTAGACTTAAGACATGCAAAATAAGTATTTGAACGTCCCATGCACGTTTGGTTAAAATTAATGTTAGCAAGATACACTATAAACACCGTCTTCTTAGTGGAATCCCACACCCTCACGTGTTATATAAAGCTAGTTAATATAATCACATAAACTTCCCAGTGGGGAGCCGTGGGAAGCAGCAGGTGACACGCAGTAGGCACTGACTTTACCTACTCGTTATAATGATAAAGGAGCGGCCACACTGAAACACGTTGACTTTTGCTCTGCTGTTTCGAAGATAAAATACATTCTTTAATTTAACGGAATTTAGGCCCTATATAGTATAGTGTAATATGGGCCTTAGGAACAAATCTATACAAATAATGAAATGCTGTTCGTTGGGAAGTTCATCACTTCAAAGTGGCTGAACCGATTTAGCTATTGTTTATTTTAAAATATTTGTAATACTTTGAATTAAGTTTTATAGAGAAAAAATTTGGAAAAGTTACCTAGAAAATTTTCAAATTCGAGATAATCTGCACGTTTTTTACAGGATTTTTAGTAAACTATACCTAACTCCCAATTCAAACGATGGATATGCGTATTCCTAAAACGATCGCAAATATTGAGACAGTTTATACCACAGTATTAGGAGTACCGTCTGTCTTTGTACTGGGATGTAAAATTCTATGTAATATGTTATATTACTAGCATTGTTAATTATTCCATTGTGTGTTGTAGAGGAGTCTACGAAACTTTTACAATATGACTTTACATTAATATGGCGTATCCTTGGAACAGTAACACCAAATCACTTTCATTATTCATGAAGTGATCAGCAAATTATGTTAAATGAACAAAAGTGTAAGACGTAATTATTATATTTTATACGAGTAGCTACCACGATAAATGTTTTAGTTGGAAATGTTGATATTTCGATCCAATTGCATGGACCGTGGTCACGACGGGACTGCAGGGTTGCAAGACGTCAGCTGAAACCCATCATGGGCAAAATCAATCTACCTTTGGAAGGAACATGAAACATTTAATCGTGGTACGTACTGGTATAAATACTTCATAATTATGTCATTAAACTAAAGTCTTTAGTAAAAGTGCAGGACATTTTCAAATGTCAACTTTTGGTTGCCGACAAAAATAACGAAAAGTTTGGTCGTTCCAAATTCAATATATTATGAGCGCGTGCTCTCGCTCAGCCGACAACGAAACTCACTCGAGCATTGCTCACAGGAAATTTATTGTTTTACTAAGAAAATTTTCTTCACAAAATCCCGTGTAACCGTTGAGATCTTAGGAAGATTTGGTAAAGTGAACTGACCTGACGAATTCTGGGTAGATGTATTATAATATACAGGCATTACATATAACATTTTTTTTGGGTTTCTAAGTAAAATAAGGAACCCTATTAGTATTGTCGTAGTTCTGTAGACAGGAGGAGGAGTCTGCTCCTATAAATAATCATTATATATCATATTTATTGTAAACTCACTCATGACCAAAAATTATGCTGTAGTAATTGTTTCCACAAAGAAAAGAACTTTCTTCGTAAGATACTTTTTCCGCTTGAAAAAAATCATTAATTAAAGTAATTAATAGTCTGCGTACTGCCTTTTTTACTCATCGTAGAAGAAAATACGCTAACAATAGTAACCAAACAAAAATAAATAATTAATTTAAAGTTAACAAAAACGTTCAAAACGTAACAATACCATAACTTTGAAAGGTAGCGACAATTGCGAGTGGTAGTTGCTATTTGTACGGCACTCCGAACCAGTGGTAGATTCACTTGACGATTCGAAAGTACTTTGTAAAAGTTTATTTGAATAAAAAAATATTCTATTCTATTCTATTCTACTAAACGGTTCTGACTTGAGGTGCGGTGCGGGGAAGCGCAAGGCGAGGTACCGGCCAACCTGAGATGGAAGGGCAGTAGATTTAAACTTTCCAGATAACTTGCCCGCGTTGCAATGAAACGTGTATTCGCCCCATTCTTGAGACTGATCTTTCAATGTGCTCAGATTAAAGTTCAGTTATGTGAAGAAAGCGTGTCCTTTGGTCGATAACGTCGTAAATGTGCAGATATTGCTGGGCAGCGTATGAAGGTCGTGCTAGGGTAACGACGTGCCCAGCCTACTGAACTTCTATTGCAAACATCGCTGAATCTTCATACATTTCATCAACAAAAAGAATATTGTCTTTCCCAGTTAGTGCCAATATCACCAACGTCGAGTGACGTTTAACCGAGGTATACATATATTGGGCGTTCTGACAATTTTCGTGTTAAAAATCTGCTAAAATATCTAAACTTTCGGATAACACTTATTTGAAATTTGTGAAATCGGCATAGATTTATTCAGTGTCGTACAGTTCGTACCTAATGATTTAGGAGTTTGTAATTATAAATTCTTTTCATTCATAGAGATAATTTAGTATCAGCTCTTAATTTTTGTATCTTATTTTACCTATATTTTTTTAATTTACAAAAATGTAGGTAAAATATAAAAAATAGATCCCTCCTTGTTCACTTAATGGTCTAAGCTTGTCCATTATACGTTAAAAATCAAATAATGTAATATGAATTTCTATATTATATTATTTTATAATTAGGAAATATATATGCTAATGAGTGTCGACCTATTTTAAAACGTTATCGGTAAAAATGTTACTAAATAAAAGGAGACTTAGATTTATCGCATTAAAAAGTATTAGGAAAAGCGCTCTGACAAAACTTTTATTTCGTGATCGCGAGAAGAAACTTGTACATTTTGGTATGAAAAATGCGAATCATTCTCTGAAAGGAAATCAATATTCAAATAAAAAAGTTTGGAACTTTTCCAGCACAGAAATTCTTACTCGCAGTTTGTATCCCTATCTCAAATTTAACTTAAATTTATAATTGGTTATTTAATACAACTCTGTAGTGAATCAAAAAGTTCCTGGAATAATTATGAAATTTTGGGAAAATTCATTCGGAAATTTTTAATTTTTCCTCAAAATTTGATTAGGACAGCTTTTTTGATGAATTTTTCGAAAATACAAGTATTTGTAAAAATAAGAAAAGTATTTCTTTTTGCGAAAAAAATAAAGTTTTCCTGCTTAGGTAAGTAATTTCCTACATAAAATAAAGCTGACTAATCTACACACGTTACGTATCTTTTCAAGCCGTTTGTAACAAAAAAAAAAACAGTCAGTTAAGTTGTTTTTTACTATAATATTATGATGATATTGCAGTCTTAATAGTCGTAATAGGTTACTACAATACGGAAAATCCTATTTTGTACAAAAGTGTCTTCCTATGGATGTATTCGTTAATATTATTGTATATTGCTAAAATAAATAGGGCTGAAAGACGATAAGCGCAAAAACGGTCTCCTTATAAAAGGGATCCGTCTCGACTAAGCTTCGGGAACCCTTTCCCGTCTTCGCAAATCATCGCAGATTAAGGCAGAGGCAGACGCTCACACCTTCTCTGCAATGTTTTGTTTGATTTCTCCGTAAACTACTTACTTATACGTTTTATTAAAATGCTTTAAGTTATAAGTTTTTCATGAAGGTGAAACGAAAGTATTTAAATATCGACTAATGTTTTAAATGCGATTGTTGATTTGTCCTTCAACCACGTAGCAATGGAATGATGGATCACTATAATTTTTTGTTTTTGTTCAGGACCTGAAGAGTCTTGTACCTTCTCAGTAAATTAAAAGCTTCCTACGGAAATTTTAAAAAACTAACTCCACGCGGACAAAGTTACGAGCAATTTGAAAGAGAATGTAAAAATACAATCCTTTCATAATATTGTAGATTGAATTTTTTAGAAAGTTATCCTTACTTTTGGTTTGTTCTTCAATCATGCAGCAACAGAAACGGATTAACGTAATTTTTTACATGGGTATAGTTGAAGATTTAGTGTCATAAAGAATCACCTTATACTTAAATCAGCTTTAATCAAGTACTTCAATTTATTCCCCTACGGGATCTCAGGCTAAAATGTGTGCCAATGCCTCTTCGATTTATTTAATTATTTATCTAAAGCGAAAGAAAAAATAGCGTATCAAATATTTAAAGAAAATCTTTTTACACGCGCCGCTAAGAGTGTTAAAGTTTGTTCGTTTCAAATTCGATATATTAAGGGCGCGTGCTCTCGCTCAGTCGACACTGAAACTCACTCGAGCGTTACTCACAGAAAATTTATTGTTTTTCTAAGAAAATTTCCCAGCTATACATCCCGGATGTACCTTTCCGAGAGAGTTCTAATTGCTTGGTATTGACGCCGCTTTAGTGTTGGTTTCAATAATTACCCACCTTTCACACATAAACTTTTCATGTCGTTTCGAAAATCCATTCGGAGAGCTTTCTGTTCTCTCTAAGTCTATTTCATAAGATAACATACAAGTTTCACACACAATGTGAATATTGGAATTTCAAAACGTTAAATCCATTTGTGAGTACCTTACTTGAATCACTTAAAAAAGCTTACTGCGGTGCGCACCAATTTCATGGTCCTGTTGAAATCCTTACGTTTTACGTACTATCAGCACGAAACCACGTGGGTCATGATACTCTTGAGACTGATCTCTTTAACCGGTCGACAACGTTGAAACCTGTTTTGAAATTATACAACCATTGGGCTATTGAGGCTCTGGAGGAATGAATAAAAACATTAAGGTTTTTATTGGATTCATATTATAGGCATTATTGAAGTTGATCGAGTCTCACATAAAATATTATATAATCTATAAGTTATTATGTAATAAATCTACTACGTGTAGATGTAAAACAAAGTTATAAAAAGTTTCCATCGTTTCTCTTTTGTTGATAAACAGTCTTTGTGTTTGCAGAGATAGCTTTATTTTTTTACTTAAATTAATGTGAACTCTATCTGAATTATTCTATGAAAAATTCGCTTTGTACGCGCTAACAATTAGATCAGTATTTTCTAGCGCCTTTGTTTGGTTCAGGCATAGCGGCAAGCGGCGGGCGCACACAATGCCTTCGTCCGATTATGTTTGCAGTTTGAACGATCAATCTTGAGGCTATTACGATGTTTTAGCGCCTTGATGTATTGTTTCAACTTCAATAAAGTTTTGATAAATTATCTTGTGTTCTCTCTGAGCCTTTGTTAAATTGAGGCCTTGGATATTGATGAATAATTTGATGCATAAATAATGTTACAATTATTTATTTAGTGTCTGTTATCTTGAAAGATTAGTAGATTAATTAGAACCCATTTTAGATTCATTATTTAGCACCTTGTAAGTAAAATGAATGCTACTCAAATTGGAATATAAAAACATAGGCAACAAGTTTAAATTGAAAATTTGAACCCGACATGTGAATCTATGGCCGGACTATGTTTGATATACTTGACATCCTGTTACCCAGTTTTCTGCTTCATCAGATCCTCCTCTATCCTTTATCATCACCGAATTTAAACTTTTTCATTGAGATTATTCTGATGAGCCCAAACACACTCTATCTGCTGTAAGTTGCTGAGGAGTTGAGTATCCCGCAGACTACTTGATGCAGCAGCATTAGCGCAAGGTATCATGCCTTGAAGATATTCCAAAGTAACAGTACCTGTACTCAAATCAATCGCATTCGTGATAGTTTGTAAAACCCTTTAATCAAGTAGGAAATAAGCTGATGATGCTGGTGGGAGGCTTTGGCCGTGGCTAGTTACCACCCTATCGTCAAAGACGTGCCGCCAAGCGATTTAGCGTTCCGGCACGATGGCGTGTAGAAACCGATTAGGGGTATGACTTGAATTTACACTGCTATACCCCTTCCAAGTTAGCCCGCTACCATCTTAGACTGCATCGTCACTAACCATCAGGTGAGACCGCAGTCAAGGGCTATCTTGTCATCGAATTAAAAAAAAAATCTTCAAACGCCTGAGCAGAACTTCATAAATTATAACTAAAATCCAGCTCGATTACGTTAGCTTTCAAACAGAAAAAACCACATCAATATCGGTCCATCCGTTATGGAGCTACGAAAGGACAGACACAGAAACACACATTTACAGTTACAAAGACACACAGAGACGTCACGTCAAATTAATAACACCTCTCCTTTTCCGTCGGGGGTTAAAAATGACACTAAACACGGCGCAAAGCAACACAACTGTAGAAAAAGAAAATAGGAAGATTGGATAATTAACTTTATTCTTTGAAAGAAAAGTAATAGAACATCCAATGTAATTAACACTCACAGATAAACTCCGCTCTACTGCTTACGCCTGTTGGGAAGATAAGGCAATCAACGGTTATCGAAATAAAAGTTTGTTTACTTTACGTAATCATTTATTGTGTTATGCTGTGCTTCCAAATCTAGAGTTTTAAAAATAATTTATTGTTTTATTAACGTGTAAAAACTGGCATCGGAATCAAGTAGCAAAAAATAACGCTGTACTTTTCTTTAGCCCGCCTTTCTTCTCAAATTTTCGTTCGTAAAACGACGATGTAATATGGGTTTTATTGGAACGTTTTTCTTTTGAAATAAAACGGAATTGTTGTTGTATGAAAATGTATTTTCACAATACTGTGCTGGCCCACGATAATGGCTTTTTGGTAACGTAAATACAAAACAGCGAGAAGACGATTCCTCCGAGTCATCTTTTGTGAAAATATAAAAAAGCATCTGTTTATTAAAAAAACTTCCAAATGATTGCAGCTTTTGTTAAATGTTAAAGAGTTGACTTTTCTTTATTCGATAACAAGATAGCTCTGACTGCGATCTCGATACGAGATGGTAAGTGACGATGCAACCTAATATGGTAACGGGCTACTTGAAAGGGCTATGTAAACCCCTAATCGGGCTCTACACGCCATCGTTGCGAATTGCTAAATCGTTTGGCGCAAAGTCTTTCGACGGTAGATTGGTAACCAGCCACGGCCAAAGTTTCCTACCAGACACAGTTCAGAAATTATAGCTTCCAAATTTTCCCCCGCCACCGATGGAACCAGAGAGAGGCCTTCGAAATATTCTACTTGGGTTCTAAATGAAGATCTACGCACACATTTTGTCTTTATAATCTTTATAATACACATATGATATGCGGCATACCATGTAACATGTAGGTACATTACAAAAGGGAATTGGAAACAAAGAATTCGGGGAAAAAGTGGAAAATTGTACCTTTAAAATCTGGCCGAAATCCATCCGAATGAGAACTCGTGGGAATGCTATAGGGGACCGGTTTTGTGGTTTACCTATTCTTCCCTTGGCGCATCCGAGTTGATAGATCGCAACTGACGGTAGAGTTTTATGCAAAAAAGCAAAAACGAATATTCGCCGTAACCTATTGCAGACGGCACGACATTTTTTTATTTATAAATGATAGTTAACTACAATAAAATGAAATGAAATGCCTAGCAAATGGTTAAACAGTAAAGCCAATTACAGTTCAACATACCTACGAGCCAGTTTAAAAATTTACATGAGATTATTTTTGGTTGCTAATCAATTACTTTACTACGTAACCTACCTGATATAACGCAATCTAAATAAAAGAAATAAGAATAAACTACTTTGACCTTAAACATTCTGAGATCATGGTATTAAAACGCTTGATCTCATATAAAAAGTTGCCCTTATAAATACGTGAGGTATTTTCTCAAAGCTAGTTGATGAAAAGCAAAATAATATATGGATTGTTAGAAGTAAGAATATTCTAGTAGGTATGTGGTCTCAAAATTACAATCTAGGCAATCCTAATCTCAATCTCTATTTAAATATTTAAGAACGAAAAGCTTAGTACATACACTAATCCTGAAAATACAAATAAATTTTAAGATAAATTAATTATTATCTACGAGTAAATATATAAAATTCAAAGTCCTGACTGACTGACTGACTGACTGAGATATCAACGCACAGCCTAAACTACTGAAGTTAGAAACTTGAAATTTTTACAGTTGGTACCTTTTATGACGTAGGCGCACACTAAGAAAGGATTATTGGAAATTCCACCCCTAAGGGGTTTAAATAGGGGATGGAAGTTTATATGAAACTCCGTCATTTTTCAAGCTGTTTCCATCAAAGTTGGTATTAGAGCTTACAGTTAAAAATAAAGAAGTACGTGTGTCACAGTTTTTGAAAATTCCACCCCAAAATCTAATGCCACGCGGACGAAGTCGCGGGGGCAAAAGCTAGTTAGATATAATATTAGATATCATAGAGAGGGTGACTTTCAATACACGTGAATTTGCAGTAATATCGAGATAGAAGTACAAAGATGACAAACCTTTAAATAACTATTTGATGCCCGCGACTTCGTTCGCGTCTATTGAGGTTTTTTCGCCGAGAATCGAACCGATGACCTAAGACCTTTGGCCAAGGTAGGTGTTAAATCCGGACAGAATATCTTAAAGTTAAACCTAAATGCAGATAAATCCATTGGAAAAGGCATATCGTCATAATGCAATGTAGGAATTACGAGATGACACGCCATATTTCGTAAACGGTACAGTGCGCTCGAATCGAAATTCTGTGTTCGCTTTGAAAATTCCGAGATAAAGACATCAATCACTTACCTGAGAACATTCAATTCCAAAGATTCCAACGAATACAACAGAAAAAGAAATAAAACTCTTTAGTAAATTGCATATCGAGTCGACGCTAACATTGTTTAGGTAATTAGGTTTGTTTACAGCTAATGTTGGAAACTATTGGATATTTCTTTTTAATAGTAACAAAAAATTTATCTCAAAACATTATATAAATTCTAGACGATTGTAGAGCTTTTTAAGCGCGATGATGTACCTAATGTCCATTACTGAATAAATTCAAGTTTATTAAGCAGCGTTTGTAATTTATTTTGATTTACAGTAGTTATATTATGTACATGGCGAAAAAATCTCTTATAATTTATAGACTAAAGAATTTTGTTTTAAGAAATTGTGTTGATTTTAGAGATACAAAATTTAATGGCGGCTCCACACATTGCCGCCAACGCTAATCCCATCACTGTCCAGCCAACGTGTGGATCGAGAAACCGGCATTGGCCACAACACTTGCGCCAGCGTTGAGAGTTGGCCGTTCTGTGTCGGTATTTTTTAAAGGAATCTGCGCCAACATTCGCGATCTGTCCACACATTGCCGAAGACGTCAGTCTTATTGCACACGTTTCTGATGTGTCGTTAAGTCCCATCTTCTCTTTTTCTTTTTTTCTCATTAACAAATACAAATTATATGCACTCAGTAGGTACTGTAAAAGCGCTTAGATCAATTTCGATTTCTGTATCGGACATCTTGATTTTGACTCTGACGGGATAGAACTAGTATAATAGCCAACACGTGGTCGCCTCACGAAAATAACCGACCAACGTTGGTACGAGCGTTGGCACCAACGTGTGGAGCCGGCCTTAAACTGTATTCAGAAAATATTTTTTTATAAAAAAAATTTAGTCATTTTATTGTGCTAATCGATATTGTAAGTATTAATATTTTTATTTCTTTAAAATTAATGTTGCAGAGATATTTTTTTACGTCTGAGCACTCTGTATGTTTGAATTTAATTGGAGCTCTTATTTTATAACCGAAAAGAAAAGAAGCCGAAGTGAATCAACGCTTAATTATAAGTAAAACAATGGTTGGACTGAAAATGCTATACTTGCCAATTAGCCTAGCAAATTGTAACAATTATAACAACGCTAATAAGCTGAATAAAATCTATGTACTTTATCTGCAGACACAAGATTTCCGTAAAAATTTACGTTCATTTGATATATTTTCCACTTCAGAATAATTCTGATGGATTTTGCCTCAACATTGGAATATTGGAATATTAATTATGAAATCATTTCATTGTTACGGCAGTCTATAGTGATCGTGAATGCCCGTATACTATCAGCCTTATGCTTACAATAGAATTTCCATGCATTCACCCAGCAGCAATTATTATTATCCATTTAAGAAAATAATTATTATTGATCACGTGTAAAAACCTCGTATAGTTCTTGCAATCCACAAGGGCGCGTGAGCTTTACTTGTGGTTACGTCGTGTATATGCACATTGCGTACGTGTGCGTGCCTGTCAGGAGCCTAGGTCTTGCTCACACTTTACAGATACGACACGCACACAACCATGAGCCACGAGCCCTCGTGAATTGCAAAAACTATGCCATAACTGATCCAGAGTTTGAGAATGCAAAACAAAACTTTAAAGTACTAGAAAAAGCAATCTTACCTTATTTTATATTTTCATTTGAACATAAGCAGCTTAAAAACTTTAAAATTTTATTAAGGCCACATCTTATGTAAAATTGTTTCTGGTACCTCTGATTCTATACGACTAATTATGCACGCAATAGGTAAAGATGTTTTAATAAATAAATAAACAATTTATAGATTTATGTGAACAGATTCTTTAAAACCCTTAATTCTTATAACCTAATAAATCAACCTCAAGAAAGATTACACAAAAAATAAACACAATTGAGAGTTTATTATATCTACTGATAGAATTAGATTTTGATATTTAAAATTATCTCAATAGAGCTGGCAATTTTAGATGCGAGAAAACTGTTTTGCGATTAATCGAAGAAGAAGCTTTCAATATGTAATACTAAATTGGCTTAGTTTTATTTTTCAATGTTTGTTTGATCTGAATATCGAAAAATAAGAAGATACTCTATTTGTAATCTGCGCACGTATGTGGCGACCCTATCACTTTCCTTTTTATACTTGCTAGGCACTGCGGGTTCAGGCACCTAATTTAGCAATATTATATAATATGTTGGGGCGTTAAAAGTAATATTATAGACTAGATTCTTGTTTGTGTACTTCTTCAAGAAATAAGATTCTGATCAAAATTAACGAGCTAAGCTACAGCTTAGCTCGTTTTTTTTGGTGATACAATGTATCGTAACAACAAAGACGTACGTTTGCGTGTGACAACACATTTTAAATAAAGAAGACAACGTAGAAGACTAGCTGATGCCCGCAACTTTCTTCTGTCTTTCCGGGATAAAAGGTAGTCACCTATGTCACTCTCTAAGTCCTCAATTATATCAACCCATGCAAAAATTACGTCAATCCGTAGCTCTGTTGCGGTGTGACTAAAGGACAAAGTAACAAGCAAACACACTTTCAGCATTTATAATGTTAGTAAAGATATCACGAAATATAAACCATAAAAAAGACTAACCACCTTTTACTATCGAGTATAACTATATTATTTTATGGTATGTATTTTGAGTACAAACTTGATATCTCTCAGGTTTAATGTTTTTTTAATAAGTAATTGCCCAGACAGAGATCGTATTTTGTGACAATGCATCAGACGGGCAGATAACAGCAATAGGGCCGCTATGTTTAGTAATAGCGCCCCGGCCCCGAAAGGCCATCTTCCCTTGGGGTACGGGACTCTAAAATCAATTGTAGAAACTAGTTATCTTCACACCAAGGAAAAAAGCCCCAAAACTATACATATATCTCGGTATCAATATTCCTACGTACCTAGATATTGCAAAACGAGGCGATGTAGGTACACAATCCAGATCGGCTGCACTGCACAGCCGTTGTTTCTCTTTTTTCCATAACACTATACTGCCAGTTATGATCTATCAGTTTCAGTATGCGAAACGAATGATTGGCAAACCTCGAAAAATAAAGCCTTTAACATTTCTCCGAACTCATGTTGTTGTTCTTGACGGTTAAAATTTCATGATTTTCAAGTATTTTTGTTGGATAGGTTGTTATGAGTATATTTCTGTATTTAGAAGTCGTGATAGCTTAAGGGTTAAAATTTCGGTTTCCATGTCGGGGGATGCTAGGATCGGACCTCTATCTTTTTGGAGTTATGAGCGTTTTAAAAAATCTAATGTTACTTGCTTTAACGGTGAATTAAAACATGATGAGAAAACCTGCCTGGTAGTCTCGGAGGTCTCCACGATATTCTTAAAGGTATAGTTCTTTCAGTTCACGAGGGCGCGTGAGCTTTACTTGTGGTTACGTCTTGAACATACACATTGCGTTAGTGTGTGTGCCTGTCAGTAGCGAGCAAGTTCTCGCTCACACTTATATAGATACGACACACACAACCACGCGCCCTCGTGAATTGCAAGAACTATATGTGAAATCTGCCAATACGCACTTGGCCAGTGTGGACCATGGCCAAAACCCTTTTCATTAGAGAGGAGATAAATGAAATGAATGAATTCTTGTAGGTAAGCTATTGTTAGTCGGAATTATTACAGGAATAAATTTAAATAAGCCAAATGGTTCTACTTTGAATTGAATAGAAAGCCCGATTATATTGCACGATTTCATTCATCTTTCAATTGTGAAGTCGATCGTGTGTGACGCATACGGACGTATTGCCGTGCAAAGCCTTGAGCCATTTCTATTGAATTGAAAATTTCATGTCTGAAACTCTGGTTGGAATTTTGCAGCAAAATGCGATACCTAATGAAAGTAATCTTGTAGGTGTTTGACCGCATTCAACAAATTATTTATTCTATTATGCAATAAATAAATAATTCGGTCTATGGGCCTCATAAGAAGGCTCAAGATCACTCAGCGGGCGATGGAGAGAGCTATGCTCGGAGTATCCCTGCGAGATCAAATCAGAAATGAGGAGATCCGTAGGAGAACCAAAGTCACCGAAATAGCTCTGCGAGTTGCGATACTGAAGTGCAAATGGGCGGGGTACATAGTTCGAAGAACTGATGGTCGAGGGGGTCCCAAGGTGCTGGAGTGGTAACCCCGCACCCCCGGGAAGCGCAGTGTTCGCAGACCCCCCATTAGGTGGACCGACATCATTAAAAGAGTCGTACGGAGCCGCTGGATTCAGGCGGCGCAAGACCGAGTCTTGTGGAGGTCCATGCAAGAGACCTACGTCCAGCAGTGGACATCTATAAGTTGGTAAAGAAGAAGAAATAATTCGGTCTAAAAATACAAATGAACATCAGGATACTCGTAAAAAGGAAGGATCATCAAGGAAAAAACAGAAAGAGTGTTATTTGTTCCTTTAACTTACGATACGAGCAAAATTAAAAAAGTAAGAGGGCAAACGGCAACGCAAAAATTAATATTATATAAGAAAAACTGATTTTGTATAATAATTTCATAAGACGTTACACAGCAGCGAATAACGATTAAGTATCTCATAATGAACTTTGAATATTAATTAATCACTAAAGTTGTATAGAGGTATCTACCCGATTTTCAAATAACCCACTTCCAACCCCTCGTAGGCTATCTTGAAAAACAAATCTTATACAAGTTTTTTATTTCTTTATTATAAATCTACTAGCTTTTAAAAGATTTTCGAGGGTGATTCGCATTTTTCTAAATGTACAAGTTTCTCTTCACGATCAAAGAATAAAGTTTCTTGTCAGAGCACTTTACTCAGTTCTTTTTGATGCGATGATCCAGAGTATTTATCCTTTATCATTCCTTGGCACAGAAATGTTTTAAACGTCATAAAAAGATAAGGCAGTTATGGATTTAATAGCATTTCTCTTGCTAGTAATAGCAGTTAACTTAGGTCACGTGCTAAAAGTCACTGACGCTCAGTCACTATTTTTGTCTCAAACTTTGGACTAAAAAAATTCATACATTGGTCTCAGAATGAGGCTTTTACCAACATTTTTATTTTACAATATGATTTTCCGTTAGTTATTTCAAAACAATCAAAAACATCAGATTTTTACCAAAAATAGGCAAACTAACGGTACATCTGTGAAAATCTCCACCTATCAAGTCGGGTGAACAAATTCAAATTATGAATCGCACGAAAGCCTATTTTTTCAAATAAAATCAGCGATGTTTATAATAGTACCGTGGGCCGTGGCGTCAGTAGGCTCAGCACGTCGTCACCCTATCGCGACCTTCATAATGTACCTACTGTTCGGCGACATCTGCAATATCCGATGTTATCAAGTAGGACTCATTTTTATAGGATCAAATTTAATCTGAGCACATGGAGGGATCAGTCTCAGGAGTACCCTGCGCGCACGTGTCCTCGCGACGTGAGCACGGACTAACGATTTTTCACTGAAACTTATTATGTTCCGATGAACGATTTTATATTTTTGAAACTCTACCGTTGCAGATTAATGTCGTGAACTGCTATACGGAACGTAGGTACAAACATACTTATTTATTGAGTAGGTAATCTTCTTTTTCATTTTGGGATTCGCGTGTCCGCAACTAGGCGTTGTCCGCCAGTTTTTCACTCCATTCCACTGACAGCTCGCAAGATCACTCCAGCCAGCCGAGCTCACTCTAGAATCCAAACAAGCCACCCAGGTCAAAAAAGACTTAAGGGAGTGTTGCTGGAGAGGAATGCAGGTACAGTTTGCGTTAATCGGATAAATCAAGGAGTAAGTGTTCATGACAAACTTACAGTAATTACTTTAAAGTAGACATCTCAAAACAAAATTTGTACCTACTGCTTTAAGCGTTGGAAGTATAGGTCCAGTAATTCTATTTTGGTGAAGAATAAATAACAATCTTACGAAATTTGTATTGAAATTTTGTAAGTAGGTATACAATGAGCTAATAAAATTTACTTCGAAATACAATGAACATAATACAGTACGCAATAAATCGACAGAGACTTGGAGATGTATTGAATTTGAAACAAGCAAACTTTGACGCTTCTTTTACGACGAGAAAAGGTTCTGTTTAGAACTCTTAAATAAAAAACCTTTTCTGAAAGTACCTAGCTTCTATTTTTTACCAATTTCATTACAGTTCTGTAATAGATACTTACCGCCATCTTACCTCACTACTATTTTAAATGCAAGAATAACTCTATCAGTCTGCTATACCTTTTCAGGAATCTTGATGTAATGATGTGGTACCAAGGATAGGAAAGACTTTCCACGAGATTTAAAAAACATAATTATTCAACGCGGACAAAGTCACGGGTCGATGGCAGACAAAACATAGGTAAATATTTCTGATTGAATGAAGTCGCGAAAATAAAGCGGCGGGCAAAATAATGCGGCTCAAGTGAGCTTCAGAAATCTTTTTTACGTCTTTCCAAATTGGGGATTCACACCTGGATTTTTGTGTAACCTGAATAAATCGCCGCGATACAAGGATGTTTGACAGATAAAAGGCTATTAAACAAAAATTCTTTTTAGTGCTTAATTCATATTGTAATGTGTAACTTCATTAAGCATAATTAATTTCTTTAAATCCAAATTAACCCAGTGCAGGTGTGTCGTGTTATTAATTTATTTTTCTACTTAATAAATAGATCTTTAAGATTTAATTTTAGTCTTTTAGGCCGTTTAATATTTTTGTTTATTCTATAAGAATGATGGTGATCAATTCAATTGTTTTTTACAAGAATGAATTATCACACGAAAACCGCCCATAGAAAAAATATTGTTTAAAGTATTTAAGGTCGTTTTAAGTCTAAGCCTCGATGATAAAGCGAGGACGGAAAAAGGGTTTCTGAGGCGTGTGATGTTAGCGTTGTAGGGCTTTATTAAGCAATCCGCTTTCCGTCCGCACTTATCAGAGTTAAAGGCCTAGTTGAGTGCAGTTCAGTTATTATTAGTATTAAATACATCTGATAGAACATCTCTGTTAAATTAACCTCTGGTTCGATTATTATCGAGTTTGTGCGTCATTCATAAACACAGATATATTATTTATTTAATTAAAAGTTTTACTTATATTCTATGGGAATTCTCTGACTAATCGTGATTCATAAGTCACCATGTTAAAAGTATTTAAGTAGGTAACCCCTATTCTTTCATGGTGCATTATAGTATTTTATAATTATTTAACGAATAAAAATATGATCTCGCAAAAGTAAAACCAATTTAAACCAACAAGTATAATGTAAAAGCAAACTTTGCAAGAAAGCGCGCTATTGCATTAGAATCTAAGGATACAGAGCTTTAGATTTTCCATTAAGAAAATGGTTGCCATTGCAAGGGGGATTAAATGTTCTACTACGCCTACATTATGAAAAAGTTCTTTTTAATTAAAAGCAATAGGTACGGCACATTCTTAGAAAATAGCTTATCACTACCCGCTTGGAAAAAAACATCAGCGAAAGCATTGACTTTGTAAATTGATAAACATTTTAAATTTAACTGAAAGCTTAGGCATATGGCAACTTATTGTAAATAATATTATACCTATTTACAGACCAATGGAGTTCCGTTGTGCATCGGTGCCTGCAATTTGCGAAGGTTTCAGCTCACAAACCATGCGCCTGACTTAAAAAATTTAAGTGTGTTGAATTTTTTGTTCAATTTTGAATTATTTTCAAGCTAAGTCTATTTTTAATTATCTTAATTATTGTAATTGGAAATTTCCGTTCTAATAAATAAATAAATATTTGTGTAATAATTTTCGTAGAAGTGCGAACCCTTTGACTCAAGCACATAATGTGCGCACTATGAATAAGACGTGTTGCCAAGAGATAGCACGTTCCGGCGCGTTTTCTGTACGTAAACAAACACCATACTTATGTTTGTATTAAATTCGTTCCAGCAATTGCTACCAACACAAGCCACTAACCTTTCGATTCGCTCCCAAGGGTTCAGCGGGACGCAGTATTATAGAAAGAAAATTTTCTTACAAAAACAATAAATTTCCTGTGAGCGACGCTCGAGTGAGTTTCAGTGTCGGCTGAGCGAGGGCACGCTCCCATAATATATTGAATTTGAAACGAACAAACTTTTAACAGTGTTTTCGCTGTGTGTAAAATATTTTTATGTGTTATAAATTCATAAATAATTCCAAATAATATTTAAATAATATTTAATGTGAAAATGCGTCAATTTTTGTGATTGTAATTTTATGCATGAAGATGAAGGAGTGACACAGGCTACGTTATATCCCTGAAAAGCAAAGATTTCCCACTCGATTTTTAATAACTTAAAATAGCTAACAATCAATTTTATTAGTAGTGCTGCTTTCGCACTCGGAGAGTAGATACGTTAAGCTATCGACCCTACGATCTCTCTTCGGTCGTGTTGGATTTCCGTTCCATCTGGCTATGACAGTGAGGGACCCCAATTTTTATGCACACACATGCACTATATATTTCGTAATTAGCTGGTTGATGCTAAGATTGGTTGCCAGGACCGTTCAGTCAGAAGGATTTTGTATTGTAATTAAATATTTAAATAATTAATGATTCATATTTTTTATTTTAATTTTTTACATTAAGTAATTACATTACATATCTAAAATTAAAACTAAATTAAATCATATTAGATTTAATTTAGTTTAACTTGTCATCATCTCATCGATGCACTGTAGCGCAGCATAGTATCCAAGATGCTGGCAGCATTGCCCATTTGGATGCACAAACTAATTTTTGGCCAAGGTAGCTGCCAGCTCTTGGATCTCAGTTAGACTCAATGACCTTTTGAAAGCTACTATAAATATATATACTCAAATACTACTAAAGTATTTTAATTATTACTTTTAATTTTTATTGTGATCGAAAACGTGTTAAAATTAAACAAAGCGTAAAATTTTAAATTATTTTTATTAAAAGAGCCAAGCCTTTCAATTTATGTCAACGTTAATTAAGATTTGCGACAACACTTTGCAAATATTTTATTTTATAAAAGAATCAGTAAGTGACATAGGCTACGTTTTATCTCGGCAAAAGGGTCCAATGGGATAACTTTAATCTACACGAACACATTGCGTGCAAAAGTTAGTTCCAAAAAATATGCTGCAAATCTAAATTAGATCTAAGAGAGAGTTAATGATCAAATATATTATTTCAAGTAGTTTTTTCCTGCGATGTTGGCCGCCAGGGGTTAAGTTTTTTAGAAATCCGGCGAGACCCCTTTGTTTTTCTGCAATATAAAATAGCCTATGTCATTCACCAGGTACACGCAACGTATTCTTTATTTTTGACATTTCCAGTGGCTATGGAAAACAATGAAAAGTAAAACAACAACAACAACAACAATGAAAAGTTGCTAACAACTGTCAAACCTGCATTTCGTCACACGAAATACGTGTTTGACAGTTCTTAAAATAGTTAGCAACTTTCGACAACCGCTGAGATACAGAATAGCCGTATAGTTTAATAAATATTAAAATAACTGTGCTACAATCATAAATTCCATTTACATGATTAGTTGTGATTCATGGAAGAAGTATTATTTTATTTAAGGTAAAGATTTTGTGCAACACGAAATTGTAAAGTTGGTTCATTAATCACAAGGAATGATAATACAATTTGCTTACCTTGCTTGGACGAATAATAATTTATACATCTATATTACCTTGCAATGTTTACGTTATTTTTACCGATATAATAAACGATTGCTTTTTGTTGATATTCATGACAATAAATACCTAAATATGTAAAAAAAGACGTGTGGCACTCGGGGACTGCCGCGGTAAAGCTATTGCGTAGCATTTTTTATCAACGCCATCTAGCGGCTCACCGCTTAGGTGGCGTTGATAAAAAATGCGCCATCTAGTGGCTCACCGTAGAGGAGTCCCGTGTCAGGTTATTTTCGTTATGGAATTTCTGGATTCGGTCTCCACGCTGGCACGCGATAGAAGCTATGCAATAGCTTAATATTGGAATCAATAGAATTTCTAAAATTGTTACAAAAATTGACTTCTTTTTTACCTTCAGCGCACTAGGATTGTTCGATCACGAGTAGAATAGTGTTCTGAAAAAAAGAAAACCTGAGTGAGAGGTTCAACTTAGTAAGGATGTGAATTGTGCATTCTAAAAGTTTATATTTCAACACTTATCGTTGTGGTTCGTGAACCGTTGACAAATCTGTGAATCGTGTGTGTATCTATATAATTTTTACTGAGTTTTTTTACAATAATGAGAAGTTATCTGACGCTTAGAAAAAAAGACTTTTGAAAAAAAAAATTTAACTCTCTAGGTGTTCGTAAATTGCGTCCATTAAGTAGATATACGTATAATGTATGTACCAGTATATTATATAACTACTAGAATATTCGCTGCCTTATTCTTTGCACGAATTTTTTCTCTCGGCCTTAAATATAAACGGTTATAGCAAAGTTGGGCTTAACTGCCTCTTAAGATATTACCGTGTTTAAGGAATATAAGTAGCACGTTATGAAAAGTTTTATTACACAGTCCTACAGCCGTTAGAATCTGAAACGATTCCCATTATCTATCATAGATATTATCGGATGTGCTCACTACATCGAGAATCCATAATCATTCAATATCGCGAAGTTAACTGGGGTTTTGTTCCCAGTGGATGCACGATCTGAATACCAAAAATGTGGGAGTAGTCATCAGTAACCGGAACACGTTTATCGGGACCCTATCACTCCGCTCTTTATTCACTTGCTGGGCAACATCTGTACGTTTTACCTAATTCAGAAGCTGATTATACAACAATCGGCTTTTTTTTTTACTTAGATCTATCGGCCTATTTTTGTCTTAATAGTTAAACCCCTGGGTTTAATTGAAACTATACCCTCCAAGTCAGCCCAAACTTAAGATAGAGGTTAAAACGAGACTCAAATATGCTCTGACATAAATCTATCTCGTTTTAACTCGGTCGTGAGTCTGAGCTGAGTGAGAGTGCGGTCTATAGATTTCAGCCTTAGATTCCATAGTCACTTACTATCAGGTGAGATTGAAGTTAAGAGTTATCTTGTCTTCGAATATAAAAACATTAAAGTTTAAAAGCTATATTGAAATATTGAATCCATTTAAACATACGTGGTAAACTTACAGCTTTTGATTTTTTAAATGAAAACTAAAATTAAAGATAATAGGTACTAATTTGTAAAGTAGGTTTGTCTTATTTCTCTATTTAAATAATTCTTTTACGATAAATAAAGCAACGTTTTTTGGTAAAATTAGATGTGGTGCTCAAAATATGAGCACGTCGGAGAGTGTTTTAATGGCCTCTTGACAGGATCTCACCGGGTTTCGAAGCTCTGATTTTACAGGCTGTTATGTATGCTTTGAATGTTCTCAAAGAAAATTTTCACTTTGACCTTTTTAAATATAGGGACACCATTAATATGAAAAGTTAGTACTTAATTAATTACTCCAATTGAAGAAAACGCAGCATGCCATTCTATTTTTCAATGCACTCGCTCGAAAAATATATTTACGAATTTCGTGACTTGTATTACTAGTGTTTTGTAGAATTAAAACTTATAATAAATAATTTTATATTCAAATAGACTTTTACAAAGTGCTTTTGAATCGTCAAATGAATCTACCACTGGTTCGGAATGCTGTTGTTAATTACTTTATCCGTCTATAGTTAGGTATAGTTAGGCACTGTCTACAGTTTACGAGTTGAAGGTTTACGATTACTTCTATAATAGTGACGTTTTTAAGTAAATATTTTCTTTTTGACCTAATATACATCATTTAAAAGGTCTGATCAACTTTAATGATTTTCGTCAAGGACCATACTTAGCCAAATAACCAGACGCCGTTTGTTGAAATAAGACGCTTTCTAATTTACATTCCGTATAAAAATTGCCCAAATGTGAATAAGAAAATAAAATTTCTCTTCTTTTCTGTTTCGTAAGGCGACGGTCTCCGTTCGCATTATGTAGATTTTATGACGTAAAATAAATGGATTAATAAGTTTACATGATATTTTTTATAAATATTAACAAAGTGAGAAATAAGTTGTTATGATAAATTAAATAAAAATGTGAACCAGTATTCAAGAATATTCAAATCTTTTCAGCTTGGTAGACAAGTAACAGTCGGAATCCATTATTATTGGAAAGATTTGATCTAGATTTTTAATGGGTCCCGACTGTTTAAGTCAAATATAATTTAACAGTATTCTAGATTACTGGATTTGTTTTTCCTTTTCAGTGTTTATTTATGAATTCGGGTTTTTGATTTTTTAAATTTAATATTTTATTTTACACTTGTCAGTTAAGATAATAACACGTTAAACGCAATTTCATTGAGAAAGTTAATTGAAAAAATTAAATGAGAATGATTGATAACCAACTTTAAATTGTCATATATCGTAAACGGTCATTCAAAATGTAAAATGATAAGGAAAATCTAACAATGTTTTTCAAATACCATTATTAATTAATATCAAATAGGTTATAATATAATCGTTATATATTTATCGTTCAATAAAGTTCATCGACTTTCATTTTCACAATATAACGTCTGGTGGTCGCCATATTGAATTTTGATTACTGTCATGTCTTTAGTGTCACTGCCTCGATGAACGCGAATCGATTGAAGTTCGAATCATCAAAATCGGCCCACGCGTTTAGTCTCCAGATAGCCACAAACATACATACATACATACATAGATTGATAAACACATTAATGATATAATGCCACTTGTTCAATTAAAAAGCGCCTGCATTGTGTAACCTATCTATACAGGGTAAGTTATGTCGCGTGACACAAAAGCGTTGCGACATCAAGCCAAGTCAGGACCTCGGTCGGATCAACAGATTAACTTCCTGTAGGAGTATGTCAACCAGACCACCAACAAAGATTTACGTCTTTGTTTCCATTCTTTAAAAGGATTGTTTTATTGTCCCGATACGACAAGCTTTATCTATTTGTTGTTTTATTTGAAACTGCTCCAACAGAATTAGCAATCCGCGGCAATTACTTCTTTGTTAATTAATTAGGTACCGCTATTGTTCTCTTTAAGATCGTTTTCCTTTGACTTTATGCTTTTAAAACATTGTAAAACTATGAGAGAGTGATCACAATGTTACAGCAATAAAGTTGTATTGTATTTTAAAGAGGTTCTTGACACTAACATACAAAATTGTTTATTGTAAGTTTATACAAAATTTTTAATTGTTAGTCATTTATTAATGTACCATGATTAAGTTATATTAGTATATGGAAATTTCCGTTGTTGCGCAAATAATACTTAAAAGCTCTCACCCAAAATAATTATTATAAATTATTATAAATAAAAACGCAATACAAAAAAATTGTGTCTGAGGAGTATTCGTCAAAATAGATTTTCATTTGTCAAGCGCAATGCTGCCAAATAACAGGGTTTCTGCAATAAGACGCTTTCTGTATACAAATTTCGTAAATGTGAGCATAAAAATAAAATTCGTCGTTTCTGCTTTGTTATTCGACGTTTTTGTAAACAAATGGCAAAGCATTAACTGACTGTTAGTTTACATTGCATGGTTCTTGTAAAATTCAAGTAAATACTTGAATTTATTATCATGTTAATTTTATTATCAAATCGAAATTATTACTATAATGATAGAGCATAATGTTTAAAGATTATATTTGTAATGGATTCCAATAGTAGTTGGAACAGTATTCTTTATGCATTCTGTTCAAAACTTGAAATTGTAACAGAAGCTTCCTTCATTCCACGTTCGCTTAAACAAAACAGTGGCTACTTAACTTCTGTCACTCAACTCTTTAGAAGTTACTCATAAATATGCAAGTCTGGGGGAAGTTGCCGTCAGTTTGCTATTTTAGCTAGGCGCAATATGTTGCTGGACTTACAAATGCCAAACTTCATTCGTTGCATAAGTATAAAATTTCGAACAATTACAATGAACAAAGATCATGAATATTCAGAGCGCCAGGCAGCAGATTTTCAAATCAAACGAAACATTTTAATTAAAAGTGTTGCCGGTAGAGTTAATAATCTCATACTGACCTATAATTTTATTTTACTATTTAACGATAGTTAATTGGTAGCTCTGTAGGTATCTATTTGTATTTTAACGAGGTAATTACTTGATGGTGCGTATTATTTCTGTTTGTTTACAGGAACACGCTACGTTTTGAAGCGAAAAGCGAAAAAAAAGCATTCATGTTAATTTTATAGTCAAAGAAATATGAGAAATTATATTTTAATTGAAGTACGTATATCTCACGAAGTTACGGGCGCTTTACTTGTGGTTACGTCGTGTACCTTGTACATACAAATTGCGTAAGTGTGTGTGCCTGTCACGAGCGTAGGTGGGAGCGGTCAGACGTGAGCAAGCTCTCGCTCCCACTTATATAGATACGACACACACACAACCATGAGCCGCGTACGCTCGTGAATTGGAAGAACTATACCTAGTATCTAGCTCAAACTTTTAAATGGTGCAGTCCAATTTTTACAGTGGAAAGCTTCGGCAATGGCTATATTTACCACCCTACTGTGTAGTATTACTAGCAGATGAGCCGCCAAGCAAATTATAGTTCCGATACGATACCGCATAGAACCCCCTCAAGAGTGCGGATTTAAGTACATAGTAATACTATAGTATTATCGTTTATAATATGGAAATAACTACACGATAAAATTGTAACATTTTGCTTTGAGAAGAGCAAATGCTGAGTTTTTAATCAACCCTTCTCCACAGAGTCTACTCTCATGCTGGGATCTACAGAGCGTGCTCTGACTCAGCTCGAACTCAAGATAGAGGTTAAAACGAGACACAAATATGCTCTGACAAAAATCTGTCTCGTTTTAACCCTGTCTTGAGTCTGAGCTGAGTGAGAGTGCCGTCTATAGATTTCAGCCTTAGAATCAATCGTAGAGTCATAACGTTTTACCTCTAATCACTCGTAATTTTGCTAAAATTTGAATGTATTGGTTATTATTTAATAACAAAGTTGGCATTCAATGCTTTTTGGTCGTATCGCGTGCATTTCATGGCATTCACTGTCGTAATTCAATGAATAAATACAATTTTCTCTATTTGATCAGTGTGTGTGTTGACAATTAATGTATGGTGTAATACTATGTATTATTATGTCAATGGGTGTACTAGTTGATGCCCGCGACTTCGTACGCGTGGATTGAGGTTTTGTAATTCCCGCGGGAACTTTCTTATTTTTCGGGATGAAAATATCCTCTGTTTTATTCCAGACCATAATCTATCTCTGTGCCAAATTTAAGCCAAATCGGTTCAGTTGTTGCGGCGTGATTGAGTAACAAACATCCATCTATCCATACCATACTTACAAATTTTCGCGTTTATAATATTAGTAGGATTAATACATTTTATTAAACATACTTAGATACTTACATTGTGAAAGGCATGAAAGCAATTCAACTTTCAACTTCAGCATAGCCTGGACCTCAGTGCTGATATATTAGGATCAAAGGATTTACTGCAGTAACATTATTTCAATCAGTGCATTGTTTTCGTTCTTTTCCGGAATATACTAAGTTATATTCTCAGTAACACATCGTTAGTTATCACTTACTATTCGCAAAACATTGAAAGCTAACTTGCTGAGAGCTCATTATTTTATGGTCTTAGTACATCTTCGGTAAAAATCCGTAACAGCGAAGCTCCAACATGAGCTATTCGGCAAGCAAAAACTGCTTCTTTTTACGCAGAAATTAAATTATGGATTACCACTTCCCACGTTATTTTGGCGCTGTATTTAGTGAGGTAGGGCATCGCCAAAATTACAGAAGGAAGGAATATATTCATAGTGAATAAAACTGCATTACGTACAAGCAGCTTCTAACATAAAATGTAGTCATGCAGCTTTTCAGCAGCTTCGCTACATTTATTTCATGACGAGTGTCTGCTACACGCCTAAACCATTTCAATAAATAATTAATATTATAAGTACTTCCTTTTAAAAATAAAGCAAAATTGGAAAACAATATGCAAAGTAGAAAATATAAAATTATAACGAACAAGTAAGTATATGTAGAGATTAATAAATCGAATTTTAATAAATAGCTTTTTAAAACTCTTTGAGATAAATTTTTCAATCTCCGCATTGCGTCTAACTAAACGAAATGCGAGTATCGGTTGCCGATAAACACAAATAAAGAGTTCATTATAATACAGTCCACTTCGGTAATATTCATTCGCAGGCAAAAATTGATTGTCGCACTCTCGACTCGGTATTTTTCTGGTTCCATTGTTTGGAATTACGCAGCACTCAAAAATGAATAATCGCTATCGATTTTTGTTATATATTGTTGCGGCGACAGAATTTATAGGCTTTACCTTTCGATTAATTGTTCACAATTATGACGCTGGAGTTAAAAAATAATTGCTACGTGTAATTAAAGTTGAATGTTTGCCATCTTGTTAATTTAACATCTCATGGGTTAAATTAAAAGCTATTTAAATTGTAAAATTTAAAGGGCATACAAATTATTTTGATCTGCGAAACAAAAGCTATATTGCCTGTTCTAAATATAATTTTATTGGAGACATTCTATCGCCTTCCTTCCGCTGCTATGGTTTTACAGCAAAGGTGTGCTAAATGGCTCTCAAGTCAAGGGTGGACTAAAATAAAAAGGGTTCAAACGTACGATAATGCCGTATCTATTTTCTAGCACACGCTCTAAGCTTACTTGAGTAAAGATGACTATTGTCGAAGTTTAAAATGATTTAAAATTCTTTAATACATCCATGCTAAAAATTTTCACATTTAGCTAGTTTTTGATTTTTAATTTTATGCGTGGACCAACGATACCAGACGAGTCACAGGGAACCGATGGATATAGATGGTGCACGACCGAGACGTGTGGAAATATGTACAAGAGACCTATATCCAGTAGATATCTATTGGTTGACAAAAAAGAAAAAGAAGAACCATAGTAGGTACTTATAAGTCAAAAGAGTAACAAGACAAAATCCATTTTTTGGAGCAGTAAAAGGTTCGCACCTGATCCGACAAACAAAGGCTCATCATGTAACACAGAGTCGCGTAAATTGGCTGAGATATATACTAATCCTGAGATAAAGCGGTAAGCCCGTGTCGCAATGTTTGGTATATTATAAGCACCTTTTTACTTATAAATGGCAACGAATAAATTGTAAGAATCGTTAGTTACGTATCTTCTTTTTCTTCTAGTGCTATCTCTTATCGTAGCATATAACTCACTGTTAAGTTTCTTTTAGTTTTTATTTTTGTTTGAAAAAAAAACGCAAACTTTTCTAAAGTCGTCACCAGATTCAAGACGTACAAACGTCACATACGATCATGTCGATGGTCACACCTAAACTGGTTATAATGATAATGTTGCAAAGCCTGCGTGTTCGATGAACGTAATATGCGATTTGTATTCACGATCGTTTTGTTTATGGGCCATTTCAGCGTCCATTGACTAAACAATTTACATTGAATCACCACTTTGGTGTAGATGGTTCTATTGAAACACAACTATAACGCTTTTCGCTAACCATATCATTCGAACGCTTAATTTTGTTAAAGTCTTAAGGTTTCTTATTCGCCATTTTATAATAAAGGTAAGCCTGTGTCATAAATAAATACAATAGGGATCGTATAAGATCAGACAACCCGCTGTGTAACGATTGCAATCGCATCTGATTGGTCGATACTCACTCGTTATTGGCTAAAAATAAAAGAACGCGATAAATTCAGCCAATTACCATAATTGAAACTGTGGCAATGATTGATGCAGCTTTTACAGAATTGGCCTGCCTTTTACGAGGAGAAGTCTCAAGTCTAGAATTTGTAAAGAAGGCTAAAGAGTCTACTCTACCATTTCAAACACCATACCAAAAAGCAGATGTAATCATGGACTACATATTAATAGTTGATAAGTATTAAATTATAAATAAGTAGGTATATCTTTAAATATTCTAGGATGTAAGCCCATACTCCTAAAGTTTTTATACGCCATCACTAAGCTTGGCGACATGCCTTTGATGATAGCACTGCCGGTTTACCCAACTTCGGGCTTCTACTGAAAAAATATTGGCAGAAAGATGAAATGTTTTTTTTTTTTGACTCGCACCCAGAAATTCAGGGTCCACAACCGAGCCAGAAAACTTAAACAACGAGGCTGCCAAGTCAGAGTTTTATAATAACGTAACATACACGTGACATGGCGGTTTAATGCCGCGTGACACAAATGAACATGAACCCCTCAGGTCCTGCTTGCCGTCAGCTAAGCCCGGAATTCAGACGGGTCAGCGGATTAACTACCGGTTACAGTATGTCGACCAGTCTGACAACATTTCACGCCACTGTTTTCAGTACTTACTTTTAAATCGATTTGGAATTCTTTGCCGGAATTTATTCAGTAGATATACGTTTTGTACTACGTGGAATTTATTTTTTAGTGTTTCAGTTGAACTAATAGCTTACTATAGTAATCTATCAATATCAGTTTATATTTAATTCTACCAAAAGGTAGTTCCATCTCAAGCCATTTACGGCCTACTGCTATATAGGTACGGGTCTCCTCTAGAATGAGAAGAGTTTATATTAGTCTACCATACAGATCAACGCATTTGTAGCCATCGGAAAACTTCACACACCTATGAAAATACTATGCAGAACTCTAAGGAAAGCAGGTTTCCTTCACTGTTTAAAATGTTTAAGAACGACGTAATATTTCATTGTAAGCGATTATCTTTGGCTCTCCGAACACATTACTTACCGTCTAAACATGTGAAATCTTATAGGGAACGGTACCTTCAGCTTTAAAAGTTTTCCTCTATTTATCAAGTTTCTCAAGGTTTTGTTTACGAAATCTTTGTTGACTTACACTTGTTCTTTATCCGTCGTAATCCGGCCTCCACCTAAACATCGTTCATTCGGCACCTATCGTCGTGTTAAGATAAGAAAAGGGATGTCGTAAACTTGAAAATAATCTTTTTATTCCATGTATGCCGGCAGGATTTTAACTTTGCTTTGAGTTACTTCTTTCACAAAAATAGTATTATGGTTTTTACAAAACTTAAAACAACAAAGACGAATTTTATTATATTGACATTTTTAGGTTCATAACAATTTGACCAAACCTTAAATAGATCTTTCAGCTTCAGAAAACCTTCAAATTCGATACGGTAGATTGAAAGGCGCCAACCAAAACTGTCTTTTATTTTTGTAGTAATACAGAAATCCCCATAGCCAGCTAAAAGATGGTCATATTATAATTTTATTCCAAATCGCAAAACACTTTCTGTCACAATTCTGTTTGTAAGCTCAAATGTTATATTTTTCTTATATCGACTTCTAAAGGCACATTAACTATATAGTGAATTATCGCTAGTGTCCGTTATCTTGTGTAAGTACCTAATCGATAAGGTTAACAAATCCAAATCACAAAAAAATTTGCCTAGATTGAAAAACAAGAATTTTGGTTTACATAACCATTTTTTTTGGTAAACTCTTTACTCGAATAAAAGTAGAGTTTAAATTAAATCTATTTAATTCCCACACCTGCTCGTATTCAATTAGTTTAAGTTTTATGTAACAGCAGAATTACTCTAAAGCCTTTGATATGAGACATTTGACCTTTTAACCTTTTCAGCCACATATTTAGGTACGTGAGACCCGAGAACCCGTTTAGCAGAGTTAATTAATGATAACCAGGGCAACCCACTGACAGTCAGCAAAAGTAGAGAAAATATGAGTGTACATATTAAATATAATATTACGTAGAGACATAACGACGCCATGTTCCACGAAAAATGAAACATTGCTTGCCAGTGATTTATTTTGTTGGCTTTGTGAAACATTATTCGGAAGCCTGATAAAAATGATTCCACTTATTTATCATTAACCTCTGAGGTTCTAGTGTAACTTTTTTAAGTTACTTTGAACCGCGCATAAATCAGACATTTAATTTGGAGACTATTATTGTAAGTAAGTATATGTATAAAAAGAGGTGGATATGTTACGAGCGTGCGGTAAATGACGCGCGTAATGGCAAATATTTGTCGTAATTTGTCATATCATTTGACAATGAAGTACTCTATTATACTCTTCGTCGCTCGGCACAATTTTTTCGCTTGTTTTGTGAGTCTATAACTGATCCCTAGTAGAAATCATTGGTTGGAGATATTAAATCATGACGTAGATATACATCAAGGGAATTCCATACTTCGTTGTAAATTATACTTAGGATACACCATAAACATTAAACATAGTATTCCATTAGAAAGGAATGCTATCTTTTTGGAGTATACATAAATATAAGGCTTTATTAAAGCTTGCAGTTGGCATACAGTTGGATTGCGCGGTCTGTTGCTAACTATGTCAACTGCCGTCCATCCGACTCTAGACGCTATGTCTGTGGTCGATTCAAAGGTTAATTTCATTACACAGCCGCAGCAATCTCCATCTATTATATGGAATGTAAATACCGCTTCACTTTCAGAAAATTATTTTACGGTTAATTTTAAGTTTCATGACTAAGAATTCCTCCCAATCTTCGTAACTCTATCGTAATGTAGGTACAAAATCGTCTTGATCCCAAGAGATTTAACCTCTATTCAATTTTGGCTAGCCGTTTCGGGGTAGGTACTTGTGACGCAAAACCACTTCTGGCCAAGTTAATTAATAATAACCGGGGAAATCCGCCGGCGTCGGTGGTTGGAAACAGGGTAAAATAAAAATGTTATATGTGCAGCAAATAGAGAATTTTACAAAAAAGATTTAAACACAACTTAACAATATCAACGAAGTTTTTTTTAATCATGTTTAGGTGTGTTTGGTGCTGGATTAATAATTTTTATGAGAGTCAAAAAATTCGCAGTATGGCCATCGCCCAGTAACGTTTAAGAGACCGAGTATTAACAGATTGTTATTATCAATTAGCTCATTGATTTTCAAAGTGGGGACGCGAAGTGTGGGGGGGAAGGGCCGAAATCCGGTTGCCTCTGCAATGTCTACTATTGATTTACGTTGTCAATTTTCTTCTATTGCAAAAAATCACTTTGATTCGTAGCACTGCAGTTGGGGCATGATTGAAGGACAAACCAACAAACAAACACAATTTCGCACTTATTATATTAGTAAGGATAAGAATATTTAAAACGGTCAGAACGCGTTTATTCCTTGGTTAACATTAAAGAGTTGTAAATAGCCGATAGCAAAATACCTACAGCTTTGTGAGGTTGATTTTGTGGTTGGTACGGCAATATCCGATTAGAGTGGATAATACGGGGAAAACAGGCTGATAGATAGATTGCCCGAACGAGGGGATGTTACGTATAGCACTGGCTGTGAGATAAATTACGCAATTAATCCTTCGATATTGCTCTTTGTTGTGATCCATGCTGCTATCACTTTATTAAACTCGGATATTATTCAGTTTTAATGTAAACACTGTCATTTAAGTTTAAAAACCGACTTCAAACGCCACTACAAAGTACCTAAGTATATCCATTGTGCCTATAAAATTTGAAGAGTTCCCTCGATTTCTCCAGTATCCTATCATCAGATCCTGACTTGAAGACAATGGGACCACCTAGGAAGTATACCCTTTCAAACAAAAAAAGAATTTTCTAAATCGGTCCAGGCGTCTTCGAGTAATCAGGGAGCATACATAAAAGAAATTAAAAAAAAAAAGATTCCGACGCATTGAGAACCTCCTCCTTTTTTGACAGTCGGCTAAAAAGGAAAAGTGACTGACTGACTGACTGATTGCCTGTTCTATCAATGCATAGCTGAAACCACTGGACGGATCGGACTGAAAAACATATTGACGTAGGCTTTCATTTAAGTCCCTAAGGGGGTAAAAGAGGGATTTGAAAAATCGAATTTAACGTGAGAGTAGCCACGAGCAAAAGCTAGTTAAATTTAAAATGATTTATTTTATCACCGGTTAGTAATATAAGGGCCAATCAATATTGGTCCTTTATAAAAATAGAAACCCTTTGAATTTTTTTATAAAAACATTCAGGTGTCGTAATGTTACAATAGAGCCAAAGGACATTAATTTTAAATTTCGCAAGTTTCAATTTACACAGAGTTTTGTGTAACTTTAAACCTTATCGTTTAGACTGAAAGTTAATTGAAAGCCTCGGCTCATTTTCTTGTTAGTAAATGACTATAATTTCAACTTGATAATAAGGAGCGACAGGGGGCTTTGTTTGTATTTGGGAGGTAAAATTGTACAGCTACGAAACGCGGGTGCTAAGAATAAAAGCAAATTAAGTAGCATGACATTCTGAAAAGTCTGGTTACAATTTATTGTTTTAAAATTTAATTTGGTTGTGAATAAAAAAATATAAAATTTATATTTATGTGATTGATTGCAAAAGTAGTATATACCTACAAACCGGGTGATAAGAAAATTAACGTTTTTAAG
The DNA here is from genome assembly GCA_038048805.1 of Hipparchia sbordonii. NCBI lineage: Eukaryota > Metazoa > Arthropoda > Insecta > Lepidoptera > Nymphalidae > Hipparchia > Hipparchia sbordonii. Next base: position 8,293,729 of record CM076106.1, on the reverse strand, counting down.
AGACTAGACAGTGTCGCGTATGGAGGCAAGAGTTGTCACAAGAAAACAATATCTATTAATTTATATTTTGTACATATATTACAGATATATATACAGAGATATATATTACAGATCGTACATCGCTAAAAACAATTTTATTTTAATCAAAAATAATAATAATTATCACAAATTAAAAAGTGAAAATTTCTTAAAACAATATTAATCAAGTTCTTCCAGGTTCGACCAAATGGAAGGCGTCGTACCTACTTTATCTACTTATTCGAACTTAACTCTGACTCTCTACTAGAGTAGAAGAGTACTAGAGTACTAGAGTAGAGAAGTAGACTTCTCTATGCCTACCTATGCACAAACCCACGGCGCGGCCAACGACTTGCGCGCAGACTATAATATTAGGTATACCTAGGAATAAACCAAAAGAAAATTGTATTCACTGCGATTCGCCTACAGCCTACACTGTGAGATATCGTACCCAATGAAATCCAGCCATCTGTTTTCTCTCGCCAACAACGTAATGTGATGTGCGACCTGCGCCTGCTTTCCGTATCGCTAGATTATAATAACTTAAAGTTGCTTCGCCGACTTTGCATAGAGTTATTAGAATATTTACGTACGTTTATCTCTTTAAAAAAATTATTTTGAATCTGCATATAAATACAATTGATTAGTTCAGTTATAAGTTTTATTGTACATAACATTTTAATAAAAATAAAAAAATTGAAACCGACCGAAAGTCTGTGATTTTCAAATCTCCTCTCTCTACTTCTTAGTAAACTCATAATTATGATTATTTGAACGAGATCTTAAGGCAAACATATGCTTTTAAAACGTCTGTGTGTATGTTGGTCTACTTATTTAAATAGGCTAATCTACATAATGGCTGATTCGATTTTGATGAGAATTTCACAGGCAAGTAAAGAATTAAACAAGAAGTAACTTAAGCTACATTTTATTCCAGGACTAATAGAGGCTCCTTCGGTATAACTGCTGTACCGGTTTTAACGAAATATGCTGCCGAGACAACTTGCCTGAGACGGATATAGATTACAATCTATAATTTAATTTTATTTATATTTATGTACATAAATAGATAGGTAAGTATATCGAGAAGTTTAAGTAAGATTATCTAATACCTTTCGGATAAGAATTTTGAACAAATGGATGTGCCATTAATTATTAAACTTTATTAAATTACAACAGTAATAAACGTAATACCTGGCCACAGTATTGTAATTATTATTAAGCTTAGGGTGCAAAGTATAAATATTACATACCATTAATTTAATAAAAGATATCATCAAGCACAAATGAATTCAATTAATCACTTCACACTGTGTTACGATTTCGTGATGTTTTGTAGTTAACCTACACAGCTTACCTGTTCAGATAACTCCCCACGAGTACATAATTGCAAACATTTGTTACCTCGACGAGTAATAAAGTTTATGGGGCTACGGCTAGACGCCTTAGAGCTATGAAACACGACGCCTTTCAGCGCCGCTGCGGTGAGCTTTAGGGTTCCGTATCCAAAGGTGGAACAATAAAACTACGCCTCCACTGTCCACTCGTCTGTGACTGTCCGGCTGTCACTCCGTCCTTCTGTCAGCGGGCTGTGTCTCATGACTAGAGACCGGATTATATGCATTTGCATATTCGCATATGCATTTGCATATTTTAGCCATTCTCAGCGGTAAAAGCATATTTTACCTAAGATCTAGTTATGATGCATATTATCGGTACATTTACAATATTTTTCACTCACTCTGCGTTCCGCCGCCGCCGCATTACCCCATAAACTTAAAGAAAAGTTTAAAAACATATTGAGCAATAACCCAGGTTTTCAAAGCTTGTGTCAAATTGATAGTTTCATTAATGGGACGGCAGAAATTTTGCCGGAAACTATAAGTGCCATAGCACCCAAGTTCAAATTCTGCCCAGTTACCTCTAATTTACTAATTGTATGCTGATTTTGAAATAAAAAAAATGAATACTTACTTTTCTATTTTTTAGGGATTCCTAAAATTTATCATTTAATTTTGCATATTCTGCCAGTTTTCGTGCATATTTCAAGCATTTTTCATGCATATTTGCATGCATATAACAAGCTTTTTATGTTGCATATAATCCGGTCTCTACTCATGACTTATAATAGGCAGATATTTGAATTTTCACAGAATGTGTATTTCTATTGCCACTGTAACAATTAATATAAAAAAAGTTAAAAATCAATGAGGGTCTCCATACAACAGCTTTGGTTTTTGATCGATCTTAATAATTCAGGTGCAGGTCCGACTCTCACTTGGCCAATTTTTCGTTTTCGCAGCAGCGGTGTCGAATCTTCTATATTGGTATCCTAGATAGAAAACCCCACGGCGGTGTAATCCCATTGCTAATTTGTTTTTTGTAATGTACGCAATGTCGAAGTGCATGACGCGGCCCTAGCCGTAAAATACTTATACATTGCGGCACCGCAAAGTGCCGTGTGGTAACGCTCTTATGAAAGTCATACGTGGGTCGATACTAATAATCTCTAGAGCCTCTTCTAATAAGGCACATAAGGCCAAATGTACTCAACCCCCAAAAGACCAGATACATTTTTAGGTGTTATTAAATTTCGATATAGCCCCAGCAGAAATCAAATCATGTGCATATAAACCTATATATTTAAGCCTATGCATTCTAAGTGACCTAGTGCTGCATTTTTCATTACCTTTATATTCCGGGGAACTTATTGAAAGGCTAGAGTTCTCGTACTCTAAATCAATAAATTCTTAGGAGAACGAAACGAAAGTTACCAAAATAGCTTAGAGAGTCGTGAAGTAGAAGTAGTGGAAATTAGCGAAGAACATTATATTTGGTTCGAAGAATTGTTGATCTTTGGGGTCCAAAGGTGCTGGAGTGGCGATTCCGCACCGAAAAACACTGTTGACAGATCCTCCACTATGTGGACCTATAAGATCAGACGAGACACAGGGAACCGCTAGATATAAGCGGCGCAAGACCGAGACCTGTGGAAATTCATACACGAAAACTTTGCCCAGCAGTGGACATCTATAGTTTGATAAAGAAAAGGAAGAAGTTTACTAACTGCCCTAGACGGTTGTCTTCTTTCTTATCTAGGTTTTTATATTAAGGCGATAGCATTCTCAGACTACAATTCTCGTACTCTACATGTCCAAATCTGAACATAATTTCCAAATATACAGCCACGGGCCAAAACAAAAATATCTAAAAGATTATTCATAGCGCACATAACAGCCTGTACAATCAGAGCAACGGAGTGACTTTGAGGACCCGGCAAGATCCTGTCAAGAGGCCATTAAAACGCCCTCCAACGAGCCCATCTACTCGAGGAGGTACCTCTAACTTTTACAATAACGATACTTTTGTTTCTTTAGAAATACTCCATACTTTTAAATAAAATGCAAAATTTTTTCATCATAATGAAGGTAGGTTCTCATATAATACTTGATTGTTGATTGTTGAATAGACAATTACAACTCAAATGTCAAGCACTGACTGTGTGTGATTGTTATTTATTATACGAATAAGGAATAAAAGGATTATATCGTGGTTTGAATTGTTAACCACGACCCTTATAACGGGATTATGATTTAACATTTTATGAAGTTACTTTAGTAAAATTCAGACAGATTATAGATGCTCACAACTTACAATATTACTCTTTGTCTTTAGTAAAGGTTGGAAGAGGATGAATGTGATTGTGGTTTGTTAATACTGAAAACTGATGTAAAATAATAACTAATCTAAATATATAAAAGGAAAAGGAAAAGGACTGACTGATTGATTGACTGACTGATCTATCAATGCACAGCTCAAAACACTGGACGGATCAGGCTGAATGGCATACAGATGGTTGTTATGACGTAGAAACCCGCTAAGAAAGGTTTTTTGAAAATTCAACCCCTAAGGGGGTACAATACCTGAAATGGCTTGAAAAATAGACTTTAACGTGAGCAAAGACGTGGGTAAAAGCTAGTAATAAATATATGCCAGTGTTTTTTTTGTTACTTATTATAATGCGCTTTTGCAATACCAGTTCATAATTCAATAGTTGTAACAATACGTACCTATACAAAATGTATTAAAAACTGATATCGCAATAACGCATGCCATATTATCGACCGTTAATCCACACTCTGGAGGAAACTTTATTATTGCGCTGCCTTAAAAACACAAACGGATATTTTCAGCGTAATAACGGGACCGAAAGTGTAACGTAACGTAATCTTTGTTACTGAATTAGGCTGAACATACAGATGGCGCCCAACGAGTAAGTAAAGAGCGAAGTGATAGGGTCCCGATATACGTGCCCCGATTACTGACGGCTCCTTTCACATTTTTGATATTCAGATCAAGTATCTTCTGGGCACAAATCCCAAGTTAGCTCGGGATATTGAAAGTTTATGGATTTTCTATGTTCTCAGCAACAATTTGATAACAATCAAAGTTTCGGCTGTTACAGTACCTCTTGGCCGCGATTGATGTAACCGATTATGAGCAATCGCTTTCAAAGTTAGTGTTGTAAAACTTTTTTGATTGTATGAGACAACTAATAAGGTGAGTATTTTAGGGCCAAATGATTGTCGCATCGGTAGGGATATGACGTCATGTTACGATATTCCAGTCCGCAGGTCGTCGTACTGTTATGTATCATGGCTCGGACTTTAGTCTTCGGGCACTGAGGAATTTTGAATAAGAAGACATCTCGAAGCTTCCCGAACACTGCCCAGCCGAGTTGGATTCGGCGGTTGATCTCTTTATCGAAATTGGATCTACCTAGCTTACCACATTACATTGTTACCACAAGGTATATCTTCTTTAAGGCGTTGAAATGAGACAGTATGGTGTAGTCTTATATATATATTATACATATCTAGGTATTACGTAAACAAGGACTCTGTCGCTATTATGTTGTTGCTTGGCGGCGGTTTTCCACACACTCACTTCGTTGTATATTATGCTAATGAACAAATTTGGGGGTGACAAAAACTGGTTCACGTTTAAGGTGTTAATAGTCTCAGTGAAACGTTTTATGGAGCGAATTTTCGTGATGAACATACATTTACTAAAAGATAAATTATCTCTTACGCGGAGTAAACGCCTTTGCACACCACGTTTTTTAAACCCACCGTCGACGCGCGTTTGTAGCGATACAAACGCGATGCTAACGCGCGTGTGTATCGATACAAAGGATAACAAACTGCTCTGAAGGACAAAAAAGCACGTCCTTATTACACGTCCGTTTAAAAAACGTAGAGTGCAAAGGCCCTAAGGTTTACAAAATCCTACGGGAACTCTGGTTTTTTGATTTAAGAGACCTATGTAACTCTCCAAAATCATGTCAATCTACTACGCCAATAGACTTTCGCATTTATAACATTAGTAAGAATTATCAAGATTATAATAAACTAAGCAGGATTTTAGTTAAAAAAAAAAATTTTGCTTATGTCAGTTCTCCTTAACATCCATTTTTCACAATTTAACCTGTTACTACAAAAAATAAGACCTTATGGTATTAAGACAGAAAAGAACTTATAAAAGCCAGCAAAGGCTCTCTTATTGCAAAAGCAATCTCTTCACAGACAACTTTGAGTATAGGAAAACAAGTTTACTGAGTAACATAGCAGAAAAAATATAATATTAAGTATGTCTATTATACAAATAGTAAAGAGAGTTCATTTCATTAAGAATAATGTAATTTATGACATGACTCTTACAAAGGCAAATCTTATGTAAAACGAAAAGTTAAAACTAAAATTTGTTGTTTTCTTATGACGTTGTATTTAAATAATCCATTCTTTCATACTCCTAAATAATCCTAATAATAATACTAACTACTGCATATACGTACTTGCGTTTCTGTCACTGCTTAATTTTTGATTGTTGCAAGGCTCCAAGGTATTTTGTAATCTGGTGATGGACTGTTGTCCTGGAAAAGTCAAAGGATCCCATAAGATTAAAAAAACTTAACCAACGCAGACAAAATTGTAGGCATAAGCTAGTATAGTAAGCATAACAAGAAAATTTAATAGTAGGTACTTACTTAAATTATATTAATTGAAAATTCATCAAACAAAACAAAAAACTTTCACAAATTTAGCATCAAAATCCTCTTGATTCAACTTATAAAATCTTAATTAGTGAAGCGCGGAAAGAAAATATTTGTGTTATCGGAGCTACTCGCTTAAACACGGACTTTTCACTTAAACAACGTTGTCAAAATATCTATAATGGGGTATCAAACCTTCCAAAATGAGAGAGAGAGTGAGATCCTTGCACTCTACTGTAGGTACCATTGCAGTTCTATGAATAAAAGCTGTCTGTATGCAAACAACCCGATCCGCATGATGATATTATGATCCGAAGTGATTTGAGATGTCCGTTGATAGATCAATCAGTCAGTCAGTCAGTCACCTTTGCTTTTTATATATTTAGATAGAAGATAAGATTTAGAACTAATAGTAATTTTAGAAATTATAACGTTATTGAATGATTAATAAAATAATATGAAACCAAATTCTACATAGTTAAATTAAAACAAAATCTTAAATATCAAAAATTTTAGTTACCTATATTATTAATATTAAAATGAACTTGGATGATTTAAAAACTAATTTTTAAAGAAAAATAAAAAATACTTTCCTGTATTCTAAGTCCTATATTTGATTTCAGGATCCCGCAATACTATTTGCAGCGTAAATTAATAGTCACCAAATTGAATCGAATGTACAAAATGGATTTAACGTTCCCCGTGCTTTGAATATAAAAAAAAATTCAAACGGATATCCGCGTTTTGCTGGCCATGAAAGATTTACAATTATCCAAGAAGGTTTTTGAAAATTATTTGCATAGGTACTTAATCTACATATAAACTGAAAGTGTGTGATCTCTCTTCGGTTGTGTGATTTGCTATAATCTCTATGAAACCTCCCTGGCCTAGTGGAGAGCGCTGTGATCTTATAACTGAGAGGTCTCGGGTTCGATTCCCGGCTGAGACACTTTGGGAATTTATAATTTCTGAATTATCTCTAGTCTGGACTAGTGGGAGGTTTTGGCCGTAGCTAATTGCCCCTACCGTCAAAGACGTGCCGCCAAGCGATTAAGCGTTCCGGTGCGATGGCGTGTAGAAACCGATCAAGGTTATAGGGCTGTAACAGAGCTTTGGATCATTATATATAGTTGAGGACCTGGATTACCTGCAAAATCAAAGAGTTCCCGCGGAATTTTAAAATCTAGATGCAACGTTTGATCTGTTGTCGTAGCCAACTTCGATACAACACATCCATATGTGTGTGTGATATGTGACTTTACTCAGTACATATTGGTTTTTTCTTCATCCTAAAAATGAATAGTAACAATATTTTCTAGCGCTACACAAACTATACAAACAGCGAGGACGTGCAGGCAGCGAATAGACGTGTTAATCTCACTGTGTCGGAAACATGTGACGATATTATTTTTCTCGATCTCGTATCCAGTGATTAATAACGTATTTCTTCTGCTATCTTAGCTGACTTTTCTTATATAATACGTTAGGGAGCTAGTACATTAATTAATTCATGTATTGCTATGCTCCTTTTTTATGTTATTGTGTTGTCATTCTTTTGTTTGCATACAAAAAAATGATTTTAAGGCAGTGCCTGTGCTTTATTGCCTTAATGTATGGTATACCCACCAGGTAAAATACTGAACCCAGGTCTCCTCTCAGAGAAGGGTTATGCCATAGCCTATCACGGTGGCCCAATGCGAATTGGCAAACTTCACACTCCTTTGAGTATCTACACTATTGAGCTCTCCCAGGTGTGCTGGTTTCCTCACGATGTTTTCCAATGAGGATAATGTTTCTTATACCACTAACTTCATAATATTTCTTTTAATTTTTTATTAGTGTGTCTGTGGGTTTGTCCTTCAATATCGTAGCATCGGAGCAACGAATCGACGTGATTTTTTTGCATGGCCTATGTCACTCTCCAAAGTTCAACTATATCCTCGCGCCTCTGCTTTTCCGGAATAAAGGGTATTTTACTCTGGAAAAGCAGAGGCTTCCTGCGAGATTTTTAAAAACCAAACTTCACGGCGATCAATTCCCGGGCATAAGACTGTTTAAAAATGAAATACCTTTATAATATAGAGCTAAATTATTTGAATACTGTTGAATTGTAAATCACATCTATAAAATAATAACAAGATGAAATCTCAACTTCATTTAGACCGACTATATTGGTAGATATTTATTTTATGTCCGTAATATTGAAGAAGATATTATTTATTTATGAGGATTCTGGGGCTGTGACAATATCAATGCCAATAAATTATGCGTGCTCCGTACGGAGAAGATAAAATAACCCAATATTGAACTGTCTGTTTATTTCGTCAATGTTGTTTTAATTGTAAGACAAAATTTTGGTATTAAAATATATAATCGAATATATATTCTTTATCTTTTCAGGTGACTAGTTGTATAACATTAGAAATATACGCTGAACTTAAATGCCTTACTAACAATGCGACGTCACTTAGTTTGGGATAGCGTACTCAAAATGCATAATTAATATCTATAAATAGTATAAATTAAAATCTATAAATAGTATAAAATAAGTTTGTGGATTAAAATTGAGTTTTCACTTTTATTGCTAACATTTCACGAGAAACGTTTCATCATAATAATTATATTCCTTAATGTTCCTATCTGTAAGCAACTTTGTTATAACATCAGAAAAGTCCAGACTTTTGACAAATAAAGTAACTTATCGACAGTTATGACCTTGTACATCTACCCGTGTGAAACCGGAGCGTGTCAGCTACCCATTTCTATACCCATGCGTCGTAGATACAAAAATCCACGTAGCATGTTCGTAGCAGTTTCGAGGCTATTTGACAAATAGGGATAGATGCGTTATCAATTTGTTTCGCTGCAGTTAAAATGAAGAAAAAAAACCAGCGAAACTGCCTGACCTAACACAGATATTATACTATAATGTTTTTTCGTTCCATTGCTACGATTTCGTAGCGTAGATTTGCGAACAGCCTGAGTCACTTTTTGATCGTTTTCGTGCCTTTTTAGTTTGCGTGTAAAACTTTATTGGTTCTAATAATAATTCAAAAAATGGCTACAACAATTAATTGTATTTAAACTTAAATTATTATAAAATGCGAAACTGTGATTGTTTATTGATTTGTCCTTCAATGACGCAGCAACAGTGCTACCGTTGGTCGTGATTCTGTACATGGAAATAGTTATTTTTAAAGAATATTAACTCCGCTGAAGTTGACTAATAACCTCCTATCCTCTCCAAATAAGAGGAAAGCTTGTGCTAGGAGTGGGTACGACAATAGTGCAACGGGTGGGGTTTGAACCTGCGACCTTTCAGTTTTCAGTCCGCACCTTTAACCGTTGGGCTATTGAGGCTTACAAAAGAAGACTTAGAAAGTGGCATACAGATATACACAGACAACAGATTGTTCTCACGGGATTTTTAAAACCTTACTCCATGCTAAGTAACATTATAATAGTATTTTGCTGGAAGGAAGTTAACTTCAGATAAGTGAAGGTGTTCTTGAACGGCTAGGATTACTGAAAAAAGAGCGCTCTCACCTAGCGCGGTCCTGACTAACGATGTATAAAATTTCCATTGTCATCAATCTCTGACACCGCGCCGAGGATTCGCAAACTCCTCACTAATTGCAATTTGAACAAAAAACTAAAGAGCAAAGTCATCGTGCGCTGCACTTTTTACAGTCAGTCTTTTTGAAAAAGTAGCTGTTGTTAGTCTATAAGCTACGTCAGCAAGCGAAATAAATGTAAAGTAAGATACAAAGAAATTTAATATTAATGTAGCTTAAGTGAAGATTCTTACTTTCTTAAATAAATAAATGTTCTAATGGCGATATTAAGAGCACCTAAAAGCGTAGAACTGGTAAATGCCTCAACACTAGACGAACAGCTGAAAATATCTCACGAGTTACAAGGAGCTCCTGTGTACAAGCGGCGCAAGACCGAGACTTGTGGAAGTACTCATTAAGGAGGCCTACCTCTAGCTGTGGATGTCTATTTGTTGAAATCTCAATAAAATATACAACTATTTCTTCAAAATCGTTTTATTTGTTACTACAAAACGAGAACTTTTTTACTTGAATTAAAATCTATGGGTTTATTCATTTTAAGCAATGATATTTTGTTTTTTAACAAACAAAATCATGATTTATGTACTGTGCAACATAATCAAGTGGATCTGAGGAGAGCCTACACCTAAAATAAATATAATCATCATTAGTTTCAAGTAGGTACCTATTACAAAACATTTAACTTTGCCATTTGTGATTCTAAACATAGCTATGTCCGGAGGCCATATCTCAATATCGTCTGTCATTAAAGACAGCGGCAATAAATAAAGGGATGGAGATCGAACGTAATTTGTAAGCTCGCCTATCTGGAGTATTGGAGATCATGGGTCTGCGAAAATTACATACAACAGGTTTTGCGTGATTTGTAGCGCCCCCGAGCGATTTTGATCGCGATGCCTTTTGCGAAAGCTTTTGCGGGAACATCTTTTACGAGTGTAACATGTAAAATTGTTCAGCTCTGAAGATTTTAGATATTTGTATCTTTACAGAATAAAATAAAATTGCTTTTACAAGGTAAATCATAACAAGCAGTTTATTCTACTTCTCATGTCTTTAATCTAAGAGAAAAATTATGCGATACCGGGTGAGACATGGATTTAAATCCGGCCTGTTCTTTAATTAGTATTTAGAATTTATATGTCTAAGAGCCAAATTCACCTAAATAATAAATTAATTTTTGAAGTGAAAATCTGTCAAAATGTCTTTATTATTGGTTGGTTAAGCATTGCTAGTATAGATAGTGAAATTTGCTTTAAATGTATGTAAATTATACACCTAAACTTTCTCACGGAATCAAGTTATGCATTGCTGAAAATGAACAAATGTTTTTTTTTGAGTAATTTCAGACCTTTAAGAATTTTTTACGCATGAAAATGGATTTAAGTATAACACTGTTGTCTATAGAAAAGTAACTTCGGGGCCAGTTAGTCAAAAGTTATGTATAATTTATGTAAAATGATTTTAGTGTTAAATTTTTAGGTTAAGTAACCCATCAAGATTTAGTTTGGTAACAGCCTTGGCACATAGATTAACTAGCTATTAGCTTTGAAACAATTCGACCGACCGTAAATTCAGAGACCAGCAATTTCGCAAGTCATGTGAAACCTTAACCGTAAGTAATTTGTGATAGGAAAATGGAATTGAATGTGAAATTATATAAATTACTTTGACCTTTTGTACACGCCCTATGCGAAATTTACGATCAAATCTTGCGGACTCAGGTGACCACATGTGTAGTCAGGAACCCTTTGTAGCACCAGCAATAAATACCTATATTTATTGTGAAGGAATAATTGATTATGATACCTATTTTCGTCAATTTCACGATATTCATATTAAGATTACGCATTTTAGATACACCCCTTTATCGCGACTTTTCGCTTAGAGTTAAAAGTTGTTTCGCATAGGTAGGTAACGTATTTTGTTTAATCGCGATAAAAAGTCTATGCAGCCATCAGATTGATCCGTTACTCCTTTGTATGGTATGTAATATTGTTGTACCTAATGGAAAAAAATATACAAGTTGGCTACAATTTAGTGATAATTATTGTGGGTATAAAATTCTGATACCTACTCACTAATACTAGCTAATAATAATTTTGAGAATTACTACAGTGACCCAATAAGAAATAATATGAACCCTATGCCAACTCGATTATCCTATTAGGTGCATGTGACGCCAAGTGCTGCATATTATGTGTAGTTAATAATAATAATAATTAATAATATCCGGGCTGGGATCGCCGGTGATTGAGAACAGAATGAAAGAAAAATATTGTTACGAAGTCCGGCGCTGTATGATGAACTAATATCGCTCTCTTTGCTTTGATTTATTATTTTGGCTTCCTGTAACTTTACCACAATACAGTAGTCTAGTAAAAACCCATTTTATCGGACTTGTATGTAATTATGTATTTATTTTATTATTTTTGTACATAAAACAATATTGAGCATAATATTAAATGAAGTTGACAAAAATGAAGCTTATCTATAAATAAAAGAGAAATTTCTTCAAAGTTCTCTCGAAATGAGTAAGGTGAAATTATAATTATGTAATCATTTAAAAATAAATTGTTGAAAATACCGGCGTAATCTGAATAGCGAAGTTCGTATAATTTGTATTTGTTTCAAAGTAGAATTACGTATAAAGTAAGCACAACGTACTGAACCGAGCACAATAATTTAGAAACTTTGGATTTTATCGCGAAAAGCAAAATTCTTTGCGGTAGGCGTTAGAAAGGGGCTACCTCGGGAAACTTTTCAAATATTACCTTCATTATTTCATGAGATGACAGAGGTTGGGCACATATTAGCAAAGTTTAGGAATGGCCGATTAACGTAACTTCGATTTATTTTTTTAAGACTAGCATTAATGTAATGGTTCTTGGTACTTTTTGGTGAATGAATAACTCAACCAAAATTAATTGTAAGTAATATTGTCAATCAATCTGAAGAGAAGTTTCTGACGTAAAAACGAAATTTATTATTTATTAAGTGAATTAATAATTTTGAAAGAAGCTCTATATTTTGTAACTTTGTAACCAAATAGGTCTTTGTTAAAGCGGCATAATTTTTTTTTGTTTTATAAATAAAAGTAAAAATGACTTGAATTTATTCAAGCCATCAGGCCGTATATCATACTTTGCTCTACTTTTGATATACTATACGTTTATTCACCAACTGGTTAATTCCAATTTTAATAGAGGAGAAAATAAACTCACCATTAATAATGCATTAAAGAGTAGGTGTTATACTCAATACACTACATTACGTTACACTTATACTTACTAATATTATAAATGCAAAAGTGTGTATATGTTCGTTTGTTTGTCCTTCAACATCTACAGAGCAGCGAATAGATAATTTATTGAAAACCATAAAATTATTAACCATAATATACATGACAAAAAACGAAGCTTCAATAACTAAATAAATAACTTAAATAAATTAAAACTACTACTAAAATCCTAAAGTATGATATAATCCCAGAAAAACCAAGCTTTCCTGTGAGATTTTCAAGAACCACGAGGACAAAGTCTCGGGCAAAAGCTAGTAAAATATAAAATATAATAATGCAATATCATCAGCCCAGGTAGCTGGAGACAGTTTTCTCATACTCATGTTTCTGTTTATGCTAATGAACAAAAAAGGGAACAAAAACTGCTCAAAGTCCCCTCGCTTTAGGTGTTAACAGTTTCAATTTATATGCTCTGTTGAGGAAAATTGTGCGGCTAGCACGTCACTAGAATTAAATAAAATACAAATTACTTGAACATGAAACATACTTAAACTAAAATGTAGATTGGCTTTAATTGTAATACACACATCTAAGTTTATGAGTGACTGGATCAGCGATGACTAGTGCGAATATCAAACAAATATGCCAATTATATATTTAAGATTAGTCATCGTCGAGATCCGTCGAGCGCTCCCCATACAAATGAAGATTAAATTTTTATTTAAATAGTAACCTATCAAACTTAAAAATATTATGTAGAAGCGCTTTAGAAAGTAATCTGCATGTTTGTGGCTGAAGCTTGTAAGAATTTAATGATGAATTTCTGATACTAAATACAACGGTCGACGCATAAAACTAGAGAGAAAAATAAAATTTGCCGAGCCATTCGTAAAATACATTGTCAAAATATCAATTAAATCTACCAAAAAACTCGATTCGGCGGTCTAAAAACGTGTACAGTACATAAGTAATGGAATGTTGTAAATCTTTCACCGGGCAGCGCAGCGAGGACGCTAAAACATTTTTTCCCATTCGCTCCACTGGGACCATGGAATCCATTTTGTACACTGAGTACAATGTTGCGACTGCTATTTTTAAACGGTAAATAGTGTAAAAACCTGCGATATTTCACTGCGGCAACATTTCAACATTAATTACGTATTTTAAATAATACATTTTGACATAAATTACTAGCGTTATTATAGCATAATTGCCAACAAAATTATCTGGTCCGTAAAAAATATCATTCCGCTCGATTCCGCTGTACAAGTATTCATGGTATTTGCTGCTGTCAGTTCTTTTTAGTGCAAGTGTCGTACAGGGTTATGAAAACCGATTATGGGTTATGGGTACCGATTCCCTCGTAAACTTGTCTAGCTAGAATACTAAACGCTCCATTAACAACCCCGTCACCCGGCCGGCCAAGCAATGTTACAAACGTATCTCACTTTCTATGATCGCTCACGCTAAAGCTTGTAAAGTTGTAAAGTTTTTAAAGTTTTTTATCACGCTTCCCTTCTGCAAGGTTAGGACGTGCGATAAAAAATCTTTAGGAACCCCTGCTTTAGCGTGAGCCATCGTAGAAGCAGACGACTTGGCTAATATTATGGCTAGGGCGGCTTGAACATAAGTTGGTGGCACTATACCCAATAGTGAATGTAGCTCTACGTGAACTCCCACTACTGCAAGAGTACGAGAGATCCGATAGTCGGATCGGACGTCCGAGGCGGATACTGACTGTACGCGTCTACAATTTTATTATTGGTCCTGTCGCACTCAGAATGATAGCTCGGGAACGACTGAATTCAGAAAAACCCTGACGCAAGAATCGGATGTGCATCGAGTAAATACGATCAGATAGTCCGATCAGACAGTCGGAAATAAAATCTGAAGTAGGTATATCGACGGCCTTAGAATCCAATTCGAATTTTACTTACACAATCATTTTAATAGATGGCGGGAGCGAAGCAGCGCGTAATAGCTAGTACGTAATATTTTTCTCTTCATATATTCCCTTCCACAAATAGGATTGGCAATTGAAAATGCAACTAATCCTATTCGAGGGAGAACGTAGAAATGAATAATTGTCATAGGATTTAGCGGCGAGCAATAAAGTCGGATTCGGGAGGAGCCCGGCGATGTTAATAAGTGGGATCATTTTTTATCAAGCTTCCAAGTGAAGTTTCACAAAGCCAAAACAATAAATCAAAGGCGTGTTATAGCTTATTATTTTGAATCACCACTCTCTGCTACCAAGACTACGTGATATTGTTTCTCTTTATTAATACAATGCTATCTTTAATACTCATAAATATTATTTTAGAGATATCTTATTTATAAAAAAATAAAATTAAAGGCGAAATTTTGTGTGTGTGTGAATTATAGAATATCCGCGGCGCATTCATCTTAATCCACGCAGATGAAGTCGGGGACATCATCTAGTGTTTGTATATTTTCAAATTATTTCTATGAATGATAATTTTATTATTACTATTATGAAAGCACATAATAACTCTAAAATCCATAAAGCAAAAAAGTGAAATTGTTACGCTATGCAAATACGTCTATTTTTACCCGACTTCACAAAGCCAAATGGTAGGACAAATGTATGTATATAACATAATGTATATATGTGTATGTATTCTCCAGTGTACTATCTATTTACGTATGTAACGTAACGCCTAAACTACTAAGCAGTTTTTGATAAATATGGTGTCAATCGATTCGTTTTTATGATCGGGATGTCAAAGGTTACATTTTATATGAACAAAATCAATATGACGTATGTTCTAGTTTCATGTACTAGGGTTACAGTTTTCAAACTTTTTTCTTGTTAGTGTTGATTTTCTTTAGGGTGTGTAATGATAAATGACTTTTCCAATTACAATTAGATTATATCGAGAGCAATAAATTCACTGGTATCTCAATTCAATACAATTTAAATGGCCTTTAATTTGCGTAATGAGGGTGATCGAATTACCGGTGATAATAATAATTATAATTGTACGTACAATTATAATAATTATTATAGATTGACTTTTACACGCAACTTCCGTCGTGGGCAGTAATTTTAAACATGTAACAACTGTAACCTATTCGTGCACTATAGAATAGAGATTGGTTTTTAAAAGTATCCTTTTTTTCTTTATCAACCATTGACAATTTACTGGATACATACACACAGACATAAGTCTCATGATATACTTCCACATGTCCACACTATTTAACAGGGCAGTTTCATTATATTATAGAGACTAAATAGGGAGTTTAACATAGGGGATTTATAACCTATTTTTCCTTAGCTATTTTATGGCAGATTTCACCAACTTAAAATAAGTTTTATCTGAGCGTAAATTTTATATTTTGACAGTTATTGAATAGCTGCCAAAATATCAAAATGCTCGGATAGGACTTATTTTACGGTGGTGAAAATGGTCATTAAAAGGTAAACAAATCGTAGAAAACGGAGTTTCGGAGAAATACGTACCTACCGACGAACATAACAAGCGGGTGCTTCGTTCTTAAGTTTGATTTTTAAAGGTTTATTTTATTCTTGTTAGCGCATTTAAACAAAAGCTAATACTTTTAATTTATACTCTAAGGTTTTATTGACAGTGCGACAAGAACGTCCCAGACGCGAGAAACCAAATGTTTACCTTATAAGATGACTAAGGAAAAAAATTTTTTCATGATACCTATTCGAAAAATGAATACTAGCTTCAGAGGTTAGCGGGAGCAAAATTTAATTTTTAGGCTTAAATTCATTTTTAGGTTAAAAGTTTGGAATGATATGTATTGGGTCCACGTCACATCTCCAATACCGCAGAGACCACAAAATTTTGAACCTGACCCTACACGTAAGTCAAGCTTTAAATCCATCATGAAAACATTAATTTTTTTTAGATTTAGATAAAGCACCTACTTAGAAATGTTATGTAGGTATCTTTTATAGCTGAACTGGGGGATAATAAAACTAATATATTTTCCAACACTTAAGCTCCCAGGTAATTGTGGCAGAAAGTTTTCGAACGTGCGCGCAATATTGATGAAGACGCCCACAGCTTGTGGTTCATGGCACGGCTTACTCTCCATTACTTGTACTTCAAGTTATGAATTACATAACTTCAAAACTTAAACGATTAAATTATATAGCAAAATATTGTCATTATGACTACATATAATGGTACAGTGTTTAATGACATATAAGCATATTTTTTAAATTTTTTACGTATTTAAACCGTCATTTAAACTAGTTTAATTATTTGGTTTTTTGCATGTTTAAGTACATTTTTTTAGCAAGTACATAATTATATTAAAAGGGCGAGCCAATGTTCGCCCTTTTATTAATATAGTAGAGTTTAACATCGTCACGAAATTGTAATAACATTAACTACGTTAGTAAGTACATAGGTACTAGGTATTATTATATCTATACTGGCGCAGTGGTCTTGTAACTGGGGTGTTTCGGGTTAGGCGGGTCAATTTGGGAATTTATAGTTGCTAAATTGTCTCTGGTCGGTCTGGTGGAAGGCTTTGGCCGTGGCTACTTACCACCCTACCGTCAAAGACGTGCCGCCAAGCGATTTAGCGCTCCGGCACGATGATGTGTATAAACAGATTATAGGGGCATGGGTTGAGTGTACACTTCCAAGTTTGCTCGCTACCATCTTAGACTGCATCGTCACTTGCCATCAGGTGAGACCGCAGTCGAGGCCTATCTTGTCATCGAATAAAAAAAATGAGACAGGAGAAAATTTAAATATGGAGGAAAATTTATTTGAATTTTGCTTTGAATTTTCCGGCTGCCTGTCAACAGACAAACGATACTACCATCAACTAATTATCTTGTTACCCATTAAAATACGAAATATAATATTACCAATTTAATTAGAATTTATTCTAAACGTCGGTACCTGAAGTTAGCCTTGTTAAAGCTAAGGTTTCATAAAACCATAAAAGTGATATAATAATTCAAACTGTTTCTAACTTTTATCTTAAATATAATAAATTATTTCATTATAAAAGGTAACGTAGAGTCAGATCAGTTTTTGATATAATATCTACTTACCTACTTAATATGGGTATAATTAATAAATCTTGACTCAACCTCTATACAGGAGGATATCTATTAAGGGCTTGAGAGATAGCGCCATAATTATCTACTTTTATAAACGAAAACAAAGTTTGCTCCGTAAATATTACAACTTACGACTAAAATCAATTTGATAATGTTTTTATTTAACTTTAAGTTAACTACAATAAAATAAAATCATTTTCAAATTGATTTTCATTGTAATTATTTAACTACCTACATTTTTGGAATTCATAAGAGAAATGTAAATTAAAAATTATTAACTTAAAGGGTCTCATTTTAAAGCATTAGTGTGTCCGATTTTTCGGCTTACTGTCTTACTTGACGAGAGTTTATTCACTATTTTGTTTCTGCATGTATTTCACAACACATATTTTACTTCAAAACACTCGTAAATATTCTAAACTAGCTTTTGTCCGCAAATTCGTTCGCGTGGAGTTTGGTTTTTACAAATCCCACAGGAACCCTCAGTTTTTCCGGGATAAAATCTAGCCTATCAAAGTCCTCAACTATACTCACGCAAAAAAATTCACGTCTTCCGTTACTCCACTGCTGCGTGATTGAAGAACAAACCAACAAATAAACACACTTTCACATTTATAATTTTAGTAAGGGTAGTAAAGGATATTAGTAAGATAGTAAGGTATAAAAATTATGTTATGCGACTAATTGAGTTTGTTGTTTCGGTTAGTAACACGGGTATGGTATGAGTTGAATACTTTTGAATAATAAATCGATCAGGATACCGACTTTCGCTGTTTTAATTTTGTTCTGAATGTTCACGAATTTATAAAAACCACATTTAGGTCGATACAAAAATTTAACACATAAATGTTATTTTTTTAATGGGAACTATCTTAATTTTTATGTTTTCATAATATTATAACGATTTTGAAATATCATTGCGGCCGTTTCGATGGTTTAACTCATAAAAATTCCTATAACTTACTTATTATGGTTTAACCAAATATTTAAAATTAATATAAGTCTATTAATAGAATTTATGAGATTAACCGTTTTATGGCTTTGAATTTTTAAGTACTAATCAAGTAAATATTATGAAATGGAAAGGAAAATACTTTTTTGCCCTGAACTTTAAAGTTTCTTAATCATCACGATCTTCCTGAATAACTCGCATTTTTTTACTTTAAGATGGTAGGTTTTAGCGACATTTGTGAATATTTTTCAGCTTCAAACTCTCTACCTTTCCTCCTTACCAACTATGTAAGAGGTAAAGTAAGAGGTAAAAATAAAAAGTTTGAAACAAATTTTGGGCGTTGTCACAATTTTTATACTGAAAATCTGCAAAAATATCATGCTCGGATAAGGCTTATTTTACGTTGCTAAAATCGGCGGTCAGCCGGTAGGGTAGTATAACTAGCCACGACAAAAGTTAGAATAGACCAGAAACAATTAACTGTATCTATACTAGGAACATATATTCAAATATAGGTTAGTAAACTCATGTTGGTTTCAAAAGCTCAAATAATCCCATTCCCAGATCAAAATCGCTCTGGGGCGCAACAAATCACGCAAAACCTGTTGTACCTCTGTAATTTCCGAAGACCCGTGATCTCCAATACTCCAGATACGTGAGCTTGCAAATTGCCTTCGGATCTTAACCGGAAATATTTCACTCGTTTATTTATTACTACCGTCGTCGTTTTGTATGCTGATTAAAATTCCGGATATTTAAGTCCGTGCTTAGCATAAAATTTAACTCACATCATTTATTTGATGATATTATTTAAGCAATGTATTTAAAGAAAAGGATGTTTATTTTTATTCATGCTTTCATTTAATTAATTTAACATTTAGGTATCAAAATCTTACAGCAATATACCTACGACAATTAGGTACATAGGCACATACGAAAGTGAAATAACATACGATGATGTCAACAAGTTTTAACCACAAAATTACGTTCTTTTGTGGTAAATTATTACAAAACTCCGTTAGTATGTACTTACCTAAACTAATGTTGCTAACTTCCCAAATTGTTTAATTTTCTGTATTTTTTCTGTAAAAAAAAAAATACAGTACTGTTTATAATATGATTTTCTGTAGCGTCGTTAGATTAGGAGTACCTAGGATAAACAAGACTGCAAGGTGATCATATTTCGTTCTGAGCGCGCTTTCGTCGTATCATGGTTGCATCAGCTAGGCTTCCGAACGCATTATGGTTAGGTATTCTAAATTAACAAAATATCGCGTGGATGTATTGAGTCTATCACAACGTGTTGAGGCGGTTTCAAAGCTTGTACAATCCGCTGTGAGCTAGCTGCTGTTCTTTGCGTAATGAGAGAATAATTCTGAAAAACTCAAAGACTAACTTTGAGTTTAACAGACGATTACACTATTTCTAAATAAATCTCTTCGCCGATCTTTGTTAAAGGAGTGGCTGACATACTGCTACAAGCAGGTAATCCGCTAATCCGACTAAGGTCCTCTCTGGCTGATGTTACAATACTACTTTATATCACGAGCCAGTGCTACTCTACGTCATAGAAACTGTGTAAAGAACTTTTTGCTTCTTCTACGCCTAAGCGTTATGCTGTATGCATAGATATAGGTATGAGTCAAAGTATATGCGAGTATTCTCAGAAATATTATCTTTATCAAGAACATAACGACTCTCTAAAAGTCACCGTTCAAGCGGGGTCTACCTTAGAGGTGGTGGGATAAAAAGGATTAAGGCCTTTGTCCACTGCTGTCGTCTTTGCAAAACGTGATGAGATCTGACGTTCAAACCGGTATGGCGGCGATCGTATGTACCTAAACTGGGCCGCTCTCGGTAGTTTTGTTACTCCAGCTGCATGGCGCCGTTCCTTGGGGATAGGTCCCTTAGTCTGATGACTTGAATTCATCACCGAAGAACTGTTGTTCCCCGCGACCCACCCGAGTATTGAGGTCAGGCCTCGAAGCCTGTACCCCTACTGACTACTCGGCCAGTAGAGAAGACCAGCACAACGGAGGTTTCGTTCCTACTGTCATAAGCGCTAGCAATCTGTAGTGGGCAAGCTCGTGCGTGTTTTCTATTTCCGAATTCCGGCACTTCGATCTGTAGCGATTTCGGGTTGCGGTTGCAGTCGTCGCAATATTCACGACCTTGACGAACGCGATGACATACCTGCGGTGTACAGTCGGCCATAGTGATGTATGCATCGCTATTTTGGTGACGTCATCTCGCATTCAGTGATGGCAGAGGTAGACAAACGTCATGACTATTGTTACGTTCGCCGGACAGCTAGTATAGAGCAGCTTGAACTCTGAACAGCCTTTTAATTACAGTACAAAGTGCCGCTTAAGTTGCTCAGAAGATCAAGAATGTCTCTCTCCAATTCAACTGAGGAAGGAATCTTATTAGATCGATTGTCAAGTGGATTAACCCGGGGGACATGTCGAATACTGGTTGCTTCCACTTCGCCGGCGTTTTCGTCTTCGCTATTTCACGTGTTCAGATATTCGATAAATCTTGGTGGAGACCTGTTTTATTAATAGTATACGTTGTAAACATAATAATAATACTATTATTATTACGTCTACTATAATAATACTATTATATTTAGCGGCTTCGCATGTGTGGACTTTTCGACAGCTTTTTCACAGACTTCATCGAATATGATATTGTTTTTTTGGTGCATATATTATACCCAAATGTAAACATTAAGGAACAATTCCTTAGGATAAAAATTATAAATAAAATAGACAGAGAGCTTAGCCTTGTAGGCTAACAATTTCTTTAGTTACACAACGCTGTGCAAGCCGAATTGCACTTTATAGCATCGTAGCTAGAATCTTTATTTATTTAAACGTATTTGCGGAGTGATTCTTCTGTACCTGTAAGTATTTTGTGATTCAGCCAATTTAGGTACACTAATAAAAATATACACCTAAATTAACTCGTTGAATCACGTATCAATCAGTGAAAATGAGGTGAGAATCCGTTAGATATTACCGAGCTCAGGTAGACATAAACTTAGCGGAGGGACGTTGTTTTTCAGTAAGTACAGACCTAGTGATAAAAGCCTCAATAGATCAACCATAAAAGAAGGTACTGAAATCCTTATGTTGATGAATATGAATGAATGAATATACTTTTATTGTACACCATACATAATATAAGAATAGACACAATTAGCTTAATAAATAGCATACAATTTGGCGGCCTCATCGCTACATAGTTGATCCTTATTTTATCTAGTTCTTAGATTTAATTTACTATTCAAAAACACGTATAAACAGTAAACACGAGTCTTACTGATAAAAGTTAGTACTAAACTAAGTTTGTATCTGTGCAGCAACACTAGATTCAACTTTTTTCTAAACTATCTAAGTTAATTGTAGACACCTGACTAATAAAAACTTTACTCTAACTAAAACTCTGCTTATTACTCGAGTTATAAACTTTAGAAAATTGCACTCAATTAAACTTACATTCGCTTCATTAAAAGTTTCCAACATTTGATCGGAACAGTTACGTTTCAGAGTTTTGTTGCAGTTGCTTATCATTTCCGTGTACTGCAGAACAAGATGCTAGGTAACAAACAAACTTAAATTTTATTCGTTTTGAAAAACTTATGATAAACGACTTAAGTTTATTTGTTTTCTTTTCTTTGCATTTAAATAAACTTGGAAAATACAGTCTTCTTTATAATATATTGTAAAACAAATGAAATATGAAAATACGCACCAAATTGTACATCTTCACTTTTGTGAAGTCTAAAATTAGAGAACGTTTAGAAAATTTTGTTCTTCGAATAAACATAATTAAATCAGCATCCTTATATATGTTACGGTAAATGTGATAAATGTGATAATTATTAATAATTTTCTCATGATTTGGTAAATGTGATAAAAACTATAAATTTCATCACTTTTATCGATTATTATAAATAATTCACTACTGTCTTTGGTAAAAGTGATAAAACAAACAATAATCGGACTGAGAGACTTTCTAACCCCCGCCTAACTCCTTCCTCCTGCCACCCTTTAACCTCACTAACGGTAAAAATTTTTGGGTGCAAGTAAATACTTGCACCCAAAAATTTTGCACTCAGAAATCTGAGTGGTAATGAAAAAAATGACTACGAAAGCTGTCGCGAATCTAACTAACAATAAGGATTTCTCGATACAAGCATTTCTGGGTGACTATAAAAAACATAAACACGAAGGCTACACCTGCCGATTGGATGAAGTTTCGAGTGATTTTCGTTTGAGCACCCTCAAGGTAATTACTTTAAGTTTATCATTAAATGACATCTCAAAACAAAATTGAAATAAAACCACTACTACTTATTAAAGGACCAGGAAAACATCTGTCGGGTCAGCAAATTTTAAGTAAATATAATATGCTGCCTAATAAATTATTAGGTATCTAATATGGTACATCGTTCGAAATCGATATTGTTTACGATCAATTTACGCAAGCCGACCATTATTACGGAACTAGACATTAATATAGCTGTAAGTAAATGTTATAGCGCTCATTTAATCTAAATAATGAGTCCACGAGTTTAATAATGAGTTGTTATGACAGTCATTGTTCATTCCGTGACATGCTAATCAAAATATTATTATAACACCGTTATTACTTTAGTTACCATGGTGCTAATGTG
The DNA here is from genome assembly GCA_038048805.1 of Hipparchia sbordonii. Taxonomy (NCBI): domain Eukaryota; kingdom Metazoa; phylum Arthropoda; class Insecta; order Lepidoptera; family Nymphalidae; genus Hipparchia; species Hipparchia sbordonii. The sequence continues at coordinate 8,270,136 of CM076106.1, read as the reverse complement.
TTGTTGTTGTCACAATAATGTATAGTTCTTTCAACTCACGAAGGCGCGTGAGCTTTACTTGTGGTTACGTCGTGTATAATATGCACATTGCGTAAGTATACATGCCTGTCCGGAGCCTAGGTGGGAGCGGTCAGGCGCAAGCAAACTCTCGCTCCCACTTATATAGATACGACACACACACACAACGATAAGCCACGCGCCCTCGTGAATTGCAAGAACTGTACGATCATATTTGTTGCAACAGTGTTTTATCTTAAAAATTAAAAAATAAGTTTCCAAAATCTTAGTTTTTGACTTTACAGTGATCTTGAGTGATCTTGAGTCTTTGACTGCGATCTCACCCGATGGGATGTGACGATGGAGTTTAAGATGGTAGTGGGCTAACTTGGAAGGGGTATGGCAGTGTACATTCAACCCACGACCCTAATCGAGTTCTACACGCCATCGTGCCGGGACGCTAAATCGCTTGGCTGCATGTCTTTGTCGGTAGGGTGGTAACTAGCTACGGCCAAAGCCTCCCACCAGACCAGACAGAGACAATTTAGAAATTATAAATGCACAAATTGCCATGCTGGGGATCGAACTCGAGACTTCCCAGTTACAAGACCACAGCACTCACCACTGCGCCAGGAAACTCGTCAACTAATGTAATTTTCCTCGAATGTGAAATGGGGATTTTTTTCTATGTTACTAATTAAAGTCATTTTCAATTCTTCATAGTAAATTAATTTATTGAGATAAATTAATGCAATTTATCGAGATACTTAAATTATTATTCAGTCAATGAGCGGTATTTATGTTCTATAATATTTTTATATTTTTGGTACTAAAGGTAAAAGTTTTACATAAGTCTATTTTTCAGTACATTAGCAACGTACTGATTAGCATCCTGTCGGCGCGGCGGCTTCAACAGTTGACGGAGGTATTTGCATTTAATCCAAAGCGCCTGTGTGTTGAAACGGAAAATTTGTTAGCATAACGCTTATTTAAATTTACAAACTTCTACCGAGGCTTGTATATTAATATAAGTGTTAAACTTGTATCGAAGACAACTAGATACCTACAATAAATACTATAATTGGCCAATTACCTTTTGGCTGATACTTTTATGACATACTCTCCATATACCTAAGTAGAAAGCTTATGTCAAGAATGGGTATGAGTTATGACAAAAAATCAACGGGGGAGAATGGGAGGAGTCGAGCCGTCCATTCAATTTTACCTAACCTTTGGGCTTTTAAGGCTTTTTAACATAATATTAAGACTTATAGTTACAGTAGGTTTTATTTTTAACATACTTGTATTAAGTCTATTCAAATTTCTATACTTAGAAAAAAAAATTTAAACTCTTTGAAGAAGAAAATAATTGAAGAATAAAATGATGACTTACTTAGATACTATGAGCTATTGCAATGTACTATGTATAAACTCGTTACGCAGTCGATTGTTAATCTAAATATAATAAAGGGAAAAGGTGACTGAATAACTGACTGACTGATCTATTAACGCTCAGCTTAAACCACTGGACAGTTCCTATGATTTCTACTAATAAATATCTTTGGAAACATCAGGCTGTTTGGCATACAGATAGCTTCTATGACCTAGGCACCCGCTAGGAAAGGATTTTTGAAAATTAAACCCTTAAGGGGGTAAAAGAGGGATTTCAAAAATCGAACTTAAAGTGAGAAAAGCCGCGGGCACAATCTAGTTGTTAAATAAATCCCGTAGGATGGCCACAATCGTGAAACGCAATTAAACGTATTCTAAAATGCAGTCATGCTTATCCTCCGGAATGTGTAACCGTTTTGGTTGGTAGCCAATTTTAATTGAATAAAAAGTGATCGTCTATGCATTTTTTCGTTTTGGACGATGGTTAATGGAAATTGGCAGTGGTCTGGTTCGCCAGGCGTGCCAACTTTTGCAGAGACCGCTATCGTTACGCTCCACTTCGAAGCAACGAAGAAGATGTATCGTTTTTATTGAATAATTGTCCATAAGTAGCGTAAATTGTGCTAATGTTCCGGAGGGAGAGTGGCCATATTATATCAAAATAGTAACAGTCTGGTCTCTCCCTCTCTCTTGACTCCATCTCTGTCCGAAATTGATGAAAACTGTCTAAGCAAGTTCCGAATTTAGTTTTTATTACTTAAGTTGGTAGAGTCTGTTCACTAAGTCAGCTGACATGGGTAAATTCCTGAAAAGCTGGCAACGCATTGGTGGTGCCTCTGCTACCTACTCCAAGTGTTCATGGGTGGCGGTAATCACTTAACATTAGTTGACCCGCCTGCTCGTTTGCACGCTATTCATTGACAAATAAGTTGAGACAACATTATGATAGATGAATCAAACAGTTTGATAGTATGAATATTATAATTATGCAAGTGTGTTTGTTTGTTGGTTTGTCCTTTATTCACGCAAAAATGGAGCAATGGATAGACTCGACTTTTTGCATTTTATACTCGTATACATGAGGATCTGGAAAGTCAAACACGTGCCGTCAAGCGATTTAGCGTTCCGGCACGATGGCGTCTAGAAACTGATTAGGGGTATGGGTTGAATCAACACTGCCATACCGCTTCCAAGTTAGCCCGCTACCATCTTAGACTGCATCGTCATTTACCATCAGGTGAGATCGTAGTCAAGGACTATCTTGTCATCGAATAAAAAAAACTCCACGCCCACGAAGACGCGGGAAAAAGCTAGTCTGTTAATTAATATAAAAATCAATGAATAGGGAAAATAGAACCTTTATTAAAAAAAAAAAAGAATATCAGCCAAGCTGAAGTTGACTAATATCCTGTTCTCCACTCCAAATAAGTGGAAAGCTTGTGCTAGGAGTGGGTACGACGACATTGCAACAGGCGGGGTATGAACCTGCAACCTTTCAGTTTTTAGTTCGCACCTTTAACCGTTGAGCTATGAGGCTTTAAACAATAACAAAGTGTATTTTCACGGAGCGTTTCATTTGGCTGCGCATTTTGAAAAGTAACGAATGTGACTGAGCCGCTTTATTCCTCTACGTATATTTTTATTCGTCAAGCGCGACACTAAGCCAAATAACCTGACGCTGTTGGCTGAAATAAGGCGCTTTCTAATTTACATTCAGTATACAAATTGAGTAAATGTGAGTATGGGAATAAAATTCTAAATGCGTACGGTTTTCTTGTGACACGGTTTTTCGATCTATTTTATTTGCATTTAAATTCTTTCCAATTATACCAATCTCTAATTCTGGGTTTCTGGGTTTCTGATGCCACTTGGGTAGCATTGCACCTGTCCGTAAGCTTATCTGTAAAAAAAAACATAATTACTATCACATTTTAGCAAAAAACCTCCAAGTATCTCTTCAGGCTGCAATCATCTGTGGTTAAATTAAATACACAGAGTTAATAAACAGGTAGGTACGTTTCAGTGGAAAAATCCTTTGCTGTCGATAAAAAGTAGCGCTTTAATGTAAATTCCCCAGGCAATAGCCACAGAAATGGGCGCTCGTATCTCAATAGCCCATAAACAACACAATCGTGAATACAAATTGCATATTAGAGCGTTCATCGAATAGACAACACGCTGTGCAATATTATCACTACTATTGGCTTAGGGATGAGTGATTATTGTCATCGGAGCACATGTGGCTTTTGAATGTCCTAGACATCAAACGCCAGCTCAGCCATATTATATTACGGATGCTGAAATTCTCTTTTTTTTCTTTATCAATCGACAGACGGTCACTGCTTGACAAAGGTCTCTTGCATGGAGATCCACAGGTCTCGGTCTTGCACCGCCTGTATCCTTCATCATCCGCTGCTTCAACAAGAGCACACTTGGGCTGCACAATAAAAAAACACCAAATTGGACGATCCAGGTTCCGTTGGATTGACGAAGCAAGCACAGACTTGTAAGCCTTCAATAGGCCCAATTCAATAGAATAATATTTAGATTGATGTGAAGCGGCATAGGTCAGAAATTAGTGTTAGATTCTATTGTCGGAGGCTAACAACCTCTTTACGTGTTTGAGCAAGCAAAATTGTTGTTAGTAAGTCATGTTTTCTATGTTAGATGGAATTTTCATGTCTAATAGAGTGTTTAAAACATTGTAAAATCCTTTACAAAAATATCCGGCACAATTTTAAGATAATCTCCTGTTTTAGATGTCTTCATTTTTAATATCCAACCGTACGCTGTAGCCACTTCATATTTTTATAATCCAGCGGTACAGGAAGCAGGCAAGTCACACATCATATTACGTCGGCGAGAGAAAACAGATGGCTGGATTTCATTACAATATCTCACCGGCGCGGAAAGCGAATCGCAGCCGGCACTTTCGTTTCTTGGAACATTATATTACAATTTTTGATAATAATTCGCACGTCATATACTTAAACAAGAATTAAAATGAATTGAAGAGAAACACAAGTACAATCCATCTTTCCTTAGCTGTCTTAACTGTAAACAAGTGTTTTCTTCCAGATTTTTTTAAAAAGAACATTAGCCAAGCTGAAGTTGTCTAATATCCTCCTATCCCCTCCAAATAAGCGGAAAGCTTATGCTAGGAGTGGGTACGACAATAGTGCAACGGGTGGGATTCGAGCATGCGACCTTTCAGTTTTCAGTCCACACCTTTAACCGTTGGGCTATCGAGGCTTAAAATGCAGTTAAGACGTTCTTACAGCACCTGACAATGAAATCGTGCTACAAATGAAAAATCAAACTCTAAAACATTTTTTTCTGGTAATATTACATTAACAAAATATAATATTCGCAAATTATTATTAAGCCAATGTCCGGCCGAAAACGTTTCACCGACGTTTATATTTTAAGGCAGCTTAAAAAAAATAGTCTATACCTCCTTAGAAAAAGACTTGCTTAAAAGTTGCCACACATACAAAGTTAATAGATGTTAAGAATTAAGAAAATTTCCTTTAGTACAAGGGATACCTTTTAATTTAGTTAATTGCTAGTCACGGAAGTGAGTCTCGAGTTGATCTTCAGAGATCACGGATGCCTTTATCCAATTTGTTTAACGATGGCCTCATTAGACACAGTAGAGGACGAGCCTCGGGCATCTCGAGCATCGAACGTTGGCTGCTCACGCTTCTTCTTCGTCGTTAGCGCCGACAGATATTTGCTATGGAAATACAGATTGCTATTCTTCTTCTTCTTGTAGTGCCGTCTCCTATCGGAGGTTGGCAACCATTAGGGCTATCTGCATCTTGGACGCTGCTGCACGGAACAAGGATCAGGTACTTTACCCATACCATAAGCGCAGGTTTTTAAGCTACTCCTTCTCCTCCGGCTAGGTGGTCTTCAGCTATTAGATGGTAATAATTAGTTGTTGGTGGTTCCATGCTGTAGTGGAGCTAGAGCTTGAGCTAACAACGAATACAACTACGAATAGAATTCCTATTATAATATTATTTATATTATATCCTAGAAATATGACGAACCATAACATTTTCTTCGATTTCAACTAAAAAAACTTGCAATCCTAGTAACGCCATCTAGGGTAATTTTTAGCGTTCAATTTGTACAAAGAGTTAGCACTCTATTTCTTATTACTAATGTCTGTCACCGGGGACGAATCTAGAATACATTCAGCACTTCAAAATGCAATTCACTCACTTATTTAACTGAACATTAAGTGCCCGTAACCCAGGTAATGTCCCATTACGTTGAACGACTACAGAATACGCCATTTGATTAATTAAATTTATTTAATTAATAGTGACGTTATTGACGACCAAAATTGTATATTAATCATTGCAATCGCACGAAAGCACCAATAAGCACTCTCGTAATTATATAATAATAATAATTCATCAGATACAATTTAAAAATCTATTCATTCATCATATAAGTCATTGAAGCCTGAATAGCCCAACGGCTTAAGGTGCGGACTGAAAACTGAAAGGTTCGAGCCCTACTCATTGCAGTATTGTCGTTTGGCGTAACCACTCCAAGCACAAGCTTTTCGCTTATTTGGAGGAGAGAGGAGAATATAAGTCAAGTTCAGCTTGGCTAATATATTCTTTAACACAAATGAGTGGACTTGTATAATAGGATCGAAATAAACATAGTAATATCGCTATTTTTCATATCTCTCGTGTTTTAAGTTTCAACTTTTTAAGGAACACAATAAACTGGCATCTTTGGGTCATTATCATTCGTATAAAAACTATCATACAATCGATGTTTTAATATTGTTTTTCGTGTTCGCAAAAAACTTTCTACCACATAATATACCTTTCATTAAAAGTTGAATTAATACTGTACCTACACACATTTTTCATTTTCTGTTTGGTAATGTTCGCGTTATATAAACATTGAAGCAACGTGAAAACTGATCTGATGCTGATCTCAATAAAAAACTGTTAATTTTAAACATCTTCCTTTCTCTAACGGTTTTTACTTTAAAACGTATTCTTACAAGTATTACCATACTGTTTACAAATATATAATATGGCTAGCGAATCTTAATATATAAAAATGAATCGCTTAATGTGTTGGTAAGCGCATCACGCGTGAACGGCTGGACCGATTTCGCTAATTCTTTTTTTATTGTGTTTGTTATTGTTAGGAGAAGGTTCTTATGAAAGAAAAAATTAAGAAAATTGCGCGGAAAATTAGAAAATTTAAGAAATATTAACCACCATATTAAATTATTTCTAATGTAACCGCTTTTACAATTCAAACTTTTTTGATGTAACCTTATGGCGTTTGACATAACATTGACAGAATGCGTGCTGCCAATTTCGTCAAAGAGGATGTAAAAAAACTTAAGACAGGACAACGTCTGTCGGGTCCGCTAGTTTTAAATATAATCAATCTTGCATTTATGATATTTTCTTAATTATTAAATTAAGTTATTCCTACAGTCGTCTATTCTATTGTATTTTGATGCCATTTCAGATTTAAAAGAGGCAGAGGATTATAGCAGTTGGAAAAAAAAAATTCAATTTGCATTAACTTCAGGCGCAATGCTATTACGTTAAATCACTTCTGAAATAAAATACTGTTGTATGGGGACATTTTTTTACTTCAGTCAAATATATCTCCAGCGTAACTTTCAAATTAACAGCCGGCCCACTTTTTATTTTAAAGCGGCCTGTAAAAATTGCAGCACATGATGACTTCGCGGTTTACTTTTTGTTTTGTCAGAGATTGATGACATTGGAAATTTTATACATCGTTAGGCACAACCACGTTAGTGGAGTGAAATCCTTTTCATGAATCCTAGCTGTTAAAACAACACCTCCGCTTGACATGTGATGGAAAATTCAATTTATATCAAGTACTAAATTAATAAAAAGTGTTTAACGATGAAGGAATTCATCGTGAGGAGACCTGCACGTCTGAGTGTTCTCCATAATGTTCTCAAAGGGGTGTGGCGTCTGCCAATTTGCATGCTAATACGCACCCTTGGAGTAAAAAAAATTTTGGGGCTTGATGTACGCACCTCAAAAATTTGGAATGCCCTTCCGGCTTTTTTTTCAACTAACTAAAATGTGGGTATTTTTCAATCAAGAGTGAATAAACATCTTCTAGGCAAAAGCGCGCACCATCTTCACTTACCATCAGGTGAGATCGCAGTCAAGCGCTAGTCTATATATTTAAAAAGAAAAAAAAAAGGCTAGCGCAGTGTTCTACGGCCTCTGATAGGAGAAAGAGCCGCTGTTGGGTTGCAGACGATAATGATAATGATAATTTCTTCTTTATTTATATCTTTTATATTTTAACAATTGATGATTTTACATAAGTTCACTGAGTCCCTTACCTTAATCTTTTATTTCATTTCCATGAATAAATAAAATAAAACTTAACTGCGAAACAATGAAATCGAAAAATTATCTATTCAACGTCAAGCAACAGTCAATTTTTATCTCACCGGATGAGTATTATGGAGGTGGCCTGTATACCAAACTCATTCAGTTGTGTTTATCAGCAGAAAACCGATAACCCTCATTCCGCTTGGTCTGACGCAATGCAGAGATTAAAGGCTTTCACTTGTAGTGCCGTGCTGGTGGATCCAATATAATCCCATGCGCATGTACTCCTGACACTTATGTATTAAAAAAATATTTTGAAATAATGCGCCGAATTTTATTACAGTACAAATGCGTGGTTTCGATCTTATCCAATGTGAAGTGACGATGCAGTCAGTGCAGTGGCGATGCGGTTACCCACATACTTGATGAATTTCTTAGACTATACTTAAGAGAACTTAGGCTAAAATCTATAGACCGCACTCTAGCTCAGCTCAGTTTCAAGACAGAGATAAAACGAGACAAATATATGTCAAAACATATTTGTGTCCTGTTTTAACTCTCTTTTTTTATTCGATGACAAGATAGCCCTTAACTGCGATCTCACCTGATGGTAAGTGACGATGCAGTCTAATATGGTAGCGGGCTTACTTGGAAAGGGTATAGCAGTGTAAATTCAACCCATACCCCTAATCGGTTTCTACTCGACATCGTGCCAGAACGCTAAATCGCTTGGCGGCACGTCTTTGACGGTAGGGTGGTAACTAGCCACGGCCAAAGTCACCCAGCAGAGGGAGTCAAGTCCGAGCTAAGTCAGAGCACGCTCTATAGATCCCAGCATTAGAGCTCGTTCTAAGTTTATTTAACTCACACCCCTTATTGTTTTCTATGTGGCATGGTGATGTAACCCCAAATCGATTCGTAGTACGACTTTGTCTATGATATGACCCAACAAGTCAGGTCAATCCTCCCATTAGATAAAATAGGTAAAAATAAAAGAATATTAACTTTTGTTGGAACATTTATTCTCTAGCTTGTATATGAACAACACGAATCGCCGAGAAATATGGCAAAAATAAACTTACGTATCTCACGAATGTCTTTTGCCACCAAGTGTTCGTGACAATATGATATAGACAATGCCATTGAAAAGGATTGTGCTGCGTTTATACTAGAAACTATTTTAACTTGCAAAATATTATCGTCCAAAAGTTAAAAAAAAAAAAACAGTTGCATAAACATGCATTCAAGTTGGTTTATTTTCTATTATGTTAGGCTAATATTTCTAGGTATAACTATAAAATCAAACATATAAAAACAAATGTAGTTAAAGCAGCAAATTCAAAAATATACGCGTCTGTACAGCTGACTCTACTGAAAGCCAGTACTACTCGAGTTCTTGGTAAACGATTGTAATCTATGTTTGTACGGTGAGCCTTAGTAAAGTAAGTAATTTTTTTTTTTTTCAGTTAAATTCATTATTTAAAATTATGTTATAATGTTGCAAATAATTTCTACCTCTACTATATCTACATGGTTTATCTTTGGCTCGTTATCTCGTTATGCACTGTTCGAGAATTTTAGACTTTTCTGCTTAAAAACAACACTGCCTAGCTACCTAGCCGAGATGAATTCAGCGAATCACGCAACTAGACTAGTACTTTTTCTAGAAACAATAATCGATATAGCTCAGCCGTTAGAAATTGAAGTGGCAGTGGGCTCATAACTCAGAGGACCGATCGGGGTTGGAGTCTCAAGGTGCTGAAATGGCGATAGATAACACCATACGAGTCATATGAAGATCTCGTGTAGATACACAAGTGGAACAAGGCTTTCACGGCTCTATGTCCAGTAGTAGACGTTAATTAGTAGACACAAAAATAAGGACTAAACTTATTATAGAAGAATATTTGAAGTATCAAATAATTATGGACTTGTCAAGTAGAGTTTAAAAATATTATTTTTGTATACAATATAAACGCGGCATAAGAGACAATGCGTTAGGAAAGGGTAAGCTATATTGGTCTCACGTTCGTGAAATATGATTTCGATAAGTTGTAAGCTATTGGATGGGGTCTACTTTCTATGTAATAGACTATTTTACTTGCAATTCAGAAGGCTGATACTGTGTTTTTTATATTCTTCTACAAATTGAAATTAAATAAAGCCAGACCAGTTACCGCTTGACTCAGGTGAAAGGGAGAAGCCAGGAGAATATAAATATATTATTACGTATTTTTTAGATATAATTAATGCAAACTAGGCTATTACTATTACAATATCTTCTAATGAAGCGATTCAAACAATATTTATTGACTTCACTAGAGAAGTTTCTTTGATCACATAATATTTGATGGGAACATTAAAAATATCGAAACACTGTCGAGCTAAAAGGCATTGCGAGGTGTTTCGATTTTTTGTTGGGAAGTATCATTGACATGGAAGTATATTATATTTCGTCAAAGTTAGATAATTTGCGTATAGTATTGAATATTCTAAAAATATTTGAAAAAGTACACGACTAAGTTATAGATACCTAATCAAATATCGTATTATTTGGGCATTATTTGATTTTTTATTATGCCTTGAAAGCAGTATCTAACCAGAACGTTTACAACACATTTCACAAATAAAACGGCAAAATATCCCTTACACAATACCCAAAGCCATATAAAACATCAGAAGAAGCATCGAAATTTAAGTGGCAATAACTTTTTTCCTACCTTTCGATATAACACGTACACACGTTTCCGGGTCGAATAATTTAACTTAAACGCATGTTGTTTTTGTAAAGGGCATCTGGATCACAATCGCCTGGGGGCGCTACAAATCACGTAAAACGTGTTGTAGGTAATTTCCGAAGACCCCTGATCTCCAATACTCCAGATAGGTGAGCTTACAAATTGCTTTCGATCTTAAGCGGCAATATTTCATCTGTTTATTTATTGCCACCGTCTAAATTGACGGGTGTTATCCCTGATCTGTATTCTGGTTGTTGAATGGGTTTAGCATAAAATATAACTTGTTCCATGGCGTGACCTTCTAAAATTAATTGCATAGTTAATTTTAGACTTGCCTTTACACAAGTTTAAGAATTAAAAGTGTTCCTATAAAAAAAAATGTCTAATACAGTTGAAAATTATATAAATGATTGAAAAGCGTAGATATAACTTCCTGTAGCAATTTATGAGACGGTAATAACTGTAAACTGAGTACAACATAATAATTTAAAAAAGCAACTGCCGAGTTTCTTTATCGGTTCTTCTTGGTTGGACCGGCATTCTGAACCAGTAGCCGTATACCACGATTTTTTTACGTTTACTTAACGATTTAAAAGCACTTTGTAAATATCTTTTTTGAATAAAAAACTATTCTATTCTATTTACAGGACTGCCAGTAGCGTGATGACTATACCGTCGGATATTACAATTTTCAGGAAATCGGGAAATCGTTGTATGAACTGGGTTAGGTTAGGGCCTTGCGTGACATCGGCAAAACTATTCAAGAAGTTTTTGTATATCACCAAAAAAGATTTTGCTTTTTTGCTTAGTTTGTCATTTTTTTAACAATATTACGCACGCTGAACATGAGTAATATTCCCCTTTCCCCTCTTGCTTGCAAGGAGTAGAAAGACTAAAGTACCATACACATTAAATCTACAATAGTGCAGTTCTTTGCTCACATCTTTGCCCAGGTGTGTTTCTGCCATGATATTCATTTATAAATCTTATAACCTTGTGATATACATTATTTCTATTTATGTTCCAGGTGTTCCATTGACGGCACTTGGAGGCTTGTGGTTCCGAATTCGCATTAAACTATTAATATGAATTTTACCTGTTATTTTTCATGCTTGGACCTCGTAGTAATCGGCAATTAATCGCCAACTCAAAGCCCATAAATTCTGTCACCACAACAATACATAACGGAAATCGGCGGCGATTATTCATTTTTAAGGTTCGTTTGACCCCAAACAATAAAAATCCAAAAATACCAATTCAATTGTGCGAAGGAATTTGACAGATGAGGGCTCGGACAAGAGTTTAATAAATAATTATAACGCCTAGTATTTTGTCTGCTTTTCGCCAATATTCTGGATATTATTTCGGTAAATGACCTCGTTAAAAATATAGGTACCTGAAAACAAGGGCTACGTGATTACGGTAGAGTAAGATTTATTGAGACAAAGATTACGAATACGAAGTCATCACTAAAAAAAAATGTGAAAGTTTGTTTTCCTGTTGGTTTGCTTCCTCTGGTGGGAGGCTTTGGCCGTGGCTAGTTACCACCCTACCGTCAAAGTCGTGCCGCCAAGCGATTTAGCTTTCCGGCACGATGGCGTGTAGAAACCGATTAGGGGTATGGGTTGAATTTACACTGCTATACCCCTTCCAAGTTAGCCCGCTACCATCTTAGACAGCGTCGTCACTTACCATCAGGTGAGATCGCAGTCAAGGGCTATCTTGTCATCAAATAAAAAAAAAATTGACTTTACACTGCAGCTGTGTCAGCGCCAAAATTACGCTCTACTTTCAGGCTTCGAAAGAAAGGAAAGAAGTTTGTTAAAGGGACAGACTACTGTTCAATATTGCTCATTACAGGTAACATTCCGATTCGAACAACTGTACCTAATTTATTGTCAGTGATAATATCAGTGAACCAGGATGTGTAAACATTATAAGTTAAATCGCCCACTGAGACCAAGCGACAGCATGATAAAATATATTGTAATTTTGGTTACACCTGCATTAATATATTTACAGTAGTTAAGAGAGTTAACATTGAATTTTATTATAGAACAAGCTGATCTCTCTGATGTCAGACTTCGTTAGCATTCATTAAAGTTTTTTTGGGAGTTATAGAAAAGATAACACAGGAAAACACAGGCCGAAAAATGGAGTGACTTTCTTTATATTATAAATATTAAAACAAAAGATAGTGGGATCAATCTTCTAGTTGAAATGAAATTTTGTTTAGTTTTTCAAAAAAATGTGTCTAAAGGTTTCAAGTGGGGTCAAATCTTAGTTTTTGTAAATTTTACAGAAATGTCTTCTGAGATTGCTTTAAGTAATATTTTCATAGAATGTGAATTGCCGCTTTTTAGGGTTCCGTACCTGACCAACGTTCCGTACCAACGGGTTATGGGATTCTATCGGCCCGTCGGTCTGTCAGCGGACTGTATCTCATGATCCGTAATAGGTAGAAATTTTCAGAGAATATGTATTTCTGTTGCCGCTGTAACAAAAAATAATAAAAATAAATTAAAAATTAAAGGGGGCTCCCCTACTAGAAACGTGTTTTTTACAACGTTTTTTGGTACGGAACCCTTCGTATGCGGGTTTGACTCGCATTTGACCGTTTATTATTTCTACAAGTTAAAATCACTACGTTTTCAAGATTAAACACCGTGGCATGAATTGTGCTGTTTAATTTTATTATTGTATCTTATCTCCATGGGCTCCAAAAAAGTTTCCCAAGTTATATAGGTAGGTAGGCAGTAGTTATAAAGTAACGACCAAAAAAATTTTTTGAAGCGTAATGTAAAATACCGACGGCGAAGTAAACGTGCGGACAATCTTTTAATTTACTTAATTACTAGTCACAGTGGAGAGGTTCAAGATATTCTTGAGAGGTCCCGAATGTCTTTATCCAATTTGTGTAACGACGGAGGTGCTCTCATTAGAGAAGGTAGTGGACGGGCCCGAGCGTCTTGAGCGTCGAATGTTGGCTGCCTTCGCAAACGTCTTATTCTTATGAGCCAGAATTGGGTACCTTTTATACCTACTTACCTATGCAGTGGCGCACAATTTTTTCTCTAATTAGTGCGTTTCCACCCTTATGAATTGCATGCTATTGTGACTAGGTGAATCTTGGCTGCCTTCGCAGCACAAACGTCTTATTCTTATGAGACAGAATTGGGTACCTTTTATACCTACTTACTTATACAGTGGCGCGCATTTTTTTCTCTAATTAGGTAGTGATTTATCAAAGTAAGCAGTGCGTTTCCTGCCTTATGAATTGCATGCTATTGTGACTAGGTGAATGTTAGCTGCCTTCACTGCGCAAACGTCTTATTCTTATGAGCCAGAATTATATCTACTTACTTATGCAGTGGCGAGCATCTTTTTCTCTGATTAGTGCTTTCTTCAGGGGCTATTATAAATTGTATGCTATTGTGTCTATGCGTAAATCGAATCGCGCGCGACAGTGAGCGGGCACGCAATTCGAAGAGCCGAGGTTCAAGCTATTTTCTCTCAATCACATACAATGTTGTAGAGACTAGAAATATTGAAAAAGATTTGTTAAATAAATAGTTGCCACCGTCAGTTTAAAATCAAATCTCATCCTTCTACCAACGTACCTACAATATAACGTATTGTTTTTGTCTACCATTACTGTCTAAAGTCACAGTTTCTATTTTCTATCGATCACATACAATATTGTAGAGACTAGAAATATTGAAAAAGTTTTATAAAAGCTCTTCAGTAGGTACATAGGTACACCATATTATTTTCTCTTTGGTATCATCAATAATGTCGTTGTGATACAAGCCAACTGGCTGGCCTAGTCAGGCATATAAAACGGTTCGCACGTGATGCGACCCCGGCATACGAGACTATTTGTAGGAAAAGGGTAAACTCAATTGTCTACACGTCCCTGATATATGATTTCGATAACTCGTGTGCTATTGGACAGGCCACGGGATTGTAAATAATGAGAAACACGTATTAGCCGCGATAACTTAATGGTATAGTAACAGACAAAAACCAATGTTAGGTGAAATACGAGTATACCAGGCATTATTTTTAGGGTTCCGTACCCATAGGATGCCAATAGCACCTTATTACTAAGCCATCGCTGACCCTCCGTCAGTCTCCGTCCGTCTGTCTGTCAGCGTATTGTATCTCATGCACCATAATAGGTAGATACTTGAAATTTTCACAGAATGTGTATTTCTATTGCTGCTATACAAATAATAATAAAAAAATATATTTTATGCTTATAAAAGAGTAAAGTAAAGTTAAAAATTAAAGAGACGTGCAATAAACTTTTGTTTTTGCTCGATCTTTTACTCTTATTAGTAAAATTGGTGTTAAATCTTGCACGATGGTACAGAATCCTTCGTGTGCGGATACGACTCGCACTTGAACGGTTTTTTACACCTCGATAACTTCATTTTGATATTTTTGTCACTTTTCCGTTTTCTTTTACCCAAGGAAAATGTAAAAAATCACGTCAACACGTTGCTCCGGTGCTGTGTGATTGAAGGACAAACCAAAAAACAAACATACTTTTGCATTTATAATATTTTACTAATATTCAACCCTTTCATGAATCCTTAAGGATTCATGAAAGGGTTGAATCAATGTAAGCGAAATTGGCCCTTAAAATATTAGGTATCACAGCTTTATAAACAAGAAATACTCCGGGCAGAAATAAACCAAGTCAAGTTTGATTTTTGCGAGAAATGTTGAAAAATAAACTACAAGTTGGCCAAGTCTCGGACTGTTCTTCGGAAATATCCTCAGACAGGAATCTCAGTGCAACTCATAATAACTTTAGGCGGTTGCTTTTTAAAGTCAAGACTTTAATTTCAAAGTAATTATGATCGGAACTTTTCTCATTGCTGTGGGTAGTTGCGATTTTTTTAAATTAAAGAAATAAGTTTTTTTCCACATTAGCTAATATAAAGTCCCGGCCCGAAGGTTGGTCCCGACTGAATCCGGCCATGGGCCATCTACGCTGGAGATATTAAAATGCACAAGTGTGTGCGCAAATACAGGTGCGCTCTCTACTCCTTCACTCTCATAATTCGGTGGGACGGAAATCCGACACGACCGAAAAGAGATCAGTCGCAAGGCCGACGGCTTTACGTACTCTCCGAGGCTAGTTATGACACACCGCCAACTTCCTAACTCCAAGCTAGTATCTACTGAGAATTTCTTGACAGAAAACCCCAGTAGCTACATTATTTTATTGGCCCAATCAGGGAATCGGGACTTCGTCATCCACAGACCAACGAAGCAGTTCTATTAGCTAATATTTGTAGTTAAGTGATTATAGTATAGCTAATTAATTAATGTTTAGTGATTTATTTTGTTATCAATAATAGCTTTTTCATATATTTTTAAAGAACACTAGCCAAGTTGAGCTTAATTAATAATTCTCCTCTCCACTGCAAATAAGCGGAAAGCTTGTGTTAGTAGTGGGTACGACAATAGTGCATTTTTCTGCCTTTTAGTTTTCTGTCCGCATCTTTCATCTATTGAGCTATTGAATAACAATTAGTGAGGATTAGATGATGCCCGTGATGAGTTTTAAGTGCATGATAAAACAGTTTCACGGTATTAAACGGTTGTTGAAAATCCCGTGAAACTCTTTGATATTCCGGTACAAAAATATTCTTTTCAAAATACCGATTTCAAACGACAGCAAAACGGATAAAAATAATTTTTGTTTATGCACACACATAGATTGAAGTCAGGCGTGCATTTTGTCGATTTTATTATTTCAAGCTTTTTAACATCAGGATCGAGGAATTTATAGTGGAACCTGCAGTTCAATGGTCAAGTATAATATACTAACTTGATACCTTCTATGTCAACTCATAATCGACAGTTCCTAAATCCCCGCAGTTTACTCCCTGGCCTGAATGCCTGCAGTATTAGGATTGTGGTGTAGGAACCAGACTTTTTATGGTGTCACCTTGTAAACATTACGTACAAACGTATGTAGATCTGTACATAAACAAATCTGTCTGGAAATCTAGGAGAAATCGATGTACATATCGAATAGAAAAATACAGCTTTTTCTTTTTTGAAAGACAGTTAAAATAGTATTCATATACCTACAATACCTATTTGTAAAGTTACTGACTATATTAATTTTAATTTTTATATTTACTCTTAATGTAACCGAATATTTTCTTTTTTAAGTATTTACTCAAAAAAGAAAATGTTCGGTAACCTTACACTAAGGGGAAGTAAGGAATACTAAGTTCATAAAATAATATTAAAAGTATTCATATCTAAAGAGGTACGATAAATAAATAGAACGTTTAGCAAACCTAACTTCAACTCATTGCAAAGAAAACGTTATTTCGTTAGTCGGTCAGCTTACAAGAAATATCAGTTTATCGGAATACCCACGTAGTTTCCTTGATCCAGTCAGCTGATTGTGTATGCCACTCACGGCACCAACTCGTTTGTAAAGGTAACAAGGTTGAGTGGAAAAGAGTTAAAAGGCTGCGCCCCTGGCAGCTTTGAGAGTGCCTCGGCTTTGGTTACGGATCATTAAGCTTATTGCATTTGTTATAAATTCCTATTGTTTTTACATTATGCTGGAACATTTTTCCATTTTACGTGCCAATTTCACTACAGCTGAGTAGCGTTTGATTGAGGAGATTTTGTTTAAAAATTTTGAACAAATCTGTCAAAATGTTACGTGATGATGGTGAAATTGGCATTAAGATAAATAATATTATATTTAAAACTAGCTGACGCCCGCGACTTCATACGCGTGAATTAAAGCTTTTTGGTTTTCGCGGGAACTCTATAGTTTTCTGGGGGAAGTGTTAATTCTGGGTATGAGGTATCCAAATCTATCAATTTCAAATTTCAGCCAAAATCGGTTCAGTCGTTGTGGCGTGATTGACTAACAAACATCCATCCATCCATCCATTATAATATTACTGGTGTCTAACTTAGAATTAATAATCGACAAGAGAATTTGTGATTCCTCGTTGTATGTGTCCATAGTTGTGTGTGTACTCGATGTATGTAGTACATACACTACTAGTAATATCGTTCTCGATACGATACGATACGTCTTTTGTTTGGTGTGTTTTGAGCATTTAAAGATCTCCTATATTAACATAGACTAGCAATTAGGTCGCACCACAAGGTCTCTGACTTAATTAAAATATCTTACTTTAGAGAACACGGAACTGTGTTGTACATAACTCTATAAAGGTAAATAAATTAGGCCAGACCAGCAGACCAGAGCTTGTTCTATTTCGCTCAGAAAGGTTAATTTGTAAAATGCACTCATAACAGAGAAAATAATATTTTTCATATCTTTACTAATCTTACAAACTATAGCTTTTGCTCGCGACTTTGTTAGAGTTAAGTTTTTAAAAATCCCTTGAAAACTCGTGGGATACAATACAATGTAGCCTATGTCACTCTCCAAGTAGACAAACTAACAAACAAACACAGTTTCACATGTTTATAATATTATTAAATATATTATTAAGTTCTTAAAATAATACAAATTATTTACCTTAAAGGCTATCTATTGATAAAAGCGAAACTAGAAAATAGATAAATGGAATTAACCCTCAATGGTAACATTATTATTATTGGGATAGAATTCGGTTGGCCTAAACCGATGATTTCGCTTCTGTCGTTGGGCTTTGACATGTGGTTACGCTTACGTAGATATTATATTAATACCACTAATGGGGTACCTACTTGATCACAAGATCAAACGTATCATTCAATTTGTACAGTATACATCTTACGCTTGGTCAAGTAAACTCAGTTGGTTTTTTTTCCTCTGACAAGGTAATGGGAGACTGTTCTAGGTTCGATTTACTAGCAATGTACCAAAAAATAACTAAGTATATACGAAAAAATACCTAATATATAAATAATAATCTTAATAATTTTAATTTAAAAGCTAATTTGTCACAAATTAGATCAATGTATTTATCCTTATGAGAATTCTTTATGTGATCTGCTAATATAAGAAAATGACAACTGAGATAGATTTTGTTGATTCGGTGAGGTAGCAGAGGAAAAGGATATTAGGTGTTGTGGT
The DNA here is from genome assembly GCA_038048805.1 of Hipparchia sbordonii. Classification (NCBI taxonomy): domain Eukaryota; kingdom Metazoa; phylum Arthropoda; class Insecta; order Lepidoptera; family Nymphalidae; genus Hipparchia; species Hipparchia sbordonii. Next base: position 8,251,555 of record CM076106.1, on the reverse strand, counting down.
CTATCAATTTAGTTTAGTTTAGAGCTTGTGTACAGCAGAATTAAGCACGTTATCGGGTTAACCGGTAGTAAATACGCAAAGTTTGTAAATGTTTTAGCGATACACAATGTTAAAATTTTCCATATTTTCCCTAAAGGGGTTTAAAATGTGTTGTTATTCGAAAAAATAAAGATAAAAAAGCCGTTCGTGGTTATTTAAGCTCGGGTTGGGCATTCAGCGCACAGTCTATAAACATTTGAACAGTCAAAAGAACTGGTCAGTGCAAGCAGCTACTGCCCTAATGAAATAGCAAACCCTTATTATTTGCAAGTAGCATTGCAAATAAGAGTTTTCGTTTCGATTCTTGGCTCATTTAAATAATTTAAAATAAACTACTTAGACATTGCATAGTCCACATTATGTTTACAAGCTCATAAAGTGGAGTAAGCAAAACTGTGATGTTGAGAACATTGATTTATTATATTGCTTTTCTCGACCGCTGAATAGACTGCGTGAAAAATGAGCGTTATTCCGAACAACGCTTCTGCGGTTGACGCGACACAAATATATTTTATAGGTAGCAGGTATATATAACCTATACCTAGCTAACTATACTTAATTATTTATATTACTAAATATTATTTATATTTATAAGCCCCCGAAATGGAGAAGATTCCTATAAAATTAATGTGTAAAGCTAATTAGTCTATATGTAAAAATTAAACAAACTTGTTTGAAAGGATTGATTTTTTGCGCCATGAGCATTGAAAAATAAGCTAAAGCTTCTTACTTGCCAAAAATTTTAATAATATACGCAAATTATAAAAATTTCTTTTGTCCTAGTTTAAAAGAATTTGAAACACCAAACATTGGTCGAGGCTTTGAATTTTTTTAAAAGAATCATTAGCCATGCTGAACTTGATTAATATTCCCCTCTCTCCTCCAAAAGAGCGTAAAGCTACAGCTTGTGTTAGGAGTTGGTAGCGCAACGGGTAGAGATTGAACTGTCGACTTTTTCGGTCCGCACTTTTACCAAAGGGCTATTAGGGTTATAATAATATAACATTAACTTTTCATAGCTTATACATTCCGCATTTGTCATCAGAACTCGAAGGTAAATGGTCGTAACTAAATCACATCGCAGGTACACAGACGTAAACAATTGAAGCTTATGGAAATCAGGGTCCGTAGTATTTTGCTGGATTAAATATATTAGCAATTAGTGACATCCACCACCTCCCGGTTAGTTATTTATTGCGAGGGTTTAGACTTGATTAAAATAATCAGTCCGAGAAAAACGGACCAAATAATCTTTTTTAAATCTCATTATGCTCGGCAACAGTTTATTGTCCGAAAAGAATATTAGACTTGCGGCATTAGCAAAATTCGTCCAACACTACTCGAGTCTTTTTTATCGACGAAACTTTGTTAAACCACGAGAAAGTGGCGCTCATTGTTTTTGGGATTCTGGGATGCCGTATTAAAAATTTAAAAGGGCAGTTGTGGCATTTTTACGTCAACAAAAAGTATAAGGTACATTTTTACGCTATCATTAGCGTTGAAAATAAAATATCACAATACTACTATAATACGTTTAAATTATGCTAACTACTCGTAAATGGCCTGAAGATAAAGCATTTCATATTTTCCCACGGACATTTAAAGTCTATTTAGGCGTGAGTATGCGTTGGGCCAATTTAGCGTACAGCCTATAAACATTTAAACAGCCTGGCTAACTGCGTAGCTCTGTGTAAGCACGATATTGTACGTATTTGGTAATTTTCGCGGTAATATAACGGAGTGCTATTACGTGATCGTATTACTGTTCCTGTAAATGTATCTTTGCAATATGTACGACAGTATATTTTTTGGCAGGTTTTTTGAGGCTTCGTGACTAGTTATCACTTACCACCCCACCGTCGAAAACACCACCAGAATGCCATGAAGAGGCAGCCAGTCCAGCGATGGATGAAATAAAATGCTATCAAAGAACAGGAAAAAGAAGAAGATGACCATCGTGCATATCGAAATAACATTATTATAAAAAAATATTCTCATTATTTTTTATTCGATGACAAGATAGTATTTGACTGCGATCTCACCTGATGGTAAGTGACGATGCAGTCTAAGATGGTAGCGGACTAATTTAAAAAATTGCCCCCGCCGGGAATCAAACCCGATTACCTCCCAGTTATAAGACCACAGCGCTCACCACTGCGCCAGGTAGGTTGTTGAAAAGGGATTTACCACGCATTTCTATATCGTTCGTATCGACCATAATATCGTATATTGAAATATGATACGGTTTAAAAACTTCAAACTGAAATCTACATTTTTAGTGAGTACAATATTTATTCAATACCTTGTGAAACGCGTATAGCTTTGGAATATTTTAAGACATGAATAACATAATATTTTCTAAAATCAGACAGTTGCTTTCGTAACAGTTAAAGAGGTAGGTACAGTAGGTATTTATACGGAGGAAATCTAAGATATCGTCAAAATGTATTTAAGTAAAATATGTAACTACATAAATAATTTTCTTTGATGACTACCGAATAAATAGAGTAGAAAAGAGGCTGGAATGTTTATCATAGTAAAATAAAGTATTCCTTCTCAAAAAAAAAATAACAATGCTGGCATGGCATTGAGCCAAAGCTAAATTAGATAATGGAGTTTGCGTGCTAAAATATAGGAAACCGAGAACAAAGACGAATGAGGTCGAGTCTGACTCTGAAATGGAAAAATAAAATAATATTAGAGATTTTGGTAAGCCCCATAGCCCTAGTGGATTTTACGAAACTCGTGTCATGGTTTATTATGCATGTTAGATTATATTTTATCCATGAAATATTTACCTCAAAGCTTTAAACCAGTAAATTAGATACGCTTGACAGAATTTCGGAATTTTCCCCTCGTACAATGAAAAGCTTATCTTAGACAGCGTTGTATTATCAAAATGTTAATCAAAACATCAATAAATAATACCTTTATCATTTGCTTGATTAAGTACATGACGCATCATAAATTTAGTTTATATACACATCTCAAAATGTAGGATTTTGTATTTAAAAATAAATAAATAGATTAGCGTCGGACATAAATATTATAGTTTTCCTCGTTTACCAAAACGCCCATTAAAGGAATCGATATATATATTATGTATAGATAGATAGACAGATTATTTATTCACCACAATGCAGGTACAATGTAATGGAATACAGAAAATTAAATACAAAAAAATACAAAGGTCATAATAATACAAGGACTTGCGAGAACATGATCTGGTGGATTAAAATTTTCCTAATAATCGGGTACGGTTGTAATCATTTTGCTTAAAATATATGTGGTCGTTGTCTTGTATTAGGTAGGCATAGTTCTTTCAATTCACGAGTGCACGTGGCTCATCGTACCTGTATAACTGTGAGTGAGAGCTTGCTCACGCCTGACCGCTCCCACCTAGGCTCCTGACAGGCACGCACGCTTATGCAATGTGCATGTACACAACGTAACCACAAGTAAAACGCCCGTAACTTCGTGAGATAAACGTAGGTACTATACCTAAATCATATACTGGGTTGATTGTGTGCGCCACTCACTATGCCAACTCGTTTGTGAAGGTAACAATGTTGAGTGGAAAAGAGTTAAAAGGCCCTTCTCCCCTCTAGCCTTCAAGTGTGCCTCGAGAGTCGCTTAAGATCATTGCGTAATCTTTACTGTAAAAATTTCTTTCTTCATCGTTTCAACTTTCCTGTAATCCCTATATTAATGTAAATGAAAGTGTTTTCGTCTGTTGGTTTCATTGTCAATCATGCAGCAACATAACAGCGGATCGACCTATTTAGGTCGATCCGTTGCATTTTGCATGGGTAGGTATAGTTGAGGACCGGTAGTATGATATAGGCTACTTTTTATTGTAGAAAATACAAAGAGTTCCCGCGGATTTTATAAAATACCTTACTTCACGCGGACGAAGTAGCGAGAAAAAGCTTGTATCTCCATAAACATTTATTGACACAAATTATTTTAAAGTTTTTTACTTTGTAAACGTCGACTGTCGAGTAACCGTCGCAAGCCGAATAATATATTTTAGTCCAGTCATTTCGTCCGAAAAAAAGGCAAATAAAAGAAAATGAATTTGCGCTTCTAATTTTTTAATATGTTGTAGGGAATACCTAGAAAAGCTTAACTTGAGATTGTCGACCAAGCTTTCCTAGGAGCTTTCGCCGCCATGTTGAAAAAAGGGGTAAAATTTGTTTTTCGGCAATAACTCGGCTATCCGATGAGATTTCGAAAATTTTTGTAGGACACTTTTTGTAGCTTTCTTTGTGCTCTACAATAACGCCTGAATCATTTTTAGCGTATCATGCATCGTTATCGAGATATCGATCGATAAAGTCAAAAATTTAGGACACAATTTTTGTTTTTTGCTTTTTTTTTCTTTGGGTCTTAATAAATATGAAAAATTGTGGAATTCAAACTTGTAGAGCATATTCAGACCTACAATTTCCTTCTTGGATTTTTTTATGTTGGACAAAAATTACGATCTCCAGCGCGCCGCAAAGTCGGTGAATCCACGCTCAGCGTCGAGCGCGCTCAAGTTAGTATCGATATACTAACTTGAGCGCGCTCGACGCTACGATACGATTATCGTGTTGAGTTTTTGCTGTGCGTAGTGTAAATCGAGGGTTCCGATATTCTGGGCAAAAATTTCGATATCTAGTTGGCTGTAAACTCGTTATAACGGAGTGCCCGCATAGAGCGTCCGTTGGAGTTGGAGGGGTCAGGTATAAAGGGACCCTTTTGTTAGGGTCTACGTGTTGAAACGTGTTCTTCTTTTCGTAGCATCTCGGTTTTTCAAGGATCCACAAGGATGGGGTTGGCGACAGACCAATCGAGGGCTCGAACCAATCACCAGCACCGCCGAACCCGCTCCGCCTGAACTATTAAAGCTCATTTCCTGTAAGTGTAAAGGAAATTGTGAGGCCGCCTGTGGGTGCAGAAAAGCGGGAATCAGTTGCTCCGTTATTTGCATGCACTGCAGTGGACAAACATGCAGTAACGTCGCCAGAGTCGACATTTTGCTTGACGACGACGACGATGTCTGTAACGATGATGATGACGATGCTCACATCGAATCAGCATCATTTCCAACGTTTCAACAGACACAACAACTCGAAGAGTTGACGGAGGACGAAGATCATCAGCCTGGACCATCCAAGCGAAAAAAGACATGAAAAAAGTCCATCGTTCGTGTCTCGAGTGCAGAAAAAAATATTTTTCTTTCCGTTTATTTTGTTTTCTTTATTTTGTATTGTAAAAAAATAATATTTTTTACTGCACAAACAAATTATTTGTTTAATAAATTACTATTGTGTGATCCTTAATTTGTTGCTCTATGTACTTATTTTTTATCCCATCAATTTCCTGAACAATTTTCCATTCGATTCGACATCCAGACACAACCGAGCGAGCAGCTCGCTCGACGCTGAGTGTGGATTCACCGACTTTGCGGCGCGCTGGAGATCGTAATTTTTGTCCAACATAAAAAAATCCAAGAAGGAAATTGTAGGTCTGAATATGCTCTACAAGTTTGAATTCCACAATTTTTCATATTTATTAAGACCCAAAGAAAAAAAAAGCAAAAAACAAAAATTGTGTCCTAAATTTTTGACTTTATCGATCGATATCTCGATAACGATGCATGATACGCTAAAAATGATTCAGGCGTTATTGTAGAGCACAAAGAAAGCTACAAAAAGTGTCCTACAAAAATTTTCGAAATCTCATCGGATAGCCGAGTTATTGCCGAAAAACAAATTTTACCCCTTTTTTCAACATGGCGGCGAAAGCTCCTAGGAAAGCTTGGTCGACAATCTCAAGTTAAGCTTTTCTAGGTATGCCCTACAACATATTAAAAAATTAGAAGCGCAAATTCATTTTCTTTTTTGAATGTACGTAATGACTGGACTAATTTATACACTTTTTACAATAAGTCAAAAATTATACAGCTTAAAATAAAACCTATTTTAATAGATGCCTTTTCATAAGATACAGTAACTTCTATATATATAAAATTTGAACCGCCATTTTGGTAAGTTTTTAGTGAAAATAAAATAAAAATCGCATTTCTTCTTTTACTTACGTATACTACAAGACCTTCCTTCGTGCCAAATTCAAGATTGTAGTTCTCCGGGAAGTACTTTGTAAGTTTTAATGACGCCACTTTTTGTATGAAAACACGCTTTCAAAAGTTTGTTACTTTTTTATTCAAATAAACTAGAATTTCGCATAATAATTAGAAGCTATTGAACTTGTTTTCCAACTAGCTTTTTTCAAGTCAAATTTTCAAACCTCTATGTAACCTCCTATAAACCTCTATGTAAAATGTATTCAGAGTATAAACTATCTGCATTTAAAAAAAGCCAAATTGATAAAGTCATTGTGGCGCAAAAGAGTAACAACAAATATCTAAATGTTGACATTTTTATATACTCGTAATAAATAAATATTAGCAAGATAAAAATATTCATTAAAAATTCTTTTAATCTTTTCATAATATTAATTTTGCTGCTGGAGGCATTAAGGCTCAATAGCACGTACGTTGAGGTAAACATTTGAAGCTTATGGAAATCAGGGTCCGTTGTATTTTACAGGATTAAATATACTAGCAATTAGTACAATCCCATCCACCCCGGCTAGTTATTTATCGCGAGGCTTACGACTTAATTAAAACATTTTACTTTGAGAAATCCGGAACTTTGAGTTTAACGTTACGAATTAAATATAAACATTCTGGACAGTCTTACTTTTCTTTACTTAGTACTTTTCTGGTTTATCTGAATTTTTTCTTTAATACTATTAGGTGTTTTTACTTATAAATATATCTTATTTTTAGTCTATTTTCTACTGAGCAGCTACAAATTGAATTTTTTACATCCATTGATTTAACTTCGATTTCGTGCTTACGTGGATTAGGACGGAAAAGATATTCCAATTTTATTTATTTTATATTTTATTATTTAATTGTATTAAAATTGTGAAAAATATTCGAAGATCTTAAGCATTGGTAATAAATTGGAAAACAAGAATTCGAAAATTGGCTATATTATAATAAGTGTCCAGGGAGAGATCATCGCAGCATTTGAATGTGCAGTTAATGCGATTCCGTTGGAATGCAGATTTGAATTAAAACTCGCTTTCTAAAGACGAGCCCGGAGGATTAGGACAACTTTGAATAGCTCATCTTGCAAATTAATTAACTAATTTCCCGCTTGGCGGCACTTATTACTCGCCCAAGTAATATAAAAGTCATAATTTGATTTTCAGATACTGAAGGTGGCTAATAAAATCGCAAATCAGTATTTCAAGAGTTTGCAGAACGAGCTGATTTCATTACTTTAAGGAATTTTGAAAGATAATTTAGCAAATAAATGTAGTCTGCACATGACTATTTTATTTTTTTCTTTATCAACCGATAGACGTCAACAGCTGGACATAAGAATCTGATATGAGCTTCCACTTGTCTCGGTCTTGTGCCACCTGTTTCCAACCGCTCCTTATGATTCTTCCGATGTCGTAGGTCCACATAGTTGGCGGTCTGCCACCTCTATACGCTTTGCAGTGCGAGGTCGCCACTGCAGTACCTTAGGACTCCAACGATCATCAGTTCTATCTCGTAGGAAATTCCGATTCTATCTCTATCGTTCATTATCCTTTTAGTTAGCAACCATGTTTCAGATTCATTAGCCATCACGGGGTCCCAATCTGCTATGAGTGTAATACCTAAAAGAAAAGCTTTTTATGACACAAACAGTTATTTCCAAAGGGCACAACCTCCAGTATTGTGGGACGCAGAAGTATTGCGTTGTATTCAGAAAAGTTACTTTGTAGTCACGATTAGATAACAGTACCGTATACATATTATGCATTATCTACTTACGGTAACTTGTTTTTGTGGCAAGGACATTACGCAAGAGAAGACTCTGTTCAATAGGCCTGATAAAGATAGGTCAGGTCAACTTTATTGTAGTAACGCGACTAAAGCGGGCGATTTTTTGTACCCTTACTTTTATATGGTTAAATGCTATATAGAATTTATATTAAATTGCGTTCAATTTTTAGATACCACGTGAGTACCTATGAGTATCCCATAGATTTTCAAATTTGTAATATTAGCGTGAAATGTTATTAATTAACAGAAACAACAGGTGTTAGGTCCATAGGGGATACCATATTCATGATAACAAATATTTTCACAATTCCAAATTCCAAATAATATGTAAAGGGTAAAATTTTATATATTTTCCCTTGGGTGTTTAAACAACGGTATTATTATTCGAATAAAATTAGACCGCGCTTATTAGTTAAATGCGGTCGCTAATTATCGCGCAAGCCAATGTTTGAAAGAGTTCATTGCAATAAAAAGTTACATCGGTTTTTGTTTTTTATTAACAACTTGTAAAGTTATTTTATGGAATACAATTACATGATAGCCGAACTCAGTACCTAACTCAAACTAACTTGAAGTCATTAAAAACCGTAGCTTTAAAATCAATCTAAAGCTGCGTCTAGGCTTGCCGAACTTAGCTCGCACAGAGCAAGTTATGAACATTTGCGTAGCGTAGATGAGGTTAGAAATCTCAAACAAGAACGTTTAGCCTGAAGGCATTAAACCTTTAGAGCATTCGACTCGTACTCGATCGACAAATTGGCGATTATTTCTTAATTTACGCGTGACCATCGCGAGTGCTTTGGATAAGTAGTCGGAGGAAGTTTGTTTAAGTTAAAAGAAAATTGTTTTAACAAATAGCCAGTTCAAAAAATAAGCATAAATATAATTAATTAGATGCATAGTTCCGCGAGTCTTAGAAGTAGAGCAAGGAATTAATCCATGCTAGTTGTGAGGCGCAAGCGTATTACGGAAAACTACATACCTACTACATAGAGTTTCGAGTATAGTTTAGTTGTAGTTTCATTTTACGCGCAAACTTGATGCCACAAACAAAAACATCGCTCGGGCTACGGCTCGCCAAGCGTAGAAGCTGCTTTACTGCTTTAGGATGGTAGATCGTTTTGACAAGCGTTGACTTGTGGTTACAATGCGTGGGTATTAATTCCCGCAATGGCGTATTAGATTCCAAAATGAACAGTACGCTCACAAAGTGAATTTGTTATGTTAATAAGACAAAGCTATTCTACTTTAATTGTATTAAACAGAACATAAGAAATAAAGAGCATTACATTTTCTTAAAAATACCATCTCAAGTTTAATATTGTACCTATATTATTTAAAGTAAAACGTATAGCTAACTTAATCTATCTACTGTACGAATAAAGGAATTTTCCCTAGAAGACTGGTAACATTGCCGCACTGAACAGCCAATGAAATGTCTAGTAAATTGTAAAGGCTTCAGATATTACGATTTCATTAAATAAAAAATTATAAATATGCTATTTATTTACCTATAAAATCGTATTTATAAAAAAATCGAATCGTTGCTGACAGCTTCGGCAATACGTTACATTAAGATGATGGGAATCTCGAATCACGAATTTCTGTCTTGCTCAGTGTAAGACAACTTAAACAAGCGGTTCAACATTCCCATTCTTAACTTAATCGCATTGTATATAACTTTTGTGGCAAAAATTAACCGGACTAAATAAGGTCGTGATGTTGGCAACAATGATTTACTATATCGCTTTTCTCGGCCACCGAATGAACCGCATGAAAAATGATGTTGGTTATTGCTGGAGCAACTCTGCAGTTGACGCTTTGTTTAAGCCCAAATGGCTCACACTACGAAGTTGTTGTGTGGACTTATGTTTTTTACTTTGTTGTATAGGAGCCGAGCAGTTTGTAACCCACATCACACATCTCTCGGAAAACTCGCCCTGAGTGTGTTGACCAGTTTACACTTTACACTACAGCCACGGTCGATCAGCCCGACAGCCTGTCTAATTTCATCTAATTTCAATCAGATAAAGGATATTTCAAATACTGCTGGGATTTAAAAATTTGGAGAATCTCTCAAATCCAAAGCTTTCTATTAATTATTATGAGCAAAGAAAAAACTTTTTGTCTCTTTATTAAAAAAGTTCACAATCACAGTGATGTCACTTCTGATTAGTTTGAATCACAAAATATTATCATTTTCGTGGTTTGAAACTTCATCATAAAATTAGGTACCGTATTTGAATTAATTAATTTATTTTCAAGTAAATCTGAAGACTCTTAGTTTATCCTTAGAGAATAATTAAATTTGTTTTATAACTTTTAGGTTCCAGTTAGGTAGACTTTGACAGAGTCAAAAAACAAAAATGAATTTTGTTGGAAAAATAGGCTTTTAGAGACAATTCAGATTAGTACCACAGATTAATTCTATGTATAAATTAGTATACGTTTTAATAGATTATAGGTACTCACTGAAAATAATTAGTAAAGCATTCATACTGTAATAATCAACTTATATGATTTTATCTAAATTATTATCACTTAAGTACAGCGATTTGTTTACTGAAGCTTACGAAGTCACTGCATTGAATATATTATATATTTATTAATTAGACATGGATTCAATATGACTACAGTATAATGTATACTGAGTATTGACCCTTGCTACTCGTAACTAGGATCGAGAAATGGCATCGACTCGTTGGTGCAATTTCTTCTTAAAAACACCAACCTGCTTAAACGAGCTTGTTAAGCGATGGCAATCACTTAATTGTTAGTAAAGCTCTTCTATTGGGTACTTATTTCGAAGCCTTTCATCAGCAAACAATTACGTTTTTCGAAAATCCTGCGGGAACTCTTATTTATTCTAGATTAAAAAGAGGCACAAGTTCTTTACTATACTCATGAATTTATTTTTCACATTCATATAAGAATTTCATGGATTGTTTCAATGTAAGTTACTTATAGTATAGTTCTTTCATTTCACGAGAGCTCGTGGCTCATGGTTGTGTGTGTGCCGTATCTGTATAAGTGTGAGCGAGAGCTTGCTCGCGCCTGACCGCTCCCACCTAGGCTCGTGACAGTCACGCACACTTACGCAATGTGCATGTACATGACGTAACCACAAGTAAAGTGCCCGTAACTTCGTGAGATAAACAAATGACATACTGAATGACATTTCTTTTTATAGTAATTTTTGATAATAGTAAAATAATATATTTTTTGACTTTAGCATAACAAAAAAGAAAAATATGTAGGTAGCTCGAGATAAATTCTTGCAAAATTGAGGTACTTATTTAGTGTGAGCAATCTCTTATCGCCATTCCCAAATGGAGAGCGCGAGCCGCTAGTGATGAGGGTTTTCTTTTTCTCGTCGGCAACGGAAATTAATTGTCACCGAACGGAAAATAGGGTGAAAGTCCAATTAATTATTAGTCACTTCATTTATTTAATCCGAGAGACTCACAGTTCTTTTTGATATTAATGCCCAAAGTGCCAGACTAATCGCGAGTCTACTTTGCCGGCGATTTATTATATTTTTAATGCCCTTAAAATCTTTTGAATTTAGTCTCAGCGTTTTTAGCAATTTATTTCGATGTAGCGCGTAATTTTTTACAACTTTACTCTTTGTTCTTTAGATAAGAATGTTATTTATCGACCGCAAGAAATACCAACGACCTAAATTTTTATCAAAAAAACAACTTTCAATGATTTTTGATAACTAGGTAACTTAAATTAGAATTTAAGATTAGAAATCATTTAGACATTGAATTTATTTTAATGTCTCATATACCAAATAGTGCTTTTTATGGTCCATCTATGAGTTACTATTTTACATGGTTATTCCTATTTTACACTATCACCTGATATAAATAAATAAAAAATTAAACTAAAGTAACAAAAAATAATTTAAAATGCTTTTTATTTGGGATTCTGGTAGATTGTGACATAACTGTGGAGGTCTTGCTTTGTTTAAACACATTTACTTTCTGTCCTTTTTCCTTTTAAAATTCTATCAAAAGAAAAGCGTAGGTAAGTAAGTCTGTAGTCTAAAGTCACAAATTACGCATACGCGTAAGCGTACCTATTGGATGTTTTTGCCATCACCAATCTATGATTTGCCAGCCTTACTTATGATACCTAGTTCACTTATCTATTGTAGATGACACTTTAATACCTGTCCATAATAAAACAATTTTGTAGTTCCACGAACAAATTGTTAACAAAACCGTGGTTAATAAAATAATTAAGTCCACAAAACATGTTCATAATAACAACTGTCTCATAATAATCGTACATTTACATTAAAATAAAGTCACGTATAATTCACTTTGTAATTTACAAAAGCTTATTAACATTTTTGGAGCACAGATTGTTTTAAATGAAGTTAATGAGACCGCGACTCGGTACTGCAGACACTTTTTTATAGAACTCAGCTTAAAGTACAATTTATGAAGATTTGCTCTACGAAAGTTAACTGTCTTGTTGTAATAGGCACATACCTGCTATTTAAATGAACAACTTAGAACAAACTGTATTGTAAATACAAATTATATTCGATAAGTACTTATATAATTTTAAAAGGTATTTTTCATCATGGAAGTTCATTGCTGGGCATAGGTCTTCTCTAATGAGCACCAGCATCCCGATCCTCAGTCTTAGAGAGGCCACATACGATCAAAATTCCGGCAAACTTGATTCTATTTGGCCTCTCCTAGCCTTACCTGTCACTCTCTATAATATTATCTTCGCGGTCTAATGTGCTATGTAGGGCACCCTAAAATGCGGAATCCATATAGGACTTTCCGGCTCCTATGACTCGCAGCAGGTTTGCTTGATCAAACCAAGGTTTACCAGCGTTCCGAGTTCTTTTTCCAATCCCAACCAACGTCTATCGTTGCCCCAACCGATAGACGTTCACTGCTGGAGGTTGGAATAGGTCTCTTGCGTTTCCATAAACATAAATATTTATTAGAAAGGATTTAAAACACCAAGTCAATGCAGTTGGATATTTAAGGTGTAATAGGAAAATCGGCGGTAACCCCTTGCGGTTCGGTCTGGCGCCTGGGGCAAGGCGTTTCCGACAAGCTATAAATAGGGTGGCAGCCAACCACGCCTATTAATCACGGCCACCACCTGCGCTCGCTCTACCTGTGAGGAACACAAGGAAATGCAAGCAAAAACATTACACCACATTAGTAACGTCACAGAACTAATCTTTTCCCGCTTTTTTTGTTTAGCGCACCTCGTATCAGGCACAAAGCCACGTGGAAAACGCACGCTAAAGCTGGGATTTCGTTAACTTTTTGTTTCCATAATATCAGCATTAACTTTTTCGCTGTAATTCTTAGCAATTCTTGTGTTAATGTTGCTAGAGTGGGTAGTTTAAGAATTTTATCTGCCGTTTTTAGGAAATAGTTTTCGTTATTACTTTAAAAATACGATTATTTTTTTAAATCTTTATTTCAACCCTTCTCATTCTGAGACGAAACTCGTGGGCCGAAAGTGGGCCGGCGATCGCTCGAGATAATTATGATTGTGACAAGATTTGCAATTGGTAAAAATCATACACAACTCTTAACAAATTCATAAATAAACTGAAGGGAAAGCCTATTTATTTGATTCCTAATTATTCATGAGTACTTCGCTAATTATTATTTATGGAGGCAGAAATGTAGTTACATTTTGTTTTGAACGCATAATGAAAACTAAGCTGATTTTAAACTGATTACTGAAATCATTATTTAATTACTCTGTGTGTATTTTGTTGATCGTTGCTGTTATTTTATATAAATCATACTTGCGATTTTTTTAAATTGATCTCAAATCAAAGTTGTGTAAAAAATTTAGACATAAGCAATAAGCATAGAGGACCATCAAAGATCAATTTAATTAACTTTTTGTAACAAAGATTACGATAGGATTAGAATACGATAGCATTCCATTGGGCTATTCTGGCTGCAATAAACAATTTTTTTCGACTAAAAGTAAGCTTTAAACTGCGCTCTCAACGATGATAAAATAAAAAGGTATTAAGCTGAAAGAGGTACAGCATCCATTCATACCGCTAACCGATTTCCACGTGACATCGTAGTTGATATTACTAAATCGCTAAGCGGCACGTCTCTATCGTAGGGCTGTATCAAGCCATGGCCAAAGTTTTTTTTTTTTTTAAATTTAATGTAAGTATTCTACACAGCCATATTACTTTTGTGTTTTTTTGGTACAATAAATACTACACGGCCATAATATTGGCCACTGCATCATCTGGATCGTAAGAGATGTGTTTCGGACGTATCCTATTTGGGGAGATGTTTAAGTCTGGGACATAACGTGACGCCTGAACCTCAAAATGGTTAGGATTATGAGCGGTTTTCTCGAAGTAGTTCTTTTAAAGCTGCTTTGGGAATACTGGGCTATAGATGAGTTGGGGAATCGAGATCTACATTTTTTTAAACAATACTAGCCTAGATGTGAACTTGACCTAGGAGGGGAAAGAAGAATATATCAAATAAGCAGAAAACTTTTGATAGGAGTTTGTACTACACTTTTCACCCATGGCCATGCGCTTAAACTATTTTGACAGGGTATGAAGCCTGGTAAACTGGGAATTGAAAAATCAAGTCCTATTTATAAGAACACAGCGTTGATCTACCTACACTAGGGAAAGTATTCCCACTCAAATCACAGCCAAACCATCCCTAACTCGAGACATCACGTTACGCCTTCTACATTTGCACAAATGCCTCATCTCTAGAGGCCAATTAATCACGCGGCCACCTGCTACCACTACAGAAATACCGGGGGACATTCGAGTAGGTTTAATGGACATAAGGAATTTCGGTAGATATAACATAATATACACAGATAATATGTACTTAAAAAATAAAACAGTCTATAAGCATTTGTCAATCGATAATACGTTTCATAGTGTTTTTTATTTACTTTACTCGTCTAAACTTATAATTAAATTGTAACTGGGCGATTTCTATAAATTAAAAATATTTTTGAATTTATAATCACAGGTTTTTACTTTTTGTTTTTTTTTTCAGAAAGACAGTTTTCAGTATTTATGGGCATATTATACTTTATTGGATTGGATATTTTATAAGAGCATAATATATATAGCTCTCCAGTTCTGCAGCTATAACCATACAAAAAATTATGACTACCCGTTGGTCTGTTGCTGTGACAAACCAACAAACAAATACACTTTATAAAAGCAGGAATTAGGATATAGCTATACTACGAATCACAGCTTTCTTGACTAAAGCGACGCGACGGGATACGATACAAATAGGTATCTACTTCACATACAGATATCTCGCGACTCGACCCAGGAGACCAATAAATCACGTGAGCCACCTGCTACGAGGAATTTAATACCAGATTTGCAATAGATGCTACGAGCAGGAATACCTACTGATCATAGATCTTAATCGACTTGATTGGTTTTGATCGAACGTAGGTACATGATCATCGATATGCTGCGATCAAAAATGTCCACGTTAAGTTTTAAGAAATCAGAAGTACCCAAAAAAGTGCACAAGTGTTGTGAGCAGTTTTAACACAATGAATTCAATCTTTGTATACATAAATAAGTATCCAGGTTTTTACATGATTCAGAATGGTTGATATATATGTGTTTAAGCTTGGGCTAAAAACTCTTATAACTTGAACATCCAATATATTCTTAAAGTGCTTGAAGGATATAACCAATTAAAGTGAAACCAAAGTTACAATTAATCTGCCCGTATGAATATTTCAAATAATGGTGATAGAAATATCACCTATCTTACGATAAGAGACTGATATTAAATCCGACGCACATATTCATTACATTACTGTTTTTTCAAAGTTACACTAGGAACTCCGGTGCTAGATAACAAGAATAGAATAATTTTTTATTCAAATAAACTTTTACAAAGTACTTTCGAATCATCAAATGAATCTACCACTGGTTCGGAATGCCGTTCCAACCGAGAAGAACCAGCAAGACTCTGCGGTTGCTCTAGCTTTAAAGTTTAAAGATAAACAAAACTATCTGGAAAAAAAGATTGGAAAGATTAAATTTATTATTTTTGAATAGTTCCATAAAGGTAAGCACTAAGTAGGTTACAGCTGCACGTCCATCTGCATTTCTGCAGCTCGCTCGCAGACGCTCGTAAATAATCCTCTGGACCTGAAAAACGTTTCAACGAATCCAATAAAATACGTATCCGCAGAGACTACGCCGCAGTGAGCTCGTTACCACGCCTAGACGATTTATTGAGATTTGAAGGCTGAAATATTGAAGGTATTCCGTTTTAAAAATCTTTCATAAAACACTGCTTCTGTATCTCTCTTGTTACAGTTTTGAGCTGTTGTGTCTTTTGAGCACGTTGCTCACATTTGAATGAACAGCGTAATTAGGGAAATGGGGATGTAAAGATGGAGGTAAATTTAAACAATGCGTAAAGACACGTATTAAGCCGAGATTATAAGTTAGTGACTTTATTAATGACAAAGTTGCATGGAATCAAACGGCTTGGCATCCAGCTATCCACAAGAGAGAGCAGAATCTGCATTCCGAATCGATGATAGAGTCTCGACGTGTCATAAGAGTCACGGATTGGCCTACAGGAAATAAATAATTTTGAATTTTTGATTTTTTTTTTGGCGTAAACGGCATCACAAATCAGTAGGTACTTGATTAACTTAGCAATTCAAAAGCACTTCGTAAAGTTTATTAGAATAAAAAACTTATCTATTTTATTCTAATAAAGTTTATTACGACGTAACGAACGGAAGAGCATTTTCTAAAACGTTTATACACAATTATAATATCCTATGACAAAAATAATAATCATTATGTTATTGGTGTTGATATATTAAATCAAGATTAAATCTCTATATTAAAACTACCTTCAAATATATTCTCAAAATTCGGTATTGCATTAAAGATTTGCGTCCGCACGAGGAACATTAAAATGATTTAAGAATTTGATACTTCCCTTGTAAGCGTAAAAATGATAAACGGAATAAATTTTAACCCGTTTAGTTCCCTTTTAGTGAAAATGGCTTCCTTTAGATAGAGAAAACGTATAATGGAATGCAATAACTCTTGACCGGGTGTGCGAAGAAATAACAGTGTGTCATATTTCACAACCCTCGAACATTTTTATAAAAGCGGACCATCTGCTTTTGACTCTTGCTTTTAGTTTCATATACAATATCCATATTATAAAAAAAAGTATTAATTATATGTAAAATTGAGGGGGAAATAGGAATTACGGACATAGCTCATGGAGTCGCGAAACTTAAGTGGCAAAGGGCGCAGCATATAGTTCGAAGAATTGATAATACTTGGGATCCAAATAGACCGACCACATTAGACCGCGGACCGCTATAAACAGGCGGCACAAGACCGAGGAAGGTGGAAGTCTAGAAAGAGACCTATATCTAACTATGGACAACTATCTGTTGATGAAGAAAAAGAAGAAAATTGAGGTCGAAATGTTAAGCTTAGTTCACATCTGAAACAAACGTAGAACCGAACTACGTAATCAAGTTATCTTGGCGTAACAAAGACACAGGTGTGGACGCTGACCGACTGACCGACGGTGATTTTTTTTTTTTTTATTCTCATTTTTACTAAGGGACTTTTAAAGGTGACCTTCATGTCAGCCCCATCGGTACTCACAAAATATTACAATTATAATAATACAATTAATACATACAAAATGAACTACCTATATAACTATATAACTTTGACAATTCTATTGTATTATATTTAATTTGCGTTCTTTGACCTTATTATACATTATAAAATATATTAAAAATGTTTTTCAAAATGAAAACAAACAAGTTGTTTGTCGAAAGGCGTCTGAATAGATCGCTATATTTTGCATGCACTGTAAGTATGTAACCTGTAATATGCAGACAAGTTCGAAAATGTTTGGCGTATACCTGTGGTTTCCAAAAAGGTTTCCATGTATGCCAACTTGTGGCTCTTATGATAAGTCGATAATCTACTTCCGGTTTGGAATGTTGATTCTCAGCAGTTGCTCTTTTCAAAACGAAAATGTTATATTAAGTAGCTTGTCTATCTTGTGGACAGCTGAAGCAAAGCAGATTACTTCCAAGCAACTTTGTAATTTTAAGGAACTATGTAATAGCCTCTACTTATTAAATGTTTTTTTATACACTGCTTAAAGTGTAATGGTAAATTTATCTACATAGTTCTATCGGAATCAAGTTATACTCGACCCCACAAAGGACTTCTGCACTTTAAACAGACGACAGAATATTGCTATTTTTATTTCCCGTAGTGCGTAGAGGTATCAAAATATAGTTCGTAGTTCGTATACTTGATAACTTCTCTATAACAGTTATGTCCAAAAAATAAAAAATAATATGTTTTGAATTAGCGAAAGTTACAACAAAACGATTTACCAAAACTTTTATAGCGTCAGCTGTGGCAATCCCATCACTGTTGTGACTCTAGCAGCTCAAAAGACAATCACTCGTATATGATTATACCATGCTGACATGAAATGTAACAATCAACATCAATGTTATACGCTAAGCAATATATAAAGTTCCGTACTAATAAATAAATAAATAAATAAAAGTACCAACTATTAACGCGCCCACGCCGTCATCAAAGTCAAATATCGATTTAATGAAACTACCTTCAATAATAAGAGATCAATTTTAAATATGAACCTAACACTATGGTAGAACATTATAGATACCCTAGTATCTAATATTTATGTTTTTGCAGTGTAAAATTAATAATTTTAGTGTAATTCTAATGTAAAATTAATAAGTCTATTGACAAAGATCATGACATAAAACGTTCGAGAGAGATTAAAATAAAATTAGATCGAAGAGATAGTATCATTAGAAGGCTAACATGTTATGAGGAATCTTCTTCATCAAAGTTTAATGACATCTGTTATACTTACATAAAACCGAGTAGTCTACAATATTTTTTTTAAAATATGAAAACGATAGTATAAAAAATACACTCACAATAATTGCAGAAAGTCTTTGTTTTTACATTGCGTATCTACGAGAATGTCGCTTTTCGCACCAAATCACCAGAATACTTTCCGCTGAGAGAGGCTTCATCATCTACTGAATGAGTGCTGTAATAAAAGACGTCTGAAAATACAAGGTTTCGCAGGCAAAATAATAATATGAGGCTTTTTGTAAATGTGCCCTTTATTTTGTTCCTTCGAGCTGTGGATTATAGAGTAAGCCATTTCATTAATATTGTTAAGTAAGAATATTTTATATTATTATTATTTAGTCCAGTTTTTGTTTATATCTAAATTGTTGTACAGCTAATCCATCACTTAGGAATCGCACACCTTAAGCATTGCGCCATTGAGGTTTTGATACTATCTTTTAAAAGCCTCAATAGCCCAACGGTTGAAGGTACGGACTGAAAACTGAAAGGTCGCAGGTTCGAGACCCACCCGTTGCACTATTATCGTACCCACTTCTAGCACAAGCTTTTCGCTTATTTGGAGGGTAAAGGAGAATAAAAGTTAAGTTCAGCTTGGCTAAATATTCTTTATTAAAAAAAAGTCATGCCCGATTTCACCAACCATACGTAAATTATCCCGTAATTAGGAGTCTCTTTACGTAGGTAGCCCCTAAATACATTTAGATGTTACCTAAAGGTTCGTGAAAGCGAAATTGACAGAAAGTGTCGCCTAACTTAGTTTAGGTGGCATAGGCTGTAAAAGTTAGAGAACGTTGTTGAAAACTGGCATTAGTCTCATTTATCTAGAAACACATAAAAAAATAAAACTTATGCCCCTCTCAAGTAAAATACTTACAATGCAAGATTCATATAAAGCTTATTATAATTGCACGACATAGATTGCTATAAATGAAGGCAATTAAACCGCAGCTCGTTCCTAGAGTCGCGCCACTTTATTGGAGTAAACCAGTTTATTACATGTTACGAGGCTCGTTACGCCTATACGGCTGCCAAGTATGTGATAAGGTGCAAATACATATAATGAGCTTAATTTTAACTTTATTCAACTTTTTACAAGCCACTTTTATTTTTATCGACAATTTAACATTTAACCACGAAGATAAATAAAACAAACTTGCACCTATTTTATTTTTAAAAGTTATTAGTGTTCTTAGTCTCTTGTAGCTTCTTATTCAACTTATAGACGTCCACTGCTGGACATAAGTTTCTTGCATGGACCTCCACAGATCTCGGTCTTGCGCCGCCCGAAACCAGCGACTTCCTGCGACTCATTTGATGTCGTCGGTCCACCTATTGGGGGGTCTGCCAACACTGCGCTTCCCGGTGCTGGGTCACCACTCCAGCACCTTGGGACCCCATCGACCATCAGCTCTTCGAACTATGTGCTCCGCCCTTTTCCACTTCAGTTTCGCGATTCGCTGAGCTATGTCGGTGACTTTGGTTCTCCTACGGATCACCTCATTTCTGATTTGATCTCGCAGGGATACTCCGAGCATAGCTCTCTCCATCGCCCGCTGAGTGATCCTGAGCCTAGCTAGGTAGCTATCTATCTATTTTTATTGGCCCTATTATACTATGTATACAGATCAAGAATTCATTATTGATGTCAAATTCGGAAATAGCAGCTCAGCAATATGTGCAGTATGATACAGATGAAGTCTTAAGAAATTAGGATCAACAATTTTACGTTCTATTTCAGGACTATGCAGTTTCAAAATGCAATTAGCAAACGTTGGACGTACTGTTCTGCTAAAATGTACGCAGGCCGGACGTGTCCGTTAAGCAATGCAATTTGTGGGGCTAAAACGAGCTAAATTCTGGGACCTGCGGAAGCAATATCGGTGACGATGTGGCAGATACATAGACGGCAGTGGTAATGTATGATTCTTTGAATCATAAACCTCTCTAATTGCGTCAATATAGTCGAACGATTAAAAGTGTGGACTGAAAACTGAAAGGTCGACAGTTCGCTCCCTACCCGTTGAATTATTGTTGTATGTACTCTTAAAGGCAGTTTTTCACAGGGAGCATTTTAAGCAGTACGTTACCATACTGCTTTGCTGACTGACGAATACTCGCTTGTAATGTAACGACCCAAGATTTCATTTTAAGCATTCGTCTGAGGCATTGATGTTAAACATTGTATCACAGATGTTACAAATTATATATTTACTAGACGATTCCAGCGACTTCGCTCGCGTGGATTAAGGTTTTTATTCCCGGGGGAACTCTCTTATTTCTCGGGATAAAAAGTAGCCTATGTGCTATTCCAGACTATAATTTATCTTTGTGCCAAAATTAAGCCAAACTATATTAACTTATTTATAATAGGAAATAGGATTGTCTTTAAAGCGAACCTCAAAGGGTCCTAAGAGTGCTTTTCACTTTGCTCTAGTTAACTTATAGGGTCCCGTACGCCACATCGAAATTCACAACATCGAGCCTTATGAGATCGAACACGTTATATTTGGTACGTTTCTAACGGGTACACAATAGAATTAAATTTTATTATGATAATTTAGATCGCAATATATTTAGCAAATACTCGAATAAGAATCCTTACTAATCCTTACTAATATTATAAACGCGAAAGTGTGTGTTGTTTGTCCTTCAATAACGCTGCAATAGTTACGGATCGACGTGATTTTTTCCATGGGTATATGTGAGGACCTGGAGAGTGACATTGGCTGTTTAACCCGGAAAATCAAAAAGTACCCGCGGGATTTTAAAAACTAAATCCACGCGGATGAAGTCGCGGGCATCAGCTAGTTTGGTGTAAATGGCCTGTGTATGTATAGATTTGTAGAGAGATCGGTTTACCTTTTAAACGCCGATTTCACCAACGTAAAGTGACGCTTAGCCGAGAAATAAATTAGGCGTTCTGACAGTTTTTGTATTAAATATCTGCCAAAATATCACGCTCGAATAAGATTTATTTTAAATTGGTGAAATTGGCCCTAAGATAGCTAAGGTAAAATAGATTATAGTTGAAGGTGTGGCCTGAAAACTGAAAGGTCGACAATTCGATCCTCACTTTTTTTTTAAAATAATATTAGCCAAGCTGACGTTGACTTATATCCTCCTATCCCCTCCAAATAAGCGGAAAGCTTATGCTAGGAGTGGGTACGACAATAGTGCAACGGGTGGGGTTCGAACCTGCCACCTTTCAGTCGGCACCCTTAACCGTTAGGCTATTGAGGCTTCGCACTTGTCACATTATTGTCGTACCCACTCCTAAAGGCAGTCCTCATCGGGACATTCACCTGTGTGTAACAATCTAAGATTCAATTTGGTGTGAAAATTGGTGAACGTGGGTGGGAAACTCAGGACTCACCTGCAGTCTCCTCTCGCCTTCGACAGCACTGGTTCACACACCATAACACCATATAACAAAATTTTTAATAAGGGGGCGGTAATTGTTCTGAGCACGCAAAAATTACGTGTTGCGGCGTTGACATTAGCGGGCATACTAGGCGTAGGCGTTATCTTCTTTTACTTGACGCGGTCTCTTTTTGTCCTGAGTTGAGGGAAAGGGACAGGACAGGACTTATGGAAATATATTAATGTGTAATTGTGTGAACGGCGTGAACATATATCCCCCGGGCTGAAGGAATATGCCTTCAGAAAAGCAACAAAGTTTTTATAAACAAATAAGAAAAAAAAGAAAAAATAAAAGAAAGTATAATTAAATTTATATTAAAAAAACTAGAATTATAGCGGCGTTGTTAAATGTAACGAATTTTATTGAAGCGGTAGAGGGCAAAGCCGAACTACAGGTCTGACGTAGGAACCTGTGCGCGTTTTAACTTTAGCGGTACGGATGATTCCGTCTTTACCGGGGTAAACTTCTTGGACTATACCCAGAGGCCAGCTAAGAGGTGGAGAGTTATCATCGCGAATTACCACAATACAACCAGTTGAAATAGGGTTAGATGGAGTGTTCCATTTTTGTCTGCTCTGGAGCGAAGACAAGTATTCGCGACTCCATCTTTGCCAGTAGGATTGTACCAGCTTCGATAACAACTCGTAGCGGTTGAGTCTATTTTGCGGCACATCGGTAAAGTCTTCGGCCGGTAAGTATTTAAGTGGCGTAACGTTTAAAAAATGAGAGGGTGTCAGCGCTGTAGGTTCGGACGGGTCAGAACTTAACACGCATAGGGGACGGCTATTCATTATTCCCTCTATTTGCACTAATACAGTGTTAAACTCTTCATATGTAAGCGTTTGCGTTCCTACTATCTTTGAAAGATGCGTTTTTACGGATTTAATGTTGCTTTCCCATATGCCACCAAAATGTGGCGCGTATGGCGGGTTTCTTCGAAACTGTATGCGTAGATCTGCCAAGTTTTGGTCTAAATATTTGTCCTGCGACAATTGATCATGAATCTCTTTTAGCATTCTATCAGCTCCGCGGAACCCTAAACCTCCGTCACTTATTATGGTACTAACGGGGCCACGGCGACTGATAAAGCGGCGGTATGCGTCCAGGAATTTTTGAGAGCTTAGTTCTGAGACTAACTCTAGATGAAGCGCTTTAGTCGTTAGACAAATAAATAAACAAAGATAAGCCTTCGTAGACTTAACTCCGCGGCGGCGATAAGGTGTCACATAAAACGGACCTGCGTAGTCTACACCTGTGAAAACGAAGCTTTTAACTTCGCTAACGCGATAGTAAGGCAGATCTCCCATGATAGGAAATGTATTTTTCGGCTTTAATTTAAAGCATCGATTGCAACCTTGAACGCGTTGGCGTACCATATTGCGAGCGGCGATAATCCAATAGTTTTGGCGTAACAAGGCGAGTAGCAATGAAGGACCGGTGTGTGCGTTTTTAATATGAAAATAGTCCACCAAAAGATGAACTAAGCGGTCTTTCGCGGGGAGCACGACTGGATGCATTTGCGAATAGCTTAGTTGCGACTGCGACAATCGCCCTCCGACGCGTATGACGTTGTTTGCGTCCGTAAACGCATTTAACTTTCGTAAGGCGGGACTGCGCGTATCGAAAGAATGTTTCTTTTGTACGATTCGCAAGATAAACATTTCAGTCGCTTCCAAATCAGCGACGGTTATCGCACCGTGTGATTTTAAAACCTTTCCAAAGCGTAAGGCGTACACCCACGAGTGTAAAAACTTGTTCCAATTTGACATGCGATGCGCAGAGTTATATAATTCTTCATAATTATTGTCGGAACAGATTTTAGCGGCTAAAGTGACAAGCTTTTTACGTTCAGGCAGCTCGTCTATAGCGTGCGGCAAAGATGCGTTTAAGGGCCAGTCGCAGAAAGGCTGCGTGACCCACGAGGGCCCTTGAAACCAAAGCGTATTGTTTAAAAGTTCAGAGGGCATGACTGGTCTCGATATGATGTCCGCGGGATTTTCTTTTCCCGAAACATGATACCAGTTCTCAGCGGGAATGTTATCATTTATAGCGGCAATTCTATTTGCAACAAAGGTCTGAAACCTGTGAGGCGGTGCGCGGATCCACGACAGTGCAACCGTGGAGTCAG
The DNA here is from genome assembly GCA_038048805.1 of Hipparchia sbordonii. Lineage (NCBI taxonomy): Eukaryota > Metazoa > Arthropoda > Insecta > Lepidoptera > Nymphalidae > Hipparchia > Hipparchia sbordonii. The sequence goes on along the minus strand of CM076106.1, from coordinate 8,227,116 downwards.
AGAAGGCGATTATTTTATTTATTTTTACGCGTTCGCTAATCGAGTCTTTAACAGCGATCATTAGATTCGATAGCAAGAGGTTTGCACAAAGTTCAAGTCGCGGCAAGGATACGTTGCATTTAGGCGAGGCTACTCTCGACCTTGAACAGAGCAATGTGACTTGACCTTTGTCAGTGTCAGAGGTGCTGACGCGCAGGTAAATGACAGCACCATAACACTTTTCGCTGGCATCAGCGAACCCTATTAGCGAAATATTGTTTGAGCTTTGTAAAATACCTATATGTCGCGGAATTTGTAACTGTTCTAACAAATGGAGCTCGCGTTGTAACTGAAACCATTGACTTTCTATACTAGGAGGAGCGTCTTCGTCCCAGTCTAGGTTAAGCTTCCAACATTCCTGTACTAGCAACTTTAACAAGGCAGTTACAGGGCCTAGAAGCGAGAGGGGATCGAATAACCTAGCGGTGACCGAAAGGATAATGCGTTTCGTACATTTATGTTCGTTAGGTACATTTACCTTAAAGGTAAATACATCTTCACTAGGCTTCCATTGAAGACCGATTATTTTCGTATTCGCGGTAATTGAATTTTCGTCAAACTGTACGATACTCGGCGAACGTAGGTCAGAAGGTATCTCTTGTAGTAAGTGCGTACTGTTAGAAATCCATTTTGTTAGTTTAAAGCCGCCAGCCTTGAAAAGCTGAACGAGCTCGTTGTATAAATTTTTAGCCTCTTGTAACGAGGGTACAGAGGAGACATAGTCGTCCATATAAAAATGGCGTTCAGCTGCCCAAGCTGCGGCGGGAAAGCGTGCGCGTTCATCCTCGGCGAGCTGTTTGACCACGCGCATAGCTAGGTATGGCGAACTAGAAACGCCGAACGATACGCAATTAAACTCGTAAGTATCGATGGGATCGTTCGAGTTGAACCTGAATAAAATGCGCTGGTAACGGTGATCGCCGGGTGAAAGTTTTATTTGGAAATACATTTTCTCAATATCGGCAGAAAGTGCGATTGAAAATAATCTTAAGTTGATCAACAGATCAAAAATGTTAGTCTGTAAGTTCGGTCCGGTATACAAAATGTCATTTAGCGAATGGCTGGTATTATTATTATTCAAAGTCTTACAACTCGCGTCTAGAACAATTCTAGTTCGCGATGATGTCTTTTCCGGGCGATAGACCGCATGATGGGGAATGTAGTAGCACGGACCTGGCTCAGGGTTTTTGGTTAAGTTTAAATAACCTTTAGTTATGTAATCTAAAAGTGTTTCATTGTAATCTTTACGTAACTCTGGAATAGAGTTTAACTTTTTCTCCAAGTTTATTAATCGGCGTTTAGCTATTTCGAATGAGCGACCGAGAACGGCTGGATCATTTTTGAAAGGAAGCGATACAGTATAGCGTCCGTTTTCATTGCGGGAGAACGTGTCTAAAAAGATACGTTCACAAGCGGAGTCATCGGAACTGATATGTTTTTTATTGGGAACGGACTCTAATTCCCAAAAGCGTTGCGTAATTTCCTCTAAATTCGATTCAGTAGTTTTAGAGTTATAAGCGAGAAAAGATTTTTCTTTCAAATGCGTAGGCGCGAGGCAATCTGCCTTTCCCATAAGTACGTAGCCGAGGGTCGTTTGTACACCGACTACGGACGAATCAGGAGACGTAACTTTGCGATTCCCTAAAAGAAACGGGAATAATTCGTTGCCAATCAAGCAATCAATATCTGTAGGTACATAATATTCTTCATCAGCGAGAGGTAAATTCTTTAAATGATTTAAATTATTTACATTTATAAAATCGTTTGGAATTTTGTCCGAAATCGTATTAATTACGCGTGCATCAATAGTGTATCTGCAGCGCTCGTCAAAGCGCGACTGAAGTGTGATGCGCGCCTGACCTTGAACTTGATGTTCTGAAAGGCCGATGCCTTGTAAGGATGACGTCACAGCATTAATTTTTAAGTTTAAGCGATCGCAAAATGATTTCGTTACGATGTGACACATAGAACCGCTGTCTAGGAGTACTCTCATCGTAAAGCGTTCTCCTAGGTTATTATAAACATAAACTACTGCGCTAGGTAATAAAATAGTAGTTGCATTATTTGAATGCAATTGTGTGCGAGATTGAAGCGCGATGTCATTCGTCAAACATAGCGTCGACGGAGGCGGGGCGTGCTCGGGCGCAACCGGTTTTTGCGATAAGACGCGAGTGTCACTAGCGGCGGAGTGGCTAGGAGTAGACGCCGCACGTTGGGTCGCGGGTTCGATTCCCGCGTACATGTGTAATTTTGAATGGTGAGACTTTCCACAGAAACATCTGATTTTCGATCTGCAATTTTTTATTGAATGAAAGCCCATACAATTTACACAGAGGCTATTGTTTCGGACAAATTGATTCCTAAAGGTAGGATCGCGTTCTAAAAATTTATCGCATCTGAACAGTGGATGGATATCTTTGCAATACGGACATTTCGGAGGATTTTTATCTAATGATGAAACGGAATTTGCGGGTGAATTATTCGACTTTGTGTCGTTATTATCATTAACGTGAAATGAGCGTGTGGGTATATTACGTTTAGTTTGCGGCGAGTTGTATTTATTGTTTTGTTTTGGAGGGTTTGAAGACGAGGTATTGCGTAACATATAAATTTTACTTTGTTCTTTTACGAACTGAACAATCGAATCGAAAGAAGGCATTTTCTCACTACGGTGTGCTTGTTCGAATAACGTTACAGTTTCTTTGTCTAGCTTAGTTAACGCCAGATGAGTAAATATAAAATCAGCTAAGTCATCGATTTCTAGACGTTTCAAAGCGGCTTGTGCGGAACAAAATTGTTCAATAAACAAATCAAGAGAACCTTGCGTGGACGTTTGACTGCCTTTAAAAGATAGAATTTGATCGAGATACATTGAAGCTAAAGTTCTTTTATCTTCATATTTTTCAATTAATGCGTTCCAAATTAGATCGTAATTAGCGGCAATAGGCTGAATACCCGAACAAACCAACAACGCTTTACCCGATAGCTTGCCTAGAAGGTATTGCACCTTCTCGGCGTTAGATAATTTTGAATTGTTGTGTATTAGCGAGCTAAAGTTCTCGTAAAACGCTGTCCATGTGTTTGGAGTGCCGTCGAAACTTCTTAGCTCCAAAGCGGGCAGTTTTTTAAGTAAATCTAAATTTTGCGTATTACCTTTTGCTAATTTGGCTAAGGCGTCTGTTTCAACTGATTTTATATGAGAATACAATTCATCGAACGATGCTAACGTATCAAAATTAATTAGGGCCTTTGGGTTAGCTTTCAAATTCATTAAATTTAACTGTTCCGTAGCAGAAATGAATTCTTGTCGCCACGTATCTAACATTTTGACTTTAATGAGAAATTGTTTAAGGACTGAATCACTAGATAGATTGCTCGTTTGATCGTATAATTTTTGTACATGCTTATAATAACTCTGTTGTTTAGCTTCTTGGAGGCGGATTTCAATTTGAAAATCGTTTTTGTCAGTCATTTTTACTTAGTGAATGTGAGGGGCGTAACTCGACACAATATGGCGGCGCAAAACGCGTATGGATGCTATGCTGACTGACAACTCGAAATATTGCGGCGGATGTATGTATGTGTATTGTGCGTGAAATATAGCGGAATGTATGCGGATTTATGCGGAATGGAGAAATATACTTATATAGCGGGATATCCAGGAGAGGATTAAGAGATATCCGAGTGAGAAGGACCAAGGAATATGGTGTGAAAATTGGTGAACGTGGGTGGGAAACTCAGGACTCACCTGCAGTCTCCTCTCGCCTTCGACAGCACTGGTTCACACACCATAACACCATATAACAAAATTTTTGTAAAGGGGCGGTAATTGTTCTGAGCACGCAAAAATTACGTGTTGCGGCGTTGACATTAGCGGGCATACTAGTCGTTGGATCTTCTTTTTCTTGACGCGGTCTCTTTTTGTCCTGAGTTGAGGGAAAGGGACAGGACAGGACTTATGGAAATATATTAATGTGTAATTGTGTGAACGGCGTGAACACAATTCAATGCTTGTGATGTTTCTTATTAGATCAGAAATTCTACCTCTACCACTGGAGATATTGGTTGTGCAAAACTATTATCTATTAGCAACTCTGGAATTAGGGATTAGTTCAGACACATACCTTTAATTGAGATTTACACTAGCGAAACCCTTCCATTACCCGGATGACATAGATTGAGATCTATTGAGATGGAAATAAGATATAATCCTAAATCAGTAGAATTAGTTTTGAGGCCAAAATATCTTTGAAATTGTACTCGTGACTGTAAAACTTTGTTACAATTTGAAATCGAGAATCACATTACAAAAATAATGCAGATAAACCCTATATGTATATAACGTGAAATAAGATCAAAAAAGGCGCAGACTGAAAATCAAAAGGACGTCGCTTCCCCTTCCGCCAACCCGTTAACCGCCACTCATTGCACTATGGTCGTACCGGCTCCTATTCACGCTTATTTGGAGAGAAATATTAGTCATATTCAGACATGACTAATACTATTCTTTATCACAATCAAAATATAAAAAAGTTATGTTAGTAAAAGTAGAGTTTTATTAAATACTTAATTGAATAAAATATCCATGATAATAGTAATATTTATCTCTATATAATAATACTGTTTATCCCGTATAATGATAGCTACAATATTTATTTGTGTAACGTATATGTAAGTTTATTTATCTGCGTATATATTTACGTTTATTATATAACTCTTTGGCTTTATATGTATTTATTTTGTACGCGGGTATGAGAGTGAAAATATATGCGGGAATAATATCTAATAGTAATCTAAACATGAAAAGTTTAAAGAAAATCTCTATTTTTAACCCCCGAAGCAAAACGACGGGGTGTTATAAGTTTGACGTGTGTGTGTGTGTGTGTGTGTGTGTGTGTGTGTGTGTGTGTGTGTGTGTGTGTGTGTGTGTGTGTGTGTGTGTGTGTGTGTGTGTGTGTGTGTGTGTGTGTGTGTGTGTGTCGGTGGCATCGTAGCAGCCAAACGGATGAACCGAATTTGAAAGGTGAATTAGTCGGGAGTGTTCTTAGCTATGTTTGATGAAAATCGGTTTAAAATAGCGAATATTTTTTTTTTCACATGTCGGGGGTGTTTTAAATTTTCAACTTACACTTGTTCATTTATAAATCTACAAAACGACTGAATAGAAAAGTTTTGTGTTTTTGACAATTGAAAGTATTTAATGGTTTTAATTGGTACTAAAGTTATCTTGGTACATTCCCGAATCTACCCCAGCCCCCATATAACAAAAATGACAGGACAAAAGTATCTGGTTAATCTTTTATGATAATGTGAAATATTTTCCTGAGCCTGCGGCTCGCGTCCATATCATATAGGACGCGATGCAGTAAAGATAAGGTATTCCCTTTCCAGACCAGTGACTCTATTGTTAATATCTTATGTAAGGCGGTATGTTAAAAGGAGCTAAAGACAGCCATAATAGGCAGCATTAGTCGGGCACTAATTTTAGTTGGCAACTTTCACTCATGGTAATTATCGTTCACTTTACCTATTTGAAAATTACAGTAATAAGAGCCGTTCTCATTAGGTGTAAATAATGCGGATGACCATTTCTTGAATACTTCTAAGCTGAAATTGCGTTTTAAGATTTCATTAGTTGACAGTGCATGATGATGGAGTTAAAAAGCATCTACATAATTTCTAAATTGGGATGTTGCCTATTTAAAAAAAAAATATTATTTCTTACCGATTAAATCACATCACACTTAATATTATAAAGCTGACAGCTTATATGTGTATGTGTGTGTATGTTTGCGTGTTTGTTACTCTTTCACGCAAAAACTACTGAACGGATTTGACTGAAATTTGGAATGGAGATAGCTCATACCCTGGATTAACACAAAGGCTACATTTTATCCCGGGAAATCAAATCAAAGTAAAATACGCGTCCACTGTTAGTTTTAAATGTGATAACCATTTTATTGATTAAACTACAAAACGTGTGTCAAATGTTTATGACGTCACAGATCACTATTTCATACAAGTTGCTTTACTATGCGTTACTACGCTATTACTACTACTACTATCTGTTTTGATGCTCGATAAAGAGGTGTTAGTTTGATTATTAGCAATATTCTCAATAATAGACTCTATATTAGCGATATTATCACGGTGCCAGCAATGGAAAAAACACGATCGAATGCTATGTAGGAACTAAGGGTTGCGTCGTCGAGTCATTCAGCCAGTGACCCCCGCAAGGCCAGCGCAAGGGAGCGTGAACTAAGAACACACACACACACATTACAATCGAAAAGTCATGTGATATTATACACAAAACTTTTAATATTTTTTCCTATAAGTATTTCTTAAATAATTTAGAGGACGACATTATACTACGACGAATATTCACGATGTGCACATGAATATTCTGGTAAAATAGGTAGGTACTTTCTGGGTAAAACACTAGGTGAAACAAATTTAAAATATTAACCGTTGTACACATAAAATATAATGCATGCCGATCCCTTCCAAAGTAATGTTTGGAAAACAGCAATATCGATGAATTTTATTTCTCATGGCTTAATACTTTAGGGAAATTTGTCCCCTTCAGGAATCTCCTCCGTTTCCCCTACTTTTATTGGACCCTCGCATCTGCGCTTCAAAGTTTGTTTACGTATCGAAAGTTAGTAGTGATTTAAACTCCCTTCTTGTTCTAGCTCTTGATTTCTAGGCGGGGTGCATAATATTAGGTATGTACTAATACTAAGGGCATAAAAGCCACTTTTACTGGCCTTCCACTTAAACTTCCACTTGGTTCTAAAACCGCAATTAGAAAAGCCAAGGACCAGACAGAGTGGTAGGCTATATTTACTTACTCCAGTAAGGTAATTTTATATGGACACGACCTTCGGCATTGAAGTGTGCGACCAAATTTCAAAATTATTTATTTCATGTAGGGCAACCAGTGGCTCTTATAACATGTATACGAGCCACTGTACTCGTATTTATGTCTATTCTTCTTTTTGAAAAATACGATGTAAATTGTTATTGAACCATACAGGGTAGAAAGCAATTAATATATTCTAAAATGAACTATAAAACATACTTGAAATATCACTTACGAGAACACTGCACCGTAATGCAAAGTTGTAGTAAAAGAGAGCGACATTTGAAAGCCGATATATTTATCACGTTTCGAGGTAAAGTCAGTGCACCTGGATATTTTAGTTGCAATAGGAAAATCGGCGGTAACCCCCTGCGGTTTGGTCTGACGCCTCGGGCAGGGCGATTCCGACAAGCTATAAATAGGGTGGCAGGCACCCACTCCTCTTAATCATGACCACCACCTGCGTCAGTACCTCCTACCTGTGAGAAACTCGAAATAAAGGAAGTTAGGCTAAATTAAGTTAAGCTATAAGAAGTTTTAGTCGTGATACTTTAATATTCAGTTCTGAGATGAGTTTTATGGTTTTAGTTTTATACCAGTTGATGGCCGCGATTTTGGTTGAGGTTTTTTAAATCGGAAACTCTCTTAACTCTCTCGGTGGTAGATTTGTGACATATCATAAGTGCTACAGGGTAGCCTACATGAAATAAATAAATTTTGATTTTGATTTTGATTTCTCTTACGCCTATGTATTATTCCAGACTATAATCTATTTCTGTGCCAAACAGCCAAATCGGTTCAGTTGTTACGACGTGATTGAGTAGTCAACATCCATCCAACCAAACTTTCGCATTTAGAATATTAGTAGGATACCTACCAGCTGAAATATTGATCGAAACTATATACTTGAAATCCGCCATATTATAATGACAGAGTATTTCATCAATTTGCATATTCTAATGCAGAATGAACGTCGATTTCATCATACTCAAAGATTTCATCTTATAAGTGATGTCACATTGTTTAAGTTTAGTTAAACAAGAAAATTATTGAATACCGATAATATCTTTTATAACTTTTGTGTTTACAGAAGTGAGTATTTAATTTAATATATTTTCTTTCCAAACTGAGACCTAAATCCTTATTTTCCTCACTTCGCCTTGTACCTATTATATTATTTTTGTTTATATTTTTCTTTAAATCTACAAATAAAGACTAACTTCTACATTGCATTCTATAAGCTTATCTTTATATTATATTGTCTGTCTGGAAAGATCACTTGTGATAAGTTCGCCCTTTCACTCTTATCTTGTCTAGCTATTAAGTACGTCGTATGTGTTTTAGGACCTACATCCCTTGTGCACGATATAAAGTTTTTATTAACTTACTCTTACACATATAATAGGTACGACCAAAGTAATGTGCCAATGTTATTCGATATGCCTACTCGTAAATATAATTTTATTATACTTTAGTGTACTCATGACATAGTGTTTTGAAATTTATTTTTCCGATAGTTAATTTACGTAAAGACGTCCACTAGTAATAAAACTGTTAGAAGTCAAATCTGGCAAGTCATTTGCAATGTGTACAGTGTTACATATTCAGCAAGTCAATTCCTGCAGATTTTACCTGCTCTGCAAGAAATTGTGGAATTTACTTGCCAGTCGACACTTTACTTCATATACCTATACATAAAGACCGAATAGTTTCTTATCTTTGAGTATTAAACTAACGAAAGGTTTCTGATACAATATCAATTTAATATCAGTTTTTCAATATCGCAATAAATGGTTTTCTATCTCATATTTATTTTTTTACTAGCTTTTGCTTTTATAATATGAGTAAGGAGTAAGAGTACCTACCCGTTTCTTTTATTAAAAACTAGCTGATATCCGCGACTTCGTACGCGTGGATTGAGTTTTCGAGTCCCACGGGAACTATATTTTTTCTCAGGATAAAAAGTAGCCTATGTTTAAAACCAAAGTATAGTCTATCTCTATTTTAAATTTCAGCCAAATCGGTCCAGTACTTTTTGAGCCAATTCTTTACAAACATACTTACTTACATACAAATCTTTCCTCTTTATAATATTTGTATAGAAAATATCTGAAAAAGCAGTGACAGCTCAGTGGTTACTGGACTGCGGTCTCCTGTTCGGACTGTCGCAGATTCAATCCTGGGCACACATCTCAGACTTCTCGGAGTTATGTGCGTTTAAGCAATTCAATATCACATGCTTCAACTGTGAAGGAAACCATCGTGAGGGAACTTGCACACCTGAGAGTCCGCCTAATTTTCTCAAAGGTGTGGGGAATATACAAATTCGCATTGGGTCAACGTGGTGAACCATGGACCTAGAACCCTTCTCTAAGAGGAGACCTGCGCTCAGTAGTGAGTTAATGGGTTGTTTATGATGATGATGATGATGTGAAAATACTTTGAGGCCAATGGAAATTCACTTGAACAACACAACATTTAAATTGTTCAGGCTTTTTCCATAACGCTTGAATGTTTCTGAATAGCGCCGTTAAGGCTCGTAAGCAGGTTACAGCTGCACGTCCGTCTGCATCTCTGCAGCTCGCTCGCAGACGCTCGTAAATAATCCTCTGGACCTGAAAAACGTTTCAGTGAATCCAATAAAATACGTATCCGCAGAGACTACGCCGCAGTAAGCTCGTTACCACGCCTAGACGATTTATTGAGATTTGAAGGCTGAAATATTGAAGGTATTCCACTTTGAAAATCTTTTATGAAACACTGCTTCTGTATTTCCTTTGTTTTAATTCCAATCAATTCCGAGCTTTGAAGAGATTAGTATAATCTGTATAATGGATAGGTGCCTACTCAGTCCAATTGAATGTTTTACTCAGACCACAAAGATGTGGACATATCATCGATTTGATACTTTCATGGCCACACCGATCCTGAATTTTATTCGCGGGAATTTCAATGGGACTAATGTCACTAGGAAAACTGAATACTACGAGGGTCTAAATAATACATTCTACGATTTCCTAATCTTTATTCCTAGCGGCTTTCGCACCTGTTTAAAGTCGCCTTTCAATATTTTTAGTGGAAGTTCTATAAGCACTTCCCTTTCGAAGTTCCCATTCCAACAACTTCCACCCAAGGACTACCTGTTGTCCCGAAAAACAGTGAGGTCCCGAAAAACCTAACTCCACTTGGACAAAGTCGCGGGTATAAGCTAGTTTGTAATAATAATAATTTATGTTAGGTTATATTCTATATCGCATATTTAACACCCATATCAATTTTAGCCCAGCGTTTGTTCCGAAATAATGATTATATTAAAACGTACAAAGACCTAATTTATCTGGTTGATCTTTCTGAATGTGAAATATTGTCATAGCCGGAGGCTCGCGTTTACATGACATGGGACACAATGACGCAGAGATAAGGTGTTCCCTTCCAAACCAGTGAGCCTATTGTCGGTCTCTTATGCTACGTGGTGGGGTATGTCCAAAGCAGTCAATGGCTCGGCCTTTACAAAACCCGTATTAAGGTCAGATACCAAACTATTAAAAAAATTATCATGATTCGAATTAAATAGCTTGAAATACATACACCGTGCGAAGCCAATTGCTCAACTCAGCAGATGGCCTACGGTGTGAACAGCAGTGATGCCAGATGGGCAGCAGTGATGCCAGATGGTCTCAGCGACGTACCCCTAGACTAATTTGGTTTCTCCCTAGAAATCCCCAAGAATACCCTCACCAAGCGGATAGCGGCATGCCGCGATTTTTGAAGCGTTTGGTTGTTTATGGCTAAAATTCGTTATCTTCAACGTAACGACCTCGAATAGCTGTTGTGGTGCTCAAGTAATTTAAAGATGGTAAAAAAACATCGCTACAAAACGTCAAGAACGTGATATATGGCAAAAAATTGTATTTGACTAGTTATTTTAATTTCCACTAAAAATCCCCCAAATCTTTTTTCCCCGTATTCTGCCCCTTACTCGGTCGAAAACCCCTGAAATCTAGGGGGAAATCCCCTGATCTGGCAATACTTTTGGGCAGTTATCGTTTATGTAGTGCAGACTCAGGTAGTTTGCCTAGTCTCCCACCTAAGACTTCTCATTGCGCGATAAAAAATGCTGAAGTGTCTTTTGTTTTGTACGAGTACGTCTGTTAGTCCGCCATGGCGGAATCGATTTTGAAGAGAGGCAGGAATAGCATGTAAAGGTGTACCAATAAAGAGTGGGATACTTTTGGTCCTGGTAAACAAAAAGCTCCTCCGGGATTTTTAGATAACCTAACCAACTAGATGAAGTTACTAGTATCAGCTTGTAGAAAAATAAAAACTGAACTCGACCATTATTTGAGATACATATTAAAATATTTGGCAGCAATGTTTGATATTTTTACCGAGTTATAAATAAAAACTGTGAATGAAAAAACAAAACAATGAATTTTCAGAATAAAAAATCCTTTCACTACGTACAACGTAAAAATGATTTAGGAATTTGATATTTCCGTGCAGGCGATAAAATGATAAGCGGAATAAATTTTAGACAGTTTAGTTCCCCTTTGGTGAAAATGGCTTCCTTTAGATAGAGAAAACGTATAATGGAATGCAATAACTCTTGACCGGGTGTGCGAAGAAATAACAGTGTGTCATATTTCACAACCCTCGAACATTTTTATAAAAGCGGACCATCTGCTTTTGACCCTTCATTCTTTTTGTTTCACGTATTATTTCTAAATCAGTAGTATAGAGATTCATTATTATACTCTACCTTACTTGCACAGTAGGTACCTGTTTAATAATAATATTATAACAAAGTTAACCACCGGGAAATGTTTATCCGGGCAGCGGCTGGCCATAAAGGAATATGGTTCTGTGTAACGTATAATAATATGGGCGAAACCGTTTAGTTCTTCTTAATTCAAGCTTACGATATCTCTAAATAGTATAAAGTATGGTAGGTATCTGCTATGTTTTTATTTGCGCACTAGGTTCTTCTAAAATATTCAAGAGATTCTGGTAATCATTTAGAAAATGCTGCAAATAATAATATACAGTAGAAAAATGGATTAGATGTAAATAACCATACCTAAATTATCCCCTAAGTTGGAGTATCTTTACGTAGGTCTCCCCTAAATACAATCCGTTATCCAATGTCATTTCCACCTTTAGGTGTTCTTTTTCTAAGCGTTCGAGAAAACGAAATTTACAGAAAGCGTCACCTAACTTAGCCTAGAGAGCCCGTAAAAGTTAGGGAACATTGGTGAAAACGGACATAAATCGCTTGGAAACTTATGACTTTATATTAATACATTGCATCTTTATGCGAAGCCGGGATTACACAATAATATTATATTAAATTCTATCGCGACCCCGCACGGGAAGCGCAGTGTTGGCAGACTGCGACTAGGTGAACCGACGACATCAAACAAGTCGCATGGAACCTCTGGATGCAGGCGGCGCAAGATCGAGACCTGTGGAAGTCCATGGAAAAGATCTATATATTATTCGTATTTGAATTACATAGTTTTAGCCGATATAACAACTAATTAATTCATAAAATTAACTTAAATCTAAATTACTTCTAAAGTCATGTGTGAATAAATTATTTTTAAACCTACTGACGATGATTTTTATGACGCGAAAATGCAGCACAGCTATAAAAATATGACATCGTTAATGAAGCCAAAACACAAAAATGAAACAATCGTAAAAGTTCAACTTATTCGTAAAAAGCACAGACCGAAAAATTACAACGTGAATGGCATTTCGCAAAGATTTTATCACCATTAAAACTAGCAATTTCATAAAGCAATCTCCATGTCACGCTGTGCTGTTATAAAACTTGCAGTATTTTACGGATAAATTCGGTATTACCGGCTCAGAGGGAATTACGGTGTCCAAAAAAAAATCTCAATAGAGGGGTGAGTGTTCTCTCCGTCTATAAAAACTTTGGGGAGTGAACGTGTAAGGAATAAACGTCACCGGAGCGGGGTGACTGCGGTCATTTCGCTAAACGAAGATCAGAATCGCAAGCTGTTAGCATAGAGATTGCCATCGAATGAAAGCCGACCGAAGTATTCCATCGCTGAATCGGAGGGCATCGAATATTGCGGCCCCGAAATAACCCACTACCGATTCCACTAATATTCTGCCACGCATTTAGCTGCTGATTTTCTCCCCTTTGTATAAATGGCTTATTGGCCACAATCAGGCTTTCTCTTCTCTGTATACGAAAATTACGACAAAGATAAGAAGTGCGTGGTATGAATTTCCACCCCTAATTAAAATTGGTTATTGCGTTAAGTGAGAAGTCTAGATTATTTATAATAAAAAATATTATGGGATAAATTGCATTTATTTACAAGATAGTGCCCGTACTATTTGTTTGTCTCCAAAGGTCTCCCGAATTCAAACAGCTATCTATGTGCTCACCAAGATACAGGGATAGCGTCCCTAAAATCACAAGTTTTTATTTTTTAACATTAAGCAACTTTTATTAATTCCGCGTTCATATTACAAAGTTTGTTACCCTTAGTTTCCTCTCGTATACTTCTCTACACACTTGTGACAATAACGTGAGAATCGGTGCAGCTGTTCCGAATTTTTTTTATTTTTTTTATTTGACAGATATTACAGATATATTAAGTGATTAAAGCCCATACAAACAGACAGGCAGAGAGACAAAAAATTAAAAAAACATGTTTTTAAAAACAAATTGAAGCGTCATATAAGTAGGTACTCACTACAGGAAGTCGCAGGGTTGTTTGTATTGATTTTGGACTAGGCAGTATGCACAGTATTTTTTATTTTTTACAATTGTATCGTTATTATGTTTACAGAATACTATCATGGAATACTACCATTACTATTTACCAATATGTTCTGAAGTATTACTTTTCTATTTTCAAATAAAATTTAAATATAAAAAAGAGATTTTGCTAAAGCCCTTTTCAAGTAACTTTCTTTTGAAGACCTATCGACATAGTCAAATGAAAGGGAAAAAATACGCCTAGCGAAAATTTCGAACCCGTCAATTGTTTTGTATTGAGAAAACTTTCTTTGTCATTTGATCGATGGCCTCTTGTCCATTAGGGCCTTTTAGAAGTTGTCCTTTCATTTATTGTATATTTTAACAATAAACGCGAAGTTTAGATAGGAAACTTTGCACTGATGGAAAATAAATAATAATTAATCATGTAAAAACCGTTATTGTATAATATGATTTTGAGAAATGAAGGCTAAGGTTCAGTTTAGAAATAATAGAGTTTGTATCAAAAATCAAAGCAATATAACAATACCTATTTATGAAGCGGAGGTAACTTTTTCTTAACTGACTCAATTTTCATATTGAAGTCGTCGTGAGACGAAGTCTACATGAGTTCGCTAAGTTTGTGCCAAGAAAATATTTTTTTTAGTTTTTTAACAAGTCGCGGCGCGGCGAGTCCGTTAAGTATCAAAGGTTGCTTGAATCTCACTAACGTAGACTTTGTTCAAGTTATTTACTTTAGAGCGCGCTCATTAGCTAAATGACCGTGTCTTATTGAAACAGTAATCAAAAGAGGACCTAACTTTGTAATGGCGCCTTTTGGAACTCTATACTACTACCATGTCTTTGAATTGTATCGTATGCAGTTTAATTATATCTTGGTCGACTGACTGGCTGGAAGTTTAAAATGATTATAAACTAGTGGTTCGCCCCGAACTGAGACCTCGCGATATCCCATAATTCCCAAAAGTTTTAATTATATATTGTAATAATTAACTTTTAACATTAGACGTAATAAAAAAAATAATAGTTGACATAAAACTGTTTTACTGACACAGCGCCATCTATTAGCATTATAGTGAAGCTATTAGCTTCACAATAATGCTAATAGATGGCGCATTAAAATTAAATAATTTCGTTTCTTTATAACATTTATCTAATTTTAGTATTTGTTGTTCAAGTACAGGATATAACTGAATTTTCAACCAAGTTTCACGTTCTAATATTCAGTAATTCAGAAGTTATAGGGCTCTGACAGACATTTAGACGGACACACTTCTCTGTCTAGTAGGCAAGCGCCCTAGTTGACTCAGAGAACTCGCTTCGCTCGTTCAAATACTAACGGCTTTTGTTATTAGAAGAATGATAACATATCCGAGGAAGTGATTTTTTTTAAATTTTGTAATTGAAGCGCTTAATGAATAATTGTGGAATCATCCTCCTTCGACAGTGTTTTTCCTTAATTACAATATGAGGTTGTTCAAGGGGAGGATCAATAAATTCCTGAAAAGCCGGGGACGCATTGGTGGTGCTTTCGGTACTAAAAGTGTTCATGGGCGGCGGTAATCACTTAACATCAAGTGACCCGTCCGCACGTTTGCCCGCTATTTATATTTAAAAAAAAAATTGTGCTAAAACTCTACAGCATCAATCAATCGTCGATTCTGAATTTAACGGCTATATTACCGAATGTTAAAAAGAAATCAATGAAATAGAGATACAATCTTTTATTTTACAGCGCAATGTCAATTTATTTTTATGAAGTCCAGCCATTAAATGGTTTTGGCAAACTGACCAAAATTATAAAGGCGATATTTTTATTTCACAGATATTTTTTAATGAATAAGATTCCATTAAAACAGATACTTCAATATCGATATCATAATATTGGAAGTAGATGCAATTATTATTTTTCTTTCTTTATATTAGTACGGCAGATTCACTTTTGTATTCTGTGTCGCCATTATGGTATATATGTTATGGAAAACACATAAAGGAAGTTGGGTATTTTAAAAATCATAATTATGGAGTCTGTTGCAAGATAGAGCGATTTAGAAGAGAGCGGAGAAAGCCCGCTCTTAACTTATCATAAGAGTCAGAATTTAGGCAAACTTGGAATAAATACACGTTTAAAAGTTAGAACATAATAATATAATCGCCGAAAACTTATGTGAAAATAAAATATTAAATTTTATAAAAACAAAATCCCGACTGCGTAAATAAAAACTGAAAAGGAAAAAACAAGTCTAGTAATCTAGAATTCTATTAAATATTTATACTGAAGGCGATCACAGATATTTTTAAGACTTGTTGCTTGTTGCTCTATACTAAAAACAGATTATCATGTGTGTAGAATCCTATAAGATTTTATAAATAACACAAATAAATTGTTCCTTTAATTAAATTAATAAAAAATACGGGGTATTGGTTTGCTCGGTTGATACTATTAATTATTATTATTTATTAATGTGGTATACAATAAAATGTGTGAATGAATAAACCAATATTCTTTGTTAAATAAAGCCGAGCAACCGAATTGGAAATGCCACATGAAAATAAATTGGTTTGTTCTAGCGATATATAGACACATAATATTATACGCATAGCATACATATGTATATGCGATCGGGACAACTCTGCAGTTGTTTTATCGAATAAATGCAGCTGATGGATTTGCATCCCGAATTTAATTTATCCGATATGCACGAGTTAGGTAGGTACACGAAAAAATCACCATTGCATCAAGCATCTATCATGGCAGCACGGACAATTTGATAACGTTTTTCAAATGAACTCCAATGGCATGCTCTGTTATTGTATCATAAATAAATAAAATTAAATATTGAAATAATTGAATAAAGAATACACCTTTAACCGAGAGCCTCTATAGCTGAACGGTTAAAGATGTGGACTGAAACTTTAAAGGTCGATGGTTCAATCCTTATTGTCGTATCCACTCGTGACACAAGCTTTTCGCATATTAATTGTCTTAATTTTACTTAACTAATTTTTATAATCGTAGAGTATCATATTTGCATACTACTAATTTAGTTGAATATTATAGACTGACAATATTTGTTACATACGTACCAACCCACTACAAAAATTCTGGTAAGTAAATAAATAATTATTTATTTTATTTATTTATTCAAATTTTAAGCTAATAATATCACATTATCTAATAGAGAAAGCACGGCTACCACCATGTAAAGGAACATGTCTCCGTCGTTCACCACTACCTTACTAGGAAATATAGAGAAATCTGGTTTATTTAGGTGTCGGAATTAAGCGGGGCCGTTCAAGCAACGGCAGAAGCCGTTTGCAAAGGGGAGGCGTCGAGGTGAATAATTGCTGCAATCACCGTCAAGCCACCTAAGCTATGATTGGGAGAAATTCAACCTCCATCACACACTTGCGCATTAATTGCATTTAAATTATATTAGTACTGTATACTGTATAGTTACTAGATGGCTAGCTTATTAGCTGCGGATAATGAAGTCCAGGGTTTGAGTCCCGAGTTTTCGAGAAATCCTCAGTAGCAGCTAGGAACTAGGAAGTATTCCGTTATACACCCCCTTGCCTCCGGAAGTCAAGTCAGTTATTTTCAAAGATTTTTGAAAATAACCCCTAAGGGAGTAAAAAAGGGGTTCGAAAAATCGAACATAACGTGGCAAAAGCTAGTTAAGCTATAATGGTATTTATGTTCTAAAGCTGCATCTTTCTATGCTAATATTAAAAGTAAAAGTTTGTATACGGCGGTGTCGAGATTAAATGAGGCTGCAGAGGCCACAAAGAGAAGGCGTTGAGGTGAGTAATTGCCGCGACCACGGCGAGCTGTGGCCGAGAGAATCTCACCCGATCGGTATTCCGTATTCAATAGTGTTTTATTAACTTAACTAGAAGCCCGCGCCGACTTCGTCCGGGTTGAAAATTAAATATTTGTTCTTGTGAGCTTCTTATAGGAGACGATTGTCAATAAGATCACCACAGGAACCACACGAATATCCCGCACCGATACCCGCCACCGTGCCCCGCCGCGCCAGCCGGCACCATTTTATTATTTTGTCGCGCGGAAATATTAATTTTCCGATAAATCCTAAGATATTTATTTAAATTGTATAGTGTAAAGGGCAAATATATTCTAAATTAAATACTTACGATAATAAACATATTTATTTAGATATAGATTGACATCACATCGGTTAAAGTAGCTTCGAAAATAATTCATTATTTTTAATCAAAATTTGAAAGATAGAAATGGTTACTGTAAGTTATCCTTAGAATATAGACATATGCTATCGCGGACTTTTTTTTAGAACTCTTTAAGAGGAACAATTCCCCCATACATCATTTTCATCCAATAATAGTATTTGACCCAGCGCACGCCTTGAAAACGTTTAAGAGTCAAAAAAAATTCCCACTTCTTTAACAAATTTGCACATAATATCTAGCCATAATACATTTATTAATATAATTATAGCCTATAACCATCTGGAATAATGTACCTTTGAAATCGTAAAAGAATTATTGTAATAGGTGCGGTGGTTCCAAAGTTTGCTCCGGACATACATACAAACTCACAAAATTCGCGCTCTCTCTTTATTATAATAGTATAGATTTACAATATAGTGCCGTACCTATGTCCACATTTATCTACACATTCTCTAATCGCGAGCGATTTGCTCTGAGAACTGATTTGAGTTTGAGAACTCCTTTTTTTGAGCTCGGTTAAAAATCAGTAAAGTCTACGACTTTCATGTAAGAAAATACATATGCGGACAAGCGATAATATTATGTGCTTACCTACATCACAAGTTACATTTCTGCAGTTATTCAACTCTGTCGCCTCCGAAAGCTTCGTTAAACTAAGCTTTGCCAGTGACAATTTTCCCTCAGATGGGAAAGTTACAGAACTACACTGCATGTCATTTGGCTAACCCAATTCAACTGTCGATTTTTAGAAATTACGTCACCACCCTGGCGACCTAGTTTAACGACTTCCATGACGAAGTGGTGAGTGATGTGGTCTTATAACTAGGAGGTCTCGGGTTAGATTCTGAATTGTCTCTGGTCTGGTGGCAGACTTTGTCCTACCGTCAAAGACGTGCCGCCAAGCGATTTAGCGTTCCGGCACGATGGCGATTAGAAACCGATTAGGGGTATAGGTTTTATGTACACTGCCGTACCCCTTCCAAGTTAGCTCGCTAGACTGTATCGTCACTTACCATCAGGTAAGATCGCAGTCAAGGACTATCTTGTCATCGAATGAAAAAGAACAACCCGGGCTTCGCACGGATGCAGTTTACAAATGATTAAATTGAATTATTGTTTAAATACATATCTATGTATTAATACAATAATAAATACTATCCTAATTTCTGAATTTTCCAAAATTTTTCTTTCATTCAAACCTTATTCGGACAGTTTTGTAAAATATTATGTTGACAACATCTTAAGCTGTTGTAACTTCTTAAACTTAGATTTGATTTTAGAGTTTTTGGAATTTTCAAATATGTACCATGCTGATTCGCACTACTTAAATAAAACAATACTAACAATATTATAATTAACTGCCAAAAGTAAGAGCCATATATATCAGGTTATTTTCAGTCGAAGGTAAAAGCGATACGTTCTTCCTTGACAGCTGAGCTTTTAGACTTTGGGAACTTTTATCGGATATCGAACGGGCGCGATTCCCGCGAGTTCTTCTGTCTATATTGAAATTTTAATACAAGAACTAAATTACATTACTCACATTTTATTACATGAGCAGGAAATTGTAAAAATCACGATGTTGCTCTATATCATGTAGTACATTGTACAAGTTTGTAAAAACTACCTATCTTATCTAAAATGTACAGATTGAAGTTCAAAAGTTTAACCCAAATAAGTATGCAGTAAAAGGAAGCGCAGCATAGGTGAACCCCTCACTAGGTGCACGGACGATCTCAGGCGACTAGCTCGAAACTGTTTGATGCAGGTGGCACAGGATCATGTTCTGTGGCGATAATTAAATGGGACCTATGTCCAGCTGTGGGCACTTATCCATTGAGATGATGATCCAGTAAATTGCAAAGTGTTTACCGATTGGTAAGACAGATTGCAATTACAATAGGTAAGAACCGCTGTAGAAAGATACCTTTGACTACAAATCTGGATTTAATTTTCAATCCATAGATCGTAAATTAGATTACATATAGTATTAATAAATGACATAAAGATAATAACATAATTTATATAAATTTTAAGCACTATTATTTAAATATATATATCTCTCTCCGTGCTCTCTATCTGGAATGTTTCCAATTTTGCGAAGCGAGCATGTTTATTGGCACAGTGAAGCATGTAATGTAAGTGTTGGCCTGGGCTGAGGGGAAACCTAGATATTTCGTACCATATTTGCTTTTAATATAAAATACGGCCAAAAGCTACAAAATACTGCAGTTATAAAGTATTCTAGATAATTTATTTAACACCAAATAAACTACCGCAATCATTGCTAAAATATTAGTTGCAACAAAGATGTTAAGTATACTTATTTTTGAAGAAACAATTTTGAAATGTTCTTTCACAAACTTAGCTACTTGAGACTCAAAATGTCAGTTAAAAAGTTTGTTTTCGCTGTTCGTTGTCTAGACAAAAGTACTGTCTTAACTAGCATCAACACAATCGTTCTACGGTTTCGTACTTTTATGCGTACATTTTAATTCCGATTATTTAATTCAAACTTACCGAACCATTACGCGGAATGTTTACCAAACCACGGGATTATTCTCAAACGGATCTATTAAAGTGCTCCTTGGCATTGTAAAGGCGTTTCAAATGCTTATTTGCATTCAAGAAGGCGGCTAAAAAGAGCAAGCGGTAGTATGCTGGTAGTAACGTTAGTACTCCGGCTCGCAGACAGAGGGCTCCCTTGATAGCGATTAGACGAACCTAATACCATTTACTTTCCAACTTCTCTGACTTACCGACCGTTACATGAACATTCGCTATTTATTTTACAGTACTTCGAAATCATCTTTAAACGGTAGGTTAAATTCTGCCACCAATTACATAGAACAGCAAAAATTGTTGATTATACGACTGCCTGAAAAAAGGAGTATATTGTTTTCAGGGTTCATGTATGTATGTAATATATGAACTCACATAATTATGTGAGTTCTTATATTCCACCATAACTTCTATACGCCTGACCCGATTTTGATGAATGAGCTATCGTTAGAATCCTTAGCTTATTTCGGGTGACATAGGCTAGCAAAATTTAAAAAAAAAATTGATGGGGTGACCATGCTCCCGCATTAAAGACTAAAGTTGAAAAAAATAAATTCAAAAATAAGATTAAGTATATAATCATCATTTAAAATATGATGAGTAGATTCCAAAAATATATAACATTATAGTTCAATACCCAGTGATTCACAAAAAAATATCATTTATAAATGTGAATAAGATTCCAAAGGTAATGACTGTAGTATTTAACTTTTTTAGTTTGTTTTTTGGCTGGGCAGTCGTATTTTTTAATATTTTTAATTATAGCTTGTTTTGCTTGGTATATTCATAGTATAATATTATATCGTGCGAACAATTATTATAAGGTAAAGCGACAGATATTGAGCAAATTTTTGTATTAAGTATAAAAGAGATCAATTCACACAATTTCCCGCGGGATTTCCTTCAAGATAAAATTAAAGAAATAGTTATTATACTCTCTATACATATATAAACAATTGCTGTTCGTTAATCTGGCTAAAACTCCAAATGGATCTATTTGAATGCTTTTTTTTGTTTGTTTGCTCTAACACAGCCTATAGGGGTGGTTTGAAAATTAAAAAAATCAGAGAAAACCCAAAAGAACCGTTGAAAAATCGAAAAAATCAAAATTGGCAGAATTTTTTTGTGAAGTTTTTGCTCAGAGAATAAACCCTGACATAGCATAGGCGCGCGTTTCTCAATTTTAGTACATTTTTCCATTTCTATATTTTCCCAAAAAGAATTTTTTTATTTTAAAATAATGAACAAAATCAAATTACTTCTAAAATTAAAACTAATAAATCTAAAACCTCGTCGTTGTACCCAAGATGCTGGTAGCATTGCCTCTATGAAAGGCCAAACTAATTAGGTAACTGCAAGCTCATTAACTTCAATATTCATTTTCACATATTAATTTTAATATTCTCATGTACACACTGTGTCTAAGTACCTATACCTATTATCCTATTTGCATTCAACAATGCAACTATAAAGTGGCAGTGGATATCTAATGTTAGTATTGAAGCTTGCAGACGAAGCGTTCCCCTGATAGTCATTAGACGATGTTAACTTTGCAACTTCCGTGCCATAGCAACCGCTATGAGCACATTTGCTATTTATTTTACAGTACTTTGAAATTGTTTTTAAGTGATTATCAAACTTTACGTTTATTCAGTTATTTGAATTTTCATCTAACGGTGAATGAAGCCACTATAAAAATACTAAAAAGATTTTATACTACTTTTAACAAGTTCATAAAGTTTCTCGTGACGTTATAAGATTAGGCAAGTACTTTGAAACTTGGTTGTAGTAATATTTTCCTTTTCTTCCTTAGGGTAATTACGGAAGGTAACAAAGAACACTGAGAAAATATGCTAAACTTAACGAAATTATAGCTCTACGGTCTACAACGTTCCTTACAAAACAATGTAAGTATAAATTGTACCTTCACTTTTCTCCACTTTACAATAATAATTACTTTTTATATATTTTTATAAAAAGTTTTCTCAAGTTAATTATAATAATTGATTAAAACAGACGGGCATCCCTTGGAACTTTTATAATTATTTGTAAGACTCTAGACGAACGGAAAGAAGATTTTACATAGTAGAAACGTGACATAAAACCTTTACACTTATCTAAAGATTCGTGTATTTTCTGTGCAATAATAAATGGGTATCAATTTTAAATAATAAAACTATTAAAATATGCGTGGGTTATTATAAGGTTCCATAATTATTATTCTCAAGTAATTGTGTTGCAACTGGAGGAATTCACGGAAAAGAGAATTTGTTCTGCAGAGAAGTCAGTCAAATAAGGCGTATTAGGTTTAAATAAATGATCAGCTTTAAAAATATTTAATTCTTCTTCCTTCTTCTTTATTTACTGATAGACTTTTATGTGTCTCGGTCGGCCATTCACAGTACCCAGTAGTAAATATTACATATATACCCAGAAAGAGACAAATAACTAAATATTCGTCGTAATCTCTGTCACCCATACCTACCTATATGACATTTTGTCACTTCGTATGAGAGAAATGAAGCTTTTCAAAGCCAAAGCCAGCTGGCTATCCATTTCCAAAGCTCGATGCCATCACTAACATATTGCCGCCTTGGGTTTAAGGTTAGGATTAAATTGAAAGCATTATAGGTACAGTGTGCAAGCAGAGCGGTAGGTACCTATAGAATAATTAGTATCGCTACCTCGCGTCTCATTTATCGTTGCCCGCTGGGAGAGGGTCAGCTGGCAGTAAATCTACCAAACTGAGCACTGCCGCCTTTGTACACTTGAAAATCTAATTACATTTGCAGAAATTAAGGCAGATAGTTTCAGCTATCTCCTGTATTTGCATTTTCTCTTTCTTATTTCCTGAATCCTTATAATAACTACCTGCTGCTAAAGAACGCATTTCGAAACAATTTTGCATTTTATTATTATAAATTATTATATTGTTAGTTTACGAATAAAAAAGTTTTTAATTCAAATTGCCGTTGCTTTAACAAAGTGTCATTGAATTGTCAAGTGAATCTACCAATCACAGATTATACTACCAATGATTAGAAATCTAAAAACTTTCGATAAACGTAGCCTAAATTACTTATTGTATGAGCCTTTGACTGTCTTTGAAAAGAAAGCTATATGTATTCCAAAGATTTGCTCCAGAGAATGGCTAGGCAGATAGACAGATAAATTGAATAAAAACGAATTGACATGACATCAAAATGCCATTGAAATAATAATCATTAGATAGAGTCAGTTATTTATAAATCGTCTTCGATCATAGAAAAAATATTTACTTAATTTATTGACACAACACGTTTATGCAAGTTTCAGAACGTATAGTATGAAAACCGTGGGTTACTTAATGTTCTCAGTGAAAACCACCCACCCTTTTAACATTTTTATTCAAATAAATAACTACCTACAGCTTCACTTACGGTAAAAGCCTTGCATTAATTAAGCGTTATATTGAAAAGATTCTTTCACTATACTTTCGACCTCATATAAGCTTTATGCTTCACGATACCCACTTTGATTAACTAGTGCAACGCAGACGGAGAAGTTTCTTCTTTAAGCTTTCATAACTTCTTCGACTTCGGCACGCGATAAAAGGAAAACTTTAAACATATTTGCTACCTATATTAAGACTTATTTTATACCGTACCTACGTGATTTTTATAATACGAGTATTAATGTTACAACGAAAATGAAAAATACAAAGAATTTCAAATGCTTTGTCTATTTATAGCTACTAATAAAATAACAGGAATAATTGTATTCAATAAATCTACAATATTAACCAGACTGGTAAAAGTATTTATTTAATTTGAATTTCTACAGACATTTACACTGCATTTACATAGTTATAGTTCTTGCAACTCACAAGATGCATAGCTCATGGTTGTGTGGGTGTCGTATTTGTATAAATGTGAGAGAGAGCTTGCTCGCGCCTCCCACCTAGGCTCCGACAAGCACACACACTTACGCAATGTGCATACACACGACGTAACCACAAGTAAATCTCACGTGCCCTCGTGAAATGCAAGAACTATAATACTATTAAAATATGACAAAACGTCATCATAAACCAGCAGGAGGAAGTACCTACTAAGGACGTGTAACAGTAGGTTATGGGATTACTTTTATTTCACGAAATATATGAAATGTAAATTAATTAAAGTGCTTCGATGATGTATGATTGATGGGCTTAAAAGATTTTAAGAATTAAAACAATAAAATGTTTGTATACGAATAGAACTGTCTGAAAATAAATAAAATACGTACACAATTGAGTACCGATTTACAGATTAGGTTAATCCATCCATATCCCCATAGCATTATTTTTTTGATTCACAGTCACAAAATATGATTAACTAACAAATAAACAACTAAAAAATATTACAAAAAATCGCCATTGCATCTGAATAGTTTAAATTAGATAATGAGAAAAATGAGTGAGAATTCTAGCACGATAGCTTCATTTTCTCTCGATCATTGTTTAGCCGGCTTGGCTTTGATTGTGGCAATTATTCACCTCACCGCCTCCCCTTTTGCTGCGAACGATCCTAGTCTCTGCTCTAACACCTTGACTTTATACAGTTACCACTACTGTAAATTATATGCTTTGGACAGTAGTGGTTTTATAACAATTTGTTGTATACTTTTATAAAATGAAAACTCCGTCATCTGATTTAGATATACATGCACAATCAGAAAAAGGCAAGTGGTTCTTATACGACTTGCAAGATTTGACCTGAACAAACATACATACGTTCAAACATACATTGCAAGTTAAATAAAAGCTTCTAAATACCTTCTTTCTAGAACAAAAAACACATTATAAATACAAAGGTTTCGCTAATTCGATATTCGTTGGGATATTGTGAACGGAAGTATTTAAAAGACGAGTACAAATCGAAATTCTTCGCATCATTGCTTAGTTGGATTGACAGTGATTACGGTAATTATTTATCTCGATGCTTCAATTTCACAGAAAGACAAAACATTGCTTTTCTTTGTTTATACACATAAATAAAACAGGTAGTAACTCCATAAAAAATCTAGAAAAAAACACAGAAAAAATTGCGCACACGACATGACCATGACTGACCATGACCAATTAGAAACAAAATAGACACAGAGAAATATAAATATAAATGATGAATAATAATAATAAATAAAAAAATGTATTCTATTCTATTACAATTTTTGCAATTTAAAAATTTCGTAGAAAATATTCCTCGTGTATCCATATAAATATTATTGTTTTAGAATTGGCAATCTACAGAAATCTCTATTTATCGCTCCAATAAACATGATCATTGTACGAGTAGAGACGGCAAATATGAACATAAAAAAGACGCGATATTTTGAAGAGATTAAGGGCAAAGTTTTCTTATTCTATACAATAATATATCTTGTTATATTGTGTGGCACAGATTTTAAAAATAAGCTTTGTAAAAAATAAGCAGACAAAGGAGAACGGTAACAAGTTCCTGAAAATCCATGTGAATGTTCATAACATAAAAATTCTCTTCCGTAGAGATGACCTTACAGTAAATATGAACAAAGGAATAAACCAACCTACCAATGCACTGTATTGATTGAGCTTCAGTTGGCCGCAATATGGAAGATTTGTTGAGAATAACGGCTGAGCAGATAGCTCGAGTGGCCATTACAGATATCATGAGCTCACTGCGATCGAGAACACCCATACCTATGAGTACGTTGCACTCGAGTTTCTACCGTCTATGGAATGGATGCACTTTACACTGTTACGTAACAATAATAAAAGAATAACTTATTTATCCAAATACAATAATTTAACAATTTTTTTTTAATTTAAAAAAAATTATAAAAGCACGAGACTCTTTATCCATTACTGGGAAGACTTGAATTGATCTATACGTTATTTTTAATGGATACCGATTGTTTAAAAGTCAATAGTATTTAAGCGAATACCAGCTTAGTGGACTTGTTTTTTCCTTTTCAGTTATTATGCAGTCGGGATTTTAACTTTTTTAAAAGCATAACTACGAGCTTTTTTTTAAGCATAGCAGATTGCTTAACTACGAGCTGTATTTCTAAGCATGGCTGCAAGATAGCTTTTAAAAAAGTTTGTCGCCGGCTCAAAATTAGTTACTTCTAGTTTTTTGTCCCTTTTTAGTTATTTCTATCGTTGGTTAAATTTTTTTTAAAGTAATTATTATCGTACAGTGGGCCAAAAATGCCGAGATATACTAGGACGACGATGACTATGGTAGAATGACGGTGTGACTGCAGTTTATGCGTCGCGTCGTCCCGCATTTCTATGATAGAAATGAATGTATAGTGAAACTCGAGGCAAGGACAGGATATTTGTTTTATTGCTTTCAGAAGATGGGATAGAATTTCATTTTAAACTAGCACTTTTAGCTTATTGGTATCATTTATTACACTAAATAAATTATCTTAGTAAATTATATAAACAATAATATTTTTAAATTAAAAAAGGATTTCTTCCTAATCAAACATTTGAAAATCTTAATAAGCTAACAATTTAGTAAATACGTTAATTGTGGCACCGAGTGCCAATTTAAAGACTACGAAATATGAATGCCCATATTTCAGTCATTTAAAAATTATAAAAATTATTTTAAACTTGAACTTAATGGTTTCTCCAAACAATGGTGAACGTTTCTTGTATTTTGTCTCATCAAAGATTTCCACATTTTTTTAAAAGTCAGAGACACTCCAGGAAACAAGCTATTTGAAAAAACAAGGTCCTTTTAATAATAAAACAAATCCGACATTGATAAAATATTTAATTAATTCAGTAAGTATATTAAAATTTATACTCTTGAATTTGCATAAGAACCATAGCCTACTCAGTATTCTTCGCACGTTTCTCTTCCTGATCAGATTCAACCGCGATTACTTGACCTTAATCTGAATCCTTGCGACTCGTTTGATGTCGTCGGTCCTCCTAATGAACCTACAGGCTGGATGCAGGCTGCGGATTAACAAGGGCTATGGGAGAGTGACCTTTGTCCAACAATATGTCTATCGCTTGATAAAGAGGAAGTGGCAGAATCTGAAATCTGACAAAAAATACAGATAGGTTTTCCTGGCCTGCCGTGGTGAGCACTGTGGTCTTAATTGCAAGGTATCAGGTTCGATTCCCGGTGAGGTGAGTTTAAATTTCTGGCACGATGGCGTGAATAAATTAATTAATGGTAGGGCTTAACTAAAAACTGCCATGCCCGCCGAGTTAGCCCACTACCGTTTTAGACTACAAAGTCACTTACCATTCGAAGATCGCAGATTTGCTTAAGAACGTAGTCAAGGGCTATCCTGTCAAGTTTAAAAAAATATTATAAGCCGCAACGGTCAGGGTAGGGCGGTTCAAACCCCGTCGGATTCACTAGATATAATTGTCGTCATTACTCCTAGCACAAGCTATACGCTAAGTGAAGGGAAAGAGGAATATTAGTCATGCTCAACATGGACACTGGACAGTATTCTTAAAAAAATATATATCCATTTTGGTAAATCAAGTGAATGCTACACTTCCCTAACTCCATACCAAAAATCCACAATCACTAGTCGTCGCTAGATTTCTGTACTTATTCCAACCAGTTGCCTTCGTAAGCATCGTTAAGCTAAGCATTGTCTGCAGTGATATAAGTATTAGAGAAGACTTTACTTTTTGGAGTTTATTTCTTTGAAATAACTGCCAGCAATAATGCCAAGCCAATATATTTCAAAATCATATTATTTATCCTTAGTTAATTCCATATGACTGGCCTCTGCCGTAACGGAATGACCGTATTCAATACAATTTAAATAAAATCGGCTTAAAAACCTAATAGCTTTGCATACTCTGGATATTTCTCTACGGATTTATTTTATTTTAATACTGATTGAGCTTCATTTTACAATCTGAAAAAAACTGGCAAAGCTCTGATAATATGTAAAAATGTATGCAAGTGAAATTATTTGCCAAGTGATTGCGCCGTTACACTGTTAATTCCGCCTTCATGAAAATCGGTCTAGCCTTTCTAGAGTTATAAGTGTTTTAACAAACCCAACTTTGTTATATAGTATACGGGATAAAAAGTATTCTATGACCATCTTCTTCTTCTAAGCTACCTCCCCACCAATTTTCAGCCAAATCGGTTCAGTCGTTCTTGAGTTATAAATAGTGTAACTAACACGACTTTTTTTTATATAATATAGATTGTCAACCATGAACAATTTTCACTATCACGAAAAACCCAAATTCGCTACAGCAAAACCTGCATCACTCCTCGAAACAATTTGTAGAGAAAAGGTAAACATTGAGAAAATTCATAATTTGCACAAGAGCCACGGGGTATTTGGTATTCCCCTCACGTTTCACTCCGAGATAAGTTTCAACCACAATTACCTGACCGTTCAGGCGTGGGGAAATGTATTGGCACCTTCAGCAAACCCACCTCCGATTGCGCCTTCAGTCTGATACTAATCTTGAATATTATATTTACAATCCAGCTTTGAGCTTAGACAACTTTATTTACCAAAGAAATCTGAAGTTTTTGAATAAAAATGTTTTGGTAAAAAAATCTATCTTAAACTATACTAGCTGTTGCCTGCGATTTCGTCCGCGTCAATTTCTGTTATTATGATCGCGATTAAGAAGTTTTTAAAAGAATATATTTTAAATATGGATAATTTTCCCCGTTTTTGCAACATTTTTCACTGATGCTTCGCTCTTATTAGTCGCAGCCTAAAGCCCCTTCCTCGATAAATGGACTATCCTACACAAAAAGAATTTTTCAATTCGAACCAGTAGTTCCTGAAATTAGCGCGTCCAAACAAACTCTTCAACTTTATATATTAGCATAGATTTATTTACTGTCTAAAAGGTTTTTAATAGATTAAAGTAGTTTAAATATGGCCACTTACTCGTTGATCGCTTCGAAACTGGGCTTTGTACAGAACGATTCGTCAACAACAGATCAGTCAATTTATTTAATGTCAAAAGCCATTTGATTAGATTCGTCGTAAATTCGGTGATAGAAACAAAATTTGCGTTTCTGCTACAGTGACAGCTGAAACACAATCGTTTTCAGTTGAATTGCGTCAGAGTAATCAGTGTCAGTGTGATTATCTAAAGTTTGTTGATAGAAGATTGCAGAACGACAAAGTGGTTCAAAGATTTAATGCCGACACAACTAGAAAGCGCGGCTTCCTGTGGGATAATTAGTATCGCTACCTCGCGTCTCATTTATCGCACTCCGTTGGGACACGGGATAGGGTCAGCTGGCAATAAATCTAGCGAACTGAGTAGGTACTGTCGCCTTTGTACACATGAAATCCAATTACATTTCAGGATAATTACTGTTTACTTAGACCGAAGACCGATTATTGCTTAAGATAAAGGGTAAACAAATATGGGATGGTTTATTTTACACCGAGCTCTTGCACAGATGGGGCACGGTTCAACGGATTGTAATTTGACATAATATAAAACAATTTATGCTAGGACGTGCCGCGCCCATATCTTGTAAGGGTGCAAAATTGTGAATTATCCGTCCACGACATTGCCTTGCTGAAGTCAAGGCCTGTAATCGTTGAAATATAAATTAAGCATTAGCGCCAAATATACTATTGAGACTTCCCATGCTCTCCTCTTCCTTCCTATTCCAAGGCCTTTCCCTTGATAGGCAAGGGCCTCGTCTGGAGTATTGTTACTCGGTTAAGAGACTATCACCGGAAAAGTGATCTATCCTGAGACTCAACCGGGTAAAAATGGTATACCTCAGCACCCGCACGTTGGCTTGAAGCCATTGTAAAGGACCCGCACTCTCTTTTGGAATTCTTCCTCTTTACAAGCTTTTTTATTTCGTTCATTATTGGACGTATCCCTCCTCATCATGTGCCACGCCATTCCTTATAACGTGATATTGTGCCATTCTCATCCAAATATCTCCCGGTAGTAATACCAGCGGGATGGTTGTATACCCAAAATCCTTTTTCCGGTACGTGGTCTCCATTTATGAACCAAGAGTCCATCGGTCATTTAGTCTACATACTCGTACCTACCTATATTCGCCCTGCTTATTTCTATTTTAACGAAAGTTCAAAGACACTTTCACAAAAATTTTTTTTACTTATAGACTTATAGAAGTTTAATTAGGTATAACACTGAAATGAAGACTGATGCCAAAGTTACTTCTTAAAGTTGTCTTAAGTACCCACCCTGACTTCAGTAAACGACAAAAGTAAGCTTCGTAAATGTCAACTTAGTCATTTTAATATTATAAAATGCTACTTGCACCCTTTCTCAAGAATAAAGTAGTAAACCTACATATTTTCAAGTTAACTGTTACTATGTTTAAGTTATAGATTGTAGCTATAACTTTTATTGAAACTAAATCAAATTAAGTTTACATCTCTTAGAACAATGTTAGAAAAAACGGTTCTTATTCTTTATACTCTTAAATGTAAATATTTATAAAAAGTAATGTGCATTTTAGTAATATTACTAGCTTTTGTTCGCAGCTTCGCTCACTTTAAGTTTGATTTTTCAAACCCCTATTTAATCCCCTTAGGGGTTGAATTTTCAAAATCTTATCTTAGCCTATGTCGTAATTGTGGTTTGAGTTGTGCGTTGATAGATCAATGTGTCAGTCAATCAGTCAGTCAGTGACCTTTTCCTTTTATAAATTTAGATTATCTACATCAAGACACAATCATAATAATTGAATAATAAAAATAAATCTTATTATGTGGAGCAGCCGTATGTAAAGCGCATTTTAATACAGACTACATAGCGTCGTCGACTGCCAGTTTAATTTATAATTGAATATGGGTAACAGTGGTCGTAATGAAGTACTCGTAACTGTATTCAGTGCATGCACGACGATAAATTACATCGATTTTTAAACCAGTTAATTTTGATTACTTATACGATTGATTGATCCGTTTTATATATACAATGTTTTTTTTTATTGCGAGATAGGCTTGCGCTCGACGACAGTTATTGCTGGAAAGTACTGATGAGGTCTTGGTTAGAGCGCGCTTGCTAGAAGAATTCCTATTATTTCTTGCATTGAAACTACTTAAATTAATTATCGTGTGCATTTAGATATTACGCAAGTGAAACAATTTTTAAAATATTTCACTTTCCAGTTTCTTTTATAAGATTCTTCTCTAAGATAAGAGCCTACTTAAAATTAATAAGTTTGATTTCCTTGATTTGTCTTTACAAACCAAGGAAATCGATTTTGTAACTACTGTAGGTGGCCAAAGTGGGTCTACGTCTGTGATGTCGTGCTTTGTTATATTGCATGCTACGAAATAGCTACGAAGCTACGAACTTTACAGCAGGATTATCGTCGCCAGTGACAGGGCGCTGCGTACACGGAGCAACTTCAAATGCCGAAGCTGACAATTTTTTTTAATTTTCCATAACAGTTGCGACCATCGAAACTGGCAACAAGAGTTGCTACGTCTGCGCAGTTTTTTTTTTTTGAAAAATATAATAACCGCTAGTTACGAGTTTCTACTACGTGTGTGCAAAGTCTAAAACTATCCTGGATCCATGTCGGAATCATCTTGGTTGTAAATACACAGATTATTCACTTTACCTCCTCCCTTTATAGGCAACCACTGTCACTCCTCTAAAAACTTCACTTTATTCTGACCCCGCCATAAACAAGCCTTTATTTTCATAACTAGGGAAAAGTGTTCAATAATGGAGGTTCCTTTGAAGGACCTTGTTTACACTGTCTATTAATGGACCTCTATTAATTTTATAAAGGAAAGCACCATTTCAGTACCTAGAACAGTATTAAAATGATATTTCATATTTTGGTCACATTTAATAATAAATATTCGGTAACTGCCTATATCTAGAATATTCTAAAAGAATTTAATTTTGCAATATTGTTAAGTCTTAACTTCTACAAAGATAAAAACAGATTTTTTATTTCTTTATAATGAGTTCAAAGAACGGTTGAATTAAAGGTCAATCAAAGAATATAATAAGAATATATTTAAATAGAGACAAAAAACTATATCATTAAAAACTCCCTATTTTTACGGTTTTTCATTTATTGGCTATCATAGTTTCGCTCATTCATCTCTAACGTCTCTAACCCATCACCGGATCACTACTGGGTGCAGGTCTCCTGTCGAATACGTCACACACACACACACACACACACAGCGGTTATCATACAGTCAAATGGACCATCACACACGGCCAAGATAATTTTACCTATAGGAAAGGATTTTGATGTCTTAACCACTAGATCATCACGGCTTGTCGTAGTTTACATAAAATTGGAAGCTAAAGTTAACATACAGAAAGAAACAATATGGATTCAATTAAATTGTAACATTTCCAAATACCTCTTAAATTACTCGTATGTCCATACATGGAAAAAAGGGGCTATTCAGTCCCGACGCTCTTATTTCTCCGGTCTAATGATGTTGAACGATGCGACAGCCTCTGCATATTCAAGATAGCACCCGTCATTTTAAAAAAATGGCCGCCCTTTCAGCTCCCTTTCATATAAAGAACCCTTTCGTTTTCAAAAAGGATAGAAGGCGGCTCGATATCTTTGAAATATTCGGCGACTCATGTTGGATAGCATTATGTAGTTTTTTTGGGTTTGATTTTAATTAAAAACCAAACTCTGTAGCAGACTCGACGTAATTATTTAGCTTTCTATGAGCAGACCTTCGATGCTTAAGAGAGAGAAAAACATTTACGTCATGTGGACTTAATTTTTATGAATAGACAAAAAACTGGCTAAGTTTGAGTTGGACTAACGTAAAAAGGGTTTTTAGAATTTATATTGTGTGGTGGTATATAATATTAATTCTAGAAAATAACTTGAATAGAGATAATATGCCAACGCAACATCGAGGAACCAAAAAAATGGGGCAATTAAAATTGTAGCGTCTGACCAACAATTCGAGCATCCTCTGAGTTCGGAACTCTAATTTTGTTCATTACTATGAAATATCTATTATCTGGCTGTACCTGATACCTCTACAATATTATTGAAACTTATGTATTTACATTCTTGAGATAGAGCAACGAAACAAAAGACGATTGAGACGAAACAAATGAAAAAGTAGGTATTTGTGTATTTTTACAACAAAAATGCAAGGACATTTATTTTCTTTCTGATTCTACTTACAAAAAGAATAAAAACTTAGTTCTTCTATATTTTTCCTTTGTCGGGCTGCGTAGTCTAGGTAGGTACTTATAAAAGCTTGCATCAGAAGTTTTCCTCTCTACATTGACTGCGAGGCTACCTAATTTATGCAAATAGGTATTTTCTTAAACATAAAATAATAATTATGCAACTTTTATTATGTTATGCCAGTCAAAGAGTGAAAACCTCTTGAGAGTCGAGATATAAATTGGGTATTCATCCGCTTAATTTAATTTATTTATGTATGCCATTCAGGAAACTGCATTTTGATACCTATTGCTACAAAGTAGCAATAAACACTTCACACAAAATTAAATGTGAAAAAGTTTTTCAGAAAATTCAGCAGCCTATTTAATATACCGAATATGAATCTAAAGAAGTGTACAGTGTTACCTTTTAACTTTGAAATATCAAAATTAGTTTATTAGGAACATGTAACGACTGCTTCAAGATCACAAATATGGTAATAGGGGTGAAAAACTTGAGAGCTTACTAAAATTGATCATGACCTCAAGGACCCATGACAAAAAATCAGCGAGAAAATCAAGATTTACAAATTGTAATAAATACGTTACTAAAACGAAATTATGTCACATCTAGGTACAGTAGAATCCCGATTATCCGGATCAAATAAAACCAGGGGTATTCCGTATAATCGAAAATCCGGATAATCGATTTCAAAGCAAATGAATTACAAAGTACCTATGTAATTTAAAATTTTGGTTCAAAATAACTTGTTATTGATCTTTGACGTAATCAATCACATCTTTTGTGTGATCACGAATGAGTTCGGATAATCGGATGTTCGGATAATCGATGTTCGGATAATCGGGATTCTACTGTATATAGATTATTCTTTCTATTCAATGGTATGAAATAGTTCTGGTTCTTCGGTGGTTTTTATGAGTCAACTTGCAGTCGAACGGCTTGCTCTCTGCGAATAAATACTTAACTGCTGGCTCACTTATTGTGTTGCTAGAAAGTTTCTGTTCGCGGTCAAGCTCAACTCATAACTTCACAAAACTTCAAAGCCGCAGTTTTCAATTTGGTTTTTCTCCAATAAAAAATTGAAATAAGAAAAGATCGTTCCTTTTCTTATGCCTGTGGAATTCTGTTTAATTTTAGACAAAGCACTATTATTAAGACAAGTATAACATTGTAATACTATCCTACTAATAATATAAGCCCGAAAGTTTGGATGTATGAATGGATGTTTGTTACTCAATCACGCCGCAACAACTGAACAGATTAGCCTGATAGGCACAAAAATATAGATTATAGTCTGGAGTAACACAGGCTACTTTTTATCCCGGAAAATAAGAGAGTTCCCGTAGGAATTTAAAAATTAAAATCCACGCGTACAAAGTCGCGGGCAACAGCTAGTTATTATTAAATCGCTAAAAGGTTACAAATGTAGTAGTGTAGTGAAGCATTTTTCAGTCAACTATAATAATTTAAATCAAGAATATTAGGCACTATACACAACAACTAACAGCAATTTCGATAAAAATATAAACTCTCCAGAAAGTTTTTAAAAGAAACGACGCTAAAACAGCTCTAAATATAGCATTTCACTTCCGAGTTTTAGTGCGTGCATTCAGAATACATATTTTTAAACTCTCTACCACAAGTAATGCAACTAAACGAGTATCAAAAACTTTGCGCCCAAAGTTTCCTCCAAGTTGCTTGAAAAGCACCGTATGAATATTCACAAACGCCTGGGGATTACTCGCGTACACAAAACTGTTTTAACAAGCACATTAAGTGCTGTTATATGTATCCGGTTAAATTTTTATCTCTGAATTTTTAAGAAAGTATCTAATCCTGCAGCAAATACCATACAATAGATTTTAAGGCCGGGGACGCGAATTCCATTTTCGGTCATGCTAGATGCGTTTTTTATTCAATAATCCTATTAATATTATAAATGCGAAACTTTGTATGTTTGTTATTCAAGCACGTCGCAACGACTGAATCGATTTGGCTGAAATTTGATTATAGTCTGGAATAGCATAGGCTACTTTTTATTCCGGGAAATAAGAGAGTCCCCGTGGGAATAATAAACCTTAATCCACGCGAACGAAGTCGCGGGTACCATCTAGTATTTTCATAAAAGATTAAGACGACGCATAGGAGAAGGTACCTATACAACAAGGCGCTATAACTTTTAATTATGTCCTCCCGACTGAATTCCGCAACGGCAGTCGTTCCCCATTCCCCACAGAGATTAGCCATTTACGCCATAAAATACGAGTATGTGTGCACCTCTTATGTCCACTTTCTATTCCTTCACTCTCATAGTTTAATGGAACGGAAAATATAACACGACTGGAAACAGGTTCGAAGCAAGACCGACCGCTTTACTTCTGCGTTCTGTCCGGGACACAGGCTGACACACCCCAAGTTCCTAACTCCGGGATAGTACTAAGAGAATTTCTTCACGGAAAACTTAATACCTACCGAGGTGTTTATGGCCTGACCAAGGAATCGAACTCAGGACCTCGTCATCCGCAGAGAAACATACGTAAATAATAATTGTAATTATATTCAGCCCGCATAACACAATACATTTTAGTAATCAAAAAAAATCTTACAATAAAAAAAAAATAATATAACAAAGTAACCTACTTACTGATTATTACACTAACAAAGAAGTCAAAACTTTTATGTAGACAGAAACTTACAACGCAATCCTCAGGTAGAGTATAAAAGCAACGTTAAATTGCTCCCAAGAGGGTTCTTAGTCCAGCGTTCTAAACCAGATTATCTACATCTTAGAGCAAATTCTAACTTGTATGAAGTAATGCAAATAACGTAAACTTATAACGCAAAGTACATCTCCTACAATGTGGAGCCTGATTAATTAATCGTCAGGGTATGTACCTATTAAGTGAGAAAAATAATTAATATCAATTTTAATATTTAAGAAATTTTATCATAAATGAAAAGAAGGACCTACCTACCTCTAAGTACTGTTAGTACTCAATATAACTTATTTCTTTTTCTGATTTCATGTATTTTGACTGCGATCTCGCCTGATGATAAGTGAAGATGCAGCCTAAGATGGTGCACGCTTGCCTGGAAGACGCCTATTCACTCTTGATTTAAAGACTCTGCTTGTGCTTTCCCATCTGTAGTAGAAAGTTCTTTTATTTTAAGTAAATAAATAAAAGAAATTAATCAAACACAAAAGCAATATCACTCTGAACTAAAATTACAATTTTGCTAATAATGTTTAACCTATTTTAAAATCAATTAGAATATCATGATTTTGACTTTGATTAAATAAAACTGCTTACCTACTTCTAAATCTACTTCAACTATTTCGTTCGACACAAAGGACTATAAAGTTTAATCTATTATTTACCTCCAGATGAAACCCAAGAAATGTAAAGTACGACCTGGCTGCCATCTTGAATGCAAATAAGCATTTGAAACGCCCTTACAATGTTGAGACGCAGTTTATTAGAATTGTTCGAGCGTAATCCTGCGTATCGGAAACTTTGTACGCACTACCTAGGTATTATTGCTAAAGGGATGATTCACACATTCAAATACTGTCGCACTCAGAGACATCGTACTGTACAACGTGTATTGATGCTCCGAAATAATACTGAAGGAGGTGAATGTGCTCATAAAACTGAACAACTTTCCCCAAGGAACATAGGTCGAAATGTGAAAAAAAATATTTGGACCTCCCATACAAAATTGACGATCAGCTGATTGATTTACTATGGGAGGTAAAATTTTTTTTTTCATATTTCGACCTAGGTTCCTTGGGGAAAGTTGTTCAGTTTTATGAGCACATTCACCTCCTTCAGTATTATTTCGGAGTTTCAATACACGTTATATATTTATACGAAAGTATGTTGTTTGTTTGTTTCGACTTCAAGCACGCAGCAACGAATCGACGTGTTTTTTTTAAGGATAAGTTGCAGATGCGATTTTCTAATCGCCTCTGATTGTACGATACTTGGCTATAAGCTAAAATTCATTGTTGCAGAAAGAATGCGATAAATTCATTCCATCACTGCAATTGAGACAGTAGTAATATTTTATCTGGTGGGAGACTTTGGCCGTGGCTAGTTACAACCCTACCGTCAAAGACGTGCCGCCAAGCGATTTAGTGTTCCGGTACGATGGCGTGTAGAAACCGATTAGAGGCATGAGTACACTGCCATACCCCTACCAAGTTAGCCCGCTACCATCTTAGACTGCATCGTCACTTACCATCAGGTGAGATAGCAGTCAAGGACTATCTTGTCATCGAAAAAAAAAAGATTCATGCAGCTTTTACAGAATCAGCCTACTGGAGAGTGACGTTGACGACTTTTTTCCCGAAACATTAACCAATCCAAAAACTGGATTAAAGCAAGTCACTCAAAAAGTTTAATAATTATTATGAAGTCTTCTGAAAACTGCAGGCAAAGTTATCCGTCGCGGCTGACCGCGAAGAGAAACTTCCCTGCAGTACAACAAGTGAACCTGCAGTTAAGTGTTTATTTCGCACATTGCAAGCCGTTCCACTCCAACTTGGCCCATAAAACAGGTCTGACTTCTGCATGCTATGCTATTATACTGCATTTGATGTAATTTGGGTCATAATGTTCTCTTTCGAATGTGGTGTGACCTAGTTGAGACGCTACATATAGAGTATTGAACTGTATAAGCCAGTTAACTGGATGGGTTACCAATTTTCATGATCCGAATTCGAAATCATACTTTATTCTTAGTCGAGAGATATTTAGTTACCTGGAAGTCCCTAACATTATTTTATTTTAGAAGGAGTTATGATATTCAGGTCCCATTCATGACGATTACAAAACAGAGAAAAGACCCAATAGACCTTTGATATAATATAGTAGGTACTTCGTCGCTTTTACACACAATACATAAATCGGAAATGAGATAAAACCCATTGACATTGAATGAATTGAATTTGATGACATTTAATAATTCTTTAGTGCTAATTATGTTGCACATCATCGTTAAAATTAAAGTAGTCTTAAAAATAGTATTATCCTCTTCACAATGTTCCCTAAGGAAGAAAATATTTTACTTTAAATTTATTTTTATTAATTTAAAGAATTTTGTTCAGATGAAGATGGTAGCAACATTAATACAAAACGCCCTTTTTTGTGTGTAACAAGTTTATTATTTTTATTACTTTCTTACTGTAAAATAGGGATACAAAATAAAACAATGCTCGAAACAATGGAATTTAATAGCACGAACGTTTTATCACTAAAAGGGGATAAGAATAAAAAGGCCAGTTTAGGAGATTAGAGACTCTTAAGAGGAGCTGTAAATGTAATTAGATTTTCAGCAGTACAAAGACGAAAGCAGACTTGTTAGATTTACTATATACAGAGTAGCTTTTAATCGTAAGCTCGGAAGAAATAATGCTACTCTAGCTATTTAGATCCATAAATGAACTTCCGAAGTAAAACGTAACAATTATAATGTTTTAATCAAATGGCGAAAGATACCAACAACCAAAAAACGTAGAGCGAGCATCGTGCATCGGTTTCATCGTTCCTAATTAAGCTCGCCCGACATCAAACGTT
Organism: Hipparchia sbordonii; assembly: GCA_038048805.1. Taxonomy (NCBI): domain Eukaryota; kingdom Metazoa; phylum Arthropoda; class Insecta; order Lepidoptera; family Nymphalidae; genus Hipparchia; species Hipparchia sbordonii. The sequence goes on along the minus strand of CM076106.1, from coordinate 8,187,939 downwards.
TCTCCCACGTAATATCAGAGTGCGAGTGGCACGCCCACCCGACTTCAATAAACGTGTAACATATGTACAAACTAAAATTATTTTTATACTTTATAGTGGTGTTTTATTCTCGCACGGAGTGTGACCGTGACCAACGTGACCGATTATGTTAGAACAGTACGCAGTCTATTGTAATGGAACTGCACGTTTACTTTAAGCCAATTGCATTCGTGTTATTAGTATGTTTCTACACGCCATCTATAGTACCTGAGCACTAAATTGCAATTAATAAATAATCGCTTAGTAAAATGTCTATGTCGGAAGAGCAAAAGCCAGCAAACCAGAAATTATAAATCTCCAAATCGTCCAGAAACGAAAGACCCTAAACCCGTGGATCTCTCAATATTTTGTATGAAATTGAAAATGTGAGCTATCGGTAGATTCAATTTGTAAAGGCAAAAAGCGCTCCAAATGTGCAAGCAGCAAGGCAACGTAGAAAGATGGCGACAAATATTTTCTTTCAGCCAAATTAAAATTATTTTACCACTACCACTAGAAATATCTCGAAATAAATAAATAAAATGCTCTTTAAATTTTATTATTGTAAAAAAATAAATATAATTGTTCTATTTAAATTCTGTTATTTTACCACTAGAAATATCTTGAAATAATTAAAATAAAATGCTATTTAAACTTCCTACTAATCCCTCTTCACTTGCAATTTGCGGTGACACAGGAAATGTATATTTTTGTCCGCTTGTACTTTGTAACGACATAATCGCTGAACAAATCGTGAAGAATTTAGCATCCTATCGTATCCTGGAGACGGTAGTTTAATAACTTGGAATAACTTGGTTCACCATAATTGGTGAGTTTTCACGGGATCTTTTAAGAGAACCCCAAATCATCATAGACACAGTTACCACGCGTCTGCAATACCTCCTTCAATTAAAAGACTGCGAAAAATATATTATAATTTGTTTGAAGGTTTGTCTTTCCGTCACGCAGCAACGGATCAACGTAATTTTTGCATGAATATTATTCAGCATTAATTGGAATGTGACATAGGCTATTCCGGAAAAACAAAGGGTTTCCAATGGATTTTTACAAAATCTTACTCCACGTTTTTTTTTTATCGGAAATAGGCTTGCGCTTGACGACAATCAATACTGGATAGCACTGATGAGGTCTAGGTTGGAGCGCGCTTGCCTAGAAAATGCCTGTTCACTCTTGCCTTGAAGGTACTCAAATTATAAGTGGCAGGAAACACGGATGCTGGAAGAGTGTTCCACACCTTAGCGGTTCTTATCAGAAACGTTGAATTGAAGCGTTTCGTTCGAGTAGGTTGAATTTCTACCACATAACGTGGATGGAAAATCCCTTTTACATGGAAAGTATAGGTTTTGTGAAGTATCTACTAGTACTGCATCGGATATTACAGTCGTTTAATTACTGTCAAGAGAGCTACCAGTCTAGCGTAGAACATGTACACAACGCTATGGAACAGCTTCGAACATTTGGTACTCGCTAACGTGCTTGGGACGCGCTCTTGAATGCAAATCAGTTCAGTAATAATATTAAGGAAACTTTTCGGATATAATTATAAGATACAAAATTCAAAAAGAACCTAATGAACAAATGTTCATTAGATTCTTTTTGAATTTGATTTGATGACTGAATTTCTAACGTCAAAATTCAAAAGTTCAAAATCAAACACTCAGCAGAATCTGCATTCTGAACTGGTGGTAGATTCATGACGTGTCATAAGAGCTACAATTTGGCCTACAAGAAATAAATAATTTTGATTTTTTTTGAATTTCAAGTTAACAACCAGATACGATGTAAAACTCCTATTTTTTTGTTCTGCGAAGTTTTGCTATTGATCTTATTCGTAAAAACTAAAAGAATTCGCTTAATTTATTACACACCTCATACACAAATATAATCTTTCTCACTCTACTAAAAAAATTAAGTAAGCTTTTAAACGTCCCTAAAAGTTCATAAAATTACTTGAGAGACAAAATTACAAACAACCCATATAAAATTGCTGTCTAAAATCGCAAAATGTTCCTACATTATTCAAAAAACATTTCAATTTAGTGCAGTAGCCGCGCTAACAAAGTGCATCGATAAATCTAATATTGTCTGTAGAGACAATATATTGTCCGAGCGGATGCTATGACAGCACAGTGCTGTCCACCAATGTGCTCGGCTAATATTATATTCATAACAAATGCTAGTCTATTAAAGACCTAAAATAGGTGGGCGTTTATTAAACGACTAGTTTTTGACCGCAACTTCAACCGTCGCACACACGGCAAAAGTGACGATTTAGCTGGACAAAAATATTTAACTAATGAAATTGATTTTTTAAGTAGGGATTTAACATAATATGATATTTAATGACTACTTAACCAAGAATAATAACTTTAGCATTAGGTACTGACATCCTTCGGGAAGGAAATAATGGTTTAATTCACAATAATGAATAATATCATGAAAACAAAAAAAAAATGACATAAAAATGGATTTAATATCGAACTTTCAATAAATTTTAATCTAGGGTGATTTCACAATCAGTTTCATCTGGTCGTCATTGCAACTTTGCAATTAAATACTTTAAAATGATTTTTCCAATCTGTGAACAAAAATGCCAATTACTTCTAAAGTGATAAAAAGTGATAGCTAGATTTTTGTATAGACTTTCCTAAAGACTTGAACAACTTTATTATAAACATTAAAAGAGGGTACTCTGTGGAACTTTTTTGTTGTCGTCTATTAAATCATTATTTTCGAGGAAATTTTATAGAATTTCTTTAAATAATTACAGTTCTAAAGTTATTACATGTACAATAGTCAAAAATTAAAAACTTACTTGCAAGGAGTCCTTCTTTAACATAAAAAAAAAATCAAACACTTATACGAATTCAAACTATAATTAGTACACGGCTAAAGCGTATGTCTAACTGAGGTGCGTATGGAACCGATATGCATTCAGCAAGTTTCGGGTAGTCTAGTAAAAAATTGAATAATGTTACTAGGTTACTATTGCTGTCATTTCGCTAGTCAACTAATTAAGAATGTTGACACATAATATCATACATATTGGAGAACATCGCTAAATCGATTTTTGTCCAGCTAAATCGTCCCTTTTGCCGTGTGTGCGTCGTAGACTTATGCTGAGATTTATAGAGCGTGCTCTGACTTAGCTTGGTCTCAAGATAAGAGTTAAAACGAGATGCAAATATGCTTCGACACAAATCTGTCTCGTTTTATCTCTGTCTTGAGTCTAAACAGGGTGAGAGTGTGGTCTATAGATTTCAGTCTTAGTTTTTTAAAACTGTCTGGAACGCTCTTCCACCTTCGTATCTTTAAAGCAAGAGGTTATAGATATCTTCTAGGCAAACGCGTTACACCTTAGGCCTGATGTAAAGTGTGCCTAATATATAAAAAAGTAGCCTATGTCACTCTCCAGCTCCTAAATTACACCCACGCAAAAAAATCACGTTTAAACGGATTGAAGGACAAACCAAAAACAAATACACTTGCTTTTATAAATTAGTAGAATTAACTTCTTTTGCCGTATGTTCCCGATTCTCAGGGTTTGCAGCTTTTATTGTAGTTTAACGTGGCTATAAATTTTCACGTGGAGATACTGAAAGTTGAACTCCACAAAATTAGTCAGGTTTAGGATAAATTAATTCGTCTTATTTTCAGGGAAACGCAGAGTTTAAAACTCCCCACCAAGGTGCCTCAAGGAGCTTGCAAGTTGGACTGGCCATCTCAAGCTAGTCGTTAGGCATCTAGATGTACCCAATCTACCAGGAAAATCGTGTACTGTAAAGATCCATGCAAGAGGTCTATTTGTATGTAATTAAAGAAAACGAAGTTGTCTCTGTGAAGTAAGCATCATTAATTTGGTTTATTTTTAACCGTTAGGCTATTAAAGCTAATAACTAAAACTGAAAGACTAAAATTTGAAAGGTCGTAGGTTCGATCCCCATCCGTTGCACAATTGTCATATCCACTAACAAAAACAAGCTTTCCGCTTATTTGGGGACAGAAAAAAAAGTAGTTCTGTTTATTAAACAGTAATGACGACGTCAAGAATCGTTGGCATCCATGTTTTACATCACTTACCATCAGGTGAGATTGCAGTCAAGGACTATCTTGTTATCGAATAAAAAAAAAAAGGTTGGTATAATAAAAATAAAAACCTAAAGGCTGGTAAACTATATTATACCCATTAGAGGCTGTGGTTTCTCGGAGGGCAGTGATATACAGACGACTAAAGATACTGTCTCTCCCGCATTAAACCAATGTGGCGAATTAACGGTCAGGACCCTACGGCGGCATTTATTGGACAGTTTTAGTTATTTACGGTTTTTTTCACAAACTTTAATCTGATTAGGGCTCCCATGAATTTTAATGTGCTCGGAAAAACACAGGGTTTATTTATAGCACAAGGTCTTATAAGGAAGGAAATTAAAATAAAAAATCTAAAAAGAAAACTTTTAATGTAGCGACTGGGGAAGTGGTGACTTGATTGATTTGGTAAGATTCTTTTCGCATTAGTTGTTGAAATGATATTAAATGAATTATACACTACATTGAAAACGAAACCATTTAAAAAATAGTAGGTATTCACAATATCGTTCATGTACATGAGTGTAATGTCTGCTGTATTTGTCCTTCGCGAGGTGAAAATTCAGCTGCACTCACGACCCCGTCCGCTCCCCAATGGTACGAAGCTAGTATTTTTTTTTTTACGACCAACGCTTTTTCTTTTAACTCTTGGCGATCTGAAAACTTATTTTTCTTAAGCGTTTTTATTGAAACTACGCAGGACTTCTACATTCTTGAATTTTGGGCCCAGTTCCACATCTTTTTCAGTTTTCTTTAATAGTCCACACCGAACATAGAAGTGCGTAATTTGTCAGATATATGAATATCTTGAGATGTCTCAAATTATTGTCCTAAATTTCTTCTTCGACTAAGCCTTATCCCTGTCAGCTTGCATATGTAAAGTTTATCTGTATGACACAATAACCACCATTAAAATTTCAGTGCGCAATTTTTGCAGCCAGTTACGTCGCCCGCGTATACAAATAAATCGGCCACGAAATACTCGTAGTACCGGCAAAACAGATACACTCGGACTTCTCGCATGAAACAAACAGGCGAGGTTTATGCAAATTGGGCTCCTTTGTATTTCGCCGGATTAAAATATAGCGGGAATTATTTCCGTGTCAGATATCCGACTGCGGTCCACTTGATTTTATTGCTCACTACTTTATTTGAAATGTTGCCTTAATCTATCTGCTTGCCGTATCTTAGGGAATGTTTATTTAAGTCCAAGTAAAATGTAGGTAGTTCTAGCCTAGTGGTTAGGAGTGTGGTCTCCTATACAGGGACTATAGAGGGTTCGATCCCAGGCACGCACCTATGACTTTTCGGAGTTTGTGTTTCAGCAATTCTTTACATGCTTTAACTGTGAAGGAAAACATCGTGAGGAATTCTGCACACCTGAGAGTTCTTCATAATGTTTTCGAAGGTGTGTGAAATCCGCCAATTCACATTGGGCCAGCGTGGTGGACTTCATTTTTTTTAAATCATTTTGTAATTAACTTAAAAGCCAATATAAGACGTGATCCACGTCTCATAAAACAGACTAAAAAAACAGGAACATTTCAGACGAAGAAACGTTCTCTTATTCTTGAGTATACATAAAAAGTTCATTGTTCTCAAGCCATGCCGGTAAAATAAGTTTGCTAAAGCTCCCGAGTGGCGACGTCTTGTCTGGTGTCATAGAAGCACATTTATTGATAAAGTAATTCGCTACATACATAAAGAACCCATTTAATTATCTAGAGTAGCGCTTAGTGTAGCTTGATATTATGTCCGCTTGTACGATAAGATTATATTATATCCTAGACTTGTTCAGAATTTTCTTTCAGAGTTACTGGCATTATCATAAACATATTATATATTTTGTTTTAAAACAACACTACTACTAGATATGGTTCAGAACTCAAAGCCGTTTTGTGTCCCCAAAAAAAAAAATCTATATATAATTACTATATATTCCACTACATTCTATTAAAATTTAACCATAATAATTAAAAAAAAAAATAGATAAATCGGGTACAAAATAGTCGCGGCAAAGCGGATATGCCCCTGGCATGAAACAAATAGGTCGGGGAAAATGCAAATTGGGTCTTCTTTGTATTTTTTCCGGGTTAAAATATAGCACGAATTAGTTACGTGTCATATCAGACCGCAGATAACTTAATTTTTTTTTATATAGATTCACTCAGCGGACGATGGATTTTTGCTTCGAGTTTGTCTGTAAGCGAAATGAAGAGTTCAGTTCGTTTATATACAGGGTGTCCCACGGCTATGCCACATGGAGGGGAAGTACCTTAAATATTGTAGATGGAACATTTTACTGAAAGAAGACTTCATTTTAATTTAAAAGACAATTTAAACTGCATTCATAGATTTTTAAATAATTGCCTGGTTGAACCGGGACTCGAACCCGCTATACGAGAAAAAAAATTAACCTGTATCTTTATCATACCGATCGGAAGGCTTCATCATAAGGATTATTTTTTGTTAAATAACATAGCATGAGAAATAAAAGGAAGACCATGAATTTTAGCCTTTGATGTAAAATTTTGTTCAGAAAAATGAAAAGCTGACATTGGCTTATCGACATACAACTGACATGAACTATTACTAATGAGTACCCACTTGAGAAGTACGCATCATTTCCCGATCCTTACTATCCTTACTAATCCTTACTTATATTACCTATAAATGCGAAAGTGTGTTTGTTTGTTGATTTATTGGTTTCTCCTTCAATCCCGCTGCAATTCGTAGCTCTGTTGTTGTCATTTTTCTGAACAAAATTTTACATCAAAGGCTAAAATTCATGGTCTTCATTCATTGGTCTCTTGGTTAAATTGTAAGCCAAATTATTATAATCCAGCAGTTTTAAAACCAAAGCGTAAAAAGCCCTCCTAACTTATAATACCTATTTTCAGAAACCAAAACCGTTAGTTAGACAACTTTCTGACGAAATTTATTGGTATTGTTACCATAATGGTGTTAAAATTATTTAAGGGTTCAATAAAGTTTAACAACCCAGCGATATTGACTTTCCGAGGCTAATATAATCCCTGCGCGCCGATCGCTTCTTCTTATAATAATCTCATTGACTTCGCGGCTATGGATATTTTTAGTACCGTGTTGAAAATTACTCAACCAATTATCCCTAAGTAGCTTTCACCAAAAATTGTTGCTTGGAATTAGATCGGATTAGACTTGGAATTTAAACTATTTTTATCTCTAAAGATTTTCTTCGTGACTTGACTCGTGGTTTAATGACATAATTGTGATAAAATTATACGAGTACGGAGTACAGATATCATATCCGTAGCACTGCATCCAATAGCCTTAAAAAGTTTGTGGCCATGCGCAAAAATAGTCCCTGAACCCAACGGAGATTTGTGCAACGAACGAAGTTCAGTGCAAATTAACTTGGTGATGAAATTGGGTGATTTTTTCCTTCCAATCCGGTTGATGTATTCATCGCCAAAGTTAGATCAACTCTAGCCTCTACGCTTATGACCTATGTCCCCGCACAAGCTTAAATTGAGGCCTTTGTCCCGGGAGAGTACACACATCATTGAGATATCTAATTTGCAAGTTTTCCCAATTAAATGGTTAAGTAGAGATTTTAACATTTATTTTGCTCTTCTTATCTTAAAGCTTCAAAATTAACAACCACCTACTTTATAGGTAATTATGTTGGCGTAAGAAAGGTTTTTACATAAATGATATCTTAATATTCCACTTAACTACAGCCAAGGGAGCTTTGTAATATTGAAAAGTCTACGGAAAAAATATTATGTATTTTAATTTGTTTTTCAAAGTTTTTACCCGCAGGCTATTTGTTCTTTTTTGTCTATTATTAATATAATATAATAACAATTTTTATAATTTTAATTAGGTAATTTCATTGTGGCTATGCATGTGTAGGCTTAATAAGCATACATTTTTCTATGATCGAAGGCATAAACAGAGATAAATATTACATATTATTGATTTGTATAGAATAGTTGTACAATACTATTATAAATACATGCTAACAAGTTCATTTCGAAATCTTCCGACGTCTTCCTGTCTACCATTCAGTGATAAAATTAATGTTTCGTGAAAAAAGTAATTTAATTTATTTCAATGTTTTGAAGTACTCATTAATTATTAAAATTTAAGATCACTTAAAGATAGAGTGTGATAAAAAGCCATAGATTTCGGATCTCAGGTATTCGATAGTGTAATAAAAATCTTCTATTACTACATATTATTGTTGTTGTTCCGAAGTTATAAGTTGTATCTATTGGCGTTAGTGTAAACTACATTTTTAAATCTGTATAACAATAGTTATTCAATCGTAATATAAAAATATTCTTAGCCAAACGGCTCAACGAAAAATAAGCATTTCGAACTTAAGCTGCAGAAGACTTATAAAGATTGCATGGAAAGCGAGAACTAAATCCGAACAACACTAAACAAAAAGCGTTTCTGAGAAGTGCGAATGAACGGCGACAAATTTTTAGGGTTCCGTAGGAAAACTACGAGGAACCATTACAGTTTCGCCAAGTCCATCCGTCTGTCCGCATTTTTTTTATTTAAAAAATAAAAAAAATGATCGTATCAGCGTAACGATCGCAGTGAGCTCTGATTGGCTGAATTTATGGCTTTCTTGATGCATCAATGCATTTTAACATTTTTAACAAATAGCGGAAGAGTACCAGCTAATCAGAGGACATTGCAATCGTTTTTTTTTAATAAGAATAGCGGGCAAACGAGCTGGCGGGTCACCTGATGTAAAGTGATTACCGCCGCCCATGAACACTTGTAGTACCAGAGGCACCACCGATGCGTTGTCGGCATTTCAGGAACTTATTGGTGCGCCCCTTTTGAATAACCCCATATTGTAATTAAGTGGGAACACTGTCTAAGGGAAAAAAATCCACAATTTGGTAGTACGTGGATAAAAAGATCTGGAGCAACGGATGGTTGAAGTGCTCCAGGCACCCAGGTGGTGAGGGTGAAATTGCGTTCGGTGACGTGCGGTGCGCTTGTAGAAGTTAGAGAGCGGAATAAGATCAAACAGTTTTTCAGAACACTCCCCGTTATATAGCCGATAGAGGACGCAAAGAATCGTTACACTGATGCAATCAATTTTAGACATACCACTACTGGATTCGACAAAGTCACAGTCCAGTGGATATTGGACACCTTTCATTTTGATTAGGTACTGCGTGGGTACTGCTTTTGTCACACACGGCTTTAGTAACAAACAAGCTTTGTGTTTCGAAAGCGAAGTCTAATCAGACAGTAGTTCGCCTAAATAAGTCTTTGTTTCAAATAAACTAAACAATGGAAACTCACTTTTTCCAAAATCGTGTCTGTATACGAGAATATGGCAAAGCGTAGGTATTATTTACTATGATAAGACCTCAATTGGTAGCTGGATGGGTATCCAGTTACCGCAGTCCCGGTTATTGTCACTAATATCTGATATTAACTGCTAAAATCTAAGAGTTGAAATCTAATTTTGTTAGTCAAGTCATGGGCGGAAGGATATGGGAACCCAACGCATTAGTATCCCGAGAAAACTCCTACCATAATAAGTATAATGGAAAGGGATCACGACCCTCAGCAATGATGGCATGAAGCAGAGTGAGAGAGACGTTTACTGTCACGATACCAAAGGTTCACGTGATAAGACGGAATGGCTTTTTTACTACAGCTGCTCGGAAAGTACCTTCTTATGAGTTCACTTATTTCAAAACGAGGCAGAATGAACGTCATTTCTGTCACAAAAATATGCGCGCGGAAAAAGTTTATGAAAATTCAATGTTAACGGTTTTTTTATAACATTAGTATAGTAATAATAATAGAAATTCATATCGTTTATACGTACTTGTTAAACATCTAAATTGAAAATAAAATTACCTACCAGAATTTTTTAAATTTGTAACATTTGTAATACTTACGTCTATTTAGGAATCGACTTGGCAAAATATTGGGTATATAAATATTATATTTTATTAAGACTCGTAAAGCGTTTTATATCTGCTAAATAGAATGTCACTGTCCCCTATTGAGCTCATAGTTTCGAGGCCAAGGCAGTAAAACAAGATTCTGGAAAGATTCCCGGCGCCGTCCTGTCTGGTCCCAAGAATAGGTACGATATTGATAAGCACGTTTTTTGCATTCGTTGAAATAATAATATCGATATTAATATTATCACAATAAGATATCTAAGTCCATAGCCTTGATATCATGTACCCTTTGAGCATTTAACCAACGCTCTAAAGTCTAAGCACGTACCCCATCCAATAGTCCAATTAAGTAGTTCATGCCTTAAAATAGTGCACCCACTGGGGATTATCCGTGTAACTTATTGATCTATTGAAGGAATAAAATCAAGCAGTGTATTCATCGCCCAATTTAGATCAAATCTCTCATGAAGCTTAGCAATCTTCAGATTCGAGCTTTGTTGTATGAGAGTATCTAGAACTAGAACCATTTATTATGCCAAAGTAAGTATCTTTAAACTGCTGAACTGACCTTGTCGGAAATAGGTACAGGGATAGCTTGCGTTCTACAGACGGACATAAGATATTTTTATTCCTGAAAATCAAAGAGTTCCCAAAGGATTTCTACGTAACCTAAATCCACTCTACTTTTATCCCGGAAAAACAAAGGATTCCCGCGGGATTTTTAAAAACCTACCTCCACACGGATGCAAGCGGGGTCAAAAGTTAACATGAAATATTTTTGTGAATTTTTATAAGGAACAAGCAAAATGCATCAACGACAGGACATTGTTTTACGCTGAAAACTTGCATTTTTCCTTAGAAATCCGAACGACACAGTGCACGCAGTTAGTGCCCGTGACGAGCGTGAATGGATTGCGACGTATTTTTCTTCCTCGAAGTGCTTCTTGGTAAAACATTAGTTTTTGAATGTTTTAAAGGATTTAAAGAACCTTCAAAGTTTTATTTCGCAAACTGTGTAAGAAAAGCTTCTGATCCAAACCATCTGCCAATCCGTTAAATCCTTTATTGGGTTAATGGTTTAAAGTCAGTCCGTACTTGGTCAGCGTGGTGGACTAGGTCCTAGAGCCCTTTATTATCAAGAGATCATTCCCTAGGAATAGGCCAGCGATACATTGCTGATGATGAGTCTACAAAAACCTTCCTAAGTCGTGTTGCTTTTCCGTGGATCTGCAGGAGTTTTCCTCCTGTTTAAACTTTGACATGGTTCCAACAATATATTGATTTTTTTTTTCAGTGATGGTGTTCGTTATTGTGGGCCTATACATAGCTGAGAAGTGTCGTCACTATTATAGTTATGATATGCGATATATTTTTTTCATGATAACGTAGCCCTTTTTACGATCTCACCATGGTAAGTTACACTGGAAACTAATGCTGAGATCTATAGAGCATCCTCTGACTTAGCTCGGACTTAAGTCCCAGCTAAGTCAGAGGACGGTTAAAACGAGACACAAATATGCTCTGTCATAAATCTTTATCTTGAGTCTGAGGAGAGTGGGAGTGCGGTCTACAGATTTCAGCCTTAGTGATGTGAGTAATGATAGAAGGATAACTTAGAAGGGGGTATGGTAGTATAGGTAATGAAACCCTAATCCGTTTCTACATGGTTTTTACACGCCATCATGCCGGAACCTAAAGGTCGTAGCCCACTTACACGACACCGCTGCAACACAACTCCTGCACAACACCACCTGTACAGCTAGCAGACAACTCGCTGACCCCGCGCCTAAAGCTAGCAGGCTACTCGCTGCCCCCGCGCTTACAGCTAGCAGGCTACTCGTTGCACCCGCGCCTACAGCTATAACAGGCTAAGCGCTGTTTCCGCGCCTACATCTATCATTCCGGCGGCGGCGGCCGGCGTCTCTCCACCCGCGCACGTACGCCGACCGTTAGCACGCTTCAAGCGAACAGACGCCGTGCTCACAACGCACGGCCCGCTCTGTTGAAGTGTGCGGTACACAAGACGTCAACCATTGTGGCAAGGTTGTGGCAAGCTCGCTTACCGCGCGCTGTTTGCTATTTTGTGTTGTTACTGTAAAGTGCATCTACAGAGCACGATATTAAGTCCATTTTTGAATGCTCATACTTTGTTTGGGTGGGAACGGAGTCATGTAAATCGGCTACGACCTTAAATAGTTTGACTAGTATTTGACGGTGGGGTGGTAACTAGCCACGGCTAAACCCTCCCACTAGACTAGACCAGAAACATTCCAGAAATTATAAACCAAATTGTCTCAGGCAGGAATCTAATTCGAGACCTCCGTCTTTAAGCTTTTTACATTTATTTATTCCTAGTTAAAGTTTCACAAATACTTTCCGTGAGCTGTTATCATAAACATACCATCCTTTGCATGCTAAAATCTAACGCACAAAATAAATACATGAACAAACTGGAAGCACAACCAAAATTAGTGAATATTTTGTGAAGAATGAAATTACTGTGTGATTTTTATATAAAAAAAGGTGAACTCACTGGCGAAAAACGATTATAATATCAACTACCTCATTTATCTGAAATCTGAACGAGAATATGAATTTTCACTAGCTAAAACAAATACATGACGTAGTAATCACCATTAAAATTTTCAGCACAGACTGTTTACAGCCACTCACGTCCGCGTCGCACCGCGCATACAAATAAATCGGGTACAAAATAGTCCCGGCAAAGCGGATATACTCGAACTGCTCGTATGAAACAAACAGGCGAGCTTCATGCAAATTGAGCTCTTTTGTACTTTAAGAGACTTAAATATAGTGGGAATTAGTTTCATGTCCAGATGTCCGACTCCGACTGCTCCCCTTTTATTTATTTGATGATACTAGCTGATGATACTAGGCCATTTCGGTTGATAATGTACTAAAGTAGTACCTAGTGGTTCTCGATCCATTCAGTGGATATCAGTAACCTTTACTTCATTTTCTCCGTGACGTGAACAGAAAAATAGCACATAATTATGATTTGAAATGTGGCTAAACTAAGTAGTAAGTCGGGGTTGTTTATTAACCAGCTTTCTAAGTATTCTATAAATACGTTTATTGCGTCGATTAACACTAAATTTGACGTAACGTAACTTAACCGTCTAGTAACTTGATTTTTTGAAGTTCATTCTATAGGTTCATTCCATTCTGAGCAATGAGCTCTGACGTTTGTTATTTAGTATTAAACAAACGAATCTGTGTGAACATCCAACTAAGGAAATAGTCTATAGTAAAATAATTGTTATTGTTATTGTTACGTTAATACCATTCAATCAAATTAAGATTGAACAACTAAGTGGATTGGCTTTCCGAAGATAATTTAATCAATCTTCAAGCGCTCTTTACAATAAGCTCATCGAGTTGCGCTATTTTTAGTCAGGAACTACCTACATGACTCGAGCAATCAGATAAAAATAACCAAAACGAGATTCAATAAAAGTTGCATTTTTACTCCTGAATAAAAAATAAGTACCTAATAATCGTCAAATGAAAATATTCATGAAATTAAGAAAATTAATTGTTGATACAGGGAATGTTAGTCACAAAGTTTTATTAAGGTTTTTGAAATGATTAGCGACTTCGTCCAAGTTGTTTTAGTTTTAAAGATCCCGCGGGTACTCTTTGATTTTCCGAGATAAAAGTAGCCTATAGGTATATAGGGCTAAGATGCGCTATAATTTTATCCACACATTTACTCGTAATCTCTTTGTGAATCTCTATATAAATTCACGAGTAAAATGAAGACAAATTTTTCTCGTGGAGCGCATCTTAGCCCAACAGGTCTTCAACAATACCCATGTAAAAAATCATGTCGATCTGTAGCTCTGTTGTAGCTTGATTGAAGGACAAACCAACAACGCACTTACGCATTTATAATACGAGTATTAGTAAGGATAATTATGTTTGGACCAAATCTTTTTCATACAATCTATACCTACATTTCACTTGCAATGAATACACTGTAGTAAGCGAACGAGTGAATATTTACCAAGTTTTCCAATTTATGAGAAAAAAATACCTGATTTCAAAACTTGCAAGCCTTTGAGTTCGGTCGTCCAGCACCCATAGATAAGGTATCTATCTTTTTCGCAACGCTTGTACACTCGAGTTTCGTAACAAACAACCTCGTTGTGTGATTGGAATACAAATCCTCTGAAAATTCTTTGTTTTAAAAGATCTAATAAACTGGACTAGACTTTTTCACTGCGTGGTTTCGGTCACATACAATTCGTACAAAAAAGATCTTGTCTTTATTACATTGAATAAAGACATACATTTTTCTTTTGTCCTTGTTTTTGTTGTATCAAACCGCACTTCTTGATTTTTCTTTTATCAAGCGACAGCCCCTAACAGTGTTTTTACTTTATTAATTGTATCTCATTTGTTTCTCTCCTAAGCTCTTCTTAAAAATAATTTCAAAAGACAATTTGCAATATAATAAGTAGTTATAATCATACCTAGTAGGTACGAACGTAGGAACATTTATAAGAATAAAAACTTCGTCAATTCTCTAACAAAGTCTAAAGAAAAACAAAATGCAGTTAGAAGGTAGATGCAAACAATGACGCTAACTTTTTAGGCTTACGTACTCTCTTTATAACTGCTATAAAAGTTTTTTCTTAAATTGGAACGGGGCTTTATCTTTCAGGTTATCGAAAATTACTTTCCATAAGCATTTCATTTAAATATTTCATTTCATGCAATTCCTAAACCTTCCTAACTAAAGTATGGTAAGTATGAATGGTCACCCTACGACTGTATCTCATTCCACATCATCGATGTATATGGATAGGCCTCTAGAAGAAAGAAAAGGCTCTCAAACAGACAACAGAATCTCTTGTCTTAAAAGAACTTCAAGATGTTTTATAAAGAAGTACTAATGTTCTTCATTCCATTTTTTGTTCTGGTTAATAGGGAGTGGCTACTCTTCAAACGTGATTGGTTGACACTCGCGTCAAAGCAAACCGCGGGGAACGCGCGGTGATCATTGTAGTAATATTCAAGCGCATTTTCGTAGACGCAATTATCTATATGGAACAGGCATATCCATATACATCGATGATGTTCCACATACAATAGGAGCTGCCCAAACAATAAGAATAATAATTTTGATCCCTATATTCAAACGTCTATACTCTAAGAAACTTCGTCTGTAGAAGAAAAAAAGGTATTAGGGAGTAGATATTTTGGAATTATGCAATGCACTATTCTGTCCAATATAAGGTTTGTTTAGCAAAAACGTTGAAAACATAATCACATCAAAAATTTATAAGCACCAGCTGAGTTTAATTGAATTTTTCGCTTCTAAAACATCAATTCATTTTAAATCGTATAGGTGACCTATGAAATGGAGAGATGAGGGAAATAAAGCTGTATTTTCTAACATATCTGGCAGGATAACACAGATTCGAGGGAGGCGCGGCGAACTATGCTCGGCCCGGGGTAGCTATGCGAACAATTTCACAAAAGCTCACAGAGTGAGACATTCTCCCGTGATAAGCATAAAGGAGACTAATAAAACCTTACACGGAGGTGACGAAACCAAATGCGGTGAGGTGGCTATAACGCATGCCGGCTGCGGGTTTATTGTTGTTAATATGACGTGCCGCTGGGAAAAGAAACTTCTCTGTTGAAGCTACAGTCTTTGTACAACATATTTTTCTTGTTACGAAACTGTAACTTCTCAATGTTCTGGCTTCTTTGAAAAATGTAAATATAACTTAATCAGATGAAGCCCGCGACTTCGTCCGCGTGGATTTAGTTTTTAAAATCCCGCGGGAACATTTTGACTTTCCGTGATGAAAAGTAATATCTCCTATATCGCTCTTCAGGTCCTCAACTATGCCCATGCAAAAAATCACATCGATCCGTAGCTTTGTCGCAGCGTGCTTGAAGGACAAACAAACAAACAAACTTTGGCATTTATAATATTAACGAAAATTGCAATTGACGTTTGTTTGTATATTAGCTTATAACTTCTTAACAGTTCCACGAGTTACTACAAAGTTTACAATAACGTCAGGTAGGTACCTATCCTATTTGTGAATGTTGATACAGCAATGGCGTTTCATAGAAGGCAATTAACAAACACGAAAGAAGTAACAACAAACCGCTTGAAATAAAACGTTTTCATCACAAACATGTTTAGATGTCAGATTTGTGTTTTCTGATCCATCTGCTTTGCCGTCTCGCATAATATTGCGGTCGGACTTGAAAAATAATAACGGGCGGGGAGAGATAAGGTTTTCGTCTGCTCCAAAAGAAACGTTGAAATTGACTTGGGACAATTTTATTTTTCATTTTCCACAGGCCAAACATATATACGTGAATACGCTTTGCCATTTCAAACATACATTTTCATCATTTTAAGATTACATTTGAGATATATATTTTGGGAAATTTCTTTTTGATAATGTAGTCGTGATCAATAGGGACGTAAGTACATTGTAATTGGGTGTCAATTACTTTGTTATAAAATTGAATATAAATTTTTCTATAAGTTATTAAAACAGATCTTTACAAATGTATTATAGTGTTAAACTCTAAACACAACTTCGAATGTTAACTACTATTATTATATTATATTTGAAACTATGATATTTACACACACATACAGGTGCTAATATGTGCTATTCGGTCAAACAACACTGTTTTTACACTGTTACTTAATTGTGAAATATTTAATGTCTCCTTAAAAGCATAATATGTCAAGGATAATAGTATGGTCTAATCTTCTTCTCCTATACAGGGTGTCCGGTAAAACTTCACGATCCCATCGAGAGGTTGTGGCGGAAGTCAAGTGCTATCAAATGACCCTTTAATACCTAAGGGCGAAAATGGCTCGTTTTTGAGTTATTGATAGTTTTGTGTTTTTCAGTAAGAACGCGGATTCACAACATTAAAAAGTGAATTAAAAAACTTTTAGTCGACCGCTAGAAGGTACATAATACATTATTTAATTATTTATGGAATCGCCTTTGAAAATATCATGCTTAATTATTATGAATGTATTCGAACGTATTGATGAGTGTGTGAATAGTATTTATTTTGTCATAGTGGAAAATAATTTTTCTTTCATTGCACATATTAATCGCATATTATGTGAGCAGTCTACCCAATTTTGTTCTCAAAATTAGGTAGAAAATATTTCTCCCCTTTAAGACTCTTAAGGCCGAAATGGTCCTAAAGGCGTAGGAAGCAATAATAGATATAAAGGTAAAGATAAAATAATACCTATAATAAATGTAAAGGTATCACATCAAATAAAATAAGAAGGTAAAAATCTCAATATTGTGTTATTACTTATATTTTGTCAAAGCTGTTCCTTTATTCTATCGAAGAAATACCGCTATCATTCCACGACAATATTGGGCCAGAGATTAAAACATCCATAACATACTGAAAGAAAACGAAATAATAAAAATAGGTTTCAGCGTAGCAAGTTTCTTCGGGCAGTGGAGCGGCAAGGAGAACCAATTTCTGAGCCGATGCGAACCGTTTTGTTGGAAATAGATTTCTTAAATTTGCATTTTCTTGCTGATTTACCAACTTTCATATAGAACGGGAACTTTCATGATATATTCAGAGCGGATAGGAACTTTGGACGAGTCGACATATTAAATTATTATTAAAGTTATCTGGCAACACTGAATTCCCAAATTGCTCGGCTAACTTTACAAAGTCAACATTTCAAGTGAGAAAACAATGTGAGCATTGGCGTTCGCTCATGATTGGGACATTAAAAAGCAATTAGGACTCTTTTCATGAAATTAATATTTTTTGGCTTTGGCAGCCTATTAAAAGCTAATAAGCAACCGCAAAAGCGTAATACAGTCAACTACATTTTTCTTATAGAGGAAGCTTTGACGTTACAAAATCTGGAAACATTACTTTAATTAGATGGTCACAAAATTTTTCCCCTTGAACACGAAATTTATTATACCAAAACTAGCAATTTATTGAAAAACTTGTATATAAATTAATCCAATTATAGAAAATTGTCATATTTTTTTAATCTGCGCTAATGTGAGAAGTTGCCTTTTTCACTAGTGAACTAACAAAAAAGTTTCCCAATCCTAGATGAGAACCTATTTTTCACGGAGACTTTTTTAAGACCGAAAGCTTATCTAAGTGATCAAAGTTTAAAGCCCTCTTCTCAAATCAACCAACAGAGCGAACGTGACAAGAATTTCAATTTGAAAAATCTGGCTCCTATTAAAATTAGATTTGTAGCGCCAAATTATTCTTAGTTGATATTCAACAAGTACCGTAGAGTCTCCTAACTTCAACCTATGTACCTAACATCGGCTAAAATTTAAAAAATTCAATATTTTTTTTACTTTTAAGGAAACACTAATTGTAGCTATTTGGCAAGTACACTTACTTAAACATGGCAACACTACAATGTCATTTGTCAAAAAATTGGCGGTCATTTTGTCACAATCGTGAGTAACTTCGGATCGCGCGCACGCATCTTTTTTACCGACCCCGAAAATTTGTGTTATTACTCAATACTGCTTGAAGGTAAGTTTTTTTAAATCTTTACTACAGTTTACTCATATAATCCTCTACCAAAATTAAAGAAATCATCCAGATATCTTCGTTAACTACAGAAATATTAAGGCAGACAATGTTAGGATACAATTTCTAATGTGATGTTTTCCAAACTTCGTCTGCCCTTAGGGTTGTCAAAATTAGAAAAAGAACTTATTTATGTACTTTTTATTATACTTGTATAAAAATGTAGTACTAAGTAACTGGTAGATATTTTTTCTTGCTCTATATTTATTTAAAATTATTATGTATCTGAATAATTACCCTAATAATATATTTTTAATATTTATTTTATAACTGTATTTTCTACATAATAAAACATAAAGTAAGTTTATAACAGAATTGATTTCTGGCGCTTCTTAAGACACATGTTTAATAATAACAAGTTTTTATGTATAAAATTACTAGGTTTAGCCCACGGCTCTGCCTGCGTGAATATTGTTTTTTTTTATATAAAGCCTTCTGGAACCATGGCTTTTTTCAGGATAAAAGTAGCTTATGACAAGGTATAATTTATTTCCATTTAAAATTTCAGCCAAATGAGATAAGCAGTTGTGATGTAGGAGAACTTCTGAAGGAGTATATTTTATCTTGAAATAATCCACGACTTCCGCGGGATTTCTGAAAGACCAAAATTTACGCGGGTGAAGCTGCGGACAAAACCTAGAAATTTTATTAAAGAAAGCCTTTTATTATCAGACATGTGTCAACTAAAAATGTCAGAAACCGACTCACTTTTAATCTTAAAAAATTAACATTTGTAAAATAAACCAGCATAAATGATTATATTTACAATAATCGATTGTTTTAATTTTATTTACAGGTAATCCAAAAGGTAGACATGAATCAAAAATCTGCAAAAAAGAAGAAACGACCTTATACAGTTGCTCACAGCCAAGACATGTTGAATTTAGCATTAGAATGTCTAAGAAATAGACAAATGTCTTCCTATGAAGCTCAGAAACGTTTTGGTATACCAAGAAGTACTTTGCTAGATAAGTTGAAGAAAAAACACGAAAAGGCTGTTGGATGTCCCACAAGACTGAACGCACAAGAAGAAAATCAGCTCATTAAAGCTCTTATTGCTGCAGCAGATTATGGGTGTCCGCTGACATGACATTTATTTAACATTTTTTTATTAGCGATACCTTCGTGGCATAAAAGTTTGTGTTACCAAAGTTGAATTGATCTCTTTCAGAAAAAGTATTTTTTTTAATTAGGTTGATTAAAATATGTGATTCATTTTAAGATTTGATTTTTATTTGCGATATCTTTGTGACACCCCTGAATATAAGCACCATTTTGGGCATAGTATGCCCTAACTTCGTCTACCTAAAAAAAAAATATAAAAATATAAAATTAAATGGCATTGAGATTAGTGTATTTGGACTTTTGAATATTGTTTTCATATTTATATTTTTTTGATTAAAATTGGCATATGTTTAAAATAAATTTCCTTTGCATAGACGAAGTTTGGAATTTCACCTTAACTTCGTCTACTTTTTTAACGGTCATTAGCTTGCCTAAATTATAAATAGTAGGTTAACTTTCATGCACACATAGAAAGAACTATTACCATTGGACAATTTCTGTCAGACATAACAAATTTTTTGCCATTCGATTGGCGGAAAATTTGAAAAAACGGTCAAAAGCAGACGAAGTTAGGGAACTCTACGGTAGATGCCAATTTTAATTTTTGTCCTTTGGGGAAAGGAACCCGATTTAATACGATTGAAAATACTTATTCATTTATGCAAGTCAGCGAATTTATAAATTGATGGATTTCTAATTTAATTGGCACCATTAATGTGAGCTAACGCTTTTAATGATGAGTTTGTTTCTTAGTATTTTTGAATGGAATTTTTTACCATTCGTAATAACAGGTACTCAATTAACTTAAACGATGTTAGATGAAAGTCTATTAATTAAGTATAATAAATCAGGGAAAAGCCATTCTATCCAGTATAACATACTAAATTCCGTTGTTCCGTTTGTCTTTTGTCTTTGTTACAATCGCACAAAGCGTCCTTTTACAAGAATTTATCAGCAAAAGCGATTCCAAACTTTAAATTTATTGCACAACCTCAGGTGCAGGTTAGATTCTCTAATTTATAGTTGGTTATAACACTTACTTGTGAATGCTAAATGTAGATATACCGAATATCTTACTAAACTTTATAAGCGTCCGGGAAGCAACAAGATGAGTTCTCATTCGAAATGCCTCTGTGCCTGAAGACAAAAATTTTCGAACAATGCTCCTAGCCAATGAAGACTTATGAAAGCAAAACATGGACTGAACCGGTGGGCCTCATAAGAATACTCAGGATCAGCGATATATACCAACTCGGTGAGATAACCAGAGTTACAGACATACCATAAATTACCGAAACAGGTAGGTACCTAATTTAATTTGCTAATTCCGTAAAGCTTAACCCATTGCAAATATTTTTTTTCTAGCCTAAATACTAAACTAAATGTTCGAAATGTAAGTACCTATAGTATATTATAACGTCCCAAGAGAAAGAAAGCCTAACATCTGCAATGCGACTATATTTCATTAGCGTATAATGACCTACATGTCGCATCTTAGAAAAATTTCAGTTAATGATAAAATTTATAATATTAACCTCTCTTTTATTGATGCAGACTTTTAACAATTTATTTGCCATGACCAAATAGGGAAATTGACAACTGCGGAATTTTTTATGCTGCAGAAAAACTGTGGTAAAGTAATGCAAAACTTACAACTTTTAACGCTTCAAAGATTGTCCAATAAAAAGTTTATTGTCAAGTTTTAAAGTCAATCTTCGACTAATCTTCGAATAATTCAATCTCCATTCATTATATTTCTTATTTAGAAAGGAGTCCGATAATAATTAATATATCAAGATATTTGATTAAAGAAAATATTTTTTATAATTTTAGCTTTTAATTTACGATATTTGAAATTTTATTTTAATTTAGATTTTAGTAAAGTAGAACTTAATATTATAAATATTATATTAAATAAATGAACCAATAATTAAATTATTTATATTTTAACTCACAACGCAATTTCTTAGAAAAAAGAATCTGCAGAAAAATTACTATTATAATATTGTATCTGCAGATTGTACTCGCACGTCGTTTTTTCCTGTCACTTATACCATAGTTTATACCTTGACAGCCTCAAAGCTTGGGTAAAAGTAGGTAAATAAGGAGGCATCTTTCCGTTATTCCTTCCTTTCTTTAAATAATAATTTGTAATAAAACGTTTTCAGTGTATATAATAATATTTATATTTATAATAATATTTTCAACACACTTGCTCATAAAGTGGCTCCCGGTTCACCGCAACTAGGCACACAATGACACCTGTAACTCAAACTGTGACTTTTGATTACTATTATTCACAATGTGAGTTATAGAATTATTTTTTTTAATTTTATTGGTTGAGTTGCTTTGTTCTTAAAAAAGTTTCTATTACAAAAAAGATCCTACCTATTGCCAAGATACCTATTGCTTGCTCATTTCATACAACTTCGTATTTAAATAGATAATTTCAACTTGTACGTTTTTAATAAATAAAACTCACTCAAATATAACTTTTTTTTTTTCTCCAATAAAGAAAACTTGAAATTCCCCATTTTGTACGTGGCTATAAGAGAAAAGCCAAAAAAAAAGAAATCTCATTCTTTTAGTCCTTGGCCATTAAAGGTGCGCGCGCATTCCGGAAAACTAATTAAATCAAATAAACACCTGAATAGGCTGTATGGTCGTCGATCTTTGCCTGCCCTCAAGAGCATCTCAAGAGGGCGAACAAAAAAACAACATTAATTTTTCCCGCCATTGCGAAAAAATTTTCACAACTCGTTTTCACTGTTTTGTACCATAATGTACTATTTTATTTAGTATTATTTTCTTCACAAGTGTGTTGAAAAACGTCGTATGATACACGTGTATATTGATGATTACCGTCCTCGGCTACCTTAAGACCCTCACCTAACGGCTCGGGTCTCAATAGCGCCTCAGCGGTAATCACCAACTTTTACACTTGTACCATAATGTACTATTTTCTTTGGGCTTAATGAGTGAGTGCGAGTTGCCTATTTTATTACCTATCACCTATATCTACCACAATAAAACAGGCAACTCACACAGTGGCGTGCACAGGATGATGTTTTCAGCCAGTTGGTGATGGTGTGAGTAAAAATAATTTATTTTTACTCACACCATCACCAACTGGCTGAAAATACTAACATATAAGGACACAGAGGAAATACTTACGGCAAAAACGTGTTTTAAACTATAATTATGATATTTTATAATTATCCTCAAATAATATATATATCTATATAGATACACACATATATATTCATTTATTACATTATATTTATTTATTGCATTATATACCTACATATATCATTATATTATAATATACTGATCGTAAAAGGAACACTCCTAGTCCTCTGTTAATCATACTAGGAAGTCATACACGGTCGCCACGATACAGGTTATGTACCTAGTGTGGAAACCAAAAGCAAATGATAATGTAAAAACTTTTTTGAAAATAAAGATATTTTTTTTTTTAATTAACAATCAAAAAAATAAAAATTTCAACCCCTAAGGGGTTAAAATAGGGGTTTGACAAATCTAACTTAACGTGAGTGAAACTGCAGGCAAAAGCTAGTTTTCATTTAAATTGCCGCTTGGCCCTTTTATTTGTTTTTTAAAGAGCTTGAATGGAAATGCAACGTTTAAGTTATGAAAGAATATTTCTCTTAAGGATTAGTCTTTGTGAGAACTCAAGTGATTTAAAGCTTCAGTCGTACCATGTGTGACGTACATTAGATGCGGCTT
This sequence comes from Hipparchia sbordonii, assembly GCA_038048805.1. Classification (NCBI taxonomy): domain Eukaryota; kingdom Metazoa; phylum Arthropoda; class Insecta; order Lepidoptera; family Nymphalidae; genus Hipparchia; species Hipparchia sbordonii. The sequence goes on along the minus strand of CM076106.1, from coordinate 8,164,450 downwards.
AAATAACTTTGCGCTTGAATAATTCCCTCCGTGGGAAAGCGTGATCGTGTTTGTCTCCCGTTACGTAATGAACCAATTTCCCATTATTTCGGGTCCAAATCAGCGTAAATCCTATTAGTAGCATTCGTAGATCGTAATACTTATTTTTCAGGCGTTATTGGTACTCTATGGTTGAAATTCATCATTGGCTTGTATCAGAGTGATGGAAACTGTAAGTAAATGTTTAAAAAAAATGGAACTGTTCGTAATATTTACCCTACGCCTATATTATAACCATAATATATATGCCTACCTAATACCTACCTACAATATGATAGCTTTTTTTAATTAACTATATATACCTAGTATATAACTGGTCTTAACTAGCTATAGGTAGGTACAGGGAGCTTTATTTTTTATTCTTTATACAAATGAGGTTTTTTTTATTCTTTATTTTACTATCATTTTATAAAAATACCTGATTCATATAAACATGAATTTATTGGGAGTAGAAGCTTTGTTTAAAGCATAGTATGTCACTTAGTCGATATTCGTGTCAATTCGCGAAATTACTCTCATGGTTCCACAACTTTGTCAAGTAACAACTGGCAATTATTTTAAGCGCATCCATTGCTCTACAACTACGTTATAGAGACTATGGTCGTAACAAACGTCGTTATCCTACATTCTGAGGTCGATAAACTGCGAAGCGGGAGCGACGCGACGCCCAGGCGGCGGCGACCCGCCGGCTGACTTCAAGCCATTACTTGATCAAAGCACACACCGCTCAGAAAAAGCTGAATACGTCATAAAGTGTGTCGTGTCCAATAACCTACTGTGTGTATACAGCCTTAATCCAGATTCGGATGCCAAAACTGTGAGACCATTTCTTGGATCGAGCCTTATTATATTTAATCCTGTACAAGACCTCTGCAGGAAGTTGTATTCTGTATTCTACACTACAGATGCTAAAGAAATTTTATAAAAAAAACTTGAAAATTTCAGTTTCCATCAAAAATAACAAGACCGAGACCAAATGAATAACAACAGTATCATGGTTTCACGGTTTCAACGTAATCGAAATATTCCGAGAACACTTCGCAAAAGCTGATAACCTTGATGTTTTCCCAGTCCCAGATAAGAGCTCTCAGGGCATACTGTAAGGAACAGTTACACTTAAAGAGAGCATTATTGCGATGGTCTTACACAACAGCGTCGAGAATGTCTTTAGTGTCGAGCCGAGGACCGTTGTAAGCAGTCCCGTGCATGATACAACAATAACACTGCACTTTCCTACTTGTTTGCGTCAGTAATTTCGCAGATTCATGTGGACAAATAGATTGATTCGGCTGCAGGATAAATGTTGTATAGTTGCAGTGAGAAGACCGCAATCACCTGTGTTTGAATGAATATACTCGTATTACGGTGTTCTTGCTGCATCAATGCATTTTAACCTTATTTTAACCAATAACGAAATAGTACCAGCCAATCAGTAGCGATTGTGATCACCGCATTCTAGCAATCATTTTTAAATATTCCCACAGCAGCTTTACCTCTTCAATCATAAGATTTTAATCGTAACTAAAAGCACACATACATCAATTCGGAAAGGGATCATCTCCGTATCAACTCGAGCCGTCCAGTATTCTTTGTATCTCCTTTCTGCATCGCACACAAACAGAATCGTATCGTAATCGCCTCGTTTCGGGACAAGCTCACGACCCGCGGTGCGGTGCGTGGTCAACTTACAGTTCCCGCGCCTAAGGCTCGTCGTCCCCACGCTTACGTTTCTCCATACCTGAGCAAGCCTCTTGATTGAACTGGTGCCGCTTAGCCGTCAACCTGTGATTGGCGAGCTGTTAGCGCGGCGTCGCCTAGCCGTAGCTGAGTCGACGTATCGGAGCTGTTGATCCACTTTTACATTAAGTTGACGCCTGGTTGACGGCGATACGGTGACGATCCCTTTCCGAGTTGAAATGTGTACTGACTCTCTAAAGCTGACGGAGTTCACTTTACATCACAACACCTCAAGTTGTATAACCTGTAATTTGTCTTCTTTATAATAAAAAAAACTTTATATGTGCTATATGTTTTTGTTACTGATGTCACTTGGTGAACAAAGAAGCGTACTTCATTCATACATAAATTTTCATTCATTTTACGATAAACGATAAGAAAGACTGTATTTCACGCTTTTTCATGTATTGTGACTTCAGTATCACAAAGAGATGCTCAAACAGTTTTTCATGTTAAACTCGACAAGTATAATATAGAGAGAAAGCTTTCAAAAAAATATGCAGAGAGCAATAAGTTTAATTTGTATAATGAATAAATACAATGACTGCTTCATCAAATTTTTGCAAAGCTCAGTTTGTAATCCATTTTCATTTTGTTTAATTAATGTATAATATTTTTGGTGGATTATAATAAAATATAGGAGGTAATAAAAGCCTGAAGTGTATATCCGGATTATTCACGCGAAATAATAACTGTTATGATGTTATGTTGAGCAAGCCATCGTCCATTAGCCTAGGGCATTTTGCACAGATCATCAAATAGTGAGGATAATCAGTCAATAATAGGTTGTACATGTAAATATGAATACAGTATTGTTTGATAACCGGGTAAAAGTATTGTTGTTATTAGTAAAATTTAAAAAAATATTAACGACGACACACGACAATGCCTACAAGATGTGAAATCTAGAGTTAACGGTTTTGTTTCCGGTTGCAACATTTGGTTTGCTGCTGGATTAAAAGCAGGGTCCAAGGCAGTACGTGTTGAGGCAGTAAGCCCTGACCACTGGCAAACTTGAGTTATATTGCCAATAGAGCCCATTCATTTATTTATTTATTTATTTAAAGGAAATATACATTTTATATTTATAATATGAAAATTAGATACTGGTGAATCAAAAACCTAATCAGGTTTGTCCATTCACCAGTAGGTATTCATGTGAGCGCCCTGAGCGCCCATTTATACCTACCTATTTGTAAATGTGTTCTTGTTGTTTTTGTTTTTTTATACTTACGAGGTAAATACGAGTATTTTAACATATATACCTATTTATAAATGTGTTGTTGTTGTTTTTTCATAAGAGGTATATATTTTAAAATAGAGATAATAGTATGACATCACATGTTATCATAGCCAGTAGAATCGTCATGTTAATTATTGCTAATGGGATTTAAGTCTACAGATAACTACGAAGTGCGAGTATGTTGTGCTTAATGAGGAAGCTGACTGGTCCGGAATAATTCACTCTATTACGTACAATTAAGTGGTGCTTTTTATTTTTAATTAAACGCAGTACTGCGATATGATTATTGCACATGTTAGCAGTTCAGTCTGCTTGTTTATTTAACATAGCTAATAAAGACTGAAACAAGCAGTACGACCGTAATACCTAAACGTGCAACACTAACTTCTGGAAATTGCAAAAAATCTATATTCTACAACACTGTGAAACAGGCTTTGAAGCCGCGCTCTTGAAGTCGCGTATTGTTGATGCTCCTTGTAAACACGCGTACGCGCGCTTAAGACTGACGCTACTATACTAGACCATGATAAACTTTAAGATAAACTTTTTATCTAGTTTGTAGATAATGTTTGTAGGTGTGTAGTTAAGGGCATAGATATCCGGTCGGTACAAGTACATACAGACCTTCTTACTTACCTACTTGTAAAACGTCTGAATACAAGGGCCCACGATGTTAAAACTTTAGCCAATTAACTAACTGGAAAGATGCCTACTTACGTCCATTAAAATAAAGGTGATGTGTGACACCATGAACCCATGAAATTCTGTTTGCATGTGAAGTCGCTAGCGCATGAGGGTCTGTCTTTATAGAAGGCTCATCATCATTCATCACCATCTACTGGGCACGGACCTCCTCTCTGATACCAAACATTTGTATTATAATAAGACTGGTTTAGGCTCTAGTCTATTATGCCGCCTAAAAGCCACTTCGCAGACTTCACACACCTTTGAGAGCATTATGAAAAACTCTCCGGCGTGAAAGTTTTTTCACGATGTTTTCCTGCATCGTTATAGCAAGTGAGATTTAATTGTTTTAAACGCACATAACACCGAAAAGATAAAGCGTAAGAACATCGTGGCTTTAAACTTTACGCCAGTGCACAAGCAGTGCACAATATCTTTATTTAGAGCAAAGGTCGTGATATTAATGACAGATAATATACCAATCATTTGTTTTATTCCCAATAAACTATCAGATACGTTACGAAAGTCCGATGAACGTTAAGAAATCCAACATCTATTTTCATCCCTATACAGTGGTAATACCTTAAACTGTGCCTATAGGTAATAGGTAGGTATGTATTTACCTATGCATATTTTACAGCCTAGAGTCCAGAGTGGCGGTTGGCTCGCTGGTTATTCGTCTTTTGTCCTATTTTATTATGCCATTATTCGAGGAAGCATTTATAGGCTAGCGAGACGGTTTGTCTGCCTGTTCCCGGTTTTCTCGCCCTTGTTTATCCGGCCGGGGTAGTTAGCGGCGTGGGCGGCTCGCGCCCCGCGGCAGTGTTTCCGCGAGCCGCCCCGCGATGGCACGCGCGCCCGCCGCCCTTGTGTATGATCCTGCATACGTCCGCGAACATAGGTGAACTTTGGCCACAAACATTTTCACTGCAACCCCTGTTTTATATGACTACCAAAAATGACTTTTTTTATACATTTTTATTGTGTGATATGGATAACGTTATTGACAGCCTGCTGCAGTACGACAGGTGAGCAGAGAATGCAATTAGCATTTTTATTGAGTTTCCCCGCAACTTGTGAAAAAGTTCCTATTGATTTAGAAAATTGTGTATTGCGTTACTTTTACTGCGTTGTCTTGTCGAAAACCTAGTTTTATGGAGATAATTATATCGGGTTAAAGGGGAACGTTTTTTTTAATATCCACCATTTTTGCAAAATACTTTTTCCAACAAATAGCATGGTAAAGCAGCAAACTATAAGTTAAATTATGAATTATTATTTATGTATTTTTTCAATTTTTTTAGTCATAGTAAATATTTATCATACATACTCGTATTATAGTGCTATCGCAATCTTGTATGGACAAATCTACTCTATGTATTCCATAAACTCATAAAATAATACAATGAGAGTAAAAAATACAGAGAGAAACCTCTAGAATTGAAAGCTCTATTTTCAAGTCCTCCTCCTCAGGCCAACTCGGTTATTTTAATTGGAATCCGCAAAATTTAATTTGATAAACATTACGAGGATATAATAAAGGTAAGTTGAATTATAACTGAGCGATGACGGCTTCACTTAGAGACGGCAGAATTCTTGAAAGGGAAGATTTATTCAGAGGGTACGGGATAAGAAGCTCTCGTATTTCTTTAACATAATTCCGTTAACAAGGGGAAGGAAGACAAACAAACCGGACAGGGGTCGATCTGTGAGTCATCCGCGGATTTCCGCTGCCATCTCCGCAGTGACAGTTATGGATGTTTTCCATTACTGCAATAAATAAAGCTGAGTAATCTTACGCGTAGGAAAGGAGGGGGAGAAAACAACAACCTACACTGTATGTTTATTTATTTATACAATTTTATTGCATGAAAAACAAGAACAAAATATATAAGTAAATAAACAGTGTAACAAAAGGTGAAAACTAATAGTTATCTTTTCCAGGTATGTTGTCAGCATTCCATACAGTAGGTGCGATAGTTTTCCAATAAAAAAAAAAAAGATACCGGCTGAATTGATAACCTCCTCCTTTTTGGAAGTCGGTTAAAAATGAATTATTATCACTGGTACATCGAATTATTATAATAAAAATTCAACAAATTCCTGAAAAGTCCTCAACGCATTGGTGGTTGGTGCCTTTGGTATACTCTAAATGTTCATAAGCGGCGGTAATCACTTAACATCAGGTGATCCGCCTGCACGCTTACCTATACATTAAAAAATCGATTGGAAACTTAATTGCAATAATATACCAGTTGTGTTCACACACATGTGTGTGTATTGAATACCACATGGCCTCACTGAAATTAAAAAAATTATATTATCAGTTAGCCAGCAGATAATAATTATTATAATATTTTTAAAGCACAATAATATTATTATGAGATTATTATTACGGGTTGTCTGGAAGAGATCGTTTCTTAGCGATAATTTTTTGTTTAATTATTATTTATTAAGTTCTATATATATTGATTTCTTATTTGGTGTACAATAAAGAATATTTTTTTCATTTCATTGTCATTATTATTTTGTAAAATACCTACTTAGACTAGATTTATAATATTAGTAAGATAAGATTTAAATGTAAACAAACTTTTTCGTATAACACAAGCCAATATGCGGGAAAACGTAAACTACTTGTACTTTTATCAAATCTGAAGTCAATTCAAAAATTCACAAACTCTCTGATACAATTCTGATTGACTATAAAGTCAGAGCGTCAAAAGTATGTAATATATTCGAATCTCTTTCTGTTTTCCTGAATATATTGAAAGCGTTCTCAAGTGTAGACAACTATAAAGACTACATTACAGGATTGGATAGTTTAAGAATAGGTAAAGGGCTTTGTGAACTAGAGGGATACAAAAAATTGAAATTAATCTGAATTCAATTGAAAGATTAGCAGTTTAATCGACAAATGAAAGCATCTCCTACAGCTAACAATGTAATCAAAATACGGGGCACTTGACCTTTTCACGAAGTACCTACGTAGTACTAATAACAAAATTTTTTAAGTTCTTGTTGTAATCACGTTAAAAGCAAATAAAGACTACTTTGAAAAACAAAGAGCCGATTAATTTCTTAATGAGGAGATGCTTGATTCCTAACAAATACCTTGTTTCATTTAAATTTTGATACCCACGTTATATGCTTACAATAATTTTATGAAAATATTAGTTCTTTTTCACTTCATAGCCTCATCAGTACAAAACAAAGGCAGATAGAGCGTTTGTTTATTCTAAAATGGATTCTACTGAGTTTTCATTAGTAGATAGTTACTCAGGAAAGGGAATATAAAATATGATTTAATTTAAAAGCTGATATTTAATATCAACATAATATTATGATATACGTACTTATGTATCTTCTTCTTTTTTATCAACCGATAGACTACCACAGGAATCGGTCTTGCGCCGCCTGTATCCAGCGACTCGTTTGACGTTGTCGGTCTTCTTAGTGGGTGGTCTGCCAACACTGCGCTTCCGGGTGCGGAACCTGCCTATACAATAAATGAAAATATTATATGCGTAATTACTATAAATTGCAATTCCCACTCATAAACCACAGATTGATGAATTGTTATTCATTGAAGTCACGTAACTCGTAGAGCTTTAGGAGAATCGTATAAAAGGGCGACGCATTATTCATATTGGAAAGCGCATTTTAATATTAATACCGGCAGTGGGCTGTGATTGCGTCCTTCAGAATCAAAGTATTTTTTACGGAAAGTTTTACTGAGATCGTCAACAAAATAGGTTATTTAAATTAGAAGGTGCCTTTTCTTTTTACTCATATGTATTATTATGTATTGGTAGATACATATTATGGCAGATACACATTGACACCAAAATACGTGCGACGTATTCGCTACATGATAATATATCTGAATTATTTAGTTTTTTAGTATCCCCAGAAGCGCAAAACTAATACTAGACGTGAGGTTGATACTACACGCCACGTTCCAAGCGTTTCAGCTATGGGATTGACTAAGAAGAATGCTAAAGTGTGGACTATCACCTATGATTGATGAAACTCTCTCACTATTGGCTAAAATGCATTGTTGCAGCATTAATGTCATAAATTCATCTATTCACCACTGTTATTAAGACTGTAGCAATGATTGAAGGTATTTTAATTCAAGACCATTGATTATCAAGTTCATTATAGATCTGCCTGTAGCTGATTTTCAATATACGAGGCGTGCTGTCGACTGTCGGGTATGACCAATGTACTACATATCTTCGAAGAGATGCGTCTGTCATTCGAAAATCAGCTGGTATGAAGATAGACGTCCACTACTGGACATAATACTGGATATAATGGATTAAGTAGGTACTGTTTACCCTACGCTTTCATGCCCCTAGTTTTGTTGACATCACCCCATTTTTTGCTCTATTCCCGACGGCCCCGTGATTTTCCGGGAAAATAATAAAATCAAAAGTCAAAGTATCAAAGAAAAAGTATGGTTATACGTAGATTTAAAAATGATTCAGTCCCGCTAAATTTCTCTGATTCATCTCTTGATTGTAGTCAAACAATTCTAGTGAATCACTCTTTCAAATAAAACCAACCATATCAATCGCTCCGATGCTTGTGGACATAAATAAACATAAAATGCAACAAACAACGGATAAAAGTAAAGTACTAAAACTCACACTTAATTACAGTAGAGTATATCCATACCAATATTATAATTAATGCGAAAGTCTCTCTATGGATGTTGTTTATTTTTTGTCGCCACTTTTACTGAACTGATTTCAATAAAAAATGGCCAGAAGATAGCTTGTGGCAGGAGGAAGACTTTAACTTAATTTCTATTTATTTAACAAGCTGATGCCCGCGACTTCGTTCGCGTGGTTTAAAGTTGTTAATGTTCCGCGGGAACTGCTATTTTTCAGGATAAAAAGTAGCCTATGTGTTATTTCAGACTATAATCTATCTCTGTGCCAAATTTCAGCCAAATCGGTTTAGTCGTTGCGGCGTGATTGAGTAACACATTTAAACAAATTAAAAAACTAATTTCACTCTATGAGTTCTATAACGTAATTATTATAGAGTAACACAGTACAAATATTGGCCTAAAATATTTGGGGCAATCTTGATAAACAGCAAACTTGTAATTAACTTGGGAAGTCCAGAGACCGCAACAGAGTGGCAGTGCACCTCGTACCCCGAAACAAGGTAAACAAATTATCGGCACTAACCTTCAGAAGTAGCCTCAATAGTCCAACGGTTAAAGATGCGGACTGAAAACTGAAAGTCGCCGGTTTGAAGCCCACCCGTTGCATTATTGTCATACCTACTCCTACCACAAGCTTTCCGCTTATTTGGAGGGTAGAGGAGAGTATTAGTGAAGTAAAGCTTGTCTAAAATTCATTTTTTTTAACCTACTTGACGATCCCTGTGGAGCATTGGTGAGTTTGCCCACTACCGTCTCAAACTGCATCATCACTTACCATCAGAGGATGGCATGGGCACAGCGGTGGAAATAACACTCAGTGCATCGCCTTTTCCTCTGTCGCCATGTTTTAGCATAGGGAAAAGATATTTTTATCCCCTGTCAATGGATAAAATCGGGGGATAAAACTTTTATCTCCTGCCCATGCTACCGGTGCTGATTTGAAAACAAAGATTAGTATCGTTATTATGCATACAGTAAACCGTATCCCGTACGGTACGTACGGTACCGTAATGGATAAATCCATGTATGGAACTGCCTGAGATATTATAGGTCATAAACTAAGAGGCAAATTAATTTATAAATTAATCATCTACTCCACGTGTCATAAGTTAATTTTTCTTGGAAAAATAAAATATTCTTCTCGTAAAAAACTTGGTAACTAATTTACTCCTACTTTATTTATTTTTCTTTGGAAAAACTGGAGACGCGTTATATACAAAGCAGGCTTGTAACAAATAAATTGTACAGTTTCCTCATCTGCATAAAGAAAAACTTTTCAAACTGGTCTAAGGGTTTCCGAACTTTTTCCCCAAATTCACCTTAAAAGTAATTTGCTTTAATTGTTTCTATTTCCTCGAGCTCATTACTTCTGAGAAGTGCTTTCTATTATACCTAAATAAAAGAAAATTCCAGACATTTTGATTTTTGATAGCAATTTTTTTTTACTTTTATCTAGGTTTACTTTATTACTCACTACACGCAGGGATACTCGTGCTAGATTAAAATCTGTTCCTACGTTCACCGGTTCAACTGCAAGAAAATGCAATCTGAGGCTCTAGTGTAAGTTTTCTAGTAAACATTTATCGAAGGAAAACGACGTAAAACTATTCTATCCTCTTTTTGTCCATGCTAAATACCTAATTAAAAACTTATACACTCAAACCTATGAATGTAAGATAGTGCGGAAGGCCCGTCCTCTTATACAATTAACTTTAGAAGACATATAGAAGATCTAATTTTAGGAATAAATGAGGGTAGTATGTATAACATCGTCATTCCGTTTGCATCCCATTTTGCCGCCCATAAATGAACGTAGTTATGCAAAATGGAGCCAGCTCACACAATATTTTGCGTAAATTAGGAATCTTATCTTTTCTGTTGACAACTTTTGTTGATGAGATTTTTTTTGCGTACTTCTTAGTTGGAGGGTTTCGGGTACGGAACCCTAAAAACAATGTAAACAGATTGATTTTACTAAAAAAAGAAACAAAATCATTTGAAGAATCCTCCATACAGGAAAATGGCATTGCCATGATGGCCCTTTAAGATAATGGAAAAGTACAGTGCGTAAGTTGAAGAAATAAATACAACAGATATCACATTTCAGGGAGACGACAATTCTTTTATTTTAACCTTTTAGCTCAAGTTGCGAAAAGTTTTTTCATAATAGTTTTTGCAGTGTTTTATTATTTTTCATCTTAAAAGTCTTGGTCCAGTTTTATAGGATAACGGGACGAAGTTTGTTAACGCTGTTTAATTACTTTGACATTACATAAGTTAAAAGCTGCTTAATAAATATATTTTTTCCTTTTTTAAAGAATAAGAATTAACTGTTAGCTAGAATATGAATATTAAATTTATGTCCTGACACATTCAACTAATCCTATCCTATCCTATTAATAATTATTATGAATGCGAAAGTTTGTGAGGATGGATGTATGGATGAATGTTTGTTACTCCTTCACGCAACAACAACAAATAACCGATTTGGCTGGAATTTAGAATGGAGCCCCTAGCCCCTAGGATTAACGCTTCATTTTATCCCGGAAAATTACAGAATTCTCGCGGAAATTAAAAACCTTAATATTTCAAAAAAAAATGATGAAAATCAAACCTTACGTGAGCGAAGGCACGAGCAAAAGTTTTTATTAAATACTTTTATTACACAAGATGTTTCTTCTATTTCATCTTCCTGTTTTTAGTCGATAGGCTGGTCTTGCACTTCTTGAATCTCTGCTACGCGCAAAATTACGTCATTTCGCCTATTGGGGTACTTAATTAGGTACACAAAATCTTCCATTCCAAATTAAAGTTCCGTAAATAGATTTTTTCTAAATATAGCAGCTGTCTTACATTCCATTACACTTAAAAAACCCATTAATTTTTATTAAGCGAGGGCAAACATGTTGAACACTTAACAAAATCATAAATTACTACAAATTCCAAGCGATGTCAATTATTCAACCGCTAATTATAATGGAACAACCCTGTCGCACAGAGTGGCTGTCAACACCCCTTGTTATACTATGTTAAGCAAAAACCGATTGTATGAGATGACAACTCTCATTATGGCCGATCGAAAAACGTCCGGTAGGTAGAGTTAATTACAAGGCTTTAATTAAATACCGCGCAATATGAAATGTCTCATTTTTAACGCCCGACTCAAAACTGACGAGGTTTTATAAGTTTAACGTGTCTGTATGTGTGTTTGTGTGTGTGTGTGTGTGTGTGTGTGTGTGTGTGTGTGTGTGTGTGTCTATTTATGGCATCGTAGTAGCCAAATGGATGAACCGATTTTGATTTTGTTTGTTTTTTGTTTGAAAGGTGAATTAGTCGTAAGTGTTTTTAGCTATGTTTGATGAAAATCGGTCCAAGATGGCCGCCACCACAAAATGGCGAATTATATATTTTTTCTTAATTTCACATGTCGGGGTTGTTTTAAATTTTCAATTTACACTTTTGTTTGTGTATAAAGGCTAGTTTGTTTCACTGTGGATCATGATATCCTGGGTTCGAGTCCCGGATCAAGCAAAAAAAAAAATAAAAGACTTTCTCAGCTGTGGTGTTGGGAAAACTCACATATTTATGCACTATAATATCTCCTGCTTAGTTAGCTCTTCTCCACCGCTGTTGAGATTTAGTGAATAACTTATGAGAATGTCACTTTTTGAAAAATATTTTAATGAGGCACGTTTTAGGTCTATTAGATACTATTTATTTAGTATTTTGTTCTTACGAAATAAGACACTTTGAACATAACACGATTATTAACTTAAAACGTGGTGAGCTCCTGGAAATTCTAATTAATACAAGGAACTGTAATGAAAGCGTTAGGCGTTGTCCTAATACAACGCGAATGCGCGATCATCGCCAGTTCGCGCGAATTTTACTCGTACGAACGCGCGATCAAACATACTGATCTCGAATAAGTGTTCTAATTGGTATTCGCGCGATGGAACAAAGCGAAGTGGAACCCGTGGCCGCTCGCATCGCTTATTCGCGCGACGATCGCGCATTTGCTTTATATTAGGACAACGCCATACACTACGTAGAGCTTACGCACCTTTGACATCACGCGTCTCAACTAAAACATTCATTGATATTTATTTTATTCTTCTTCACAGTCTTTATCTCCTCAGACAGTACCTCTACTGTCAGACATAGGCCTCCTAATATTTATTTTATTAATCCTTATCTATTATATTATTAATATTATAAATGCGAAAGTTTGGATGGATGTATGGATTTTTATTTACTCAATCACGCTATAACGACTAACCGATTTGGCACAGAGTTAGATTATAGACTCTCTATATCACTTTATCCCGGAAAATAAGAGGGTTCCCGCGAGACTCCAAAAAAACCTCAACGAAGTACGAAGTCGTGAGTATCAGCTAGTAAAACATAAAAGTTCATAGTGATTTTCTTTTATGCAGTTGCCCTCGCGCATTTTGTGTGTCTCAGGCTTAAGTAAAAAGTATTCATAACTTAAAGTGAACTAGTATCGCATCTAGCGATCGCTTAATTATTTACTCAACCGCTGTCTATAATGGAACATCCCTGTCGCGAAGAGGAGCTGTCAACGCTGCTCGTAATGGTATACGTTGAACAAAACCCTCTACTTAATGTTTGAAACGACGGAGCCAATTATGAAATTATTTATTATAGTGTTTATTGCGTTTATTATTAGTTACAGTAATAGATATTACATATCGCTGCTTCAGTTCAAAACTACCATAAATCAAAATTACACTTTTTTACAGAAGAGCTAATAAAATAAAAATAAACTATTTTTTGTATTTTATATCAAATCTGCTTTCTTACTTTATATCAAATATTTGCATATTATATGTATGCATCGTTAGAAGCGTATTTATCAGTGGGTGTCTTTGTCAAAAATTAAAATATGAAGGACTAGCTTTTGCCTCCGCGACTTCGTCCGCGTGGAATTAGGTTTTGGGGTGGAATTTTCAAAAACTGTAACACACGTACTTCTTTATTTTTAACTGAAAGCTCAAATACCAACTTTGATGGAAACAGCTTGAAAAATGACGGAGTTTCATATAAACTTCCATCCCCTATTTAAACCACTTAGGGGTGGAATTTCCAATAATCCTTTCTTAGTGTGCGCCTACGTCATAAAAGCAACCAACAAGTTTCTCACTTCAGTAGTTTAGGCTGTGCGTTAATATCTCAGTCAGTCAGTCAGTCAGTCAGGACTTTGAATTTTATATATATAGATTACGATTACGATTGTATTTTTGCAATAACAACATTTCTTCAATTTTCTTATTTGTGGTAGTTTTGAATTGAAGCAGCGATATATGCAACTTACCGCGTTTATAGCGCTCATTCCCATTAGTAAGTATCACAATAAATACAAATAAATACACTGATCAGTTAAACCGTTGAACTAGTGAGACAATTTCCTAAGTTACAACGAAGTACATTACCTACGTGCGCGAATGCATATAATCCTTACTGATATTATAAAGGCGGGAAAAGGCTACTTATTACTCCAGTAAATTGCTATCACTACTTGCCAAGTAATATTTTCTTTCTTATTTAAGTATCATACGTTGGCATATAATAAAAACATTATGAGGAGGAAAGCGTACCAGCTTATGCAAATGTTTCTATTTAACACAGAATAACGAATTTAAGGCCGCTCCGACTGCATTATGGTAAAGTTTCTAACATAATAAAGTAACTGCTATTTACTACATTTCAGAACATAAATCATATTAAAATTGTACCAGCTTAGCATGCGGTTGAAATATTAACAAACCTGGGAAAAAGGAATAAAAAATAAAATAAAAACTGGGAAATAAAATAAATAAAATGCTTTACACAAGCGTTAAGCATATCGTAACAACACTAATTATGTTCTAATAAAGATGAATATTTTATCTAAGAAATAAATAAAATTGAAATGATTTTCCGTGATTGTAAAATAACTAACTCCTATTTAGCATTAAAGGCGCAAAACCAGTGGCGGCCCTAGAGCAGTGCCAGCAGAGCGACTGTACTTTTGACTGCGAAAATCAGACAAAGCGGTTTTGACCGCTGTAAAAAGCACTTGACTGATTTTCGCAGTACTTAGTCAATAAGGGTTTTTCTTGATTATATGTTCAATTTTTTCAGTCAAAATTGGTTTTATAAAACTATAACGCTAAATTCCGAGTACAAGTAGACATTTATGGATGTATAACGTACTTTTAACAGCGAAAATATTTATTTTCGCAGTTGACCAACGTCCTTTGTTAAAACTATTTTGACTCTTTTTCGCAACACAGTCCTTTGTCATCACTACGTTTGACTGTTTTTATTCGCAGTTAGAATTGGTTTTGACCGGTTTTGACTGCTACAGATACAATATACAGATTAATGCAATTTCAAGGCCTAACTATAGACCTGATCTTGATAATATTTAGCACAGAAATAGCTTGCATCTCGGAAACAAATATTTGTCCTATGAAATCTTTCTTACTAACGCACAGCAATAATGATTATTGAAAATTTATATTTATAGATTGCAAAACCATATCTCAAAATATGATGTTAATAATAACTTACTAAAATTCTCAATATATTGATTTTGTAGATCTGTAATAATTATATAGCCATATTTAACTACCCATTTAACGCTATCTAAATATATAAAAGGCAAAGATGACTGACTGACTGACTGATTGACTGAATGACTGACTGATCTATCAACGCACAGCTCTAACCGCTGAACGGATCGGGCTGAAATTTGGCAAACAGATAGCTATTATGACGTAGGCATCCGCTAAGAAAGAATTTTTGAAAATTAAGCCCCTAAGGGGATAAAATAGGGATTGGAAAAACCGAACTTGACGTGAGCGAAGCCGCGAGAAAAAGCTAGTTATTAAATAAAATGATTACATAATTATGGGTACCACATGCACTATCATAAAGCAAAAAAAACCTCTACTCCATGTTACACGAGGCAATTAAACGGTGGAAACTTTTTAATAACGCTATAAAGTTTCATGCATTATGATAATTACGCATTATTATTAGTACGCAATAATATATGTACTGATACCATAAAGTGGATGGTGTTTTAATACGATAATAATACATTTATTATTTTAAGAAATCAGGTGTGAAACTAGAGCAATTAGCTTAGATATTTCCTAACATTGCAATTATATTTTAAGTAAAGTGTTCTTAGCTAAAAGGTAACGATTATAATAATACTAGTAATAATATATATAGTCGTAGTTAAAGGGTTACACAGATTGATTTTATGCTTTTTCTAACCTCAAATTAATGAGAAAATGGAAGATCTAAAAACTCCACCGGAATTATCGATAATTTTGAAAGAATTAAAATATATAATTATGAATGTCCTTACATTCAATAATTTAATTACAGGTCGCGATCTGCCCAACGGACAGAATGTAGTATCAGTAGCTCCTATAAAGGTTTTTGATGGTAAGTGCTACTTTTAGCTTTTAATACTTAAAGGCATATTTAGAAAAAAAAGATTGAAAAAGATTTTATACTTTTTCAAATTCTTTCCAATATCATTTGTTAGGTATCCCGGTAAAGCCTAGATGAAAGGGATTACTGTTTTGTCTGTCAATCAACTGAGAAAACTTTATATAAAACATAATTGAAACATAACTTTATAAAATTGAAGAAATAAGATGTAAGCTCCAGTGTAAATAGATTTTCTTTCTTAAAACCGCCATATTTCGCACGTAAAAGGAAATACTTAACCTTCCTATTATCCTAACGTACCTTCCAATTATCCTACCTTCCAATTATCCTAAAAGAATGTGAAAACTGACTTTTTTAAAAATATTTATATAACAACGGACCAACGGTTGATATTTTTTTACAATGTGGAGAATTCTTGATCACAATCTCTATGTAAAATAGTTCAAATTCTTTTTTTAATCGATGACAAGATAGTCCTTTAATGCGTTCTCATCTGATGGTTAGTGACGATGCAATCTAAGATGGTAGTGGGCTAACTTGAAATGGATATGGCAGCGTACATTCAACTTACACCTACCCCTTATCGGTTTATATTTGCCTTAGTGCCGGAACGCTAAATCGCTTGGGGGGACATCTTTGACGACAAGGTGGTAATCAACCGCGGCCAAAGCCTCCCACCATACCTAACCAGAGACAATTCAGAAATTATAATTCCCAAACTGTCACCGTCGGGAATCGAACCCGAGACCTCCCAGTTATAAGACCATAGATCTTGGCACTGGAAAAAGCCATTTACCAAAGAGAAGAAGAAGAAGACCATAGAGCTCACCACTACGATAATCTCTTCTCGATCTATCTGTACTCTTGCCCTTATCGTCCTGTGGTTATAAACTTAAATAAAAAATAAATGTCCTTGACATTATAGACATTGATCAAACAAAGGTGAGTTGGTGAGTAAATAAGTGGAACGTTGCGTATATATAAAAGTCAGTTTCAAAATGTATTTCTAGGCAAAGTACCTACTTATATACTACTTACATACCTGTACTCACCGAAACTGTTATTTACGAAAATATCATTACTTATTTCCTTATTTTAATAAAATTCTTATTTTTCAAAAAAGAATGTTCAAATATTTCTTTAAAAAAATTAATCCCTTATCTTGATTTATTTGCAGAATGATTTTATCTTTTAAGCGTTTTTTACCGTCACTCTATTTCGAGGTTTTTGTATAGGGTGCGATACATTATTTTGGCATCGCGAGGGAAAGAGTGATACCAACGACAAACCGCTATTTGTCGTGGCGCTCTGGACATAAATCATGCGCCCCTCGGCACGGCAGACGCGCCGGCACCTAGAGCTCGTCAGGTCTATAAACCTTTGAACATGACGCGAGCGGACGCGAGTGCCATACGTATATGTGCTTTGGAATCATAACGGCTAATACTTGGCATTTTCTTTTGCACAATAAACAATGT
Organism: Hipparchia sbordonii; assembly: GCA_038048805.1. Lineage (NCBI taxonomy): Eukaryota > Metazoa > Arthropoda > Insecta > Lepidoptera > Nymphalidae > Hipparchia > Hipparchia sbordonii. The sequence goes on along the minus strand of CM076106.1, from coordinate 8,147,115 downwards.
AAAGTTCTTTTTACTTTTTATCGTCAATCATTAGTAAAATAGTGATCATAGCTTCCATAGTAACTTATATTTAACAAGAAGCCCGCGCCGACTTCTTCCGGGTTGAAAATTTAAATATTTGTTTTTACGGGACTGATCTCACAGAGCTTCTTAAAGGAGACGATTGTAAATAAGATCACCACAGGAATCACAGGAATCTCCCGCGCTGAAACCCGCCCCCGTGCACCGCAACGCCCGCCGGCCGACATCATTTTATTATTTTGTCGCGCGGAAATAATAATTTTCCGATAACTCCTATGATATTTATTTAAATTGTATAGTGTAAAGGGCAAATATGTTCTAAATTAAATACTTACGATAATAAACATATTTATTTAGATATAGATTGACATCACATCGGTTAAAAAAGCTTCGAAAATAATTCATTATTTTTAATCAAAATTTGAACGATAGAAATGGTTATTATAAGTTATTCTTAGAAGATATACATATGCTATTCCGGACTTTTTTTATAACTCTTTAAGAGGAACAATTCACCCATACATCATTTTCATCCAATAGCAGTATATAACCCAGCGCACGCCTTGAAAACGTTTAAGAGTCAAAAAATTTTCCGACTTCCTTAACAAATTTGCACATAATATCTAGCCATAATACTTTATGTGCATAATATGTAGCCTATAACCATCTGGAATAATGTACCTTTGAATTGGTAAAAGAATTTTTGAAATAGGTGCGGTGGTTCCAAAGTTTGCTCCGGACATACATACAAACTCACAAAATTCGCACTCCCTCTTTATTATAATAGTGTAGATTAAATAGACAATGCCAGTGACTTACTAGATGATGCTAGTAAATTATATATTATACTACATACTAGCTAAATTGAAGTAGGATGAAGTAAATAGTTAACATGAACCGTGACAGAATAGGCCCTATTTTGAATAAAATTATCTCCATGGAAGTAAAAAGTTAGTTCTAAGGTATATCTTAGTTGGTTAGTTTTTGATGGTTTCTTAACATTATCGTTGTATGTTTGTGAATATTTTTGAATGCTGAAAAATAAGCTATACCTCTGAAATGTTATACGAAAGGTTTGATTAGGTACGCATAATCTACTTGACATCATTAACTAGAAAAATTAATTGATGAGAGACAAGGAAGATCTTTTATGAGGGTGAACATAAAATTTCTCATAATTAATGATAGGTATGCTCGCGTTCGCTTAATTAACGTGAACAAATGCTAAATCAGACGCTCGTGCCCGACCCATCTTATCAACCTATTTTAAGGAAGTTTTATTACAAGTAAACATATTTGTCTTCTGTACCCATTGTTACGGAACTATAATGAATGTTTCTTTTCAGAATCTATGTATCCGAGATTCGCTGAGCCAATACCGAATGTCACGGTCACTGTTGGCAAAGATGCTCTACTGGCATGTGTCGTAGATAACTTAAGAGGATTTAAGGTATTAACCTGAATTGCTACAAAACAAATTGATCATAATCAATCTCAGTCTCAGGCATTATAGTTTGAAAGTAAATAAAAGAGATTTGCAATAATATTGCACTACATACCTTCGTTCCAAGTTACCATAGATATTTTCGGCTTATATTTTGTATAGGACATGCAAATTTTTACACAATTCTTTCATGCAGGACACGTAATAAATTCTACATTAAATATTCAACATTGTTAGTAGGAACCTACTAAACAAATATTCGCACGAATCTCAACATATCTACTATAAAACTAAGCCGTTTTTTTTTACCTGTGCAATATGGATTAGTAGCCGATGCCCATGACTTCGTCCGCGTGGATTTAGAATTTTAAAATTCCGTGACAAGTCTCAGATCTGCAATTTCGTTACTTTACTTCTAACAGAAATTAAATAGATAGATAGAAAATTCTTTATTGCTACATACAAGAAATAATGAATAAGATATTACTTAGTTAAAGAAGTATAAATAGATTGCTAATGTCATACTTAGAACAGCCATCGTTTAAGTTAATAAGTAATTTATGTTCAGATATTGCGCCAATTACCGGAGTTGAATACAACTACGGGAAGAATAGTAAACCTCAATAATTTGCAATTTTTATACTTATGAATTTGTGAAAATTTTATACTCGTATTTTAATTTTAGAAATAAATAAATTAGACAAACCAGAATTATAACATTTTAGTATTTCTTTCAATAATATACCTAATTGCAATCCTAGTAATGCCATCTAGGTACATTTCGCATAATTTGATATATTATTATGAGCTAGCAATCTATTTTGCCTTACTAATCTCTACTTCGATGGAGGTCTGCTACGAGCCTCAATTTAATATTATTTATGGTGTAAACCAGGTCGCCTGGGTTCGAATGGACACTCAAACAATCCTCAGCATCCATCACAACATAATAACCCAGAACCCACGCATCAGCCTGTCGTACAACGACCACCGCTCGTGGTACCTGCACATCAAGAACGTTGAGGAGGTGGACCGAGGATGGTACATGTGTCAGGTCAACACAGATCCGATGCGCTTCAGGAAAGGATATCTACAAGTAGTAGGTCAGTATATAGTGAAATAGAATGAATCTTCGTAGTTTGCATAAACATACAGTATTGTGTAAATAAGAATATTATAATAAACTATTGTAAAAGGTATATCCAAAATTGCGCGTAGCCTTGGACCGTTACCATGGCAATTGTAGGGGATTCCTCGCGCGGCCGCCTCTACCCCTCGCTCCCCGCCACCGCTGCGCGCTCGCACCCCGCGCAGCCTTTAATCAACTGGAGAGAAGGCGTCTATGCGCACACGCGTTATTTTTTAGTTAGCGTTAGTTACATGTTTATTTTTTTTTTCGAATTACTTACTCGTATTTACCTTCACCTTTTGAGTTGCAAAAACCTCGTTTGCGTTTCTCATACTTACTATATAAAAATAAATATTAAGACCCATAAAATAAAAGTAAAGTGTGACTCTTAACAAAACGAGGGCTAAGTAGGTTGAAAGTTAAATGAATGGCAACTGTTCTTTGTTTTATTTAAATTTTTATTTTATTAAATTAAAAAAAAACTCCTTTTGCGCATAATGTGAGCTTGTAAAAATATCTTGCTGGTTTCCAAAAACTATGTTGTTTTTGAATCATTGCATCATTCAAATTCAAAATCAATTATTTAATGTAGGCCAACTCCACGTAAAGCTCTACCACCGGCTGGGAATGTAGATTTTGCATTTAATGTATTCTGTTTTATTTTTGTTTTACCGGTTTGCAAACTAAGCTAAGTAAAATATGTACAGCTTAGAGGAAAATGATAACTAGTTTTAGAACAACAGTCGTCGGTGGTTACTTTTCTTGTGGTGTGTATTTCATAAATATACAGGTACAGACTACATTCATTAAGTAAATTATGTTAGTATTTATACTTATTATACTATAAAGAATAGTTTCTTTATGAATCTTTAAAGCGATACTAATAATAACTTTTTACGACCACGAGAGATTGAAGCTTTATCTATTTTAAACAATTGAAGAACATCGAAAACTCAGTTTATAAAAGTAATAAAATATTTTTATTACTCCAAGTCCGCAAAGCAAGCTTAACCCTGATTTGAATGTTAAAGTATAGTCCGTGAATCTCAAAACTTTTCATTTCAATTTAGAAGGATTCATTTTAACTTCAAAGAACAATGGACCAGGCGCGAAAAGATTTCCTCCCTAACTTAATTAATTTCAATGGGAATTAAAATCGTTGATGGTATAAAAACAAAAATATGTATGTACCTATCTTCTTCCTGTTTGCTGACCTGGTTTTTACACCTGGTATAGTTCTTGCAATTCACGAGGGCGCGTGAGCTTTACTTGTGGTTACATCATGTACATGCACATTGCGTAAGTGTGCGTGCCTGTCATGAGCCTAGATGGGAGCGGTCAGGCGCGAGCAAGCTCTCAAAGTTCCACTATTTCGCATTAAGCGGTTTGCTTCCTCGTTCCTAATAGGTATGCACCGCAAAAAATTGGAATTCCGGCTTCCGTTTTCCCAACGAACTATAACTTGGATGTCTTTAACTCAAGAGTGAAGAGTCTTCTAGGCAAGCGCGCACTATCTTAGGCTGCATCTTCACTTACCATCAGGTGAGATCGCAGTCAAGTGCTAGTCTATATATTTAAAAAAAAAACATTGTTAATCATACATTAAATATACCTATTAGAATATCACCTAAGGCTGGTAAAATCACGTTCAAGCGCTAAACCGAATTAAAATAGTTTTCCTATTTTAAAAATAAAATTATAGAATTTAACAATTTAACAACCCTTTATATCTCATATTACCTCGCTTCAATAATAAAAGTGGTTCACAGAGATAAAATAGAGAGATAGGTGCCTACAATAATTTCCATTGTGCAGATTCCAATGAAACAGTCTTTATGCCAATTTACTTTATGCCTTTCATGCCTTTAGCTTTGCAGAATAGTTTTTACTAGACGTTTTTTGAATCTCGGCGTTTTATATGGTCACGAATCTTTAATGAGCTAATCGCATTATGGGAATAAAGAAATGATTAGTCAGTAGGTAATAACATTAATGAAAGGTTTAAGAGTGATGTGACACTATGCGTTGCGGCGCTGCGAATAATTTTGTCGGATTATTTAGCACATTAAACGCGCGTGTACGTATGGACGATACAGTTCGTACTCGGTACGGAAGCTTAATCTCCTTCATAGTTACAATAGTTCCAATCTTTACATACACGCAGCGCTTTTCGGGCTTAGGTTATTACCTATTTGAAAAATATAAAATTAGCTGATTCACAACTTCAAAAATGATGAAAACTTACGACTCAAAGAGGCAGAACACTTGTAAAAACTATTCCAAGAAAATCATACTCGTACCTGTTAAATTATTATATGTAGAGTTCGATAACTATTATTACCTATAATAATAAAAGTATTACAGAAAGATGAAGCAAACACCGTAATTACTTATCGACATGTCCAGTTCCCCCATCGATCATCGACAACATGACGTCTACCGATATGGTGGTGCGGGAAGCGACCGACGTGACCTTGGTGTGTCGCGCGTCGGGCTACCCGGAGCCTTACGTCATGTGGAGGAGGGAGGACGGACAGGACTTTAATTATAACGGGGAATCAGGTAACGGTATTCAATTAATGATTTAATTATTTATTAACATTCGGACACGTAACCTATTTTCACGTCTTTCAACTGAAATTAATTTTTAAACATGACGATATTAAAGCGCAGTTTTTTTAATATCTAAATCAAAATAAAATAGCAAAAGATGACTTACTGACAGATGGGTCTATCGACGCACAGCTCATAATACTACACTGAACGGATCTGGCTGAAAGGCATACATACAGCTACTATGACGTAGGCATCCGTTAAACAAGGATTTTTGAAAATTAAACCCCTAAGGAGGTAAAATTGAGTTTTGGCATGAAAAACAAACGTAATGTCAGCGAAGCTGCGGGCAAAAGCTAGTATACAATATTTGTTAAAAAAGGCCTCAATAGCCCAACTGCAGTTAAAGGTGCAGACATAACATTGGTCGCAGATTCGACCCCCATCCATCGCACTATTGTCGTTTCCATTCCTGACATAAGCTTTTCGCTTATTTGGAGGGGAGAGGAGAATATAAGGCAAATTTAGCTTGGCTATTGTTCTAAAAAAAAATGTAAGTAGTATTAGATGTACGAGTATAATTGCCATACAGGTCACTTACTCATAAAAGAAGATTTTACCGTTACAAAATATTTATAATAATATTTATGTTTCAAAGAGGCTTCCAAAACCCAAACTGAACTTATAAAATCCCTTTTAGGTAGGTATAATAAAATTGAAAAATATAAATCTCTATTAGAATTGATAAGACCTTATATAGTATCGCTATATCCCATAAAGTTTGATGGTTTTTATTTTTATTGCCAGTAAGCGTGGTGGATGGAGAGACGCTTACCATAACAAAGGTGTCTCGTCTACACATGGGGGCGTACTTGTGCATTGCGTCCAACGGAGTGCCTCCCTCGATAAGCAAACGAATCATGCTCATGGTTCAATGTAAGTATTAAATCGACAAAAATCTGACTGCTCCTAGTTACCCGACTACTGCAAAGTCAAAAAGATGGGTTGGACTTTTTTTTATTCGATGACAAGATAGTCCTTGACTGCGATCTCATCTGATAGTAAATGACGATACAGTCTAAGATGGTAGCAGGCTAACTTGGAAAGGGCTACACCTAATCGGTTTCTAGACGTAGGGTGGTAACTAACCACGGCCAAAGCCTCCCACCATACCAGACCAGAGACAATTTAGAAATTATAAATTTCCAAATTGCCCCCACCGGGAATCGAAACCGAGATCTCCCATTTATAAAACCATAGCCCTTACCACTGCGCCAGGGAGGTCCTTTTGGGTTCCCCATTTTTTTGTTTTTAAATCTGTCAAACGTTTTAGAGTTTTAGCCAGACTAACGAACAGCAATTGAATTTTATATAAGTCTAGAGTAGGTAAAAGTTCTATTATTATATTGTATTTAAACTATTTGTCATAGTTCCACCGATGTTGTCAATACCGAATCAACTGGAAGGGGCCTATATCGGACAGGACGTGACTCTGGAATGTCACACGGAAGCGTACCCTTCCTCAATCAACTACTGGACCACGGACCGCGGAGACATGATCATTTCCGGTGAGATTTGTTTGAATATATTACATCCAAGAAGCTTATACAGCATACATAAGTCATAATCAAGTGGCAGGCCCTTCGTACACAAGGCTACGCAAATCTTCGATACCCGATGATTTTAGTCTCTAAAGTTGAGATCTATAGAGCATGCTCTGACTTAGCTCGGACTTAAGATAGAGTTAAAAGGAGATACAAATATGCTCTAATATCTATCTAATCTGTCTATCTATAGACAGATATCAAAGTTTATTTAAGACTCATAAATCTGTCTTATTTTAACTCTGTCTTGAGTTTGTTAGCATAGCATATTTCAGACTCATAAATCTAGACATAGAGCATATTTCAGACTCATAAATCTGTCTCATTTTAACTCTGTCTTGAGTTTGAGTGGAGTGAGAGTGCGGTCTATAGATTTCAGCCTAAGTTACTACCGCAATACAAAATAGAGGTCCGTACACTGGTAAACTATGAATTTGTATTGCGGTAGTCACTTAGATACTGAAATTATCGGGTATCGAAGATTTGCGTAGCCTTGTGTACGAAGGGCCACACTGTTGCTAAATTAAAGACATTGCAAAATTCCTTCAAATATTATCATTGAAAAGAGACGCAACTGTTATTCCTACACATCAAGTTTCACCTAAACTCGGTTCCACATTTATTATGCATGAGTTCATATCTTAATATATGTGATGTACCCAGTATGTTTAACGTAGGTAAAATACGTTTTACCAGGGCGTAATAATACACTATTATTATATCTAAAACTAATGAATAATAACCAACTTCCAACTACAACTACGATCCATCAAAATCCTCTACGAATATCATAATAATATAGGTACATTTAAATCTCAACTTGCTATCGTCGAACACAATAGAACTGCCATAACACATTCATCATGTCGGCTTAAATAACATGTGTCCCTGTCAAATATAATACTACGATTCATCATTGATTTATGGGCTGATAATGAAAATAGTTCGTGTTCGAAGCGCAGGAAGCGACATTGTGGCCATTTAGACGGCAAAGCTAAGGAATGCTGTGGCATGGAAATATATAAAGGTTTTATTCCTTTAGTAAGGAAAGACGTAATAAATGACTTTTAGAAAAGATAAGATCATGATTTTATTAGAGGTTTGAGACATAGAAAAGGTGGTTTTGCTATAATCTTGGAAACCAGTAAGTAAAGCAGCAGCAAAACAGATCGCTCATAGGAAATCAGAAATTGTATGCAGACGTGGTCGCGGGCTTGCGCTAGTTATTTATAGGCTTAATATTTGAAAAGAAAAACAGCATACATTAAGCAATGTAAACCTAAAAAATTTTAGTCGTCTATTTTAGCGTATAAAAATAGCCTAAATGTGATCAACATAAATTTTGTTATACCTACAAAATTGATTCTAAACTCCTACGGCACTGTAGTTTGGCTGTCCAACGGTTAACTTTTCACTTTACCCCAGCGACGGCCCAGTTTGCAATGGAAATTAACTTCTGCAAACTCTGCGTGTTTTTATAAACTTTTTTGACAATGTTCCACCCCTGCAGTTATTATGCACTCTGCAGTTGGTAACTTGATTAGGTGATACAATTAGGTAAGTATCTGCTAATACTCGTGACATAAAAATAACTTTAAAATTTGAACGTGAGTGATGTTTATAAATTGTGAGGAAACCTCCTCACACAATAAGAGATAGCACAATAGGTACTGTACGCAACAGTCGATTGCACTGGACAAGCAACATTGACTCAAGCCGATAACTGATTGAACTCATTTTGACCTCCTGAGTCCATAGCAATTTTTGTTAGCAATAAGGCCACCTTCGCACTAGTAGTTTTAAGATGTGTTTTAGTTTTCTCTTTCTTGTATGCAATAATGTCTTTATCTATCTTTAAATCTATCTATCCATCTATCTTTGGGAGAACAACGAGATTTTTTTGCAAGGGCATAGGTCTTAATAATTGAGAACCGAGATAATAGCATTGGATTTTCTATCACGGAAAAAAATAAAGAGTGCCCGCGGAAACTCCACGCGTAGGATATCGCAGGCAAAATCTGATAGTAGGTATAAATAGCTTAACTTTGCTAGCTGTAAATGACATCTGTTTTTTGTCGGTGTATATTCGGTCCCTCCCGGGGTCCTTAACAGCTGATGCTATGTGAAAGTTTGTTTTGGACACAACTTGCCAATAACCGGGTCGGACATATAGACAATAAACTAAATTGCATTCACAAGCATAAATTAATGAATTAATCTTTTTTGTATGTCGCAGAGTTATACTAAAAGCCGTGACATTTTTATTTCACTACTGGCATTATAATTGCGCGGACTATTGTCAATCATCACCATATCAGGGGCAAAATAGTTACGTTATAATTTTACTAAGCAGAGCTTGCGTGAAATAGTGAAATTTTAATTTCAAGGCTTTTGCAATAACCCTGCGACATACTTATAGGATTTACATAATATATTACATATATAATTAAGAGTAGTTCATGGCAATAGCGTATCAATAGGTACATAGAAATATTATGTATGTTTGCAAGAATGTACTCATATAATTTTTAAAACTGGCATTTTGTTACTATTCTACTCATTAATATAAAAAATGCGAAAGTTTGTGAGGATAGATGGATATTTGTTACTTTTTCACGCAAAAAGTACTGGACTACATATGCTATATTTTATCACGGAAAATTATAGAATTCCCGCGGAAAATAAATAACCATTAATCCACGCGCCCGAAGTTGCGGGCGCCAGCTAGCATCTACCTATTCAATTGTTATGTATGACTTTTTTTAAGTATAAAATGTGTGATTTCTACTTCAGTCTTCTAACCAAAATACTTGGCGCCGCGCGGTCGTAGTTTACAGACGTATAGTAATAAATCTGGAAGCAGTAAATTTGAATGCCCATACATGGGAGCTCATACTCCCATACCTACGTTTTAAGACCACAAACTTGCCCCTTTATGAGAATATCGTAGTACCCTATCACGCGATTGCACCCCATTTGTTTCTTAACGGTCCATTTATTTCATAACTATCAAAGCCTTACACAGATGTTATACTTACGTTTTTACTGCCTCGTTAATTTTGTGGCTAGCTTGTACGGCCATGAAATAAGAGGTTCTGGTTTCGAGTCCTTAGTCTGGTCAAAATAAAATTAATTTAATTAATTATTGGTCGCTACTGAGATAGCAGCCTGGAATTAGGAAATTGGTGGTGAAAAACCATGTCTCAGAAAATACATAAAGCCATCGATAACGCCCATGCCTCAGAAAGCACGAAAAGCCATGATTTTTGCGTCTGATCTCTCTCCGGTCGCATCGGGTTGCAGTCCCATCGGATTATGTGAATGCTGAGTGATGCTGAATGCATTAGTATATGTATTATATGATATATAATACATATACTAATATTATAAAGGCGAAATCTTACGTTAAACTACTAGTATACCCTACTACATTATATTATGTATGTGCGTGTATAGGTTTCTCCTTGCTAATAAAATATCCTTCGTCAAATGCCTAGAGTTCATTGGTCAGTTACCGAATTTACTTTTCTTAGCATTTTCACATTATTCCTGGCGAAATGTAGTTTCACATTTAGTTATGTATTCATTCGGTTATTCTGCGGATATTTTTTTTACTGATTCACATTCTCCCTTCATGGTAAGTTAACCGTGAAAGTTATGTTGGGGATGGGGTCTACAGTGCAGCGGGTAGTCAACAAAACGACCTTTCGAGTTGAAGTCTGCCTTTTCACCCTTTAACATTTAGTGTTTTTATTATTATTATCCTCTCTGAGAAAGGTGACATAGTACACCATGCTGTCGTAAAAAAACCAATGGCCAATTACTTTTCTACCACCGAACCGCAAGGCTTCGCATGAATCCGCACCGCAACGCGGTCGAAGTTCCACGAGCGCGTTGTTTCCTCGTCCCTAATACGCACCGCAAAAATTTGAAATGCCCTTCCGGCTTTCGTTTTCCCAACTAAATATAACTTGGGTACCTTTAAATCAAGAATGAATAGGTATCTTTAAGGCAAGCGCGTACCATCTTCACTTACCATCAGGTAAGATCGCAATCAAGCGCTAGTATTTATAAAAAAATATATAAAAAAAACTTCATATACCTTTGAAAGCATTATGCAAAACTCCCAGACGTCCAGGTTTCCTCACGATGTGTTCCTTCACTTGAAGCGTAATGTATTTAAATTGCTTAAACGCACATAACTCCGAAAATGCAGAGCTTTGTACCATATCAACCACACAACTTTTAACCACATGCCACTATCTAGGCTACTCGTATCAAAAATAATATAGTTGATAGAAGTTTAGTTCTTTAATGATACTCGTATAATAGAATCCTGTTTCGGCAGCGAAAGAGGCTATTAGGAATATCATTAGATGCTTACGACTTTTTACGCTACTTCGATTGGAAATAAAATATTTCATTCAATCATTCATTCATTGTGTACCTACCTAATATTTTACTAGTAGATTCCCGCGACCTCGTTCGCGTGGATTAAGATTTTTTTTCCCGCGGGAATTCTCTTATTTCCCGGGTTAAAAAGTAGCCTATATATTAATTAATTCCAGATAATCTATCTCTGTGCCAAATTTCAGCCAAATTGGTTCAGTCGTTGCGACATGATTGAGTAATAAACATTTCGCAAACCAAACTTTCGCATTTATAATATATTATATATATTAGGATTATAAGCTGTAAACATGCATGATGACTTTTAAATTTAAATTTGAATTGAAGAGCCGGACACAGGTTTTATATTTAAGTAGAAATGGAAATTGTAGGTGGCAAGTACGAAGCGTTCCCGGTGGATAGCGGCTACAACAAATTCATGATGCTCAAGATTCGCAATATCACCAAGGAAGATTTCGGATTTTACAAGTGTATTGCGAAGAACTCTTTGGGCGAGACGGACGGCATCATCAAACTCGATGGTACTCGACCACGTTTTTAAATTTGAATTTATTTTAAAATTGAAAAATATGTACTGAATTTTCACGTCTATTTTTAGAAATCCCGGCACCACCGTCTGTCTTCACGACCACTCTGAAATCTGTTCTGGATAATCAAACGATCAGGAAAAAGGGTTTGTTTTTCAGTTTATAAAAATAATGTTCTTTTAGCTACGTTGTTGTTGTACGTGCCCAAGAATTACTTTGCAAATCATTTCGATTCAATTGAATCTTATGAGCCGAAAATGTGGTTTTGGTCATTGTGTAGTACGACCACAGTTGATCTGCCCATCAGCGCCGAAATTAGAGAAAATATGTACCTACTTTCATTCAGTTTAAGCTTAGTTTAAGTAAGCACTTATTAACGATGTCTTGTAGCGACACATTGCAATTATTGTTTTTTTTTTGTATTTTATCTAAAATAGTGTATTTTTTACTTGCAGGTCAACTCCAAATAGTACAAACGAATGATGCTGTCAGCTCTACATTCCAAGGTGAAGCCTTTGGTGAACAAATAAGAGATTTTGGTAACGTATTATTTTAAGATAAGAAAAAAGCATTCATTGGTGGTTTGACTTTTGTCTGGTGGGAGGCTTTGGCCATGGCTAGTTACCACCCTACCGTCAAAGACGTGCCGCCAAGCGATTCAGCGTTTCGGCACGATGGCGTGTAGAAACCGATTAGGAGTATGGGTTGAATCTACACTGCCATACACCTTTCAAGTTAGCCCGCTACCATCTTAGATTGTATCGTCACCATCAGATGAGATTGCAGTAAAGGACTATCTTGTCATCGAATAAAAAATAAAAAAATACTTTTTAGCGTCCATCTTTATTAAGAAAATGGCGAAACTACCTATTTAAAATCAACAGGCTTGAAGATCAAGGAAAGGAAATGAAAAATATTATTACAACTTTGATTTTTCCCATTCATACCTTTGCTTTCAGAACTTCATTTGAACTGAAAATATATTACTTACAGAGTCATTAAAGGTTGATTTTAACTGTTATTTCAATTAACGTTAGTTTAAAGCAGACTTAAAAGAAGAGGATGAATCAATAACCGCAATTTTACCCACCGCACGACTCGGGTAGAATGACGCACTTTTAAGGTTTCCGTTCTCAACCTGAGCTTTAAGTTTTAACAAAACGTAAACTAAAACTGAACAAGGCAGTTAAAATCTACGCAACGTTGATTTATTTATTTATTTTAATAGGGTTCACAAACAACGTCACAATTGTATTACTAAAAATTATAAACTAATTATATTATTACTTGTGGCGTCAACCACGTAAACCACGGGTTACATTTAATAGGTATAAGTGGACATTATGGACAGTATTTTTTTAAATAGGGAAAAACAATTAAAAAAAAAAGGAAATCAACATTTAAAATTACAAAATATGTAGAGTGACTAGATTTCAAGCTTCAATTTATGCATACAGGTCGAATCGATAACCTCCTTATTGAAGTTTTTTCAAAAATATAGTATGGATAAAATTAACAAAAGTGCTATTTTGGTTTGATTCTGATTTATCATTAAAGTAAAAACTCTTAGTACCTAATTTAGCACTTTTAATGGAGTGGACCGATGACAACAAACGGAGCACGGAAAGCCGCTGTATGTAGGCGGCGCAACACCGGGGCCTGTGGAAGTAAACGCAAGAGACCTTTGTAAATAGGTTGATGAAGAAGAAGTGCTTGTCACTTTTTTTTAAATACTAACATAAATATTCCTCAGTATAGATACATAATCTTCTGGAAGATAACAGATACCTACTAAGTAAATATTAAAGGAACATAAATTAATTTAACGCTATATTCCGCCTCTTACGAACACAGCCCCTACAACTCATTAGGATGACTAATTAGCGCGCCCGGCTCAAATTTAAAATTTACAACACATTTGCATTAATGCGCCTCAGCTCGAAATTTATAATCCAGCCGACTTATTCTCTGCTTAAGTAAAAAATAAGCTAACAAAAAACTTTCTTTTACAGATTTTTATGAAGAAAATTCGGCTTCTACGACGAGAACAATGAAACTATTATTTTCAATACCATTTGTAATAAGCGCTGCTAGACAAGTGCTGTCTTGATAACTGTGATGTAAAGTAAATACGTTTTTAACTGCAATTATAAGTTCCTATATTAATTGTTTTGTTTGTGGCTGAACAGACAATAAGTGTTAATTCGAGATCAACATTCTGAACCTTTTATACTCGTCATCACGCACATTTGTAGATATTTCATATTTATATTACAGGCTCGCAACTCTGACTGTCCAGGTAAGAGATATTATGTCACTCAAATCACGCAGATCCGTAGCTATCTTACGGCATGATTGAAGGACAAACTAATAAACAATCACACTTTCGCATTTATAATTTTTGTAGGGAATCTTGTGTTGGTCTTTGTAGTGTTTTATTCTTTTTAGATCATATAAATGCTTTTTAAAATATGTAACCAAGCCTTAATTTTATGGTCGAATGTTGATCATCATGCTTCGCGTAATAGGTACTAAAAAGAGTTGTGGACACAAATTAATCAATAATATCATAAAAACCTACGGCCTAATATCTTAAATCTCGACATTTTTACATACTCTAGAGTGAACTAAGTGCCGCAGTAGGTATTTGTAAACTTTCATATAGAAACAACGTAAAGAATTCTACTCAAAAATCATCAACTTCATGCCATAGAGTGTATGATAATGAAAAACTTATAACCGGAGTTTACAAATAAATCGTAAAAAAAGGTTCTTAAATTTTTCGCAATTGCAATAGGCAACTATTATATTGAGATTTATATTTCTATTTCAAGTAGGTACCTATTTTTTGTACGTTTGGTATAAAATACTTATGTACCTTTGATGAGATTGGCTATAAGTTTTCATATTATAACAATAATTTTAATAAAAAATGTCAATTAGGTACTTATAAAAGTTCAGTTATGCCTTCTAACTTTATTTATTAAAATAATATCATCTACAATGCCCAGCTTTTATATGTGTCAACCCTACTCATCAACTCATAATATTTTATAAGTAGTTTTGAAGGTCTTAATATTATATATTTTATATTATAGGGAAACTGATTTATTAAAATTAATTTATAATTTTTCAATAGCATTTTAATGGTTAAGGAACATTTGTAACATATTATACGTAAGTAAGAAATCAAAGTGAATGTAAAATTTTTAACCGTTCGTGCATACACGTTCTCAATTTTATATATTTTTTTCTTAATATATGTATATTATGACCGGAAAATAATTTTCAGTAAATGGTAGACAAATTAGAAGAAACGACTTTATAGATTTATAGAATGTTTTGTATTTATTTACTTGCTAGTAAATGAAACTGCCAAATGTGTATAAAATAAAGCGACGCTTAAACAACTCAGTATTACTTTTATTCATTCATTCGTTTATTTTGTTGAATCGGGAGTCGAATTCTTTTCTGTGAAAAAAAATGACATTTCGATTGCTTCCTTCAGTTTTTCTTTTGTTTCAATTTTCCTTCATTATTCCCGTACTTATTCATTATTTTTATTAGTGCCTATTTCACCATCACGGAGACCAGACCATTTAACCGACAGATTTTTAATATAGAAACTGTTAGAATGTCCAATTTATTCCTCGGCTAAACGTTACTGGGCGATGGTAAAATTGGTTAGAAATATTCCTTCTAGATTCCTAATAGAAAATTCTAGAACCTAGAAGTAGGTTCCTTAGGGAAACTTTTATTTTTCAGAAGGGAAAACAAGCGAAAAGTAAATTAGCGAAAAGCGAAAGGTAAAAAGGAAAGCAAAGGTACAATTGAGCAACAATCAAACTTGATTTAAAAAGCGGCCAAGTGCGAGTCGGACATGCCCATGAAGGGTTCCGTAGCAGCAATTGCGGTTTACGATTTATGACGTATTAAAAAAAATCTACTCACTAGATCTCGTTCAAACCAATTTTCGGTGGAAGTTTGCATGGTAATGTACATCATATATTTTTTTTAGTTTTATCATTTTTTTATTTTAGAAGTTAGAGGGGGGGGGGACACATTTTACCACTTTGGAAGTGTCTCTCGCGCAAACTATTCAGTTAAGAAAAAAATGATATTAGAAACCTCAATATCATTTTTGAAGACCTATCCAAAGATATCCCACACGAATGGGTTTGATGAAAAAAAAATTTTTTGAGTTTCAATTCTAAGTATGGGGAACCCCAAAATTTATTGTTATTTTTCTATTCTTGTGTGAAAATCTTAATGCGGTTCACAGAATACATCTACTTACCAAGTTTCAACAGTATTGTCCCTATAGTTTCGGAAAAAAGTGGCTGTGACATACGGACGGACAGACAGACATGACGAATCTATAAGGGTTCCGTTTTTTGCCATTTGGCTACGGAACCCTAAAAATTATAAGGCTAGAAAATGTAATAGTGCTCAACATACTAGATACATGATTTCAGTTGTTTATTATAAAAATAATTTAGATACACTTGCCTAAAGAAACAAGTGCGAATCTAATTCTATCTTAAACTATCAAAAAATATTTTTCTATATCAGCTAATATAACAAAAATATAAGATTTGTTTTAATAATTAATATTTCAAATAGACATAAGAAATTATATTTTAAGCTAGTTCAGGAAGCATCTTTCTTAATTGGCCACGTAAAATCTTTCCTCGATCACTTCTGGGCAGCTCGTTAATAAACTTCACACCGCCTTGTAAGTGCATGTGTAAAGGCACCTGAAAACCAAAATACTATTATAATAATAAGCCTGTACTCATTAAAGAAAAACGCAAAAAACTTTTATAGACTAGTGACTGAGACTTCAGCCCACTTTCCGAGGGATCCCGGTTTAGACCCAGGCATCTCTGACTTTTCGGTGTTACGTGCGTTTTAGGCAATTAAATATCGGTGAAGGAAAATATCATGAGGAAACTTGAACGTCTCCATAACGTTAGCAAAGGTGTGTGAAATTTGCCCACTTGGCTAGAGGGTGGTCTTTGACTTACACCATTCTCATTCAAGGCCCGACCTCGACCAGTAGGTACTGAGAGAAAAAGTAATATTTCGCTGCAATCTGCCCAACCAGAAAAAATCACCCGCGCCGTAAACCACCGTTTCTCCAGAATAACAGAAACACAGGAACAACGCAACGTCAAAACGCAGCGCCACAATAACTTCTTCTAAACACACTCTAAGTACGTTTCGCTGCGAAACCGGAGCATAATCAGGAGATGATCAGTGCCCAGTAATGAACCGGCGATGGGTTGCGATGAATGAAATAAATGAATGAAGTTCGTTTTACTAAAACATGCTTAGAAGCCATAATAACAACGTACCTCTGCAGCTACATAATCAACCAATTCTTGTTCTGTTACGTTAAATCCTGGTTTCTTTACAACAAAAGCTGTAGGAAGTTCTCCATAAACAGGGTCAGGTTTTCCAACAACAGCTGCTTCAAGAACCTTTTCGTGCATTTCCAGTATAATTTCCAACTCAAGTGGGGAAATCTAAAAAATAATCTAAATGTAAAAAAAAGGTGACTGACTGACTGACTGGCCTGGAAGATATCACTATTAGTGATAAGGTCACCTTTTGTGTTACACTGTTTATTTGCTTATAGGTATATTTTGTTCTTGTTTTTTTCATGCAATAAAGTTGTATAAATAAATAAATAAAATTAGTATCCAAATTAGTCCATTATTTTTACCTTATTGCTTTTATAAATAATAACATCGTGTAATCTATCAACGATGTACAAATACTTGTCCTCATCATAATACCCGACGTCACCAGTGTTATAAAAACCTTCTTCATCGAGATAAGAAGATGGATCTTTATCGATGTATCCTTTCATAAACATTGGGCCGGTTAATCTGATTTCTCCAAGTTGATTTGGGCCTAGATTCTTGTTGGTTTCTAGATCTACAATCTAAATGTTTCCGTTAATTTTCAATAGCTATTTATCAAATTTTCTTTAAAGTTAAAGAAAATAATAAGCATTATTTATTTGATTTGTATAAAAACTTTACGTTATTAATTTACTTTAGGTATCTATTAAATTGAAATATATTAACTCTTCAAACTACTGATAAACAAAGTATGTCGTGACTGAGACAGTCACGAGTTACAACATACTTTTTTTAATAGTAGTTCTTTTATCTTGTTGTTGTGGAGGGGTGATCCCGCACCAGGAAGGGCAGTGTTTGCAGGATCCCGACTAGGTGGACCGACGACATTAAACGAGTCGCAGGGAGCCGCTGCATACAGGCGACGTAAAACACCTTTGTCTTTAACAGCAAGATTAAAGAAGAAGATTACCTCTCTGGCCTTGTGGATGGTGTGCTTAAAATAGAAAGAATGGTGTGCTTAAAAAGAAGGTACCGGGTTTGATGATCGGCCGCGACAATTTGAAGATATATAATTTCTAAAATCAACTATGGTCTTGGCTACTTACCACCCTACCAACCATGTACCAAGTGATTTAGTGTCCCGGCATGGTTGCGAATAGGATGGGTATGAGTTTAATTAAAACACTCATACCCCCCTTCCAAGTTATCCCGATACCATTTTAGTAAGCATCGTTGCTTACCATCAGATGCTACCGCTGTCATAGGCTATCTTATCAAAGACTAAAGACAGACAAAGAAACACTTACTTTGAAAATGATACCCGGTGCTGCCATACCAACACTTCCTAGCCTAGGACCCTCAGTTGCCCAAATATCTGAAGCTGGTTCTCCACATTCCGACATTCCGTAGCCTTGCAAAACATTTTGCAATTTAGGTAATCTACACAGTGAGACACTTTTAAAAACTGGTAAATAAAATGACGTGAACATTGTATTCTCTTAGTACCTACATGCATTTGCGTAATATACTTTTGTCAAGCTATACATATTAAATATACCTAATTATAATAAAACGTTACTTTTATCTTATAACTAGCTGTTGCACGCGACTTCGTCCGCGTCAATTTCTGTTATTATTATCGCGATTAAGAAGTTTTTAAAATAATATATTTTAAATATGGATAATTTTCCCCGTTTTTGCAACATTTTTCACTGATGCTTCGCTCCTATTGGTCGCAGCATAATGTTATAAAACTTAAAGCCTTCCTCGATAAATGGACTATCCAACACAAAAAGAATTTTTCAATTCGAACTAGTAGTTCCTGAGATTAGCGCGTTTAAACAAACAAACTCTTCAGCTTTATAATATTAGTACAGATATGAGTTTGATAAAACAAACCTTTGTTTAACGTTTTCAACTGTCTTTTTATGAAGAAGAGAACCTCGTGAATAAAGAAATTTTAATGAATCTAAATTAAATTTGTCCAAGTTTTCTTCTTTGACTATAAGATTAAGGATGAATGGTACAACCAGTGCTATATTAACCTAAAAAAAATCATTAATACATTGACATGATCAACTAAAAAAGTATCTTCATAATTTATATATTTATAAACAATTACATACCTGATAGTCTTCTATACATTTTAATATATTGTGAAAGCTTCTATCCATCAAATAAACCACTGTCCTTCCCATGGACATAAATTTATGAAAAAAGAAGTTATCATAATTATGGTACCATTTTCCAAACATGAAAATTGTTTTTATACTCTCATCAAAGAAACTGAAAAATACAAATATATACCTTTAAAAGCAGCATTCTAACCCGGACTATTTGGTGAGTATAAAATTAAAAATTTGTGTGCGGCTGTGTGTGTCTGAATGTGTGCTGTGCTTTCTGAACTAGGAAAATCTTAACATACTAAGATTCATTCACCAGGTATGGCAGGGCGTAAATGGCAATGAATCAATGTATTGTTTTTGTTTTCTTGATAGATATGTTTATTGAAAAGTAAATTATTACTTATCCGGTGAACTATTCACAATGCAGTTCAGATGTGTTAGCTGGATGGCTTTTGGCAAACCCGTCGTTCCGGAAGAGTGTATTATATACGCAGTATCCAATTGTCCAAGCACTTTAGCTGGTTCATAACTTTCAGTATCAACCTCCTTAGAGATAAATGATTCTATCGTGATAGCATTATGTGGGATATCATCTAAAGTGAAATAAGATTTTATAGAGTCGCAGGACGCCACGACCTCTCCGTATTTTTCCCAGAAAAGTTTAGAGGTTATAAAGTGTGTTGGTTTTGCCAATTTGATTTTATGTCTGAGAACGGCTGTAAAATAAAAACTGAGTTAGTTATGAGCTAATGGCGCTTTTTAACATAATATGGTTTAATGTATACATATACACGGTGAAATTTCATTGGTTGTACTCCCTGAAAATAAAATTTGGACCTCCCATACTAAATCAATCAGCTGATCGTCAAGTTTGTATGGAGGGTCCAATTTTTTTTTTTCATATTTTGACCTATGTTCCCTGGGGAAAGTTGTTCAGTTTCATGAGCACATTCACCTCTTTCAGGGAGTACAACCATTAAAATTTCAACCGGTATGTAATAATATAATATCTTTAACATAAAATGGGTTACTAATTTAAATCGTAATTGAAAATTTTTGTGTAGATGTTAGAAAAAAAGCAGTGATAGCCTTGTGGTACCTATAGTAAGTATATTCGGACGGTCGCAGGTTCGATCCCGGACACCTCTGACTATTGGAGTTATGTGCGCTTAAATAATTAAATACTCTTATCACATGCTTCAACGGTAAAGGAAAATATCGCGGGAACACCTGAGAGTTCGCCTTAATATTTACTAAGGTGTGTGAAGTTCGCCAATTCTCATTTCGCCAGCGCGGTGGTCTATGGCCTATACACCCTTCTCTGAGAGGAGACCTGATGATGATGATGATGATGATGATGATGATGATTAGAAAAAATGCTTTGTTTTAATTTTATGATGAATTTACCTTTTCCGTTGTTAATGTCATAAGGATTGCACGTGGCTCCAGTAAAAATAATACTTAAAATAGTTGGCACCAATAAATTACGTTCTTCTGAACCAATAGCTATGACGTCACCTTTTCCAATACCAAACTTTGAAAGAGAAGTGGCTAGATTTACAGAATACTGAACGAAATTTCTGTATGTCAACTCTTCTCCGGTTGTAGCATTTATCTGTAGAAAATCAATGTCAAATTGTACAAAAAATCATTCATTGTACCAAAAAAATAAAAATTAGATACGTATAAAATGTTATAATATATTTTACCACTGCTATTTTGTCTCCCATTAGTCGCAGTCGATCTAACATATATTTTCCAAAATTCAAATGTACGGGCACGTGTTTATTTTTATCACCGTACACATAGTTAAGTGCCATATTGAGGTAAAAAAAAATCTCTACTCAAAGTGTGTTAATTATTCAAGTTCTAACACAAGACTGAATTATATGTTTTAAAATTTACAGTTCTGTTAATAGTTAAAGGGCAATGCACTATATTGTCCCGTCTAGATAAATCAATTTAGTTGAATTTAGTACACGCTGTTGATAAGTTGTTGTTGTTTTAGGGTTCCGAAAAAAAAATCGGAACTCTTATAGGCCCATTACGTTGTTCGTTTGTCTGTCAGTGTATCAAGACTCTTTTTCTCAAAAATGGCTTGAGATACTAAAATTCAAGTCTCTTGAAGTTCTAAAAATTTCAAACTCCTTCAAGCTCAAGTGAAAACTTACAGCTTTGTTAATAATGAGAAAGCCGCTCTTAAAGTGCGGCTTACATTCGAAATACTGTACTGGTACGGATTTCTAGTACTATTGGTACATTAGTAGGTACATACACGGGTTATAGCTATATTTTACTTCATATTTTAAAGACTGAAAGAATGTCATTCTAATGATTCCTTACGAACCCTTGTAATGTTTTACTAAACATTACAAGTGCAAAAATGTCAACGTTCTTAATTAATTATTGTGCAAAAATATCGACGCTGTATGCAGATTGGATTACTTAAGAATGGCGTATATTACGAGGTCAACAATTGTAAAAATCGGAAGTCCTTTAAATTCTGCAACCAGCCAGTACCTACATTTTTAACTTACTTAGGAATCTTTTTTTTTTTAATGTATGTTCGTCGATTACTCGAACACGCCTGGACAGAGGAGAGGTATGAGATATCAGAGGTATCAGGTACATATCATGTTTCTCACTTGATCGTTTACTTCATAGATCACTAGCTCTGCATCTCACCCGATGTACTATTGAATCTGTAATTCCTTTCCGCTCGTTCCGACCGAAGCGACAGAATCATAGCTGAAGCCGAAAGGCGTTTATGGGAACTCTGTAATGAAATGACGTATCCCCATCGAGATTCGGCTCTTTTGATTCGTCTTAACAAGTTCTCTGGCCCTTGATGATATCCAGGGCCTGATGATGGAACCGGAAGGCGTCTTTAGGAACTCTGCGATAAAAGTGCGCGTTTAAGCTGGTCATCTAGTATACCTAATTAAAACAATCGTCAAAAGTTTCGGAACCCTCAGTGCGCGAGTAGGACTCGCACTTGGCCGGTTTTATTTTTTGTTGTAGTTGATAAACTTTGGCCTCTGACACAAAATATATAAATAATAATATTTCTGTGCTCTGCTCCTTGTCAATGCGACAAATGATCACCTTGGCTAAAGAGTGTAAGCTTTTATTTAACTGCAATGTATGTGCCTATGTATGTATGTATGTATGTATGTATGTTTATTATTATTTGTCTTGCAAGCTTAATTAGAGCCACTTCCCGGTTTTCGATTGAGCTGAAATTTTGCATGTAAGTATATGTAAATCGGATGACAATGCAATATTATTGTATGTTGGAGCTGATATCATGAAGCTGGAAGATGGCTATAGGAACTCTGTAATAAAACGACGTAACCACATCGAGTTTGGGCTCTTTTAATTGGTATTGATAAGTACTGTAGTCCTAGATGATATTTAGGGTCTGATGGCGTAGCAACCTAAAAAAGCTTGTTTTTAAAAACAATTTTTTAATTTAAGCTTGTATTTAGTACAGTATGGGGACAGGGAATAGGAAAAGAAGATCTTTTCTGTGGTCGGAAAAGAGAAGCAGAATTTATTTAGTGCTGTTCCATCCATAATAAATGACACCGTAATATTAATAAACATTTATTTAAGAATGTTAAAATATAAAGACGACACCCAAAATGAAAGTTAAGAACGTTAATTTAACATTTCTCTTAAATATCGGCGTAATATCTTTCCTCTCGGACTTCTAGGTAGTTGGTCAATAAACTTCACTCCACCCCTTAGTTGCATAGATGGGGGCACCTGAAAATTAAAACATTTAAATCTTCTATGTAGGCATCATAAGTTGTTTTAATTAATAAAATTCTTAAAAATAAAATTATTTTTATAAATCGACTTCAAATGCCACTACAAAGTATAAAATAACTTTAGTTCGTACAAGTATGTTGAAGTCGGGCGGACCTATTTAGGTATCGCGCATCGGTTTCATCCTTTCTATTTAGAAAGGATGAAACCGATGCGCGATGTTAGCCCAACTTCAACATAGGTGTACAAACTAAAATTATTTTATTCATCAGATTTTCACCTTTATATGAGACCAATCTAACGATCTTTCAAAATTTATTAAAATCGTTCCAGAGTAATATCACCAAAAAAAATTAAAAAAATACATGTCGATTTGAGAACTTCCTCCTTTTTTGAATTCGGTTAAAAATTATAGTGAAATAATATGGATAATATAAACAAAACAACATTTCTTATTAACAACTCACCTCTACAGCTATGTAATCCACCAACTCTTGCTCTGTGACATCTGATCCAGGCTTCTTTACTACAAACGCCATTGGGAGTTCTCCGCTATCAGGATCTGGTTTTCCAATAACAGCAGCTTCGAGAACCTTTTGATGCATTTCTAGCAAGCTTTCCAGTTCTATCGGGGCAATCTATGGTTAAAAATTATGTATAAATATAATAGAATATTGAAAACATAATTTTATTTTTATTTATTCAGACACACAACAGATAATGACAATACAAAACAAATATAATACAGCCATGATTATAAGCTAGCCACTTTCCCTTCACTTTATAATTAATATTATATAATATGCATAAATACCTTATCCCATTTATAAACAATTATATCCTTTATTCTGTCCACGATATAGAAGTATTTGTCATCATCATAATATCCCAAATCACCTGTTTTAAAAAAGCCTTCTTCATCGAGATAAGTTAAGGGGTCAATATTTATATATTCCTTCATTAACATTGGACCTGATAATCGAATTTCACCGATTTGGTTTGGCCCTAGTTTAACGTTGGTCTTTAGGTCCACAATCTGAAAAATGTATTAATAATTGAGTCGATTGGATTCAATTTTCACACATAGTATTTTGAAAAATAATAGGTACATACCCACTTTTTTTTAAAATAATTTAAAAATATAACTTACTTAAATATATATTATACAAACTACGTTTAAATAATTGGATCCATATTGACGTCTGACGGAAGTATCCTCAGAAGTTTAGCCGTTGAAACAATTCCAATTTTCTAGATTAATTCTATTAAAAGTTACCTTCAGCTTTATAAAGCATATTTTCATAAGACGACTCCCAACACTCACCATCCTAAAAATCTACAGAGCACTTACCAGTTAACTACTACCTAGAACCATGTATGTATGCAGTTTCAACTAATAAAAGGAATTATTTGTGGCGGTTGAGGTCAAATAAAACGGCCAAACAACTTTTTTTTTAATATAGTATAAACTAGCTCTTAACTATAATTTCATCTTTATTCTGATGGTTAGTGAAGATGCAATCTAAGATAGAGCGCGTTTGTCTAAAAGATCCTTGCCTGATGATCTTTTAATTCATTCTTGACTATAATAATTTTATTATAACTATTATAATTTTAAAACGATTTCTTCTCGTACAGAAACCGTAGTGCAAGCATTTGACTTATAATTTTTAGTTTCTATTCAATTTAGTATAATCTTATTTAAACCTTACTTTAATGATGACGCCCGGTGTTGCCCTTCCAATACTTCCCGCCCTTGGACCCTTATCTGCCCATATTTCTGAAGTCGGTTCTCCACATTCAGTCATTCCATAGCCTTGTAAAACGTATTGTAGCTTGGGTAGTCTAAACAAAGTTGACCAATTTATATTAATATGATTTATGACAATGACCTGAAAAAATCTAATAAATCTTGTCTTATGTATACTGTATATATTATATTATTATGTATAATGAAAGTAGATGATGCCCGAGACTTCATCTGCGTGGATTATTTTTTTGAATCCCGCGTGAACTCTGATTTTCCAAAATAAAAATTAGCCTATATCTTTCTCCAAGTCCTCAACTATGTCCAAAAAATCACGTCGATCCGTAGCTCTATTGAGGCGTGATTAAAAGGACGCCGCAACGACTGAACCGATTTAACTGAAATTTGGCACAGAGATACATTACAATGAATAATACATAGGCTACTTTTTATCCCGGAAAATAAAAAAGATCCCGTGGGAATAAAAAAACCTTATCCAAGCTAACGAAGTCGCCGGCATCAACTAGTAGCTATATAATTTTCAATCCCAAAAATAATTTCTCCGGAATTTTACAAACCTTTCCATTATTTGTTTAATGGTATTTTTGTGGAGAGGATTTGATCGTGAGTACATAATTTTCAGTGAATCTAAATTAAACCTGTCAAGGTTTTCTTCTTTGTTTATGAGGTTAACTATGAACGGCAGAACCATAGTTATATTAACCTAGAAATCATAATTAGTATTTTAGTATTTTAGTGTGATAATTTATAGTTACCTAGTAGAATTATTTGTTTAACTTTTACTGACCTGATATTTTTCTATACATCCCAATATGTTTTGAATGGTTATATCGTTAACATAGACCACTTTTATGCCAGAGAATAGCAATCTGTATGTCATAAATGTATCATAATTGTGATACCATTCTCCAAAAATATAAGCTGTCTTTATATTCCATTCATCCTTGACACTGAAATAATTATGATGTTATTGTAATTTTTTCTGAAAGACACAAGGCTATCAATGGCTCAAAAGCGAGTCATTCTGTCCTTGGGTATTAGGGGTCATTTGACAGCATTTGACCTCCTCTATATATGTATAAAACCCAACTAAAAAGGTATGAAAATCACCCGAAAATTTTAATTATTGGTATTTTAACTTAAAAGAAAAGTATATAGGTTCCCTCTAGAGCGTAGACGTCATCTAAGAAACAGTTTTGACAGAATCCATCCCTGGTGAAAAGGGGATAGAAAGGTTATATTTTTATATAACCTTATGTTTTTGAAGTCAAAGATATGAAAATCGGCATTAAGTTTATTAGTTTTAAGTAATAAAACCTTTATAAGTAATTTTAGAAAAACATCCCTTGATAGTGGTAAAATGAGGGATGAAAGTTTGTGTATTATTATTACACTAATAATACACAAACTTTGTATTTATTATTATTGTTACCTTGAAAGGAAGATAAGTTAAATAAATAAATAAACAAATGAATAGAATTTATCGAGTCAAATGATTTTCTGAATCTCAAAATTGACGATTGACTCCAATTGTCTATTTGACAGTTTTCGGAAATATATTTAAAATTTTACGTACGTACGTAAAATAGATCCATGCCCCTAATGCCCCTAAATGGATAAAAAATACAATTTTTTTTCTCAAAAAAGCTTTATTTATTGGAAAAAAATGTATTTTTTATCCATTTAGGGGCATTAGGGGCATGGATCTAGTTTAGAAGTAGAAGGATAATAAAAACAACAGTCTTACTAATTGTCAGGGAGGCTGCTCATAATACAGTTCAGATGGGTTAGACGAACGCCTTTTGGCATACCCGTTGTCCCCGACGAATACAATATCAATGCAGAGTCCACTTGTCCAACCACACTTGCTGGTTCAAATTTGTCTATATCAATTCTCTTTGCTACCAGCGATTGTACTGATATGGCGTTTTGTGGAAAGTCATCCAATGTAAAATAAGATTTTATAGAGTCACAGGAATTCAATATTTCTTCATATCGCTCCCAGAAGAGTTTAGAGCATATAAAGTGAGTAGGTTTGGCTAAAGACAATTTGTGTCGAAATTTAGCTGAAAAATAAAGCAAAGACGTGGAAGTAAAAACAAATATCTTCCTTACCTGAGATAAAGGATATTTACACATGGTCCGATAGATGGAAGGACAGACAGTCAGACAGACAGCTAGAATAATAAAAAAGTGATAGTTGGGTATTTGACCGAATGTCAAAACTTTGACATTCATTCAAATTGCTCTATATTTCCAAGACTAGTAAGATAATAAAATAAAAAAAGTAACCGATCAAATGCGAGTCGGTCTCGCATACCCAAAAACGCCGAAAAAACACGTTTCTAGTAGGAGAGCCCGCTACTAGAAAGGTCCAGCACGATAAGTGCCGGAACGCTAAATCGCTTGGCGGCACGTCTTTGACGGTAGGGTGATAACTAGCTACGGTCAAAGCCTCCCACCAGACTAGACCAGAGACAATTCAGAAATCAAAAATTCCCAAATTGCCTCCGCCGGGAATTGAACCCAAGGCCTCCCAGTTATAAGACCACAGCGCTCACCACTTTGCCTAAAACTTAACTTTATTTAAAAAACTTACTTCTGCCACTATTTACGTCATATGGAGTACATGTTGCTGAAGTAAGTAAAACACCTAAGACGGTTGGCATAAACGAATTGCGTTTTTCTGAACCTACTGCCACGACGTCACCTTTGCCGATTCCTAACTTCGTAAGTGAAGTCGCCAGATTGACAGAGTACTGAATTAACTGTCTGATAGTCAATTCCTCCCCAGTAGTTGCGTTCACCTGTGGGAATATTACAGTTGACTTTCAAACTAACAATTTGCTAAACAAAAATTGACATCGCATTATGTATAAGTACTCATTAATGCTCCGGCTGCATTTGCGTCTATCGTGACGAACTATCGCGCCGAAGCTTCGGTATGTTTTGTGTGCTAATTTATCGGTCACAATACGGAAAGAAGTCCGAAGTCCGGGAAGCGCAGTGTTGGTAGACCCCTCACTAGGTGGACCGACGACATCAAACGAATCGCAGGGAGCCGCTGGATTCAGGGGGCGCAATACCGAGGCCTGTGGAGGTACATACAAGAGACCTATGCCAAGCAGTGGACGTCTATCAGTTGATTAAAAAGAAGAAGAAGAAAATCGAAGTCAACTATCGGGACTATAGCCATACCGTACGATATTTCGTCACGATAGACGCAAGTGCGGCCCGAGTTTAAGAGAATAACATCACATTTTGTAAGGTTACATAAGGGTCACATAGTTTCATGACCAAAAACGCTGTTATCAAAATATACGAGATTGTTGTTCTCGAAATTGATGTAACGTTGCTGTCGATAAAAAAGTTTATGGTTTCTACATACCAACTGGTTCAAAACAAAAAACATGATAAGGCGATAACAACGCTGATCAATGCCCTCTCAATTATTATCAGACCTGTTGTGTAGCGGAAAATTCCATGAAATTAATTTTGTACGATCACATAATTTAACCTTTGAAGTTCGAATCTTTATTACGGTCCATCCATCCAATCCATCAAAACTAATATTACTAGTGGTTCGCCCCGAACTGAGACCTCGCGATATCCCATAATTCCCAAAAGTTTTAATTATATATTGTAATAATTAACTTTTAACATTAGACGCAATAAAAAAAATAATAGTTGACACAAATCTGTTTTACTGACACAGCGCCATCTATTAGCATTATTGTGAAGCTATTAGCATTTAAAATTAAATAATTTCGTTTCTTTATAACATTTATCTAATTTTAGTATTTGTTGTTCAAGTACAGGATATAACTGAATTTTCAACCAAGTTTCACGTTCTAACATTCAGTAATTCTTGACATATGGCTCATATTAAAATCTTCGTCAATTTTAAGGGAAAAATTAAAAAAAAAAATTTTTGTACTCGTGTTACAAAGTCGTCTTTAAAAAGATATATTGTAAGTGTAGTGTATACACTATACACTGTCTCGTGTGTTCATGAGCAATGTTGCAACGTGAGTATTACGCGAACCGCCAGTGCGAGTAGACGTGCGACAGGTGCTGGTGTGCATTGCCGAGCCAGTGTCGGGGCGGCGCTATTGGAGATACTACATTGGCGACGAGAAAAAAGGTAAGTGGAAAAAATATTTTTTATAAGGAAGGAGGGAAGGATATGGCAGGCGTTATTGGTTATAAATTAGTTGATATTTCAGACGGTTAGTTTCGAGAATTGTTATTATAACAACGTAACGAAACAGAATATAAAATTACAAAGGGAGTAAAGGCAAATCGGTTAGAAAATGTCTTTATTATAAAATAATCTGAGTGAAATTTTTATTTTTCACAATACCCATATATTTTATTAATCATAGATAATGGATAATTTTTTAAATGGTCAGAGTTAATGACGTAGAGATAATAAATATCGTTGTTATTACATGATGTGATTTGTATTTCGGGCTATGGTTGACTTAATATGATATCATAGGTAAAATCCTTGTAATAGGAAGTGGGTCAGGTTGGTTAAATAAATAACTTCGTATTTCACTTTAATTTGGTGTATTTAAAAAGCGTGTACTCGCGCCAAGTTTTACAATAGATCTGCTGGTGCCGGTCAGGAATATAGGGACCCCGGCCTCAAGTAACAATAATCAATTGATCATATTTTAATACAAACAAAAGTTACCTTAAGTGACGCCGGAAAAGTCACAAAGGAAATTATTATTTATCAAGCTCCATATTGTTAATACGATCCCCTAACGTTTAAAATAAACAATCTGTAGCTATGCGAGTCGCATGAACAAAGGCCGTTGGTAGGTACCTAATAACTATTCAAAATATCAAAACTAAAACGCACAGTCAGGACATTCATGAGGCTCAGCAATAAGTTACATTAACAAATTCTGTTACACTTTGCAAGTAACCTAATATAAGCCTGTTCTTCGCCTTCGCCAGTTCAGTGGAGAAAATATTAAATTATTTTTCTTATCCCAACAAAACAGTTAAGGTAACAGTTTAACAGTTAGTTAGTACTTTTATGCTTTATACTTGTTTGTGGAAGAACATTTTAAAGATCATGGATGTTAATATGGAAGTAAAACTAAATAAGTATATTTTAGTTAGTATGGAATCAGTTTTGCCAAGAGTTGCCCTTAGACAACCAATCATGGAAATGTTGGGTTCTGTGTTTATTACGCAATGGTTACGATATAACCTTACTGCGGGTAGTTATTTTTATCGAGATAGTTGGTGATTTCTTTTATTAGTTGCTCGGTGAGGTGTATCGTCTCCTTCATGAGATAATCACGTTTAATAATGCTCAGTTATAGTCGTATGGTTGTTAGTTTAATTTTTTCCGTTTTGCTTCTGATGTTCGGCCAGAGGTGCCTTTGTCGTCATCAAAAGTGAGATGGTAATTTCATACCCACAGATGTAGCTTCATGCCACGTTAGAATTTTATACCCACATGACTTCATCCCATGGGATATGATTTTATGACCACATTAGTTTCGTTAGCTAGAAACCTCTTCCTAACCTCTTATGAGAAGGGTAACATAGAATCATTGTTGATTATTAAGGTAAATGGGAAATTAAGATTTCTGTGGGGTCAGCTTACGTTCCAGTAGTTTCGTGGAAACTAGGGGTGGTGTGCGATCCCGTGTGTGGATGCACAGTGAATAGTGGCGATTCATTTATTATTTATTGCACCACAACAGAAAAAAAGTAAACTTAACAAGATATATTATGTCGATTGTTGATATAAAAAGGCAGCCTTATCGCTAAAAGGCGAACTCTTCCAAACAACCTTATAGCTAAGGAAAATAAAAAATAAACAAACAGCAGGAGGTGTTGCAATAATAAAAAGATAAACTTACATGCTAATATTTAAATAAACTAAACCAATATAATATTATGTTGACGTGGATACATGGATCAGAGAGATCCTTTGAGGATGATCGATGCCATGGCGATTCCATAGCCAGTTAGCGTGTAAGATATTTCACGGTTTTACAAGTTACACAAGAATTAAGACGTTGATAAATATTAAAACCCGTTTTACTAAATAAAGCAACCATTTAATTAATTCACAGAACACAGCAGTGTAATAATAACAATTGATATTGACAGCAGACCACAGACTGCAGACAAATATGTATGCACATGGAATATAATAGGAGAGAGTTGCAATTAGGAAAAAGGGGGTTAAGAAGGCACAGCTATTGCGACATTTGTGGAGTCATTCAACAGTAATGTATATCAATGCTATGATTCTTTAAGGGGTTCCGTGTTTATTATTCTTTGTTCAATGATCTTTGAGACTTTTTAGTTAATGAAGTTGAGATTAATGCTGAGTTAAAATGAGATCAAAGTGGGACTGTAACTTGGTTGAGGGCAACATGCTCAGACTAAATGTATTGCGTTGATTATTAGTAGCCGCAGTAGTCATTATAGAAGGTAGTGATCTTAACTAGAGGATATTGCGTTGATGTTCATTGCGAGAACTTATAAATAAAAGAGTAATACCTAATTTTGTAAGTTGTCGAGAAAACTTATTTCATTGCTAAATTTGTTACTGTTTTGTTGTTTTGCGTTCCCGCTCTGTGAGAACGCCAAATAGAGGTGTTTGGTTTGGTTAAGTCGATGACCAGATGGAGGTTATGGATTGCAGTAACCGGATAGAGGTTACGTGTATTAGTAACTGGATGGAAATTGTATATGTGTTTTGGGACGGAACAGACGTCGCAATAAAGAGTTTACCAAAATAATAAACCCTAATTTGTTTGTTTGGGTTACGCTACGAGTGATTATGTTGAGTACCGTTGACAATAGAGTCCATTAGTTTGAGCTGATGAGATTTAGGTTTTCATTTTTAAATGAAGTTTCCATTTTAAGTTAGATCCAAAGTTTAAAGGTTCTTTAAATTAACAGAAATCTTAGATGAAGACTGACATGTTCTGAAGTCATTGATTAATAAGCGTACTTACAAGTACAATCACGATAGATTTCGAAGGTAGCCTGGATGTGAAGTTCCCTTAAAGTTAGATAACGATAGTGACAATCATGTTGATAAAGATGATTAAACGTACGCATTGGCGGGACGTATCTGCAGACATCGGACGTATCGCTTCAACTTTGTGGTGGTGTAATGAGCGTCCGACTATGCTTTGAAACTCGAGTCTTGAGGAAACTACAGTTTTGGCCTAGGGTGGTTCGGGTTCTGAGAAGACTACAATTGGCAATTTGATGCAACCCGAATACCTGTGGGTATACAAGTGTATTTGATTTTGTTTGGTTAACTTGCGTGACCGATGGTCACTGTTGTAGTTACGCGCTGCAGGTGGCAGTCGGTCCTAAAATTGTACGACTAAGCAGTTACTGGTCCCTTTAATGGATTCTGTATTGATGTGTGACTGAGATATTGATCAATTTAAATTAGTGGGAACTTTTCATTCGGATAGTTATGATTTCAATTAATTAATGGGTTACAGTTAAATTGAGTTATTTGATTTTAAATAACATGTCAGGTAGTCCGAACCTTATAAGTAGTATATCTCAAATGTTTCCTTTCCCTGTCAACAAGTGCATTGCCACACGGGAACGTGTGATTGTCAGTTCTGGCCGTGTCGGAGATTAAAATTAAAGTGATTATTATTTAAAGTGCCATCTAGTAACGGTAGTCTTATAACGTTGGTATTACTATTCATTGAGCATTACACCATTGCTCCTCGCTCGTTCGGTCCATTAAAATGAGACTCGCAACGTGTGTATTGTCAACCGTCAATCGGTATTTCTTGTTTCTATTTGATTTTCTGGTGTAGTGTTGTCAGTTTAAGATTACTTTGGTAATGTGACGATTAAGTTATTGGTTGGACAGTGTTGTGCGATTTTATGATCTGACAAAGCCAGGTAATTCATTCCAGGAGATGAGTTCATAAAATTAATTACAATTAAATCAATATAGGTCGATTTTCTTTTGGTTTCTGTATATAGAAAAAGGTTATAATTTGTTAAAATGGACACATTGAGTGTGATTTTAGTATTTTTATATTGAAGCACTTGTTGAAGATTATTTCCATTAAAATGGGAATTTCAGATATAACAACTTTTATGTTATTGGTAATGTGACCACCAATAAATTGGAAACATCTAGTGGTATTGGAAAAAACCTCCATTAAATTGGGAATTTCAGGTATGAAAATATTTGTATTATTGGTCATGCAACCACCATTAAATTGGAAATATAAAGTGGTGTTGGAAATAAACCTCCATTAAATTGGGAATTTCAAAACCAGAATATTGGTATAACGGGTCACGTGACCACCATTAAATTGGAAACATCTAGTGGTATTGGAAAACCCTCCATTAAATTGGGAATTTCAAGTATAAGAATATTTGTATTATTGGTCATGCAACCACCATTAAATTGGAAATATAAAGTGGTTTTGGAAATAAGCCTCCATTAAATCGGAAATTTTAAATATTGGAAAAATTATATTATTGGTCATGCGACCACCACTAAACTGGAAAATGAATTTATGAGCGCAACCAGGATGAATTCGTAAAGAATAACAAATTTTTTGAGATCGAACTATGCTTTATATTGCTCAGAGGTAACCGGATGGTGATACCTCAGAAGTCGCATAAGAATGTTATAGATGCCATACGCAAAGGCCATTCCGGGATCGTAAGGAAGGGTCGATTATTTTCTAAGGTAAAGTGGCCGCGGAAAAATAGATGACAAAAAATTTAGTGAAATCCTGCAAAAAAAAAAAAAAATTATTTTAAACAATTGTGGATAAAATAGATTGATTAGGAATAGACACTGAAGTGAGAAACAGAGATATCATTCAGAAAGAGAAAGGGAAAGAGTACGGAGAGGAACTACAGAATCGACGGGATATCACTCAGAAAGAGAAAGGAAAAGAGTGCGGAGAGGAACTACAGAATCGACACTAAATGAAGGTGACTAAGTTAGTTAAGGAATGTAGTTCATCTTAAAAAGATTGAAGGCCAGTGGACAACAGTACCGGAGAAAGATCAGGATGAGAAGAATAGACAAAGTAATGGAATCAGTGAATAAACTGTAACTGAGGGAAGATTGAATAAGTGATTAGAAAATATTATTATTATTCCGAACCGGTGGTAGATTCTTGACTTGTCATAGGAGCTACAAGTTGGCCTACATGAAATAAGTAATTATGAATTTGAATTTGAGATTTATTATATATGTGCTGATATTCTAAAGCTGTATCGTGCAGATAACTATACCAAAACTTTGGAATAGTCTAACTCATGTCACTACTATGATTTGAGGATTTAGTGATGCCGGAAATTATTATATAGAAGTGAACTCTTGAAATTATCTTAGTTGTTTATTTATTTAACGTGGAAGGGATGTAGTGTATACACTATACACTGTCTCGTGTGTTCATGAGCAATGTTGCAACGTGAGTATTACGCGAACCGCCGGTGCGAGTAGACGTGCGACAGGTGCTGGTGTGCATTGCCGAGCCAGTGTCGGGGCGGCGCTATTGGAGATACTACAGTAAGTCTATATAACGCAACAAACAAAATTTTACTTCAAACACGCTTCTATGAGAGCCCCCCTGAAATAAAGCTTTTTATATTTTTTTATACAATGTTCGGCTGAAGGCCATCAGTTTACATATTATATTTAAAGAAGTAATTATGTTCAGTAATTCAGAAGTTATAGGGCTCTGACAGACATTTGGACGTACACACTTCTCTGTCCAGTACAGACAAGCGCCCTAGTTGACTCAGAGAACTCGCTTCGCTCGTTCAACAATAAATACACAAGTAACTCTGTCTATTTCTGTCTGTCTGTTTGTTAGGCTTTCACGCCTAAACCACCGACCCAATTTTGATGAATTTCGACAGATTAGACCTTGGAGAAGAGACATAGGCTACCGGTTGTCAGAGAATAAAACTTGAAAGTGATGATTGGGAATGATAGTTTTGTCGATTTTACTCCATACCTTCGCCAAACCTGAACCGATTGTGATAACTTTTAGCCCCCGATGGAAAAGGAAGTGTTATAAACATGTCTGATGTTCCTTCGTAGCTCCATAACGAATGGACAGATTTTGATGCATTTTTTCTGTTTGAAAACTAAATTGATCGAGATCTATCTTAAGATCCGCTCAGGCGTTTGAAGACCATCAATTATTTCTTACTTGATTAAAGGGTTTTACAAACTTTCACTGGTTGGTTTGAAAAGTGTACCTACTGTTAAATAATCCGAAATATTTAACAGTCAAGATTTAATGGTCTTAATACATGCTTCCCATAATAAACAGTAAAGATTTAATGGTCTAATTACATGCTTTCCATAATATATATGTGAG
Source organism: Hipparchia sbordonii (assembly GCA_038048805.1). Classification (NCBI taxonomy): domain Eukaryota; kingdom Metazoa; phylum Arthropoda; class Insecta; order Lepidoptera; family Nymphalidae; genus Hipparchia; species Hipparchia sbordonii. Next base: position 8,112,014 of record CM076106.1, on the reverse strand, counting down.
GGTCTTTCTTATCTTAGCTATTAATTAAGTATAAATTATAACATTGAACTCCAGGTCCCTGCTCCACAATCCTGATGCAACAGGGTACTGCCCACCTAAACAAAATCAAATAATCAAAATCCAGGGAAACTAATTATATTTTATTTACCAACGCCACTTTGTCCTCCATTTTCCGCAGGTTATCCAACACATATTTTCCGAAATTCAAATGCGCTGGAACCATAGCATTTTGCTCACCGAACACACAAAGTTCATCAGTTGAAACAGACATGTTGAAACTTATTGTTATAAATCGAATATAGCTGTAATACAACTAGCGTATTTCGTGACAACTTAAAAAAAGTAAACTCTTAAAATGCTTACGCTCTCATTTAAATACTTCAACGCACATTAGTTTTGTGTGACTTAGTTAGGACCAAGTGTAATTAATACCCACTTATAGCCCACATATGTATAAGTAAAGCTACTTTCAAAGATAACAGTTACTGGGTACATGTTTAATATGGTTTTGGTACATGCACGTGGAACAGGGCTGGGCCAAAAGAAAATTAGCTGACTCTCGATATAAAATGGAATTAAATTGATTATTCAGAGATTATCGGACCGAACCTTCAGCTTTGGCTTCGGCTTCGGCGAACTTCAGCCAAAAATATCACCTTCGGCCCAACCATCAGCTTCGGCTAAACCTTCGGCGAAGGTTTCTAGCATGCACCGAAATTGAACGAACTGTGAGAGGGCGATGGAAGAGTTGACACGCGATGGGCGGCAGACTGCCAGTAAAATATAGCCAAATCAAAACAAAACATTACTTCATTATTATTGTTGACCAATCTTGGAATTTTTTAGAGAGGCCACATACTAGGGCCGCATGCGATCAAGTTTGCCGACAAGTTTGCATAATGCTTAGGGATTGAAAAAAAGGATCGATACCTGATTAGTATCTATACCTACTTTTAGTTCAATACCTAGGAAAACTCCCGAAAGTTGTATTAATCCATCCAGAGAGATAACGAAACCAACAAATCAACAAACAAACACACTTTCGCATTTATATTATTAGTAGGTAGGATATTAGTAAGGATACAAAAGTGTGTTTGTTGGTTTGTCCTTCAACCGCGCCGCAACAAAGCAACGGATCGATGGATTTTTTGTATGAGAGGAGAGGGAGAGTGTCATAGGCTACTGTTTACCCCGGAAAATCCAAGAGATCCCGAAGGATTTTTAAAAACTCGCAAGCGAAGCCGCGGGCATCAAGTAGTATTGAAGTATTGCTGCTTCAAGTTTTGGTGGTAGGCCCCAAGATTATACCTTTACGGAAAAGAATTTATGCGATTAACTCAATCACGCCTGCTTAACTTGATTTTCTTTTAAGAAACCTATTACAGGCCGCAGGGAACCATTTCGACCAAAGCTGCGAGCTAAATTGCTCCGAGGTAGAATGAGTCAATTTAAATGTTAAGATGTTGCGTTTTAAAATAGATTACGTAAAGTTTTAAAACAATTTAAAATTAGATTTCTTTGCAAATTCTTAAGCTATAATGAATAGTATACAGGGTGTCCCACGGCTATGCCACATGGAGGGGAAGTACCTTAAATATTGTAGATGGAACATTTTACTGAAAGAAGACTTCATTTTAATTTAAAAAACAATTTAAACTGCATTCATAGTTTTTAAATAATTGCCTGGTTGAACCGGGACTCGAACCCGCTATACGAGAAAAAAAATTAACCTGTATCTTTATCATACCGATCGAAAGGCTTCATCATAAGGATTATTTTTTGTTAAATAACATAGCATGAGAAATAAAAGGAAGACCATGAATTTTAGCCTTTGATGTAAAATTTTGTTCAGAAAAATGAAAAGCTGACATTGGCGTATCGACATACAACTGACATGAACTATTACTAATGAGTATGCAATTCGTAGCTCTGTTGCAGCGGGATTGAAGGACAAACCAATAAATCAACAAACAAACTCACTTTCGCATTTATAGGTAATACGTATATAAGTAAGGATTAGTAAGAACAGTAAGGATTGGGAAATGATGCGTACTTCTCAAGTGGGTACTCATTAGTAATAGTTTAGTAGGAATTCATGGTCTTCCTTTTATTTCTCATGCTATGTTATTTAACAAAAAATAATCCTTATGATGAAGCCTTCCGATCGGTATGATAAAGATACAGGTTAATTTTTTTTCTCGTATAGCGGGTTCGAGTCCCGGTTCAACCAGGCAATTATTCAAAAATCTATGAATGCAGTTTAAATTGTTTTTTAAATTAAAATGAAGTCTTCTTTCAGTAAAATGTTCCATCTACAATATTTAAGGTACTTCCCCTCCATGTGGCATAGCCGTGGGACACCTGTATAATATCACTAGTAGAGCGTGTGGGTGCGCGGTCCGCTTCAGCGAGCTTTTTCTAGGGATTATTCTTCTCATCAAGTAGACTTTCAGGTCCTAATACTTTTCTACCAAAAAACCACTTTTGCATCTTTTATACTCTCTGAGATGTCTATTTCATGATGAATTTTGTATAGCCAATTGGATGAGGTTTCGAGTGATTTATAATATACACTTAACTCAATTCCATATAAAATTGCCCGTAGGGCCTTAATTAAAACGCCTTTGGCCCTTAATGCTTTGTACATTTAGGCGGTTCAAGGTAAGTTTTTTGCTTTACTGTTCAAAAAAAAAATTACATAGTCATTCGGGGCAACTGTATGCAATTTTGAAGTTAGGGGGAAGTCCCCTAGTGGCGGACACTTAAGGTTTTTATGAAAAATAAAAAATCTGTTTAGAAAAATACTACTTTATTTACGTCTTATATTAGTCAACAAAACATAAAATCAATATCAATTAATTATCAAAAATGCAACTTCTGCATAAATATATTCAAAAACATAAATTAAACTTTGGTAAAAAAAACGCAGTCTCTGGAATTGGCCCCTAGTATCGGACAGACTTCACTTGGAACCCCTAGCAAACCCCTGTAAACTTGTTTGGTCCCATTTTCCTTTCTTTTTCTTCTCTTCCATTCCAATGTTATTCTATACTTCTATCCTCGAAAATCGAATAACATTTATTAAGAAAAGTGTACATACTTACTGACAAGAAATAATAGCACATTCACTGTCCGGCGTTAAGGGACTACTTTGTGTCTGGTACTAAGGGACGAGAATTGGTCCCATTTACCTTTCTTTTTCTTCTGATCCATTTCAATGTTATTCTGTACTTCTATCGTCTGAAAATCGAATAACATTTATTAAGAAAAGTATACATACTGAGAAGAAATAATAACTCATTCACTGTCCGGCGCTAAGGGACTACTTTGTGTCCGGTACTAAGGGACAGAGAATGGTCACAATATATATTCCATATCAAACCCATTATCAAAATTCTCAAAAACTTTTATTGATTACTAACAACAATAAACACAGCTTTAAAAACAAATATAGTAAACAACTAATAACAGATACTTACCTGGTGCTTACCTGTAACACTCACCTGAATCTTACGTAACGCAGTGTCGTCCCGCCAAAAACAGCAACCAACTACTCCCACTGTGGTCGCGCGCGTCACGGGCAAACCGGGTCCCGTGACTCAGTTTTGCTACATCCCCCTGCACCCCTCTAACTCGTTTTTGAATCGCTCGCTTGCTTAGTCGCCGAGATAGTACGAGTGTCCGGTACTAGGTGCCGTCCGGCGTTACGGGACTTCCCCCTACATATAAAACACATTCTTAAGATAGAGCATTTAACTTATAAAGGCGAAAGTGTGTGTGTGTACGTTTGTTACTCCTTCACGCCACAACGAATGAACTGATTTGGCTGAAATTTGGAATGGAGATAGCTCATACCTAGGATTATCACATAGGCTACATTTTATCCCGGAAAATTACAAAGTTACCGCGGGAATCATAAAACCTTAATCCATGTGAACGAAGTGGCGGGCATCATCTAGTTTGTCTATAAATGAAAAAAGAAAATTAAACAAATGAAAAGTATTTCTTTTTGCAATAAAAAATTAAAGAGAGAAATTCGGAATGCGTTCACATGTCCCTTATTTCGGGTAACCGTGCGCATCCCTACGTGTTAACTAAACGCGTATGACGTAAGTAAATGCATTCGTTAGCAAAGTACAGAAACAATTTCAAAACGTTGTCTTTTGTTTACAACATTTCTTTGGAATTTTTGTGAGTCTTATCTATAATAACAAAGGTAATTCTAAGATAAGCTCTATAGCTCTAATACGTATAATTTGTTGTTCTGTCACTGGCGCTAGTTGGGGATTTTCCTTATATTTATGTTCTCGGTTAAATGAAAATGTAACAAAAAATATTCAAGTATACAAGAGGTGTAACAGGAAATGAAGCATTAAGCGTATACGTTCCGTAGCCTTACATTAAGCTTAAACTTGCTTTCCAATAAACTGGCAGGGCCAATTTCAAAAATTAGTATGCTGTCACGGTAAAATTTCCGAAAAAGTAGAAAGAACCCTGACTTATTCGACCCAAAATAGCTTCTATTTTTGAGGTAAAAATAAAGTTCAACCGTAACCTAACATATAAGCCAGCCTAGGAAGAAGTTTTCTCGGTCCATACTATAAAGACTTCGCTAAATTTTACTCGGAGTTATTAGCAAACCACTATTCAATCCAGTATAGCACCTTTATGTGGCTCAGTTCTCCCGAATACCTTGAGCTCGAACACGAACTCAAACTGCTATTTCCATTAATATGTAATGACGACCAATCTCAGTACAGTGGCCTTTATTGTCTCGACCAAATCGATAACTCACTTAGCTATTAACCACATTTGTTTCAGTTTTACATGGCTGAATTTCTAATCTTATAAAGTGTATGGCCAGAGAAGCATAATTTTGTTTGTTACGAGTCGCGTTTTTCCGTCGCGTAATTTCAGTTCAATACAATTTCTTTGTGATGACAGAATGGTGAAAGTAAATTCAGGTTCTATTTTTAAAAGACGAAAAAGAGGAGGTTCTCAGTTCATCGCGTATATATATCATTTTTATTTGTGTTTGTACAGTATACTGGATATGTGTGGTGAAGCGATGATAGCTTAACTTTTAGCGGGACTGGGTTTCGATTCCAAAGAAGAAAAAATAAATCAGCCAAAAAACAAATAAAGCTGTTTACTGCGACTGTATCAGTCTCTTTCTAAAACGAAAGATTGGAGAGTATAATATGGAGCTACTGACTTATGACGTCACACATCAGTAGCGTTCTCTCTGTCTAACAGGAAACGTTAAAGCTCTGTACTTCCGAGACTAGTTAAGATAATAAAAAAAAGAAAAATAACATTATATTTAGATATAATATTGAAAACTTTATTTTGAATCAAAAAAATATCAGTCAAATACCCTTTTACTTTTAATTGCTTTTACTTAAAAGAAAATATCGTGAGGAAACATTAAAGCAATCCACTTTAGTGGCCTTTAAGTAATTACAAAAGTATACTTTAGGTAAGTATACTTTTGTAATTTTTAGAAGTGGATATTTTTAAATTAAATATTATAATATTGATTGTCTGTATGAACCCTGAACGTGTTCCCAATATTTCAAGTTTCCTACTAGTGATAATAATTTATACGCTACTATAAAAAATACTTTTGTATATTCCATAACAAGTCATAATTAATATTATCGAAGTGAATATTATAACGTTGATTGTCTGTGTGAACCTTGAACGTGTTTCCAATATTTCACGGTACATACCTACAAGTAATAATAAATAATTTATACGCTACTATGAAAATTTATACTTTTGTATCATACTAATTCTATCCTATTATTAATATTATAAATGCGAAAGTTTGTATATATGGATGGATGGATGGATGTTTGTTACTCAATCACCGCCGCAACGACTGAACCGATTTGGCTGAAATTTGGCATAGAGATAGCGTCAAATCAGTTCATTAGTTGTGGAAGGAGTAACAAACATACACACACATACATACAGAGTACACACACACACACACACACAAATATACACAACCATATACAAACTTTCGCTTTTATTATATTAGTGTGATGTAGTAAACTTTGATTACCTTCTTAGCTTTCAAAAGGAACATCTTAAGGCTAACGTTTCGACTCGCTGTCCATTGTTCGCCAAACGAGGGTTGGTAATTTATTGCAAGACATCGACGAAAATCCGACAGCTACGGTCTGTTTAGTTTAGTCACATTTTAACTAAGCTTATAAATGATAGAAATAGAAATATTTTTTATTCAAATAAACTTTTACAAGCACTTTTGAATTGTCAATGAATCTTCCACTGCACACTGGTTCGGAATGCCTTTCCCGCCGAGAAGAGCCAGCAAGAAACTCGGCGGTTACTCTTTTCAAAAAAAAAAAAAAATTTTACAATAGTTAATGAAACTATGCTATGTATATAGTACTTCCACGATGAAGTTTCCTAAGTCCAAAACAATACAAATACAACTAAATACAATACAAACACAAATAAATACAATACAATGCATGTTAAGACGAGTAGACAGAAAGCAGACCCATCCCCGTTGGTGGCACCCGTTCACGAGCATGACGCATGATACCTGAATTGGATTGCGAACTTTTTATAAGTATAGATAGATTACTGAATATGATTACCAAATAAACAACTGCATATCTGACCATGTAGTTAATAACAAAATTAAGGTATTTATAAAACAGTAAAAAAATACCTACAGAAAAATATGTAAGAAATTGCGAATAGTTGGTACTATTATATAAAACGCTAATTTATCATCGTTCTTCTTTCTCACATTAAGCCTAAGGGAAATATATACCCAAAAACTTTTAAAAATCCATTATAAACAGTTTTCTTTTTTGTTTGTTATATGAAAGTAGGTAATTTTGTATCCCATGTCAAAAGTCCTAAAATCCTAAAGATGCGTTAATTTTTAAAAAGTTAATTTTTCTTTGATCATTATGTAGGTATTAACAATACTAAAACTTAATATTACGTATATTTAAATTATTTATTTTTGGCACGCACCCATTATTTGTTTTAATTATTTCATCTGATACAGTAATCGGTTTTCCTTAATTATTTGTAAATACAATCGGTACGGTAGTTAATGGTATGGTAGAAAAAGTATTATTTTTAATTAAACGTCATTGCAGGTTCCACATGTTATTTGTGGTGCTGTATTGTTAACCTCTATATTCTATACAAAAAAGTACAACTTATTGTTAGTTTAGAATAAGGAAAAATGTTATAATAAAAAAAATGTTAAATAAAAATATTTTAATATCTAATAAAATATACCTTTACTATTATTACAAATACAAAACTACTTCTAAAATTAAAACTAATATAAACCTAAAACTTCATCGATATCACCGCATGCGCGGCATAGTACCTACCCAAATATTAAATTGGATAAGGATAGGATTACTTATATTTTTGTATAATACCGATGATAAATGACGATGCAGTCTAAGATGGTAGCGGGCTAACTTAGAAGGGGTACGGCAATGTACATTCTATCCATACCCCTAATCGGTTTCTACACACCATCGTGTTGGAACGCTAATTCTCTTGGCGACACATCTTTGACGGTAGGTTGGTAAGTAGCCATGGCAAAAGCGTCCCACCAGACCAGACCAGAAACAATTCAGAAATTATAAATTCTCAAATTCCTCCGGGAATGAACCTCCCAGTTATAAGACCACAGCGCTCACCACTGCGCCAGGGAAGTCGTCAAAAAGCTCTATTGAACATAGAACAATAGAGTTTGCATTCGTGGTGTAACTCGATAAACAAATTGATTAATGTCTGACGATAAAACAATATGAGTTCATAACAACGTGTTCAATATATTATCCGAACAAGAAAAACCTATAGATTCGACATATCGGGAGCGATTTCAATATTAATTTATACTTATAAATACAAAAATGATATTGTTTTATGGCAACCTGAATGATGAACGTAATTGAATAAGTACAGTCTATAAATAGGATAGGAATATATTCCTATCCTATTTATAGACTGTACTTATCAGGTTCCAATGGCCTCGTAAGTGCCTAGGTAATTTAATTAATATTAAATTAAAGTGAAAATATCATAAAGTAATAAAATAATAATTTAAAGGTAAGGCATCTCAATTATTTACTTTCTTACTTTTAACAATTAAAATTTTATTTAAAAAATTCAAGTCTATAATTTTTGAAACTGATAAAGACGAAGTTACAATGTTCACTCATTAAAACGTTAAAATTAGAGAAGTTTTCGAGATGCTGGATTTACGAGTCAAGTAACACAGCTGTTGCCGTTACTCCTCGCTCATCTGAATTGCCGTAATGGAATTAACGAGCTGATTATGAACAAATGACGTCTTCATTTCAGCTATCTGTTGGTTGCCAAATTGGTCTATTTTACAACACAGGAGTGAGGCCTGTGGCTCTATTTTCAGGGACGATATATATTCGCTAGCTGTTCCAGGATACAAGCTATCCCTTCCCGTTATAAGATTAGGTAGTTTCAACCCAATCAGCGATAGTTTTCAATCAGAATGGTATAGCTAGTCTCAAAATAAGTTATATTTATAGCTCCCATATCGTAAGAGAGCCAGACTTTGTTTTCAAAACCTTGTTAGGTGATCCGGAAAAAATAAATCAAATCAAAGAAAGGATGGTTCCTTTCTTTGGTTCGAGAGAAAGATGGAATTGAATAAAAAAATTTGCTCGTTGGAATCACAATGTACTATTTCCTTACAATTAATCTTGCAATTATAATATGGCAAACATTTTTATACTTTCCTAATTCGCGTTAATCCTATAGTTAGCGTTGGGATACTCGAAGCTTCTGTGGGTTGACGTTTTGACTCGATGGCCATTGTGTGCCGGACGAGGGTCCGTGATTTATAGCCAACATCGACAACAAACCAACGGATGCGGTCTGTTTGTCCAGCGTTAGCGTTACCCATGTTCAAAGCTAATCTTGCCGCTTACTTTAATAATTGTCTTTTAGGTAATTATCACTGATTTGTATTTCAGTGATATCTAAATATATAAAAGGCACAGCTCTAACCACTGGACCGATCGAGCTGAAATTTGGTATACAGGTAGCTGTTAGGACGTAGACATCCGCTAAGAAAGGATTTTGGAAAATTTCAACCCCAAGAGGGTTAAATAGGGGGTTAAAAAATCGAACCTAACGTGAGCGAAGCCGCGGGTTAAAGCTAGTAATGGATAAAATTAAAGTAATATTCAAATGATTTTCCAAAGATAAACATAAACGAATCGATAAACCCAATGAATGAGCAAAAAATTATTTCAACGAATTTCTAATATTCATGAAATTTTAATTATTTTATATTTAAGTATCTTCATTATGAGTATTATGCAATAACGATCGATAATTTAAGTTTTATAAGATTAGGTAAGTACTAATTTTTAGTTTATCTGAACTTTTTTTTAAACTTAAAATGAAGGTTTCTCAATATCCATTGAGGCCTATTTGTGTAAGAAATAAAAAACTCTACCTCGAGATATTATAGGTTTTACAAGAAACCGTAATTTTTGTCAAATTATGGCGACCAATTTTGCCTCAATTAACGGAAAGTACCAGAATACTTCCTGCTGAATAATATATGAAACAAACAAGTAGGCAACGATGGCAGTAATCAATACGTAAATATGTTGACCTAGGCCCAATATTACCTTTTGATAAGTCTTCTTGACACCATTACTTGCAATTTACAAACCATTACTTACAAGTAAATACTATTATAGTTCTTACAATTCACGAGGGCGCGTGACTTATGGTTGAAGAAGAAGTGCAAGAACTATACAATTTTTTGCAATGTTTGTAGCAATCTGCACGAAGCCTTAGTTAGAATTGGCAAGTTTAACCCCATTGGAGCACTGTAGCTTGTAGAGCTTGTAGAACCTCGCACAGAATTTTTGTCTCCATGACGAAATAAAAATAAGTAGGTAACCTAAACCCGAGTTTTAACTCCTAAATTCTGAACCCAAGCTACGAGGAATAAAGACTTGACGATTCTTAATTGATATTGGCGATAATATAAAAATATTAATATGAAAGTTTGTTAATATAAATTTGAAAGTAACTATGTTTGTAACATGTTAGGATCAGTAATGGGTATAAAAGTTTGTTGCAGGGGCGAAGGATTCACAAAGAACACTTTGGTGGTGAATGGCACAACCTTGTACGCTTTACATTCCTCTTTTCAACTTTCAACGGTTAATGAGAATTTCAATTTTCTTCGTCCATTCATGGATGAATAAATCAGTCACCGCCGACCATAATACCAAAACATATTTTGTGGGAAGAAAATAAAGCGGTTCTGCAACCGGAATTATTCCATTTGCGAGAGATTGTTATAATATGCGATTTATTTTCATTTTTGCTGAAATCATAACGAAATACGGGAACACATTCTTCAGGATTTACCTAACTGTTTATTGTATTTATAGAAGAAGATTTTTATGTAGGAAATTTTCGCTTAAACTCTAGTTTTCAAGTACCTAACAGTAATAAAATCATACCAAGATGCCAAGCGATTGAAAAAACATCGTAAAAACTAACTTACTAGATACCTGCTAAGTTCAATTTGTTAATTTCATTTAATAATAATTATAGCATCTACAAAGACGTTCTCAAATGAGCTTCATTAAATCCACTTCATTTCTTGGTGAAAATAATATTACTGTTGTGACAGTGAAATGAGTTTGGCAATAAAGATTTTATGGGGTTTAACTATCATAACCTTTAAAAAAACTGAGTAGGTAATGATTACCATCCCACAAAGAGTTGAAGAACAACTTTTTAAGAACGTATTAATTACGTAATACGTTGTTCACGTAATTTAGAATGGAATGAAAACAATTTTAAGGTAGGTAGGGACCATTTTAAATTATGGAAAATCTAGGTATAGCCTTTTTAATTGGCCTCGTTATGCCTGAATGCTTGAAAAACTACAACCAAACAATATTGTAGTACACAGTTCACTTTCTAGACTTGACTTGAAAATGAGACTAAATTACAAACTGTTGCTACTGTATTATAAAAGTACTAAAAATTTCTAGTCTGAAATATTTAAATTCTTTGTCTGTGAAGTTTTTAGTAAAATCTCTTGATCAATAATATGGCTGTAGCTACTACGGTAGTTAATTTTTCTGTGCATTGTAAAAATTGCCTATTGATGGCTCTTGTTAACTTCTTCATGAACTTAATAATCATGCTGCTCACATAGTACACATGCTTTCATAGTTTTGCGTTATATAAAATATAAAATATTTTATAACTAGTTTAATCAAAGCAAATGTGTAAATATTATATATTTCCTTTCATCGCTACGTCAGCGTTGAAAGCGAGGCTGTTCGTTGAGAATATAATATCGCATACAAGAAATTGTACGTGCTTTCTATGAATTTAAAAACGAATCATTTGTGTTAGAGTGCTTTGGCAAACAAAGTGTTATTCGTGCACAAACGTGCAATTTTCCGTTTATATGCATCAATCGATTTAAGATGTTGATATTAAAGTAAAATAACCATACCACTTGCGTTAGAGCAAACATGTCTACGGATACGTATTGCATTTTAATATCACAAGGATTTTCCAATAGTCCAGTCAGTAAAGATTTAAAACATTTCGTAGTTTAAAAGAAGGCTTTTAAAACACGTTACTCAACAGCTACTCTGGTGCATTCATCGTTGCATGCCACAGTTCCGTTCCACAGTTGCGTTCCACAATTGCGTTCTATTCCTGGTCCAGAAGTAGAGCCGAAGTGAGGCGTCGTTTTTGGATACTTTTTTTTATTCAATGACAAGGTAGCCCTTGACTGCGATCTCACCTGATGGTAACTAACTTGGAAGGGGTATAGCAGTGTAAATTCAACCCCTAATCGGTTTCTAAACGCCATCGTGCCGGATCGCTAAATCGCTTGGCGGCACGTCGTTGACGGTAACTAGCCACGGCCAAAGCCTCCCACCAGACCAGACCAGAGACAATTTAGAAATTATAAATTTCTAAATTGCCCCCGCCGGGAATCGAACTCGAGACCTCCCAGTTATAAGACCACAGCGCTCACCACTGCGCCAGGGAGGTTGTCAATACTAACTCAAACTCGACATTATTCATTTGGCAAATTGATGCAATGAAAACAAACCAAGATGCATCTGTCATATCATCTATTTCGCTCTATGCCTCGGGCCTACTTGAATAAACTTGATGTGTTGATAAATTCTCAACACAAAAACTGTGAGATCGTCGAATTTATTCATCGGTTTCACGTAGGTAATCGTCGATAGTGAAATAGACCCTTAATTAAACAATGTTCCTCAGTATAACTATATTAATATTAATAAGTTGTGAACAGCACGAGGTCGTGAGTAGAGTTTGGAATGAACCGTGAATGCTGCAGAATGTATAAAGCTTTCCTCGGAGCTGTGTAACTACCGCATGAAAGCGTGTACTAAGAGCAAATACTGCATTCATGAATTACTGTTTATTAGCACGCTTATTAATAGCCACCTACCTAATATTCTGTTGCTAGAGAGTAGATATTTCTACAGGTAACGATTGCAAGTAGTTAAATATTTGAATATCAGTTCTCACCTTCTACTTAGTAAAAAATAAAGTCATTTCTAAACCCACTCCATGCCAGGTTTATAAACCCAAAATTAACTGTCTGCCCGTATGTCCCTTTCATTCCTTTTTCTGCTGAAACGCTTATGACATTTGGAAATAAGATAACTTATCCCGAGAAAAGATTTACTATTTATCCCAGGAATCAATATTTAGATCCTATGGGGTTTAAAGAAAACAAAATCAATGTGGAAAAAGTAGGGAGCATCATCTAGTAGTTAATGGAAGTAAATTAATGTGTACACTGCATTATTCGTTGGGCATACAAAATGGAAGGATTTATGCGGCATAAAAATCTACCGCATTATTTAATTCCATGCATCGTTTAGCATTAAAATAATGTACCTACTAGGAATAAATTATAGAGTAAAAATGTGTAAAAATACAATTTACCAAAATAAATTATTCATAACCGTTAACCGAAGTATTTATATCGGGCTATCGCTTATGTTTAAAAATTGACAATTTACGGCGTTATAATAAATGATAACTATAGGAACGTTTAAATTGGATAGCTTTAGAGCGACTTTTGCTGAAGAATGTTTTCGTGATGCTAAACTTAGGTAATATGATATTAATCAATAGGCAACAGCGAACGAATTTTGGTATATTTTACAAAAGTTTGTTTAGCTCAAGGTTAGGTAGGTATGTAACGAAAGCAATTAGTAAAATTTTGTAAATATTTAAACAATTAAAGTAGATTTTATATAGCTTGCACCATTACTCGTGTTTGCTTAGTAGCGTCTGAAAAAGTCCTTGACTGACGATACTGAATATTAAGGAATTTAAAAAGTCAAAATCAGTTATAAAAAGTTAGAATATCAATAATTACGATGACGATAAGAAATGATGAACCTCGTAGGAGCTGCGACTCAAAAAATGGTGTACTGTGAATCGAATTATTTCCAAGGCATGGTAACTTTGAGATCATGCTGCAGTATCAAGTAGTGTGTGGGATACCCAACTTCTGAGCAACTTAAAGTATATAGTGATATAGGTATAGTGTATTTGATCTCATTAGAATGGTTTAGATAGATGATGATCGAGGATTGAGGAGGACAGGAGCAGAAATCTGGGTGACAGGATGTCAGGTATACCGTACATAGTCCGGCTATAGATTAGGTATATGTCGGGGGAGTTTTAAATTTTCATTTAACACTTGTTAAGATAGTATCTGCAGGACAAAACGAGTCTTAAAATGGCGTCTTTGATCAAAGTCTGAATCTCGTGATATCCTTTTCATAATGCTCCACGGTAAAAGATAGCACTAGAATTAAACCTGTCAATTTAGTTGATTTCAAAAATTCTGCAAGGTAGTAGTACGCCATGAGTACGCCTAGTATATAGTACCTATTAATACGTATAACGTTGTCCTTGTCCTGCTCAATTTACGGATAGCTTTGTCCTTGTTCACCTGAATCTTGAATGAAGTGTCGGGGGTGTAACCCTAGGTCATTCCAATTAAAGAACCTTGTATTATTGATGGGGGTGTGGCCTTTCTACTCTAGTGGAAAGAAAAAGACATATTAAATGGGGATCGATGTGCTGACTTCGTTATTTAAGCTGAATTGCGTTTACGGCAACCAAAAGTTACCACAATCACAAAAGCTGTTACCAAGAAATTTTAAGGTACTCGTATGCCCATTGCTAAGAATTTACAGGACACCTTACATTCGCTGTGGTCATAATCCGACAAACGTCCACTTTTGGACATAGATCTCGTAAAGGATTTCACCTTCCGCGGTATGTGGTGCTTATTTCTCTCTACGGTAGAATAAAGCAGTATACACCTTCACCATCTAACCACACCCACTCGCGGTATCTCCTGCTTTAAGAAAAGGTTATACAGCTTGGTCTGTCGCTAGAACCTCGTTCATGAACCACTATGGCTAGACTAAATAAATAAACAGCAGCGACACGGTACAAGCAAAAAATATATTATGGAGATAGAACTGTTATTACCAGTTTTCACTGAGGATTCTTGCGTGCCTATTTCTGGAAAAAACTATAATGTCCACCTTGTGAAAGGAAATGCCTCCTTTTTTGAGATTAACTTCTAAGTTTCCATTTTTATTTTTATAAATAGTGAAATAAATATTTCCCACGGGTTTTTATTTTTATTTTGTTTGAAAACTACTGCACTCCATTGTAAATTGTTCACACACTTTTTTATACTTTCGATATATTAAAAGTGGGTGCAACCGTGTAACTCTGCAACGACCAACTCGGCTATATCCAATCATTTAAGTAAAAATGGGTATGAGAAACACCTCTACATAATTTATTTCTTTATTTGTAAAAGTTCAGTGAATATAAGAAAGCTTATTTCAAAATTTACGAGTACCTTGCTAAAATCGTTATCGTTTTATTTGACTAGCATAGCCAAGATTTATTTTACTTTGCTCAATAAAAAGAGAGCCCAGATTTTCAAAAAGCAATTTGCCGACAAAGATTCAAAGGAACAAATCTCACAATTCGCAAGCCCGGTTTGTTAGGGTCCTTTCAGACGTGCCACAACCACAGCCACACTAGAGCAGCAAAAATCAATATCATTTATTATATTCGACGCATGTTGTAAGCGTGTGATAAAACTATAAACATCCTTGAGATAAAACGGAAAAATGGGCGGGGCATACCTGCCAATAATCTGCAATAGTATAGTGTAACAGTTTTCAAATAAAATAAAAACCCGTAAAAATTGTGTCACTATAATTTGCTTATGAAAGTAAAAGTTTGGAAGTAAACAACAAATCAGGAGGTAATTGGACTTTTGTATAATAAATAAATAATTAGGTAATCCCTGGGAAAATATTGTTGTAATTACCGTTCTATCTCGATATATTTTTGTAGACCCTCCTCTATTTAAATTCCTTGGACACTTTCAGTCATTTGGGGTACGTTTGAATAGATCCTAACAAACTTTGTTGCGTTGAATTTTTCTTGTTGATTTTCACCATATTCTAGTTAAATAAAAGATCGTAATCAAAAACTGTTCATAGTCGAAATGCTAATGGTCGATGGGGTCCCAAGGTGCTAGATTGGCGACCCCGTACCGTGAAGCGTTGTGTTGGCAGACCCCCCACTAGGTGGACCGACGACATCAAACGAGTCGCAGGGAGTCGCTGGATTCAGACGGCGCAAGACCAAGGCCTATGGAGGTCCCTGCAAGAGACCTATGTCCAGCAGTGGACGTCTGTCGATTGTGTGTTTGTTGGGTTGGTTACATTAGCATAGTTGAGTACCTGGAGAATAAAGTAAGACACTTTTTTATCTCGGAAAAATAAAGAGTTGCCACGGTATTTTAAAAACTAAATACACATATACAGATTACAGGTAGTAGATATAAATCTATCCGCAAGTAGAATATAGACGCGGATTTTTTCGGCTTCTGGTCCGCGTAGATATGACAATATTTAGGTATGTCACAATATTGGATTGTTGCGAACATTCTACATCCTTGGTTGCGAATGTCTAATACTTTCTATTTCCATGGTTGCGAATGTAATACTGATTGAATTTCTAGATACCTACGATAAACATGTACAATTCAGTGTCTAAAATCTAGATAAAATAAAATAAATAAATAGGTCTATTATCATTCGTTTACTTATTCAGTAAGTACCTTAATACAATGACTTTGGAGAGTTTCCCATTATGTGGGCCTAAAATGAACATGATTAAGGCCCGATTTCACCAAAGTAAAATAAATCTAATTGATTGGTTTTATGATATTTTACCAGATTGAAAATCTAATGAAAAACTGTCAAAATATCAAATTCACGCTCAGATGAGATGTATTTTATGTTAGTGAAATTGGCCATAAAACGATCAAATCATGTCCAAAGTCTGATGAAAACCAGAAACCATTTGTACTTTTTGTAAAATAATACTATTCATGAACTGTAAAATTCAAACAAGGTGTTTTCGGGAATCCTTTCGAATATCGGATTTTTTCTCATATTATACGACTCTCTGTAATTAGGTTAAGCACTTCTTGGCGACAATTAGAAATTCGCAGGTGCTGTCATATAATTTTTCTTATAGATATGACTGTTTAAAACTATAATTTTTTTTTTTGTTGGAATTAGTTCTACCCGAAAACCTATAATTTCTACTAATATTACCTACTCTTGAAAGGAAACAAAAATATAAAAAAAACTCCCTGTAAAATTGAAAAATATTCGAACACGATGGCAATCTGGATTTGTATCTGCAGATGAATAAATTATAAATACATTTAGTCGCTTGCGTTTCGACCCATTTCTCCTCTTATACGGCAACCATTTGCAGATCCCCTAACGGTGCCATTACTCAGCAATAAATTGGCATTTGCGCCGTCATACATAAATTACATGAAAGCGCACCGAAAACCAAGTTTCTTCGCAGTCACTTTTTGCGCATTAGGTAGTAAGCGTTTATACTTTGTTCTCGACCCTAATGGTTATTTCATTGAATGATCTATTGGGTTTCAAGTCCTACTGCTAGGCATCAAAGTTCAAGGCATTAAAATTGGAAGCGATAAATGTGTATACTTAACTTATATATAATGAATTATATAAGTAAGTACCACGATAGTTGTTTTAGTTGGAATTGTCGATATTTCGATCCAGTTGCATGGACCGTGGTCACAACGGGACTGCGGTTTTGCGTTGGTGTGCGGTGGTGTGTTTGTTTGTTGGTTTGTTGGCTTGTCCTTCAATCACGCTACAACACAATTACGGATCGACATGATTTTTTGCATGGGTATAGTTGTGGATTGGGTACTTTTTATCCCGAAAATCAAAGAGTTCTTGTTGTTGATTTTAAAAACTAAATAAATGCGGCCGAAAATAAAATAGCAATATTATAGTTTAGATAGATTGATAGAATCCTACCTATTGTTTTAACATTGATACATATCAGGTTACACTAGGTTCATCTACAATTAGTGTACTGTACATTTCACGTGTAGGTACAATACGTGAGTACAACTATACAAGAAAATATTTTCTTGGCGATGAAGCGCGCTCTGAACCATACGCCTGCGGCTCTTATCAGGTAATTTTCAAAACAGCCACGTCGCTTCTAATAAAGGCACGTTCTTGTATGAATCGCTCGTGGCTTCACTACTAATGAAACTCATAAGCATGGCCCTAATACTAGGCTATTAACACTCCACAATTACCTTTCAAAGGGCGAGAAAGCCTCCCCCTTTGTGAGACAGCGCCCTATCTACCAAATACCATCAAACTTAGCACACAAATTAACTGAAACATTACCTCGCCTGATAAACGAAACAAAGCTCAGTTCCGAAACTTGGGAATGTGTTGACTTTTCTTGTTAGTAAAGTCAGAAATACCATTCGTTTGTTTTACCTTATAATAATTATGTTTGAATCATTCATGGGTAATTTAAAGCCTGGTTAATTTAAATACTATAAAATAAAATTCAATGTCCTGACTGACTGATTGACTGACTGAGATATCAACGCACAGCTTAAACTACTGAAGTTAGAAACTTGAAATTTTTACAGTTGGTTCCTTTTATGACGTAAGCGCACACTAAGAAAGGATTATTGGAAATTCCACCCCTAAGGGGTTCAAATAGGGGATGGAAGTTTATATGAAACTCCGTTATTTTTCAAGCTGTTTCCATCAAAGTTGGTATTAGAGCTTTCAGTTAAAAATAAAGAAGTACGTGGGTCACAGTTTTTGAAAATTCCACCCCAATACCTAATTCCACGCGGACTAAGTCGCGGGGACAAAAGCTAGTTTAAATATAAAATAAATTCTCGCTACAAGTACTTATCAGTTCTGGAGTCGGACATATAATATGTACTAATTTTGTAACATAAAAACTAATAAATAAGGGCTCCTACTTATTAAAATAGAAGTTACACATAATTTTCCAATATTTGCAATTATACAAAAGGTAAACTTTATAATATTAACTAAAACTCTACAGCATTATAATAATTATGACAACTATTTTAATACTTTAAGTTAATTTTAATAACAAAATTTTAACTATAGGATAGAACCAGCCAAGTTTGAGTGAGACCTTGTTCTATCAGGGTTCCGTATATACTCATGACCAATTAATAGATAACTACTCTTCAAAAGTCGCAGAGAAAAATCCTAAAAAATATTGGTTTTTTACCCTTAAATACATAAATCAAACAGATCTATAACTCATTCTCTCTACGATTTAGAAATCCGTAACGTGAAAGGCGTATAGACGGAATTACAGCAGAGTGACATTAACAGAAAAACAGTTTGCCCTTTGAGAACGGAACCCTAATTATACCTTTTGTTCGTCATTTAAACAAAAATTGAATATTTCTGTAGAGAGAACGGGAGAGCGCTACCGCTTAAACAAATCCCGCTGCGACGTCTTCCAGCTTCAGAGTTTGCTTAATACTTTAAACTGGTAATGAAGGTATTAAGGCGCGCTGAATGCATAAGGTATGAGCTGCCGCCACCAGAATCTATATAATTAGCCTCTTTAATGTAGTTATTTGTTTTCTTTATGCTAATAATTTTTCTTTATATGGAACCAGCTTCTCTTAGAAACAGACTTCCCTGTCTGCTAAGAATATTTAACCCTACAATTAATTTTGGGTGTGCTTCCTCCCACGCAAAACTCGGTTAAGAATTCGATTTTGATACTCATTTATCGATTAAATTAAGTAAAGCACAATCGATCGATGGCAGAATGGTGGATCCATGGATCGAAGCCTGAGTAAAAAGTACAATTAATAACGACTTTAGTCAGGATGTGCTTGCTGTAGAAATTGGATGGGTACCTTCTGTTGTTTAAAGAAATAAAAAGAATAAAAGAAGTACCTTTGGACTTACCACACATAATAATTTAGGTATAGTAATGGATAACATAAATATCGGATACCAAAACCCAAAGCAACCCTTGTGAAAGCTTAGATTTCGAAACACCTCGAACACACACAAGCTACATTTACGTCAATTTATTCCGATCTGAGAGGGACCCTTATTAAGGTTTGCCCTATAGTCACCCTGACCCACCTTGTGATGTTTTATACAAATTAACGAGACTTCATTTAAGGATACTTCATTTAAGAACTTTTATCAAGATTTTTTTTAATATATATATACTAGCGCTTGACTGCGATCTCACCTGATGGTAAGTGAAGATACAACCTAAGATAGTGCGCGCTTGCCTAGAAGATGCCTATTCACTCTTGATGTAAAGACACCAACATTATAGTAAGTTGGAAAAACGGAAGCCGGAAGGGCATTCAAAATTTTACATAGCCTCCAAATTATCTATATGCATTTTAGTTAGGTTTCCTTGCCCCAAAGTGGATATGAAGTCTTTGATTCTGTAATCTCCAAGTTACATTACACAGTCGATCGATCTAAAAAAAGAGAAGTGTAAAAATGAAGGAAATTTAATCGTTGGATCTATACAAGGATCAGGGCATGTCACAAGATCCCCGTTAGCCGTGCGTTAATAGGATCAAACCCGGCTTATTCGGGATGTGTCCACGCGATTTCACCTAACTTATCGAATTTGCAAATCGGCTTTAGCTTCGTTAACCATATTCTATGAAGTGTCCGCTTAATCTGGTTTCATACAATCATGTGGTTAGGTGCTACTGCGTTTAGACTGGACACACTATGTAAGTATAGAAAATACTATAATTAACTTAATGGAATTAACTAAAAAATCTAATTTTAATATGTTCTTACTTTTATCTTTTTTTTTTCAAAATTTGTTTGTTTGTTTCGTAAATCTGTTTGTCCTTTAAGTACAGAGCTGAAATACTTGAGTTGTGACGTTCGTTAAGTTATTTTAGTTTAAACCTTTCTTGGAGGCTTCTTTGCTGGTGTATGTTCTGTATATGTTTATTAATTTTAAGTATAATAATAAAATAAAATGTACCTAGATGAAGAAATAAATCAGTGGGCTCTAACTCACCGCTAAACATCATTTATATCGATGTCCATGACGTCATTCCATTATTACTTAGAAACTGCAAAAGTTCGCTGAATTTTATTTTAATTTCAAAAAAGTTTACAAAAGTTTTCATTACCTGGTAAATACGGTTCGCGGACGTAATGATTTTAACGCTCAGAGTGTAAGTTTTCATGTTAAAAACGTGACATCCAACCCCAATGACGTCAATATGCCAAAAATATATCAAATCATGGGCATCCACGTTCATGTCACGTTAGCTGAACTTTCTTTAACTTGAACAGCTATTTAGAGCATCAGCTATTTAATTTTACCTAGCAAAACAATTATGGAACAATATTTATTTAGTTAGTTCTACTATTAAGACAGAAAGTTTGTCCCGATTCAGCCTCCTAAATTATTAACCATATAAGAGCGATACGAAAGGTTCTGTCTTGTTTACGCGTTAAGGGAGGCAGGGACGGGAACTTAATACCCTATATCACTGCCGGGGCAATACAAACTAGCAGGGTCGCAACCTTTTCCACTAAATTACGTATCGGCTCGGGATAATCCCAACTAAGTTGAATAACATTGAAACGAGGAACTAATTCCTTTATAAAGACACAGAGTTAACAATGCCCTGTAAAATGATCCATGTTAATATTAAATACATTAAGGGCCGATTTTACCAACGTTTACTTCAGTCTTATCTGAGCGTTTTGATATTTTGTCAGATTTTCACTACAAAAAATGTCAGAACGCCTTTGTTCCTCAATTAAGCCAGGCAATACACGTCAGGTTTTTTCATCCGATTGTCTGATCCGGTAGCCTGATCAGGCTACCGGAAGGCGTTGAAGCCATTACTTTGTATGAACAGTCAATACACGTCCGATCCGGTGGCCGGATCGGACGTCCGAGTCGGAAACGGGCGCGAGGCGTTTCCGATTTTACTGTCGGTCCGATTGTCTGAAGGCGCGGTCTACATACTTCTAGTATGAGACAAAATAGACATCCGGTTACTCCTTCCGATTTTGCCAGTCAGGGTTCCCAACTTAGGGCTTTTAGCCCCAAATTTAGGGCGGAATTTTGCTTATTGGGATTTTTTAGGGTTCAAAATATCTAGCGCTGACATTGTGTGGACGCATCGTTGTGGTTCGAATAATGGTGTTACGCAGGCATAGTCGCGGCAAAGCTAAAAGTGTGCCTGCGCAAGACCGATTCCCATGCGAACACAGCGGTTTCCTGCGAACTCCAAGATAATTCCGCTGACACGGGCCGATTCCAGGAAACCGCGATGTGAGCCGCGGTGGGAGCCGCGAGCGGGCCAGCGTCATATTATAAGGCATATAGAATTAAGTCGTAGCTTAGATTAGTAGTTTAATTAATTGATATAATAAAATAGTATTAGCCGAAATCATTTTTAATTTGCACCCCTGCTGCCGCCCCTATATAATTGGCGCAGTGCTGGGTTGGATAACTGTTCTACCTATACCGAAGTGCTACATCGAGCAGTACCAGGTGACCTGGAGGGCTTATCCAAAGAACCTACCTATCGGCCGCAGCAGAGGAGAATCTAAACTTCGATTCAGCAAAGAAGAATTTCGGCATATAATGACTATCAAGTAAGTTACTTGAATCGTTCAAGTTTCCTACCTAATCATTTCCTTTAACCGACTTGTAAGAAAAATAAGTATTGTGTTAAAAATAATTTTTTTGCGTTTTGATTTTTTTTTAAATACGAATAACGTATGAATATTAAATTGATGAAGATTAAATTGAGTAAAAGTGAAATCCTATAAATAATATAGGTCTATAGAGATATTTTATACAATTTAACTGAAAGTTTTATAGTTATTAATTTTTTTGTGTTGCTGATTTTTTATTTTTTGTGTGATTTTTAAATTTTTAATTTTGTGTGTTAGGTTAATTTCTTTTCGTCAAAATTTACCATCCAAGGTCAAACCGTTCCGGGGTGGGATCCACGAGTAGGGAACGTGTTGTAGACGAGTATAGGAATTTAGACGAAATGGCATCATCTGACCTTGATACTATATATAAATCTATAAGATTTTTACCGGAATTTGACGGGAATCCACATGTGCTAACGCGATTTATAAACCTGTGTGACCAATTAGTTATTGCTCATTTTGATGTTAATCCGGGACATGAATTACAAAATTCGGCGCTTATCAGTGGAATCTTAAATAAAATTACTGGCCCCGCGGCTAGATTAATAAATGCGAACGGAATCCCCGAAAATTGGAATGGCATACGAAATGCCCTTATTAACAACTTCGCTGATCATCGTGATGAGACCGCTTTATACAATGATATGTCTCTGCAGACACAAGGGTCTAGCACCCCGCAAGAATTTTATGAGAAGTGTCAAAATCTGTTCAGCACGATTATGACGTATGTTTCTTTGCATGAATCCGTAACTACCACAATAGAGGCCAAGCGTCAACTTTATCAAAAGTTAACCCTACAGTGTTACTTACGCGGATTAAAGGACCCGCTAGGTTCAAGGATACGGTGTATGCGACCAGGTTCAATGCAACAAGCCCTCGAGTTCGTGCAAGAGGAGCTTAACACTTTACACATACAACAGCGAAATGAAGGCGCATTTTCTCATAAAAAAAATTATGCTCATGAAATTTCTTTGCCAAATAATACAAGTGGTTCAAGGCCACAAGGGTTTGCAATGCCAGGCCCATCTTGGCAGCAACCTGTGCGTTTTAGACCTCCTAGTTTTCCTGATTGGAAACCTAACCCTCAGCATCCACGCGGCCCTAGTCGTACTCAATTAATGTTTCGCGCTCCTCCGCCGAATTATAATCCGAGGAGCAACGTTTTCAAATTACCAAATAGACACCAATCGTCTAATAATTTTAATAGTCCGCGTCCAATGAGTGGTGTGAGCCACTTTGTTCCCAAGAATCTACCACCGACTAACTATAATATGAAAGCCCGTGACGTTAATTTCAACGAATTTACCAATGAGTATGATTGGGACTATTACGATTACGACCAATATACAGACGAATACTATAATGACTTTGAAAAAGACTCTACCATCCACTCAGACATTGATACACGCCCGATAGTAAAAGAAGCTGAACAAACTCCAGCAGCTCGTTCTCAAAATGAAAATTTTCAGATAGTAGACCTATCCGAAAAACCAGGGTAGAAGTAAATTTGTATGCCCAGCGGCAACTCGGTTATATACAGACTAGTAATCCGCCTCTTAAGTTTCTCATTGATACTGGTGCGAATCAATCCTTTATTAGTCCCCAAGCTGTAAAAAGATATTTTAATGATATTCCCTTGAATTATGAACCATTTCAAGTCACTAACGTGCACGCAACGAGCACCAATGACCATTCTATTACTTTACCGTGGTTCTCGGAATTCAAAGAATCCGGCAACATAACTTTTTACATATATAATTTCCATGAATACTTTGACGGACTCTTAGGACTTGATCTACTTGAAAAATTGAAATCTACCATCGACCTCAAAGATAAAATATTAAAAACTCGCAATGCAAATATTCCAATAAAAATGTACAATCCAAGTAAAGTTACATTATTCGAAGAAGTTGTTCCTGCTCATTCTTCAAAATTATTAGAATTGCCTATAGACTCGCAAGATGGTGATGTCTTCATTCCATTTCAAACTATATGTAACTGTATCATTTCCGACTGTATAACTCGCGTTAAAAATAAAAAAGGCTACGTTGAAATAACCAACAATTCTCCAAGTGACATAAAAATTTCAATAGACCAACCAATATCATCTGAACTATATAATTTTGAATTTGAGCAACCACAAAATTCTTCGAAACGTGCCAAGGAAGTTTTGTCTCGCCTTCGCACTGATCATTTGAATCCAGAATAGAAGTTCAACTTGCAAACCAGTCAAGATTTATCTAGATGAAGCCAAATCAAAGGTGTCCTTACAGTCACGTGTCATACCGTCTCCAATTCCTGACTACGGGATCTACCATACAACTATACCCATATACATTATATTAACTGTTGGTGTCTGCGGACTTGGTATCATATTAACCTATCGAAAAATGACTCGTACAAAGCTATTGAAGATACGAAGCGAACAGAAGCCCGCTGAAACCTTAAGTAACATCGAGGAGGATCTTCCAGCGCAATTCACAACAACAGTGTTCAATAAGCGCTAAACTGATGGGGGAGGTGTTACGCAGGCATAGTCGCGGCAAAGCTAAAAGTGTGCCTGCGCAAGACCGATTCCCATGCGAACACAGCGGTTTCCTGCGAACTCCAAGATAATTCCGCTGACACGGGCCGATTCCAGGAAACCGCGATGTGAGCCGCGGTGGGAGCCGCGAGCGGGCCAGCGTCATATTATAAGGCATATAGAATTAAGTCGTAGCTTAGATTAGTAGTTTAATTAATTGATATAATAAAATAGTATTAGCCGAAATCATTTTTAATTTGCACCCCTGCTGCCGCCCCTATATAATTATGGGCGAAAATTATAAAAAAAAAATAATAATAAAATAAAATAATTCATAATAATAAAATTATTATTATTATAAAATAATTCATAATAATAAAATTATTATTATTATGAATTATTTTGGATGTTTCAAATAGAAGTGACTCTCAGTAAGTCTTGTCAAATTGATTGGATGAATCCAATAGCGACGTTTTTTCTTCTTTCTCTTTCCTCTCTTTAAAATTTCTGTAGTGGTGTCGTGTGGTGCGGGTTGTTACGTTCCCTCAAATATGGTTGAGCGAAGCAATGGCTGGATCCTGCGTCATGCTCGTGAACGGGTGCCACCAACGGGAATGGGTCTGCTTTTGCCTGCCTGTCTTAACATGTTATGCATTTTTGAAACTTTATTGTGGAAACACTGTATATACATAGCATAGCATTGTTACCTATTGTAAAAAAAATTTTTTTTGAAAAGAGCGACCGCCGAGTTTATTGCTGGCTCTTCTCGGCAGGAACGGCATTCCGAACCAGTGGTAGATTCATTGACGATTCAAAAGTACTTGTAAAAGTTTATTTGAATAAAAAATATTTCTATTTCTATTAATTCGTCATCCATCTTCTTTTCTTCTGCTTTGCTCCAAACGCAAGCACTCGGGATGATAGCTCGGGAACGACTGAGTTCAGAAAAAGCCTGACGGAAAAATCGGATGTGTATCGAGTAAATACGATCCGGTAGCCTGATCAGACAATCGGAAACAAAATCGGACGTGTATTTCCAGGCTAAACGTCACTCAACGTTGCTGAAATCAGGTACTAAATCTCACAACTTATTTCTGTCATAGGAGCAACTGTGACATATAATTAACTGGTTCTTTGATCTCCTTCAAAAAATGAAAACGTAATTTTATACGTGTAATTAACTTGGCATCCTGTCTAGAAAAAAATATTTATTATTTTATTATAGGTATATTTTTTTAGATGTCTAGGAGGAATCCTGTTTTTCCAGGTTAAAAAGAAGGCAACTTCACTCTGAATATCCTGAACTATAATATTATGATTTATGCAAAAATATACGTTACGTCAATCCTTTGTCTACTTCGTTGCCGCGTGATCGAGGGATAAACCAATAAACAGACACACAATATTAGTAGGAATACATTAAAACGTCATAAAAACATGCTGCATTACTGATAAGTTATCTATTCCCTATGGAGATTCGTGTCTCAGCCGTCGAGATGTAATGGTTAAGAGCAAGGCGTGACAAGGAACCCGCGTTAAAAATTTATTGAATTGATAGAATCACAGCATGAGCTCGGAAGGGCACTTTTGTGTGTAATTTTTTCCCCTTCCTAAGCTTCCCCTCAAAGAGAAGGAAATTACAGAATATCCTTTACGCTTTCTTTTCAAATAGAACATAATTTATACTATAAAGTGCTTATTACTTACCCAATTCCGGGTAGGTATTAGATGAACATGGCAAACATATTATACTAAGGTACATACTAAGGTACTAGTATAGATACATTACTATAGGTACGCGTATTTCTCTGTATCAAAGACAAAAAGTTATACCTAAGTAGGTAAAGTAATGCCTACTTAGAAATAATTGAAATACCTATGAAACAGTCATCATTTCGTATTTAAACAATTAAAAAGATTAGAAAATTGCATAGGTATATATGTATAACACTCGTCTATCGTTCGTATTAAAATGTAACCTACATATGTTACTCGGACTATATAACTGCGGAAGTGTATATGTATAATATTTGTTGGTATATTGGTTTGCTGGTTTAGCCTTCAATAACGCAACAATGAATCATGAAGTGATTTGCATGATTATAGTTTAGTATTTGGACAGTGATATAGGATACTTTTTATTCTGGAAAAACAATTTCTTTCTATGAAATTTTTAAGCAACCTATCTCCACGCAAACGAAGCCACGTTAAAAGCTAGTTATATTAAACAATCAATAATAAAGACTCATTTTATTAAATAAAACATGTAATACACTCAACGACATCAAATATGAAGACACAATAAAGAAATTAAATTCATGACGAATGAATTTCCGTGATTTTCCCCATAGCGACAGCGGTGCGAGCAGATTTTGCTCTCTTGGCGGCCGTTACACAGAAGTACCACTTACATGTTACAACTTTCTGAATTATTTATCAAACTATCCACCTTATTGGATTGAAATATAGCTGCCCTTCGTGTTACCCCAAAACAATCCCATTACGGTGACACTTTCGCGATAAAGAAACTCCGAAGACGTCTATTCATGCTTGATTCATGCCCAGTCATCGTATGAATCTTGATTTGAAATAGGATATTCCACCCTATTTCAAATGTTATTCCATTTATGTTATGGCAATGACCGGGGCATTGTCCGTCGAACTGGGTCTCAAGGTGCTGGAGTGGCGACCTCGCACCGGAGAGCGCAGCGGCAGACCCCCCACTAGTTGACCTCACGACATCAGACAAGTCGCAGGTAACCTGTTAAACTGGATACAGGCGCGAAAGGCCGACACTTGTGGAAGTCTATGCAAAAGACTTATGACCAGCAGTTTAGCAGCTGATAAAGAAGAAATATGTTATTTTAAAGGGCGTAAATCGAAAACTTAAATATAATAATTATATATAGTAGAATTTGATGTAAGGAACCATGGCGTCTTAAGGAACATTTTCAGAAACAAAATCATGAACCTCTTAATGAATAATCATGAATATTGAAAGTGATTTTACTAATTTACTTTAAGATTTGATTATGAATTTTTGTATTGAAATTTGAAACACATTTTTTCTAAACAGGAAGAGTTAGATTAATAATTTTGTAAATTTTTTTATAAATATTAATTTTATTTTTCATCTTTGTTTATCTCTTCTCTAAAATTGTCACAATACCATATACCTTCCATGCCTGGAATTCTTTTGTCCGGTACAAGGAAACTTGGCAAACTAATTTCATTACCCTTCGTTAAAAATTCAATAAATATGAATTTATGACTGTGTCACTACGAATCGTTGATTAGGCACAATTGGGCACAATATTTGAAAAAGAGCAATCGTGATTCATCTCACTGATTATTCGCTTTACGCTCTCTTGGTTCAGCCATCTCTTTAATTTTCTGCGACAAAGTTTAATTTAAATGCTCATTCAACTTCGCAAAATACAGTATCTACTATATTAACTTTAGTTTCAAAGTAGTAGAGAGCTACGAGATAATATAAGCTAGAGTTAAAACGAGATAGATTTTTGTCAGAGCATATTTGTACTTAAGTCCGAGCTGAGCTAGAGCACACTCCAAAGATTTCGAGAGTTAAAACAAGACACAAATATGCTCTTACATAAATCTGCCTCGTTTTATCTCTGCCTTAAGCCTGAGTTGAGTAAGAGAACGATCTATAGATTTCAGTCTGAGTTTAATTCCAATCTTTGAGTCCCGCAGTCCGTTCCAATTGTTGTGAAAAAGAAAATTTTGAAAATATTGTATACGTCACTCTAAAGATCATTAGGATTCGAATTTGATTCTAAGAAGTTATTCAGCCCACCTTACTCAATCAAAAACATTAAGCTAAAGTGAAATAAATAGTCCCTTTTCAGGAAGTTCTCATCATAACTTCATAATATTCCCAAGACGCCACGGAGACCTTCCAAATGAGTCCATTATTTCATTTCGTGAAACGGAGTGGCAGTAAAATAGGGCAAGGGCGAACAAACGTACTACTGAAAATGAAGACGCCGTTTGTTCATAACCAGCTCGTTAATTCCATTATTCAGTCAGTGGCGAGAGGCGAATCGGCAACAGATGCTGCCACTTGACCCGTGAATCCAGTGCTTGAAAAAGGTTCTCGAATTTCAACGTTTTAATGATATAATCTTTTATCTTATTTGCTACATGTAATAGGTACATGAGGTGGTTAAGACTTCGGCCGGTTGGCAGTCTTTTCGGCGGGTCCCGAGTTCGATTCCAAGCACTTCTCCGTCTGACTTTTCCGTGTTAAGTGCGTTTAAGTAATTAAATACCACTTGCTTCAAGGAAGGAAACCATCATAAACCTGCATGGCTGAAAGTTCTTCATAATGTTTTCAATAGTATGTAAAATCTGCCTGTCCGCCTTCGGTCGATGTGGTGGACCTAAACCCTGATGATTAAATATCACTTGCTTGAACGGTGAAGGAAAACATCGCGAGTAAACCTGCATGGCTGAGAGTTCTTCATAATGTTCTCAAAAGTGTGTAAAGTCTGCCAATCCGTACTTGGCCAGCGTGATGGACCCTAAAACTTCATTCGAGATGAAACCTGTGTGATGACGAGGATGGTGATGATGATGGTGATGGTGATGATGATGATGATGATGATGATGATGAAAAGGTACAAAAATATATTTCATTAAAGTCTAATGGGATTTGTGGAACCACTTACAAAACCACGTATAGCTTCGAACCTATACAATTAAATTTTTTGTTAAAAGAAAAACACGTGTACGTAATATATTATTTTCATTCTTTGAGTATCTGTGTAAATTAAAAGTTACAGAAATGCAGGCGAAGTTACTTTCGCATTTTATAATATTAGTATATAACTATATACGTCGTATGCAGCGATTTTCTATGAGAAAAGGTCTATAAAATTCTTAATTACACATTTTAAAATGCTATTCTTGGTGCAGTGAATTAAAAATGCGGTGGGGTCTTCCGTGCAAATCCCTCCATTTCGCATGCCAGACATGCAATGCAGGCAAGTAAACGCAGTCAGAATTTGTTATGGAGCGTATTAATAGTGCAGTCTACGAGACATAGTGAACTGTCATGTTAAGCATGAACCAGGCTTTGTAGAATTCGAGTAATAGGCATTTATCAAACCCAGATCACATTCGGTGTCTTCGGACTCCTCACGTTTTGCCTTGAGTAATAGTTTTATATTTCAAAGTTAAAGTTGATATCTTAAATGTATAGACATAAATTGATAAAATGAGCATTGTTTTTCGATAAATTAACTGTCACACTAATATTACAAAGTTTGTGTGCGTGCGTGTGTGTGTGTGTGTGTGTATGAGTGTGTGTGTGTGTTTGTTACTCCTTCACGCCAGATTTATTTTGACAGATTTTCAATACAAAAACTGTCAGAATGCCCAATTTATTCCTCGGTTAGGTAAACGTCACTGGACGTTGATGAAGTCAGCATTTAGAATACTTACCTACTTACATTTTACTTGTTTGAAATTATGAGACATGAAAAATTTGAAAAGCGTTAGAGGTACCAATTTTATTCGATCATCCCCTAACATCACCCACTTGAAAATTAGATACTTTAAACAAGTTTTCGGTAAAGAGATTTGTATGTCGCCCCTTTGCTACATAAATCCTTTGAGATGAGGGTCCTTGAGCACAATATCTGGATGAGCCAATTAATTTCGATCTTGGGGTATGCCCTTAATCTGATGGTCACTCATACCCCAAACTTATAATTGAATTTCGGTTTAGAATATTCATCCATTGGCCCTCTGATCTTCTAATATTACTCTGTTTTGTTTTCAAGAATTTGCCTCTATTAATAGCAATTAACAATAATCGGAAAGACGTAAGTAAAAACTGCAGTTAATATTTTTGCATCATTCCACGCGGATTTGTATAATAAATAGAATAAGTTTTATTGTAACTAATACATCTATAATGAAGTTACATATATTACCCACCCTATAAAATCGGTTCATGCGTATAGAAGTTATGGTGGCATAATGCATATACAAACTCACATACATACATACATGAACCCTGAAAACAATATACTCCTTTTTCAGGCAGTCGTATAAAAAATAATCTCTTTCGCTATTGAATAATTATGTACTTATCTTTCGCCGCGCTGCCTTAACTTCGCAGCAATTTTAAAGCCTGGACCTGTACAATTTTGGGTGGGTACCTACAATATTCGTTTACGATCGGTGTCAAATTAGACTTTATATAATCTGTGAACGGATCACGTTTATCGTTTATGTGAAATCGATTCCAACGTTTTATTTGGCATTCCGACGGGTTTAATAGCCGAGGAGACGACTGGACGAAGGCAATAAACGGGAATAACTATTTCTACACATTAACCGATCAAATAAATCTTTAACTGCCATGATGGATTTTCCTGTGGACAACTAGGTACCTATTTTGTTGATGATCGTGATCACATCGGATATGAGGAGATCCGTAGAGGGATCCGAATTATCAAGATAGCTATCGAGTCGCGAAGCTGAACTTTCTATGGGTGTGGCTCATAGCTTGAAAAACTTATATTTGTTGCTGCTGCTGAAATGATGATGATGATGATGTTTTTAATAATATGTATTCATCATGGCAAAGTCTTTTCTATGACGTTAGATTCATGCAAATGTAGATCGCCTTTTGTACGGATTAACGAAATATAAATGAAATCAAAACAGTAAACAACCAGGTAAGTGTTTAAGTAATGTTGAATAACGCAGTTGTGCTAGTTCTATATTATGTAATTATGTCGCAGTTTGAGTGCTCGCTCGTAGAATGTGGTTTGTGGCTTGCTGAGAATGGTGGAACAGGTGAATGTATTTGTCAAGCACGGGTATTAGCAGTAGTACATTTCGAAGCAGAAAATACATTAACAGCTAAGCCTTAGGTTAAAAAATGTTTCTTCATACAAATACCAATTTTCCAGGAAGTAACATGAAAAATGATGGATTTTATACAAACTTTTAACCCCTGTTTAACCCGGAAAATTCTGAAAATTGAAAATGAAAAAGATTTTTTTTCTAGGCGAGTGCGCTCCTCATCAGTGCTTTCCAGTATTGATTGTCATCAAGCGCAAGCCTATTTAGTATAAAAAAATATTTACTGAGTAATTATTAATTTAAATGTGACCTAAGCTAGTACCAAATTTTTATGTGATTATTTTTTACTTTATTTAACTTAATTCCTTTTTAAGGTTCCGTAGTAAAACTACAAAGAACCCTAATAGTTTCGCAAAGAAAAAGTTTACACAAAAAACACTACATACAGCTATTATTCTACCTCATATAGTATGTACCCACCTAAATAATCTTCCGCAGTTATCATTTCTTATTATTGAAATTGAATTTCCCCTCTCAACTATGAACTGAAGCTATGAGCTCATTCAGAAAATAGAGAGAAAAATATTATCTTGTTATTTCTAGTATATGAACTATTTGATGGATGGCTTCTGGTCGAGAGTTTTCTTTGGAGTTTTACTAAGCGCTAACTAAGCTGGCAAACTTTTCTGCACTTAAAGTTCCTAAGTGTTAATCGATCACCTCTGGTCAACGGTCTCCAAGAACTAATTAAGTTTTGCCGCTGGCTGTGTGTGTAATAAAACATTCATATAAAATAATGTCTACTTCTATCACACCTATGTCACCTATGTCTACTTCTTTTAATATAATATGTTGTCTTTGTAATTTTGTCTTATATGTACATTGTACATAAATAAAAAATAAAATATGTTAAATTAATTTGTATAAAATGTAAATCGATCGATTTGCTAGATATTGTAACCCCATTGTATAAAACCTACTTAAAAAAGTGTCCGGTAAAATCAATAAGGTCTCACAAAATGCAAAAATAAATCTTCCAGAATTCTTTATATTTTTTAACGTTGTAGTATTTTTAAACTTTTAAAAGCACTCTGCGGTATTATGAGACGTGTTCTTATTGGCTTTCTCACTGAAGATAGGTTCGCAATCGACGGTGAGAACAATTTTTTCACGAACACTTCCTAACGACCGACAGGATAATATTATCTTGTAGTTGTTAAATCAAAGGAATAATAATCTACTAGATATATCATGACAATATATGCCGTGCGAATTGCGATTATGAATGAAAAGAGTACTATTCAATTGTTTCATTTTGTGTTCGATTTTCTTACATAAGCGCATGGCATGGCTGATCAGTTTTTAACTGATGGCCATAAATATTGGTAATAATATACAAAAGCCTAACGAATGAATGCTGATTTTGCCGTAAACAAAGCAGACTCATAAGGCAGGTAGAAAAAGTTCCATAAGTAGGAGATATACATTCGCTAAGAAAGACTTTAAACTCACCCCTTTGAAAGTGTAGTAATTCCATGCGGACGAAGTCGCGGACCAAAGCAAGGAAAGGGCAAATATATAGTAAAACAAACGACAGCTCGGTTTCAGTAATATTGACTCTAAGAATGAGTATTTTAAAAATATATCTATACAAGTACGACACACGGGGACGGCAATATCTTGGGGTTTGCATACAAAATAAAGTTGCTTATGTTTACGCATCGTGCAATTTATAATACCACAGATTTCTGTTCGCTGTCATGAATCGCAATAATGTAGGCAGTGAGTGTAGGCACAAGGCATATGGGAGACATTTTGCACCCTTTATAAGCCAGTAAGCCGCGTTAAATCCGGAGCATTATGGCGGCTTAGTGGACGTATTTTATTACATTATCTGTTATATAATTTACTGCTTTACAGTGATTGTCAGTCCAAATTCGTTTCTTAACCTTCGTTTCTTGACCTCTGTACAGACTGTACTTATACATTTTGCAAGACCAAAATCTAAGATTCATAACAGGTTGCAAATATCTTTTTATATAACAAAATCCGGCTGCGGTTCTGACTATTAAAAGTTTTCTTAAGGTAGTAGTAATAAGGTAGGATTCCTGATCCTTCCTTATACTTAGGTACTACATGGTTACTACTGTATTTTGACTCAGTAGATTTAACCAAAATAATTAGTATTATTGATAATACTTTAACATGCACTCAGGGGCACGTAGGGAAGGAAAATCCAAATTCGAAACTCTTAAGTCGGTCACCAATCCAGTTACCAACTTAATTTCAAGCTGCTTAACAAACGCAATAATTGACATGCGCAATCCTAACAAGAAAACTGTAAGACCACATCACCCTGTTTTCATAAAGGTACTCTTAAATCGTTTAACCCTACCG
This sequence comes from Hipparchia sbordonii, assembly GCA_038048805.1. Taxonomy (NCBI): domain Eukaryota; kingdom Metazoa; phylum Arthropoda; class Insecta; order Lepidoptera; family Nymphalidae; genus Hipparchia; species Hipparchia sbordonii. The sequence continues at coordinate 8,078,006 of CM076106.1, read as the reverse complement.
AAGTTAGGGACTCTAACATAATTACAAGTTGAAGCTGCCAATGATTTCTCACTCCACTCCCACTCTGGCGCGATTAAACGATTCAATTTACGAAGTGCCAACCGTTAAATAAAGACTTTGAGGTCTATTTCCCGCTGTATACGAATGAAATGGGACAGAAAATGGAGCATGCTGGAATAAACTGTTCCTATATTTTGTCTGTCATAATTATTATTATTTATTCATAGTATCGAAAATTAACTTATAGGTTTTGTTACAGATTTGTGTGTGGAACCATTTATTTTCCTGGGCCTTTCCTGCACTGATAGCATGGGCAGGAGATAAAAGTTTTATCCCCCGATTTTATCCACTGACAGGGGATAAATTATCTTTTCCCTATGCTAAAGCATGGCGACAGAGGAGAAGGTGAGTGTTATTTCCACCGCTGTGCCCATGCTCGACGGGTGAATAAAGCTAAGCGAGGGGATAAACGTTTTATCCTTTTCCCGGGGATAAAATTTCTCCCGCCCATGCTACCAGCGCTGGGCTATAAGGTTTACATCTCCGGCTAGTATTTAATATTTGTATCCGTTAAAATGGAAAGATTAGGTAGTCTTGTTAAATAATTATTTTCGGCTCTACTATAGGTACCTAGTAGAGGCGAAAATAATTAACAAACAAACAGCTGATTCTTGATACAATTTTCGATTTTTTTAAAGAATATTAGGTACTAAGTACATATACTTCCCTCTCTTCTCCAAAATATAAGCATAAAACTTGTGTTAGGAGCAGGCACGACAATATTGCAATGGCTGGGGATAGAACTTCGACCTTTCAGTTTTAATCCGCAATAAATAATATTAGCATGGATAATAACTTTTTACAGAAGAAATCATAAAAGTAAGAAAATAATATATTACACGATGAAGACATTATAATCCGACTCTTATTGTACAGTCATCTTACCTACTGGTGCTTTAAAAGTAGAATACAACCTGCTTATTCTAGTTTCACCCCGAAAATCTTTTTCTTGAAGAGTATTTCCATTTCGAATAATATTTGCGGTTACTGATTACCGCCTGTTATATTTATCTTGAAGATAGCGAAAGTCAAGAAGCAATTTATTCGGTGAAATAAAGTTTCAAATTTTAATAAACCGAGGTAGCACATTGCGAGATCGGTTTCTTTGAACTTTTGGCTGATTGCAAATTGCTTTTTGAGCATTTCGACTTATCTACCTGTATCGAGTGGAGTAAACACCAATTATGTTATTATTGTATTGGCTTACATATTTAATTTTTCCTAATTTTTCAGTAAGTCGATTTATACTGAAAATTTTGTTATATTTTATGTACTCTACATTAATTTTGCTGATTTTTTATTTTATTTTTAGTAGCTGAGTGCATGTACCTATACCTAAGCTAAAAATTTGTATTTAGCTTATACCGTCGAGACCCTCGAAGGAAGTCCGGGGGCTTAAACAAAATGCATTTAAGTGCTCAAGCATATTTTAATTTTTCATACAATATTCCGAAGAGCTAAGCAGCTAAGCTTTATGTTTAGGCTGATAGCAACCAGTAGGTAGTTTAGGGTAGTAGCTAACCAGAATCCAGTCAAATAATTTTCAGCATTTCTTCATCACAGAGTAAGGACAGTTATACTGTGATAAGGTACCTATAGTTATTATTCTACTCATAGGTATTTTTTTAACAGCAAAACCAAAAAATTACTTATCTGCGTTAAAAAATAAACATACTAACAAAAAATGTATTTACACAACCTTGCAAATATTTGTTTCTTTGAGAACCCTTCCGCTCAAAACTAGGGTCGAGTTCCTCGATGCCTACTTCTTATTTTTATGTCCTTAATCTTACGATATTGCATTTTCCTTTCGAATACACTTTCTCTTGAGTTTATGATTTGGTTTCACAAAAAATAAAGGCAAATGGTTTTTTCTTCGCAACTGACGTCTTTTTCTGTATAAAGATCTCTCGCAAAGATCGCAAAAGAGTACGATCTTAAGCCGCTCGTGGCCAGCACATTTTCACCGACAGGTAAGTTATTCGCGTTTTTGGGGTTCCGTAGTAAAACTACAAAGAACCCTTATCGTTTCGCCAAGTCCGTCCATCAGTTCGTCTGTCCGTCTGTCCGCATCTTCTTTCAAAAGTATTGGAGGATTCGTTATGAACATTTTTTGTTTTATAATAGGATAGGCATTGAAATATTATCTGCATTAGAATAACTGACTGGTTAAGCTTACAATAATTAACATTGTAATTATGTTTGTGATGACTGATGATAAATGGATCTGGAGATTAACGTGAACTCAAGGCCGTACATGTGTTGAATTAGTCACTATACCTACCTAATAATATATTGCTTTATAATTTATACAAAATATTATTAATAACAGAAACTGCTGACTTTCTGTTATTAATAACAGTATCTGCTGCCGCTCTTCTCAGCAGATACTGTTTTCCGAATCAATGATAGAGTCTTGACATGTCAAAAGAGCTTTAGGTGGATCTACATGAAATAATTAATTTATATTTATTGGAGGTAAAATCTTACTCTTACTTAAAGATGTATATGTAAAGAATAATAATATAGGGAGTAGGGGTAAATAAAACACCTCTTTAGTTTACAGCTCCGTAGGAACATAAAACAAGAACAGCTTGAAAAGCTAATCCTGTAGGAGTATTCCGAAAACTGGGAACGAAATTACTTCTTATTACTAAGATTTCACTTCTGCTGACTGTATTACGAAGGTAGAACAACGAGGCGCTTTTAATCTAACTTTCTTTTTGTTCGCCGGGAGAGCAGAAAGTCTGCACGCATACAGGAGATATCAAACATAACAGCCTTTAGCTAATTAAGTATAGTAAGTTGTAAATTCTTAGTTCTAATGTACGACGCCTTTGAAGACTTCTCACTGACAATTTAGATAACTTTTTGTATTAATAATAATTTATGTTCTGTGTGTGAAAACTGATAGCTGATGCCCGCGACTTCGTTCGCGTGGATTGAGGTTTTTTGTTCCCGCGGGAACTCTCTTATTTCCCGGGATAAAAAGTAGCCTATGTCTTATGCCTATGTTATGTTTGATAGCCTAGGTATCCTAAAAATTATAAATAAAGCACAGTCTGCCTTTCACCTATCTATCAATATAGTTCTTTAAATTTACGAAGGTGCATGGCTCATGTTTGTGTGTGTCGTATCTGTATAAGTGTGAGAGTGAGCGCCTGACCGCTCCCACCTAGGCTCCTGACAGGCGGACTTACGCAATGTGCAAGTACACGACGTGGTAAACAAATGTAAAGCTCACGCGCGCTCGTGAAATGCAAGAACTATAACGTCTATGTAGAGCAAAACCGAAACCTTAATAACAGCTGATATGAAACACAATAAAATAAAACAAAATACGGTATGGATCTGAAAACACAATAAGCGCGTAATTAAATATACTGGGCTGGTGGCGGCATCTCATTCGTTATGCACTCAGCGTGCCTTAATGCCTTCATTAACAGTTTAAAGTATTAAGCAAACTGGAAAGCTGGGAAACGTCTCACTCAGGTTTGTCAAGGCGGTCGCGCTTTTCCTGAAATACTCGTTGGTACGAAACGGATTATGTTTCAACTCAAACAAATAGCTGTATTATATTATGGTGTTTAGTAGGTACATTACCTACTGGTGCCTTTAACTTTTACCTACTTTTTAATGCAAGTGGTAGTTATAATATCAGAAGTATGTCAGATTACAACCCAACGCCATCCTAAGGGAAGGTTGAAGTCTCACAGGAGGTGCTCTTAGGAAGATTTTGCCTCTGATTTCTTTCAGCCATAGGGCTTTATCCCTAAGGCTTTATCTTCACGTTCGACTCACTCGATGATGTTGTAGTCATAAACATAGTAGTGGCCAGAGAGTCGAGACCTCTACTCTCTGGTAGTGGCCAATTTAGCCCGTGCTATTACTTAATCAGAAAAAAAGTTACGAAATCAGTCTCGATTCGACTAGTTAGGTAGATATTTCCGCGTCTAGATTTTTGTGATGCCAATTCCACCACAAATCGAATAAATATTGCCATTTTTATGCTTAGCTTAACGCAATTAATTAATTAATATACAATAGATCTGATATTTTTTAAACTTTTTACTAACTAACTTAGAGTTTGTGTCGGCGATGAGCGCAGATATTTGTTTAGTTCTAGTTAACGCTAGTTGTTTGACTCATTTAAAATTTAAATGTTTCAATTTTTTCGCTGATTGGTTGAATATTCTAGTATGATGATCTTGTCTTTTCACCAAGATCTAAAAAGAAGGGTTTTGTAAGTGACGCAGAAAAACTTAAACTGATTTCAGCGTTTAAAATCCATCTCTTCCCATCATTTTCGTATTCCATTTTCAGTTAGCAAATCTAGTCTTAAGATTTTTTCTTACTTATATCACAGATAATAATCACAGATTTACGGCACTTACAATACCTGGGTAAAATTCAGTTCAACGTTTTTCCAATTATTTTTCTTTTGCATTGCAAAATGTACCTTTTGAAGTGCAATCGATCACAATGGACACTGGCTACACTTCGTTACAGACACAGAGGCACTACTCTTGACTGACCTCACTTATTTTCAAACTTATATTGTTTTCGTTGAAAAGAAACACTTAACGGTGTTTTTCTTTTCTTTTAAACCTGCAATATATTTCAAATTATTAGCTCGCGTGAGCCTATGTTTCTGTTATATTATTTTTATTTTAAAACTCTTTATTCTACTCATTCCTTAGTCTTGAATTCCTTAGTGGAAGAAGATTCATGTTGAAGATTCGAGCTTCGATGAACGAATAGTTAGTTAATGGGAGGTAAGTAGCTATAGGAACTCTAACATAAAACTACTCTACAATTTATAAATCGGTGATAGGCTAGTGGCTATCACCGACAAGCTAAGCAGACAAGCATCTCGTAACTTTTTGGAGATAAGATATCGATGGAGATAGGTACCTATGAGTGTTTTAAACAATTAAATTTCTTGCTCTAATTGCTTTAACGGTGAAGGATAATATAATGAGGAAACTTTGGTACCTGGGAGATAATGTTCTCAAAGGTGTGCGAACATTTTGCTAATCTGCGCTTAGCCAGCGTAGTCGGCTATGGTCTGAGGAGACCTATGCCCAATAGTGGACCAGCGATGTGTTTAGGTGAGATGAACTATCTACAAACAAAATACGAATAATAAAAGTAGACCAACAACTGTAAATTTTCGTAGATGTCGCTAACAGTTGCTAAAAAACTGATTGAAAAAGTAGATACATATCACTAATTTCGTGGTTGTCGTGTGGTTCGACTTAGCCGTAGTGTAGTGGCACACACACTCACGGCGCGATTCCCGAGAGATGTGAGATCGAATCCCGCCGGCCTCGGAATTATATGTAGGTTAACCCAACAATACAATATTTTTTTTATTCGATGACGAGATCTCACCTGATGGTAAGTGACGATGAAGTGTGAGATGGTAGCAGACTATCCTGGAAGGGATATGGCAGTGTAGATTCAACCCATACCTCTTATCGGTTTCTACACGCCATCATGCCGGAACGCTAAATCGCTTGGCGACAGATCTTTGTCGGTAGGATGGTAACTAACCACGGCTAAAGCCTCCCACCAGACAAAAATAAAAAATGATGTGTGCTATATGTTTTTACTCGTATTCGTACTCCAGAGTAAGTCCGCAGTAGATAGTATGAAGGTATGCTTCCACGCCTGTCATTGACGGATGCGGCTGCACCGTGATCGTTATTGGAGCGGACATTCCATCAATAGCCTTGCGCTTTAACGAGTTCAGACGCTCCAACCGATTCACTTTATTTGCAAAAAAAACTGCATCGAATCAATCTCTGTGCTGTTACTAGGAAGGTAGCGAGGGCATTGATTAAATGTTTTAATTATTTTCTTTCACCAGTCCCATTGACAATTTTATTGTGATGATATGTGCGTGAATTAAAATAAGGACTTAAAAATCTCGTAGGACGTTATCCAGAAGCTTATCCGTCTTCTTTGTGCAAGTTTTCTCTGTGCCTTTCGTCAGGATCCTTTGTCCTATAATATAATTTGTTTCCTAAATCAACAGTTGTTATATTTTTACGCAGAGACTATTAAAATTTCCAGAATAAAAAATCCTCTCACGTCTTTAAAATCCCTCTACTTACCTACTCATGAACGTTCGATCAAAATCGGTTTCGCCGTTCCGAAAATTTTATTTTATTTTATTTTATATAAATGAATGTATAAGTTGATAGGTATACAAAGACTGGATTGAATAAAGTCGTGTAACGTACTTATTTAAGGAAAAATTTATACTGTATACGACTGCATATTTTAATGTTAGAAATAAAAGTTACATAAATATTACATATAACAAGTCGTATACAGCATATTATGTTCGTAATCTAGATCTATTAGACTTGGCAACTGTCTGGTAGTTAGGTATTATTTGTTAAGAACTACATCACTTGAGAGATGCACGCCTAATTTAGCTTAGTTCTCAGCAATTTGTGCTCTGTGCTTGCCCCTAGTAGTTATGCATAGTATTTCCGCCTATTTTCTGAGGGGTGTGTCAACTCTCTCTCTCTCTCTGGTCGTGTCTAGACAGTGCGCCTGTGTTTGCGCACACACTTGTGCACTATAATATTCCAAGGCGGGTGGGCGACGGCAGGGTGGTCAATCTTGGTAGAGATTGAGCTGGCCGGATTCAGACGGGATGACTATTGCAGTACAGTATAATAATTCAATGTAGGTACTATATTTTTTGCTATCTACTAATACTAAGTACTATGAAGAAAAAATCACACAGTCACGGATCGACATGATTTTTGACATGGGACAGGGCCATAGGCTTACCTACTGGTTTTTCCGGAAAAATAAAGGGTTCCCGTGAGATTTTCAAAACCTATCTACACGCGGACGAGGTCGCGGGCACTTGCCAGTTTTAATAGGCACATTTAAAATGAGTACTTGGCATAAAGGCTCCGTCTAGTGAGCCAAACGATCGAATCTTGGCAATGATATTATGATGTCAGTTGTCTGGTCCCTGCCCTACCTGACCTACTTCTTGCTTAAATAGCACATATTAGGTACATAGCGTACGTACTAATAATAATAATTTATATGTATATGTAATAATAAATAAATAAAGATAAAAAAAAGGTTTACTAATGAAAAACTCAGTAATAGGTATACTCTTATGAGTTCCTACTTCAAGAATTGGCTGTGAAAAAATTCTCGTACTTAATTCAGTAGTGTTTAAAAATTTAAAGTGGAATTCCCAGCGACATGCTTCGCGAGATTTGCCGATAAACATCCCCAGGCGTCAAGCCACCGCCTCACCTCTTTGTTTATGTTTTGCCCCGTGATATATTGCACTGGGGTCAACAATGCACAGCAAATTCCTTGGGGAAATGAATTGGCTTTTCATCAATCTTACACGTTTATTAATAGATAAACCGTAGAAAGTTACTACCATAGTTTTTCTATCTTCGTCTTCAGCTGGATATTCTTGGGTCTCTGGTGGCACGGTCTTGTACCGTTTGTATTCAGCGACTCCCGGAGACTCGTCTGATATCACCGATCGACTTAGTGGAGGTATGTGAGCACTGTGCTTTCCAGTGTCAGGTACCCATTCCAGCATCTTGGATTGAATTCCCAGCATCTAACGATTCTTCAACAAACATAGCTAAGAACACTCCCGACTAATTCACGTTTCAAACAAGAAAAAACAAAATCAAAATCGATTCATCCGTTCGGGAGCTACGATGCCACAGACAGAGACACACACACAGACACGTCAAACTTATAACACCCCGTCGTTTTGCGTTGGGGGTTAAAAACAAAATTTACCTACCTTCCAATAGGAAAGGACGATGTTATTAAAGATGTAGCTATAGCTACCCTACAACGAATTTTAATATTATCATACTATACAGGGTGTCCCACGGCTATGCCACATGGAGGGGAAGTACCTTAAATATTGTAGATGGAACATTTTACTGAAAGAAGACTTCATTTTAATTTAAAAAACAATTTAAACTGCATTCATAGATTTTTAAATAATTGCCTGGTTGAACCGGGACTCGAACCCGCTATACGAGAAAAAAAATTAACCTGCATCTTTATCATACCGATCGGAAGGCTTCATCATAAGGATTATTTTTTGTTAAATAACATAGCATGAGAAATAAAAGGAAGACCATGAATTTTAGCCTTTGATGTAAAATTTTGTTCAGAAAAATGAAAAGCTGACATTGGCGTATCGACATACAACTGACTATTACTAATGAGTACCCACTTGAGAAGTACGCATCATTTCCCGATCCTTACTATCCTTACTAATCCTTACTTATATTACCTATAAATGCGAAAATGTGTTTGTTTGTTGATTTATTGGTTTGTCCTTCAATCCCGCTGCAACAGTTTGCAGCGGGATTGAAGGACATGTCGATACGCCAATGTCAGCTTTTCATTTTTCTGAACAAAATTTTACATCAAAGGCTAAAATTCATGGTCTTCCTTTTATTTCTCATGCTATGTTATTTAACAAATTACAGTGTTATAATGTTATGAAAAATACAGAGAATATAAAAATTCTTTTCAAAAAACCGACTTCAAACGCCACTACAAAGTATAAAAATAATTTTATTTTGTACACGTTTGTTGAAGTCGGGCGGCTTAAATAGAAACGATGAAACCGATACGCGATGCTCGCCCGAATTCAATAAACGTGTCTCTTATATGTCACCATAAGGTAAGCGTCGCGCATCGATTTCATCGTTTCTAGTTAAGCCCGCCCGACTTCAACAAACGTGTACAAAATAAAATTATTTTTATACTTTGTAGTGGCGTTTGAAGTCGGTTTTTTGAAAAGAATTTTTATTTTAAGCTTTTTAGTGTAGCTTGTTCCTACTCTCTTTCTCCCCTCCCTCCAACGCTACGGTACTAATGTAGTCTAGTACTTAACAATACACAATTTCTAAAGAGCTAGGACCAGGAGCTTCATGATGTAGTCCATGCTTGGTACCAACAATATCAATTCGAAAGTGACAGTTCGTAATTCCTCCAACCCTTCAGCATCAGGGTTGAGGAGCTAGAACCTCGAAGTTTATGATGTAGTATATGCTCGGTATCCTAATAATATCATATAATCCTCACAGTTTAGGTAGGCAGTACCCTGCAGCATCAGGAGTGAAGAGCTAAGACCTTGAGTTCCACCATGTATAATATGCTTGATACTAACAATATCAATTCGCAAGCGAAAGTTCCTAAATCCTCACAGTTTAGTTGCGCAGTACCCCTACAGCATCAGTATTGAAGAGCTAGGACCATGAGCTCCACGATGTAGACTATGCTTAATACTAACAATATCAATTCGCAAGCGAAAGTTCCTAAATCCTCACAGTTTAAGTGGGCAGTGCCCTGCAGCATCAGGATTGAGGAGCTAGAACCTTGACCTCGATGGTGTAGTATATGCTTATTACACACAATAACAATTCATGATTAGCAGTTCCTAAATCCCTATAATTTAGGTGGGCAGTACCCTACAGCATCAGGATTGAAGAGTAGGACCTGGAGCTCTATGATCTAGTATATGCTTAGGCCAAGCATACCAATTCGTAAACGACGGTTCCTAAAGTCCCATAATTTAGGGGGGAAATGCCCCTGCAGCATCAGGCTTGAGGAGTAGAAGGTAAAAAAAATTATGGGACCATTTCGCGAGCTTCCTCTGTCGATTAAAAAAAAAATCTCGTGAATCGGTCCAGAAACCTCGGAGTAATCGGCGGGCATACATAGAAAAAAAAAAAAAAAAATATACCGGCCGAATTGATAACCTCCTCCTTTTTGGAAGTCGGTTAAAAATAATCCTTATGATGAAGCCTTCCGATCAGTATGATAAAGATACAGGTTAATTTTTTTTCTCGTATAGCGGGTTCGAGTCCCGGTTCAACCAGGCAATTATTTAAAAATCTATGAATGCAGTTTAAATTGTTTTTTAAATTAAAATGAAGTCTTCTTTCAGTAAAATGTTCCATCTACAATATTTAAGGTACTTCCCCTCCATGTGGCATCGCCGTGGGACACCCTGTATAATATAATAATATAATATTATAAAGCCGAAAGTTTGTATGTGTATGTGTGTATGTGTGTGTGTGGTGTGTGTGTGTTGTGTTTGTTACTCCTACTTTGTTACTCCTTCACGCCACAACGAAAGAACCGATTTGGCTGAAATTTGAAATGGAGATAGCTCATACCCAGGATTAAAACATAGGCTGCATTTTATCCCGGAAAAATACAGAGTTCCCATGGGAATTGAAAAACCTTGATCCACGCGGACGAAGTCGCGAGCGTCGTCTAGTTATTAATAATAATTCGAAAAATCTACCTACCATATTGTATTCAATCAATTAAAAAACTGCACATCCTTCAAAGAATCTGCCTTGTACTTAAAAACTTTCCTACTGCTAACTTCACACGTCTGACATTTGAAGTAACGTTTTTAGCGAAGGAAATACGCGTAATTTCCTTAATTAAGTCATAGTCAGCAATTTAAAAGTGAGAATTTTGCAAGAGCTTTAATTAAAGTTGATCAAAGCGTCTTGCAAACTCAGCCGTGATTCTATAAAAACAAGATAAAATGAATAGGTACGTGTGTAGGCACCCTAACAGCCCGCGAACGAAGTCGCGAACAAATGCTACATATTATATTTTTCTCAAACATGCATGGAAATATTGTCATTATTTTCGAAAAAAGAACCGCGAAGTATCAAATTTTCGGACAAAGAAAATCAAATCCGTTGCAGGAGCGTTTTTTTGAATTTGGAACATTATAACGCTCCTGCAATGTTGTGTGAAACGGCGTGCTGGGGTTATTAAAGACTCTTTCGGATCTCTTTTGTCATTCTTGGCATACCATAGTCTCTTTGCTTAGTACAAATTGCGTTTACGTGGCTGTATAGCCATAAATGCGTTTGCCTGTCGGCACAAATGATAAAAAAAATTGGCGGCAAAGCTAATAATTCGTCTTGATTTGTTATTTACATACCTACTTCATAAATATAAATTTAATAATAATTAAAATGAGTTCCAACGGTTCAGATAGTGAAATGGAGATTGATTGTCCTCCATCAGATTTAAGATCAGAAGCCAAATTGACAATGGAAAACCTGCTTCCAGCGAAGTCAAAAGAAAAATACATGAAAGTAAGTAAGTATATGAAAATTTTATGAGTATGAAAAATGAGAAAAAAGTTAACATTTTCTCCGAAACAGTATTTTTGGCATATTTTAATGAGATTATAGAAGGTGATTACATTCTCTTGGCATTATAGCTAATTAGTAATTGAATGTGCGATGGCGCGGGTACCTAATGTTTGGAGGAATAATTTACCTATTAGAAAATAATATCATATAAAGTCTATTTTTTTAATCCCGGATAATGGTTTGCACCGGAGCAGTGATCACCGGAGAATCTCCGGTGAATCTCCGGAGAATGGCAAATCACCGGTGATTTTCACCGGTGCTGGAAATTCCGCTCCGGTGCAAACCTCTAATCCCGGAGACAAAAATGACGTTTCATGTGTTACATGTTTTTTACTGCTCTTTAATAGTGATGGATGCAATCGATACTTACCGATAAATATTTGTATGTTTTCTTGTAAGACAAAATGTATCCTAATCACACTACATAATCACACTAATATTATAAAGGCGAAAGTTTGTATGTGTGTGTGTGTATGTTTATTACTCCTTCACGCCACAACGAATTAACCAACTTTGGCAAAATTCTGGCTGAAATTTGGAATGAAGGCAGCTCACATCCAGGATTAAAACATAGGCTACATTTTATCCTTGAAAATTAATGAGTCCCTACGGGAATTAAAAAACCTTAATCCACGCGAACGAAGTAACGGGCATCATCTAGTTAAAAATAAGTCCAATTCAAATGAAATAAGTGTGGACTGATTATCATTTTATGAGTTTTTCATACAATTAAAAAATAGTAATAAATTAACCATTTTAAGTATTTGACATTGTATTTTAAAAACTTTATATTTAAAACTAAACTATTTTGTCAAATAATAAATCGTTATTTATTCAGAAGTTAATTGAACGAGCGAAGCGAGTTCTCTGAGTCAACTAGGGCGCTTGTCTATACTGGACAGAGAAGTGTGTACGTCCAAATGTCTGTCAGAGCCCTATAACTTCTGAATTACTGAACGTAATTACTTCAAATTTAAATATAATATGTAAACTGATGGCCTTCAGCCGAACATTGTATAAAAAAATATAAAAAGCTTTATTTCAGGGGGGCTCTCATAGAAGCGTGTTTGAAGTAAAATTTTGTTTGTTTCGTTACATAGACTTGCGATATATCTTTTTAAAGACGACTTTGAACAGAGTACAAAATTGTTTTTTTTTTTAATTTTTCCCTTAAAATTGACGAAATGGGGGGCTTTCAAAGTGGAGATTTTAATTTGAGCCATATGTCGAGAATGACAAGATATTAAAACTTGAAACTTAGTGGTAAATTCAGTTATATCTTGTACTTGAACAACAAATACTAAAGTTAGACAAATATTATAAAGAAACGAAATTATTTAACTTTTAAGTGGAGACTTAATTTGAGCCATATGTCAAAAAGTATTGCATATTAGAACCTGAAACTTTGTTGAAAATTCAGTTATATCCTGTACTTGAACAACAAATACTAAAATTAGATAAATATTATAAAGAAACGAAATTATTTAATTTTTAATGCTAATAGCTTCACAATAATGCTAATTAGATGGCGCTGTATCAGTAAAACAGTTTTGTGTCAACTATTATTATTTTTTATTGCGTCTAAAGTTAAAAGTTAATTATTACAATTTATAATTAAAACTATCTTTTGGGAATTATGGGATACCGCGAGGTCTCAGTTCGGGGCGAACCACTAGTAATTATTATGTAAACAACTTATTATATAAACTCGATTCGGAATCGTCACCAACTTCAATTAAACTCAAACTCAAAATTATTTATTTCATGTAGGCAATTCGTGGCTCTTATGACAAGTCGAGAATCTACCACCGATTCGGATTGCTGATTCTGCTAAGAGCCTTTCTGTAATTTTATTTATTATAGAACCCAGATGGTAACTACATTTCATTTTCTATTTTAATTACATAATAATATGATATGCAGTTCCTCCATCGCTGCTGGGATGGAGGAACTTGTCAAAGAGATTAGGTATTAGCTGTTACGACGTAAAGTAATCGTTATTGTTTTAAAATATTTCCAGCATAATTACTAAGGTGAATTTCTTTTTGTATATTTCGTAACTAATTATTCTTTAATTAGTCTTGCAAATAATGTGACTATTGCGACTTTTTAATTTCGTAATTACATATTTCATATAAATATTTTTTCGTACTCGTTATTATTATTTTTTTACCGATTTTAATCTGAACCGGAATCTTGAGTACATCACTATTCTTGTTTAGCTGGTATCATTATTTCTGAGTTTGACATTAATTCTAGCTGTCATTTTTGCCTCAGGGATTTGAATCAATTGAATTGAATTAAAAAATCATCGATTTATAAAAAAAATAGACAACTTTACTTTACTTTTGAATTTGTGATAATTACTGCGTTTGGTGCATCGTGAACCGTGGAGTTCAGTGCACTGGAGCAAAGGACATACCACTTTGTTATGCTGACTGAAATATAAAAGCAGTTCCCAAAGGAGTGGTAAAGTTGTGGTACCTACATGAAGAATATTTTTTTTGGAACCTAAAAACCTACAAAGTTATTAACATGGCATTTCCAAATACGGAAGGCAGAGCTGCCGCACAATGTAGCACATGGAACAAATTGGACATGAAATTAAGATCTGTAGATCAACAAGTGATGTCTATACTGAGAACAGTTCTAGAAAGGTGTAAGAAAGAGAAAAGTAATAATTGCTTACAGGTACCCTTAGAAGATTACTATGAAAGAGTTTCCTTTTATACTGGAATGCCGAAAATGTTTGTTTTCCATGTTTTAGATGATAGACCATATGAAGAAGATGGTTTTGATGACAAAGATCACATTATACTAATGGAATGCATCAACATATTTCTAGCTGGCAAACAAAATTTTATTATTAAGGATCTATTTGAAGAATTTTTGAAACGCAGAAAAGCAATGAAATCTGATACTCAATGTACCGTAGACCTAAATACCTTTGAAAGAAAAATATACAGCTTAAAATATACTTACAAAAAAAATTTAAAAGGTCCACCGTTTATTCTTATTGAAGAGCCCAAAGTTAAATTTCATCGATTCAATTACTTATTCAAAATGAAAAAATTTAGAGAGAAAAATTTAAAAATTTATTATGTCGATGAGAAACAGATTTCAATCCCCCCTTTTAAAAGCCCAGTCAGAAACCTATCTAGTAAATCTACACACGAAGGCTTAATTTTTTTCCATATTGTATCAGCGAATGGTTATGAAAATGGTATATATGTTTGTCAAGATAATACACAAAGCCTTGAGGATACTTTTAAAAAGTGGATGGTTGATATAGTGCTCTACAGTATAAAACCTGGTAGTGTTATTGTACTGGCAAATAATTATATACATGGATCCTTGCCTAAAAAAGCTATAACTAGATATCATTCAAAGAAACAAATGTTGCAATGGCTGAAGGATCATAATATTCCTTGTGACCCCAACATGAGTAGACCTAGCCTCTATGAGTTGATTGAAAAATGCACCATCAATAATAAAGATTATGATATTGACAGGGTTTTCAGACTTCATGGTCATCATGTGCTGCGTCTACCAAACAGTTTTTCTTCTTTGAGTCCTACAAAGTTTTTGTGGGATTTTATAAACAAATCGAATGCCGTTGTAATGAAAAATGTGGTATGTCACAACTTCCTATTGAATTACATAACAAACATTGATAAACCGATGTGGTCAACATATTTTGACTTGACCTGTAATATGGAAAATCAAATTTTTGAAATAGATTTAGCAACAGAAGATCTCTTGGAAAAAAATTGTGAACTGGATGAAAAGTGTTTCTATGAATCGTCATCAAATTTTAATATTGAAGATTTTATTAGTATAAATGCATCATAGCATGGGTTGATAAGTGCTTACTTTTTAGGGTTCCCTACCAAAAAGGATGACAACATGACCTTATTACTAACCCTCCCCTGTCTGTCCAAACAGACAGGTGGACGGCCCAATTGTCTGTCTGTCAGTGGGATGTAACTCATGAACTTGTAATAAAATACTTGAAATTTTCACATAATAAGAATATGTATATCAATTGCTACTATAAAAACAAATAATATAGGGTGGTCCCCATATAAGAAATGTTATTTTTTTGGCGTGTTCTTGCTTGATTTTAACAATCCACGTGCGAGTTGGACTCGTACTTGACAATTTTTGGTTTTTTTGCTTGTAACAACTTATTTTTGGTTACACACACCTAATTATAATCTGCTTTCCCTTGCAAATGTATCTATCTACTGTTTGTTTAATTTTATTTTTACCTACTTGATAAAACTAAGCAAGGCATTGATTTATTTTGTCTTAGAAATAGTAAATGTTTATAAAACTTATGCTTATGAAATGATAAACATCTGTATTATGCTGAATATGTAAGGCAACTTCATGTATGTAATAAGAACATTGTAATTTGTAGCATATTCCCAATTATACGAGTATAATCATTTCAATTGTTTTTATGTAGGTATTTTATGTACATAATAATATGGAGGTTTGAAAACTCACTTTAGCCAATGAGCTGTACTGTTCGGACCACCATATCTCTATGTATACAATGATGATGAATATCAACTAGACAGCATTTACCTAAGACCTATTATGTTGAGCGTCACTTCATTCGTGCACTTTAGTAGTAAACCAATTAAGTTGGTTTAATGCTCAAGGTCTGTGCATAATAAACTTTTTAAATATCCCATGGGAATTTTGATTTTCTGGGATAATAAAGTGGATATCATATTTCTGTCTCTGGAATGCAAGCTTGCTCTGAGCCTTTCGCCAAGATTGATAGTGTGTAGAGACCATAGTGTTTCCTAATCGGTAGGTAGGTTGTAAGCCCTACTTGTAAAGTTTTTAACTTTTTTAGCTAAGTAACCTTAATTATTATTCCTTTACATTTTATAATGTAGCCGGAGTTAAGTAGGTACTCTTTGTATCTCTAAGGTTAAATATATATAGGTTAATAAATAATGTCAGCAATGTAAAGCGTCAGAAAAAACTTGAATACAAAATATTATACCTAGTTTTTCCACTTTCTATAAATATCCTTCATCACCTCAACCCAAGCAGTGATAACATAGTGTTTAGGACTGCGGTTTCATAGGAAACCGCAACAGGGGGTCGCAGGCTCGATTCCAGGCATGCATCTCTGACTTTTCGAAGTTATGTGCGTTTAGGGAATTAATACTATAGGTACAGTAGGTAAATACGTAGGTACGATAAAATATACAGAAAAGTACCTTCCTACGAGTAGGTATACTTACCATGCTAACCTACAGAATAATACCTACCTATGCAGCTCTTTATTCTAATCTTCACAAGGAAAGATTTTAGGAATAACGATTTTCCCATTCATCTTTCCCAGTAAGCAAGTAAATAGGTAAAGTAAATCCCCGTGTTCAGAAGAACCTCTTGGCCTCAGTCGTTATATTGCAATTTCTAAATCTGCGGATCTCGTAAGCTTTGCGTGCTACCTTTCCGAGTTTCCAACCTGTGAAATAAATTGCATAGTTTAGGTTTACTTAGCTAGGTGACTAGGTACAGGGTAGATATGCCATTTAAATACAGGAGTAGGTAGTAACCTAAAGTAGGGCTGTGCACTCGAATCTGATGCGGAAGAATCACCTGACGCGCCGCATTATTAGTTACCTAAGTAATAGTTATCCCAAGAAAACCCCTACCATTATAATATACCTAAACATAAAAATTCTTCTTCTATATCAAGTGCTCTTATAAAATTTGAAGAGTTCCCACCATAGGACCACTTGGGAAGTAGGTAGGTATACCCCTTTGTATACCCTTTCAAACAAAAAAAAGAATTTTCCAAATCGGTCCAGGCGTCTTCGAATACTCGTAGAACATACCTACATAAAAATCATAAAAAAAGATTCCGACGAATTGAGAACCTCTTTTTTGAAGTCCGTTAAAAAAGGGAGTCACGACTGATGACCACAAACTTCCGCCCTTTTTTTGTTATTTGTAGCTACCGAGCTGCTCTCTAGGAATCATCTGATGTGTTGGTGGGGGGTCTGCATATTTTGGACCAAAGCTAAGGGACTGTTTGCCAGTTTGTATACTGAATTCTTTATCTCTAAACGATTTTTTTTTCAGTAAAGAATCATTAATAATACATAGGTATGAAGTATTTAATTACGTTTGATTAAAATCAAGGCGTGTCATTGAATATACCTACCTAGGTCGGTAGAAAAATAATTTACTTTTCATTTAGGTATGAACCTTTATTAGTTTCGTCATGTATTGGTCAGTGAGCAAATTACAAAAAAGTGGAGCTATTTTTATGGTAAGTAGATAGGTAGCTACCACAGGGTAGCTACCATAGCAACTCGTACTGAATAGCTAACTACTACTAGTAGGTACGAAGTAATCGCCTTCGACATAAAAAACAGTAAAAATATGGCTAACTAGTTGATGCCCGCAACTTCATTCGCGTGGATTAAGGTTTTGTAGTTCCCGCGGGAACTTTCTTATTTTCCGGGATAAAAAGTAGCGTATGTGTTATTCCACACTATAATCTATCTCTATGCCAAATTTCAGCCAAATCGGTTCTGTAGTTTTTACGTGAAAGAGTAACAAACATCCATCCATCCATACTTACAGACTTTATAAGTAGGATAGTAGGATAATAATCTGTAGGTTTACAAACTACACTAGGCGAGCTTGCAGAACTTACATAGGTAGTCAAAAGTGACTCACGCATTGGGCAGATTTTTATCTACTGTTTTCAGGTTTTCAGCAACGTTTCCGAAAGCCCAGAATCTGCAGCCCTTATTAGTCTAGACCCTAGACTAACAAGGTCTGCAGCTACTTTTCTGTATACCTACTTATTTGTGTACTTTACAGATTATTATATCCTGGGTAACTGCTTTTGATGACGGCGAAGATGATAAAACTCGTAAGCAAAATAAACTTTACTGTCGAATCAAATAGATATTTAGTATATTACTAGAGACTAATCTTGACTTTTTTTCAGTAAATCTTAAAATAGGGTTCGATCTAACGCGAGGAAAAAATGGAGCTCCGTCACTTAGAATACGAAACTTCGAAGGTATCTTAAAACAAACATTAGTAAAATTTCACTCACCCCCCTACTTGTTTTTCCAACTAAGTAACTGTACGAAGAGTGAATAGGCATCTTTTAAGCAAGCGCGCTCCATTTTAGGCTGGATCTTCACTTAGCATCAGATGACATTGCAGTCAAACGCAAGTCAAACGTAGTCTATTAATATTATTTAAAAAAATCCTTTTCTTGCATCCTATTAAGCATAATAGCTGTTTCATGCATCTATTAATAATAAGTTATATATCTACGTACCAACGTATATCAGAGATACTGATTCAAATGAACGAAACTATTTTCTAAGAAGTTCCAGAGCTTGGTGGAAAAAAACTTAGACGAGGGAAAGAAGGAAAAAGGTCTTTAAGAGCTGGGTCTTCTAGTGAGAGCGATGGTGATGAGAAAGGCATAGACAAAATCATTGCTCCTGAAGTTAAGGAACCAAACGACAGTGATGGATCAGATGATACATCAGGTCAGTATGGCAGGTCAGCTCAGGTAACTTTGGCATCATTTTACCTGCATATAGGTACATATGCAACCTACATAATTTTATAAAGTTTTTTTTTGAAATCAGGAAAACACGAATAGGTAAATAAGTATGTTCGCAGGTTCAGACGATGACCGACGCGGACGTTTAAGCACGAAAGGTATTTCGCCTGATGAGTTTGAACCTGAACGTAAGTAGCGTTTACTTATAGAAATAAATGCCAATTTAGCCTAAGCTAAGCTATCTAGATACAGTAGGTACTTACCTACCCAGTAGTTAATATTCCACATCGAAGTTTGGGAAGGTCTAGTTAGCTTTCTCTGCAATCGTAGAGAGTCGTCTCTGTCGCACGAGGCGAAAGACCGCGCGTCGCATTTTGTCTACGCTTTTACTCGTAACCTCTATGTGAATCTCTATGGAGATTCACAAGTACCTAGCTAAAGTGTAGATAAAATTTTCTCGTGACGTGTCAGACGAAGCTAGCCGATTGTTTCTTGAATAATATCGCTCATTTGCGACAATGGTGACATAATTCAAAATCGACGATGAGAGAATTCTCTCGTTAGAGAGTAATGTTTTGTGGATTCTACGGTCTTGAAACGACAAACAACTCGCTCTTATTTTTTTGTGCTTAGGGTAATGTTGTATTTATAGCAAAAAGTATAAATTTTCGACACTAAAATTGGTGAATTTTGAATTATGTCACTCTTGTCGCAAATGAGCGATATTTACTGTCGAGTACTGGAACTGATTGTTCTTACAGGTAGCCCCAGTGTTCACGGACGAAATGAAGGTTCAGATTCCGAGTGAAGTTAGAAGTACCTACTTAGTCGTACATAAATAAATTATGAATTTTATTTCCGAATTTAACTATTTTTACTGCATTATCCTTACTTACTAATATGTGAAAGTTTGTTTGTTTGTTTGTTATTTTGTGTTTAAAAGATCGATAGACATTTATTTTAAGTAAGATATCATTAAAAATCGTATTTGGCTAAATGTTGGTTAACGACGTTATAGCTTGAGGAGGGCAGGGTTATCTTATCCGTAGGTACATATAGTATAGTAGTAAGAAATTCTTATGAATAGAAAAAGGGCTTCTTAATCTTTATGGCACGAACTTGCGGGCTTTAGCTTCTAGTAATTAATAACAAATTAAATCAAAATTAATAATATTAAATGTTATGCGTATATGTAGATAAGATTAATTATATATGGATAGATAGGCAACCTAATCTAGAAATTCTCATCTGAGACGATAAACGGTGTAGAACAGATTTATGTATATTTAATGGCGCTAAAAGTCAATAGCCGATTTAACCCTTAAGTTATGACCACGACCCTGCAAAATTACCTAATAAAGCCGGTGGAATATAGGGGAGAAGTGGCATGAAAGAGCCAGGTTTTGAAAGAGCCACTTGCAATATTTTAGTAGTTAATGAACGAATTTGGTTGGTAATTTTATTTTTAAGTGGCAATACTGATTGCCCATCACCCACAAACATTTGACAGTCCACCGAAAACAACGTACACCGGCACATGGAGTCAAAGTTTTTGGCAGTAAAATGTAAGTATTTTGTTTCATTTAACTTGTTTTTTGGTATTTTATTGTAAACAAATACAGGCAAATGGATTTTAGATTGAGTTTGTGCATATATTAGGCCATTCAACTGTGTAAAAACTGAGTTGAAAAAGTTTTGATATTGTTGTTATTTTAAAGTTTATATTTTTTTAAAGAATAAGTCATGAAAGAGCTGGGTGAATGGGCCTTAAAAGAGCTCGCTCTTTCGTAACCGGCTCTTTCATAACCCTGCATTTGAATTTTGATAATAAAATAAAATAATAATAAATATCTATAGATATGCATTTTTTTCATATATTATTAAATTATTTGCTTCAGATATTGCATTATGGAAATGCCAAATCCATAAAAATGAAAAAGACCCAAAAAATCGGTAACTATTTTTCAAGTCAGGCAACTTGTAAAGGAAGCATATCTGTCATAGGGACTTTACCGCTTAAATTCTAATAAATTTAATGAAGACGAATTTTATCTTCAGATGCCTACCAAAAAACCATTTGAAGCTCACGAAGAAAATGAGGTTGTAACAGACCAGATTATCAGACCATCTCCCCATTTAACCTCTACCCCTACGGTTGCGATTCCGAGTACTTATTCTTTCTTTGTTTAATTTTAAAGATTTTTATTAATCACACTTCACGTCACACTAATATTATAAAGGTGAAAGTTTGTATATGTGTGTGTGTGTGTGTGTGTGTGTGTGTGTGTGTGTTTGTTACTCTTTCACGCAAAAATACTAGATATATATAAAGAGATAAATTATACACTGGATTAATAATTGGGCTACTTTTTATCCCAGAAAATTAAAGAGTTTCCGCGGGAATCAAAAAACCTTAATCTACGCGGACGAAGTCGTAGGCATCATCCACTAAAAATAATCTAATCTGAATAATATGTCAAGATTAACGCGTTTGTTAAAATTACTTAAAATTAATGACAGAATTAAAAATTGCTTAAAAATATCATTAATTTTTAAAAAAGATTTGAAGGGATCGCCTTTTTGATTTTTTTTCAATAGTGTAATTATTATTATTTTATATAATTTTCACAATTACACTTTATAATACAGACTGGCTCTTTCATAAATGTTAGTAGCTCTTTCAATACCAAAATGTTATGAAAGAGCCGAAAGACACATTTTTTTTAAATGAATATTTCGTTGATTTTTTCATAGTGTTTAAGATTTTTTCGCATGAAATTACCTAGTTTAATAAATGAATAATAATTTAAGAGAAAAAAATCATCATTTCTTTCATTAAAAGTGTATTTTTTTGAGTCGTTTAGTAAACTGGCTCTTTCATGCCACTTCTCCCCTACTGCAGTTTGGAAACATTGGAACGTAATTTTGCACGTCTAGGGATTTCATATTGAATTATGTATTACTATAGTTAATGCCCGCGCCTTCGTTTGCATGTATTAAGGTTTTTTAATTCCCACAGAAACTCTTATTTGCCTGGATAAAAGCATATATGTTATTTCAGACTATAATCTATCTCTGTGCAAAATAACAGCCAAATTGGTACAGTCGTTGCGGCGTGATTGACTAACAAACACCTATCCATAAATCCAAACTTTCGCATTTATTTAAGAATAATAACTATTTCCTTACCTCCCTAAAGATCTATGTTCGGCTATTATTTGAAATAGCTGAGCCGATTTTGACGAAACTTTGGCAGGCAAGTAGAGTATAAAAAAGTATTTTTTTATTCCTATGGAATTTTTCTAATAAGTAGTAGGTATGTACATACCTAAGTAGGTATTAAAGTACCAATCCAAACTCCAGAATTGAAAATAATAATCCTCAACGAAGTAGGTAGGTAGGTATGTAGAAAGGATCTACGAATTAATTAAGGCACCCAATGCGCACCTCAAACGAGGACGACTCAAAACTTATAATTGAATCTCCAATCCTTAATTGAATAGTAACAGTCAAAGTCCAAATTAATCGGGATCCGTCTATTCTTTACAATAAGAGAACTGTAAGAAGCCAAAAATTTCACCAAAGTTTTAAAGGTGTAATCAAGTGTAATTTGCCACAACACTGACTTTTTTTATTTTGAAGTTAGGCATATAGGGCAGAGTTGATAGTGGACCTGTAGGTTCCATTGAGCGACCATAGGTATATCGGGATTGCAACGTTGCTACGTTGTAAAACTCCATAACTCACTCATAAACGACGTTACTTTTAAAATACCTACATACTACCCTTCCATCTCAAGTTGCCGCTACCTCACCTCGCGCTTCCCCGAACCGCACCTCAAGTCAGACCCGTTTAGTAAAGATTAGTAGGTAAATACCAAAGGCACCACCAATGAGGTGCCGGCCTTTCAGGAAGTTGGCTTATGAAGAATATGCATAACATTGTATTTAAGTAGTAATATAATAATAATATTTAAGTATAGTTATATTATATTCATGAGGAAGACATTTCTATTCAACATCACGCTACAACCTTAGGAAGCCGAGCAAAAAAGAAATAGCGCGTGCGGGTAATACGATGCGGTGAGTCGGTGGCCGAGAGCGGTCACCCGACGAGAACGGAACAAGACCCGAACCGAAGACTATTTTTATTCCGAAAAATCAAGAAATTCCCAGTGTTAAAAACCAATACTATCCAAGGAAATTGTAGGCCTAAATAGACCTAAAATTGTGTTTTTTGTTCCTTGGATAGAACATCCACTATTATCTATTACTACGAGTACCTACGTACTTATAACATCAAAAAGTAATTTCGAGTTTTTGCAATTTAGACATTTTTGTTATATTGTATGAGTGATTGCGATATCTAAATATACGCGAACGAAATGAAGTCGCGGACATCTGCTAGTCATTTACTAACAACATCTAGTGAAAGGAAGTTGCTGAAAACCCTTAAAATTACCATTTTTTATAAGAAAACTCATTAACTCTACTTAATATTATAAATGCCAAAGAGTTTTTGTGTGTTGGTTTGTCCTTCAATCACACAGTGACGGAACAACGGATTTAAGTGTTTGTTGATACATTGTTTCACATATTTCTAAAGTTACCCGCCTCATTATAGATATAGTACGTATCCACTGAACTGTATCTTAATCTATGAAGCGAGGCGCGAGAGATGAAATTATATTATTATAGTCATGCCAAAGTGTCTTTGAGTCATGCCGGGTACCATCCACCATTTTATGAATCATTTTTATGAGTTAGTTGTTTGGTTGTACTCACAAACATATAAGAGTAATATACTCTTGTATGTTTGGGTGAATATTCAAAGTAATGAAAATTACGTATTTCAGTGAATAAAAAATTGAAACTTAAGTTTAGACTCCATTTAATATACGTTTATCATGCACACCTACATACTTTATCGTGCACATGGTGTGTTTATTGAAATTTCTATGTAAATCACTCAGATTTTTAGTGAAAATAACATTAAAATTCATTACCGGCACCTGTTTCATTACTAGATATTATATATTTAATAATATTTAGTAAACCTAGCACAAAAATAATGTTAATTTGACTACTGTGCCGAATAATTAAATAATTTTTTATTACTTCTTCATAATTTAAAATTTAGTTTACAAAGAAATATATAGTCAAATATGTTTTTAAAGTTTTGTCACGATGCAAAGTTCATTACCGGAACCCTCCGGAATCATCACGGGAAACATGTTTTTACGTGACAAAATCTTGCCGCTACATAGTGAGCTCTCGGCGTCCCGCACCTCAGACCTCAGTCGACCGGAAAACGTAGCAGAAGGAAGACGTACGCACGAATTCGCGCAAAAAATTACAACTGAAAGTGTATTATAATGTTTTGTCACAGTTTATGTTTCATTACCAGTCCGCTTATATTTTGATAAATATTTAAAATTGGAATTTTATTGCGATAACAATACATCAAGTTCTCGTCTAGTTTAATTTTTAAATGATTAGATAGCATATACTGCTTATAGAAAAATTAATAATAAATTAAAAGTGCATATTTGTCATTACCGTGTCCTTCATTACCGTCGTTTACCGTAACCTTTTTGAAGTTCATTTAATGATTTTTACTGAAACTACATTATATACAGGAATATTTTCGAAGGGAGATGATTCTACAATTTGGTAGTACATGGAAAAAAAGATCTGGAGCACCTGATGGTCGAAGTGCTCCAGGCACCCAGGTGGTGGGGGTGAAATTGCGTTCGATGGCGTGCGGTGCGGTTGTAGAAGTTAGAGGGCTCCCCGTTATATAGCCGATAGAGCACACAAAGCGAGCTTACATCTGCGGTGTTCCAAGCTTTCCAGCGAGTAGGTTAATTTGGGATTGTCCACAAGCCGAAGTGCCCTCTTTTGAATCCCAATGCTGTTGGTAGGAGTAAGGGAAGTGTTCTGAAAGAGAAGAGGCGTGGTAAAAGGGGCCTTTTTTGCGGTAAACGCACAAACTTGTGTTTTTGAAGGGTTAAATTGAACAAGATTTTGTGAACCCCATACGGACACTTTCTAGAGAGAAATCTCAATGTCCGACACAAGTTTGGCTCTATTCTCTCCAGCACTGCGAGAGAGAACTGTGCATGGCCTTTGTAAAGGGCATCAGAAGTACTGTCATCCGCATAACAATATATGCTGCTGTTATGCAACATATCATTGATATGCAGAATGAACAAAGTAGGCGATAGCACTGAGCCCTGTGGAATGCCAGCATTGATGGGCTTAGGTTGAGAGCAAAAACCGTCGACAGCGACCTTGATGCTGCGCCCATGAAGAAAGCTAGCGACCCAATTGCACAGCTTCGCAGGAAGTCCGTAAGATAGCAGCTTCGATAGCCAAGCCCTATGCCAAACCCGATCAAAGGCTTTAGCGATGTCGAGGCTGACCGCTAGGGCTTCCCCCTTACTGTCAATATATCCCCAATGTACCCCGTATATCACGCAAGGAGTTTTGACACCGCGGGATGGTCAGCGGTGTTTTCCCACCATCATCAAGCGTAGAGTTGGCAGCAAAGAGAGTGCCCAGAATTTCGGCTTTCTCTTTGGCAGTGTAGGCCAGTGTATCATCCGGTTTGCGTAAAGGTGGAAACGAGGAACGACAGAAGTTGCCTTACATGGCTTTCAACAGAAATCAGAAAGCACGGGAACCAGAAGGCAGTGAGACTAGTCTCTGCCCAATTCTGTCGATGTGCTCAAATTTTGCCCTGGCAATGGCATTTTTGTAGGCTCTGGACGCAATGTTAAAGATTTTCTTAACATTTGCAGCATTGGGATCATTGGTGCAATGTGCAGAGAGCCAGGACTGGTAGGAGTTTTGTTTAAGTATAGCAGCCTTATTACAGATCCCGTTGAACCATTTCTGCGCGCGCTTCCCAAAAGGTATGAGGGAGTTTGGAATATAGCAGTCCATACCTTGGAGTATGGCATCAGCAACTGCTTCAGCACAGGTGTTAAGGTCGTTTGTTGAAAAACAAAGCTGTGCCCACGGATATGAGGCTACCGGTATTACGCGTGCGAACAGAGGATGGAAGTGGCACGGAAGTCTGTACTAGGCAGGGGTTAAATGTTCCTAGGGGAGCATCGACTGTTACCTGGTAGCCGGTAGGGTGAGTGGTAAGGAAGAGGTCCAATATAGAGGGAGTCTATTAAGTTATGGAAGAACTGCTTGATATTTTGTTATTTGAAACGATCTTACTCCAAGCAGTGACGGGCCCAACAAGGTTCTCGGTCGACGAGTGAATTACCAATTCCCTGTGCACGGCTGGGCACTTGCTTTTATTCGTACAAGTTTATTCAAATAGAGAATTCATAAGAAATTCTGCCAAAAGTATACATAAAAATTCATTACCGTATACAGGGTTCATTACCGTAGCTTGACATAAATTTCTAGTGGCAATAACTCTTTGAATATTTGAAATATATACGTGCCTTTCACTTGTGTATTTAATGAAATAGCACCAAACATTATAATACTAACAAATATTAGAAAAAATGAAATTATGCTTGTTCCTAAAAAAATGCGCAAATATCGTTCAAACTGAATATTCACCCGTTTGTGGTTGTACTTCAGTTATCAAGTATATTGACATATATTTATATTGTTAAATAATTTTTGAAATATCAAAAAAAGCTTAAATTATCATCAAGTGCGTATCCATAAACAATATTCTATACGTCTATGTAAAGCATCAGGCAGTGTGGTTCCCGGAAGTTCGAAAACTCGGCCATGATTGACTTTTTATAGGTTAGTCACGGGTTTTGCTGTAAAAGTTAAGTACAATAAGTGTGAGTGTAAGTATTTTACTATCCATTTTGTAACCAACATAAATCAAATATTTATTTATTACATTTTCACTTTTTATCTATGCCAATAGTTTTGAAGCACACTCCCTAATGAACGTCCATCTTTTGCGACATTTTCCTGTAGGTGTGCACCGTAGACAGAGGTGCATCCTAATTCCTAGTGATAAATGAACCTGCCATTAATTCAAGTGTCACTGTCAAATGTACATTTTTCTTAAATCAGTGATGTACCTAACCTACCGATTTTCGGTAGATCTACCGATGTAATGATTTCAAGTGAATGAATATCTACCGATTTTTCTATGGGTATAATTTGATTGTTTTATTTAACGTTATTATTTAGCAACACTGCTCCGTTTATGTAAAAGTTATGTTCATAATATTGTAGAGGTTATGGTAACATGGCACTAAAAACTTCCCCAGTTAGTCTAGTTTTCTTTTGCAACAGTACAGCAACAAGAAAATAGTAATGTTGAAATAGTTTAAAGAAACGATTATTATGGACCATATTCTGTTAATAATAAAATAATTGTTTTTACTTTTTTTGTTTGACAGTTTTAGTGGGGAATTTATTTAAGCTAATATTATTCTTCATTTTATACTTAAAGACCCGTTCGCATTTCTACGGATTACGAATATCGCATACAAAAAGATATACCTAATAATGTAGGAGATAGTAACTAGTTAAATGTTATGATTTTAAGATTGCAGAAACCTTGTTTGCTAATAATTTCCTTCTTATTTTTCTTCTTGAGTTAACAGTCCCCTCAAATACGGACAAACCACAACCCCTATTGCTCGATCGGTAGCCTCGTGCAGCTTCTCGTTCGTGCAGCTTTTTGGACACGCAGGGTACCCAGTCATGTGTGCAATGGTCTATCTTGGGTGACTGCAAAATGTAGATACTCTCCGTATCGTGTCCAGAAAAGAAGCCTCAATTTGCTAGATTAAAAAAAAAGATACCGGCCGAATTGATAACCTCCTCCTTTTTGGAAGTCGGTTAATAATGTCCTAAAATAGTATTATAAATAATGTTTGTATCTATATCAATTGTGAGTTTTATTGCATTCACTGAGAAAGTATACGGTATACAAAAAAAATATCTACCAAAATCTACCGATTTTTTTCTGCAGTTCTACCGGCAGTTCTACCGAATTTGTTATATCTCGCTTTACAACACTTTTGAAGTTTGAAGGAAGATTTGAATTTGACAAAAGTTTATTTACGAGTGTGATAGAAAAAAAATTCTCAATATCAGCGATTTTAGTGAATTTTGGAACAATTAAATTTTTTACGTGTTTTTAAAACTAAATTACTTTTTGATATCACAAGTTATGTGGAGATATTATATGTTGATCTAGTCTCAAAGAAAATAATATGACATCACATCTGTTTGTTTTGATATAGGAACATTCAAAATAATTATTGTAATTAATTCATGGTGTAATATTCGGATTTACGATGGAGGGTGGCGATTGGAGAAATAATATCATAAGTCAGCTACAGGCTCGAAATAAGCGAGAAACTAATTCTTTCCAAGATATCATCGCTTTTCGTAAGTAACATAACCTACAGCTATAATGTCTTTGTGTGTATTTGTTGTCATTATTATTTTTATGGGTGTAATATAATGTTAATTTATGGGTATGAAATAATTCAAGTTCGTATTATCTTGGTTAATTACCTTCGCCTTCCACAGCGATAAGGAGAACTGTGATTGATGGAACTGTTTATTTTTTGTCTTAAATGTAAGATAACTATGTTTTAAACTTTGCAAAATGTGTGATACTACTTAATTATTAATGAATAATTTTTTTCTGAATTCCAGAAAGCAAACTGTTCGATAATGTAAGTACATTAAAAAATGAAAACTTACAACTCACATTATTGAATGAAAGAATTAGATTTTCCAGTACAGAGAGTGTTTTAAAC
Source organism: Hipparchia sbordonii (assembly GCA_038048805.1). NCBI lineage: Eukaryota > Metazoa > Arthropoda > Insecta > Lepidoptera > Nymphalidae > Hipparchia > Hipparchia sbordonii. The sequence goes on along the minus strand of CM076106.1, from coordinate 8,049,385 downwards.
AGTGGAGGTTGGTATTTAATTTCTGTACTTTCTAATTATTTTAGTGCTAATTTCGATTCCACAGAACCTTAAATAAATAAGAATATAAAAATCCTTTCACAGTGTTCAAACCTTTCACAATTTTGAAGAATTGAGCTGTGAAAAGATAATGGACATACTTTCATAATTATAGTATTAGTTTGGATAAAGTTACAGATTGTTATTATTTTTTTTTTTTAAACTGATCAACTAAGTCACGATGTAAACATATTAAAGCCAATTGAACTTATTATTTTCCAATAGCTGTCATTTTATGTTGTGAAGATGGCTAACTTTCTCTTATTTGTAACACAGCATTCTCATTAGCTATGTAGTTATTCCTTGTACAGTGTGACACCATTTGTTAACAATGCAACAATTTAAATTACATGATTTAACAATGCAGTCATAATCAAAATGTAAGGACTGTACAGTTCAATTTTATCTAAGAAAGAAAAATAATGTAGAAATCCTTACTATATTATAAATGTGAAAGTGTCTTTGTTTGTCCTTCAATCACGCTGCAATAAAGCTACAGATCAACAAGATTTTTCGTATGGCTATAGTTGGGGACCTGGAGAATGACATAGGCTACTTTTTATTCCGGACAATTAAAGGGTTCTCGTGGGATTTTCTAAACTGTGAATAAAAAAAACGTATTATCAACTGCAATTCATAAAACAAACTGACAAGAAATTAACTTGCAGTTTCCTGTCAATAAAAATCACAATATTTTTAAGGCCCAATTTAAACCACAGGCCTATCCCTATACACATATCATGGATCAACTAAAAGAAAAATAATTTCAGTTAATTGAGACATTTATATATTCTTCCAGGTGCTTCTAATGAGAGAATACAGGCTTTAGAACAAAAAATCTTACTACAACAAGAGGAACTGACGTCCCTGCACCGAAGACGAGGGGAAAGTTCACAGCAAATTATTAACCTAAATGCTAAAGTGCATGACTTAGAAAAGAATTTACAAGCTAAGGATGTTACGTAAGTTTTTGTTTTAGATGCTGAGTTTATTACTTTATATGATTGTTAGTCTGATGTAATATTATGTGTTAAATCATTACTAAAGTGTATCAACAAAACCAACCTATAACCATGCGGTCCCTGCACACATTAGTCTCAGACTGAATATTTGTCTGATAATTGTAAGCTAAATATTTATATTGCAAACCATTTTACAACTTACTTACATTGAAATAAATATTTCCAATTAGAATTTATACACTAAGTATTGGTAAATCTACAGAATTTCAGAAAACACTGCATTAATAGCATCATTACGGGCCGAAATCCAGATGTATGAAACAAATATGACAGAACTACAAGGACTTAATCAAGTTCTAAGGGATGAGCATCAGGCATTACAAATTGCATTTGCTGCCATCGAAGACAAATTGAGGAAAGCCCAGGTATCACTTTTCCTGTTAAGTGTGTAATGCTGACAAAGACGGATTAGCTGGTTGGTTGTGGAAAAACTGTATCAATTCGACCATGTCTTTTTTTTTTGATGACAAGATAGCCCTTGACTGCAATCTCACCTGATGGTAAGTGACGATGCAGTCTAAGATGGTAGCGGGCTAACTTGGAAGGGGTATAGCAGTGTAAATTCAACCCATACCCCTTGTCGGTTTCTACACGCCATCGTGCCGGAACGCTAAATCGCTTGGCGGCACGTCTTTGACGGTAGGGTGGTAACTAGCCACGGCCAAAGCCTCCCACCAGACCAGACCAGAGACAATTTAGAAATTATAACTTCCTAAACTGCCCCCGCCGGGAATCGAACCCGAGACCTCCCAGTTATAAGACCACAGCGCTCACCACTGCGCCAGGGAAGTTGTTAAACCACCATAATGGCTATTTTTTACAAAAAATATTAGTTGACATGCTGCATTTGATTGCCCATAGCTCCGTTAATATAAAAGATATTGAAATAGGTGTCTGTGCAAAAAATGCGTTATATCAAAAATAGTAGGGCTGTGTTAATAACCCATTTTTGCAAAAACTGTCATATGGCTGCTTTCTGCAGAACTAGGTCCAATTATTATTACTACAATCCTCAATAGTCTAACGGTTAAAGGTGAGGACTGTGAAAACTAAAAGGTTGCAGGTTCGAATCCCACCTGTTGCAATATTGTTGTACCCATTCCTAGCACAAGCTTTCCGCTTATTTGAAGGGGATAGGAGGATATTAGTCAACTTCAGCGTGGCTAATGTTCTTCATAAAAAAAATTCAATTATCGTGATTGGCTGAAATTATTTGATTGATTGGGATCATCACATCGTAGCAATGATTTGGCTATATCTATACTAATATTATTAAGCAAAAGTAACTCTTCCTCTGCCTCCCCTTTCACCCCTAAACCACTAAGAAAGGCCATAGGCAATCAGCATCCTTTGTGTGTTACGGATCATTCAACTAATTGAACTGTTTGGCGCAGAGCTAGCTTGCAATATGGACATAGCCATAGAATATCTACTTCCTGATAAGCTACGAAACCTTAAGTGTGTGAGTTATTCACTTTTGGCTGGTTTTGTTTATTTATTATCTAGCTTTTGCCCGTGTCTTTGCTCACGTTAAGTTTGATTATTCAAAGCACCTTACCGACCGAAAAATCGATTTTTTTAGGGTTTGAATTTTCAAAAACCCTTAGTGGATGCCTACGTCATAATAGCTATATAGCTTTCAGCCCGATCGGTCCAGTGGTTTGAACAGTACTTTGATAGAACAGTCAGTCAGTCACCTTTTCCTTTAATATATTTAGATTTGCATTCACCAAGGCCACTTGATAAAATATTTGTCTTAAAAGTAAAATAATTTAATAATATTATGCTAAATTACGCTCGCTTTTTAAGCAAATTTTGAGACAATGAGACAATCGCATAAAAATATTCAACTCTTATTTAATTTATTGTTACAAAATTTTATTGCTAAATTATGTTGAACCAATTGCTATTCAAGAGATATTTAAAAGAGATAAACCTCAAGGTTTTGCTTTTAATGAATGAATAGCCTTGTTGCTAAGGTGAAAATATTTTCTTCACAGTTTTAACGTGCGTCTGTTTACGTGGAGTGAAATATTTTTGGCATTGTTACGAGTTTACAGTGGTAACAAACCTAAAAAGATAGCTACATAGGTATATATAACATGCGAAGCGCGGGTGTATGTAAGCGTGTTAAAACTATAGCACTTTCAACCAACACATCGTTACCCAAGAAAAATAGACACATAATATACATGACGCTCTTGTATAGACGTAGAGCGCACTTAAACTGAACGTACACATCGCTGGAAACAAACTATTCCACTGGATCTTCGAATTTTTATTGCATTATCCAATCGTGGCAATATGCCAAGTCAATTCGCCGTCTTCAGTATCATATTCAGTATGATTCTTATCTTCCAAATTTTTAATATTAGTACACAATAATATTTAAAGCATAATTTGACTGATTGACATATAAATGTAAAGCTCAAGCCGCTGGATCTAGCGACTTGGTAAGTTTTCTTCATACTTACTTGACCAAGAAAACTGAGTGCAGCCGCGGCAGTTGATATAAGTTCTTTGAGAATTAGCACTTAGGTCTACTACTATAGCTATGGTATTTTTTCTTTTGGAAGTTCCATGGTACTTCATCGTTTTTGCGTGATAAAAGTATCCACAATTCTATATCGACTTCCAAAATGCAAGCTATCACTGCGCTACGAGAAAATCGGTTCAGTTGTTGAAACGTGAACAGGTAACACAAATGGATATTAACTTGTATTTATGGTTGATGTGGATAAAATTAAATAAAAACTTTTCTCTACACAAATTCTTACTAATATTATAAGTGCAAAAGTGTGTTTGTTTGTTGGTTTGTCCTTCAATCCGCCGCAACAAAGCAACGGATCGACGTGATTTTTTGCATGGGTATAGTTGAGGACCGGGAGAGTGACATAGGCTCCTTTTTATCCCGGAAAATTAAAGAGTTCCCGCGGGATTTTAAGAACTAAATCTACGCGAGGGAAGCCGCGGGCATCAACTATTAACATAATAATTTTGGCTCAAAAATAAAACTGTAACACCCTGTACACTTTACGACCATCATAATATGATGATGTTTATATATAAAAGTTTATTGCTATATCTCCTATGATATTACTTACGCAGTCCAGTTGAAAATTTCACGTCGAACTGATTGCATTAGAGCTATTTTCACATTTAGTCAATGTAAATAATTTCGAGTGCCTTAAAAGTTGTTTGTTTCCATAATGAAAAGACGCGTAAGGTTTACGTTGAATATGTTTTCTTTTAAGAGTAAAAGGAAGAAATAAGGAAGAATACATTAATATTTAATTTCAGGATGAAAATCGGTCCCTCGTTGAAAGACTTATAAAATACAAAGCAAAAGATGCGGACAAAATGAATGAAGAAAATGAACACTTTCTCAAGTAAGCTTACACTTTTTTTTGTTTGAGCGTCTTTGGTTCCGCCTGTTTATAACAAAATTTAAAAGCTTTTTTCCCACTATAGTGTTGTGAAAAACATTTGGCATGGACCAACGCTTCCGTCCGATTACTAGAATGCCGTAAAGTGAAATACCTTATTTTCAGTTATGAGCAAGAAACGTAAGATAGAAATCTATGGCTTAATAATGTAGTATTTTATCGATTTAAAGGCTTAATGTTGTAGTTAACCCTTTATGTAGTTTCCGTATCTGAGTAGATATAAATGCTAGAATTATCTGGATAGTTCGATGGAGAAAAAGATCACTTTTCTAGTTGACCAATAATGTCACTTTATGGTGTTCTGGAAATCCTGCGGTAGAACATTATTTTAGAATTGTTTACGTTAATTAAAGTAGGCCGTATATACAAAATTTTGTGATGGTTCTTCCTTAGTTTGTAGTATTTGATTGATTGATTGGGATTATAGGTGGTTTGTACAAGTATTTTATTTAGTTGAATATTTGGTATTGTACCTGCTAGAATACTCGGAAATTGGAGATGAATATTGTTTTTTTTATTTGCTTTTTTGCACTGTAAAAGTGTATATTAGTACGTGTATAACCTGTACCTATTACTTACAGGACCCAAAAGCGGTTTTGAGTTACTAATTTTTCACGCTGTACCATTTAAATGGCACTTTTTAACTGTTATTATTTTGTGTTTACAATCTATATTAAGGCTGTCTTGCACCAATCTGCTTAATTACGTTTAGTTAAATTTTGTAATGCTGTCACTTTTTGGAAAGTTTAGTTCAGAGTGAACAAGAAAAGGACAGGTATAGAAAATTTAACTTAAATATATTTAGGGGAATTGGTGCAAGTGGTCTTCTGTATCGTAATATTATGTTTAGATGGGCCGTGCGTGTGTTACGCAATGATAGAAGCTTGCATATTGTGTATGATTTTGTTTGCTTCTTTTTGTTTAATTTGTTCAACAGGTCAAGCAACCCTTCTGCGTTTTTCATCAACACGTTTGGTAGAGTTAGTTTCGGGTGAGTTTGACATAATGTGAATGAGGTCTTGGTGGTATGAAGGCATTGTGGCGTTAAAAAGGACATTTTACTTCTTCATTACGATGGCCCATATATGTCTTAACTGCACTCTGAAACTGACTCATTTTTTTTTTTTTTTCAATTTTTCTCACTTATCATAATGTTGTGATATGACGGACATTTTATAAAATATTTAGATTTGTACGACTTCTTCACTATATTTTAAATTTCGTCTTCTCTTTCTTTGCGATTTACATAGTGAACTGTAGTTTTGATTTGTACTTGCTTATAATTTCCAAATTGTATTCTTGATCTCTGTAACTGGTTTCATTTCATACTGTATAATAAATGTTATTATAACGATTGAATTTTGACTTCAATATGATGATGATTTGAAATAATAAATTTATTGGATTGTATTTTGAGTCAAGTGTATTTAGACAAAACATAGTCTAAGTTTTTTTTTCTGTAAAAAAAAATCTGTTCTGTGTATTGATTATATTATTGCATACATAAATGTGAATTGGTAGTTGTTGGGCTGCACATGATTTTTTATTAATAAAATTACATATTGTCACAGTTTGTAATTTCAGTTTTATAAGTACTCATGAATGGAAATTTGAAGACATTTGTATAGCATTTTGCAAACAAATTATTATTGTGGGATTAATATCATTTCGTGAAGTGAAGAAAAATGTTTATACGAATGTCCTTAAAACTTAGGGTGGTTGACTGGTATAGTGAACATATTTATTATAATTAATTGAAATAAATTATGATAAAACAGCAGGAAAATTGTCCAAAAGCGCTTTTCTCTAATAATGAATGTTTTCAAAAAGCATCTCGAAATGTGTTTTTATGATAACTCGAGTAGTTTAAGTATATTTTAGTCAACTACCCAGTAAACATTAATAACAAAACGCAGTTCCATTGCATTCGGTTTGGATTAACAATGCATAGGTTTTACCGAAATTTTGTAAATATTTTCAACATGAACATTGATTTTGTAGTTTGCATGGTTTACTCTGCATTGCATGGTCCTTTTGCATGTGCATTTTTTGCACATTTTAACAGCGAGACTCAGTCAGATGATAAAGGTTAGCTAATTAATTGGTTTTGACTTGAAATAATATTTACCACATATGTACATATGAAAATTATGCCACCGCGGAGCCTGGAAAAACTAGGAAGTAAATATGGTTGCGGTTTAAAATCAAATAAATGGAATAAATGAAAGTATGTAAAGCTGGAGTCGGGCTCTTAATGCTTGTACATACAGCTTATGCAGAAAAGCCAAACCAAGATTTAACTAAGAGTACAAGTTTAATGCAAGTTTTTTTTTCTTACAGGAAAAAGAGTGACAAGGTACGCAAGGAACTGGAAGAAGCAGCTCGAGAAGCAGGAAGCAGGAGTAGCGCTGGTTCCGCGGGCAGTTCCGAAGAGAAGATCATGGATTCGTTGCCGTACTACGCGACCGCTTTGCCGACTAAAGTTGCATTGAGATTTGTAAGAGCCTTTTTTTTAATCTATACTATCTATACTAATATTATAAAGCTGAAGAGTTTGTTTGTTTGAACGCGCTAATCTCAGGAACTACTGGTTCGAATTGAAAAATTCTTTTTGTGTTGGATATTCCACTTATCGAGGAAGGCTTTAGGCTATATAACATCACGCTGCGACCAATAGGAGCGAAGCATCAGTGAAAAATGTTTCAAAAACGGGGAAAATTATCCATATTTAAAATACGAGTATATTCTTTTAAAAACTTCTTAATCGCGATCATATTAACAGAAATCGACGCGGACGAAGTCGCGGGCAACAGCTAGTTCTTTATATACAAGGCAAAGCCAAAAGGGAGAGTTATGAATTGAGCAGTCGTTCCCTTCCACGTATTACCTGGTATTACCTTTCCACGTCAAGTTGGCCGTTGTCGACCGTTACAAAATGACGTCATACCGTACCGTTGACAAGAAAATAATATGGTAGTATCAATAACAATCCGAGACAGAAGCTTGTCTAAATATATAAAAGGAAAAAGTGACTGATTGACTGACTGACTGATCTATCAAAGCCCAGCTCAAACCACTGGACGGATTATCCTGGGCATAAATACAGAAGCTATTATGATGTAGGCATCCGCTAAGAAAGGATTTTTGAAAAATCAACCCCTTAGCGGGGTTTGAAAAGTCGAACTTAACGTGAGTGAAGCCGCGAGCAAAAGCTAATCATAAATTTGTGTCTTATGCTTAGGATGCGCACGACGGTGAAGTAAATGCCGTTAAATGGAGTCCAACAGACCACTTGGTAGCGACGGGCGGCGCTGACAGGAAAGTTAAACTATGGAATGTCTCTAAAAGTAAGTAAAATATTTTCTTAATGTTCTTTTTTTTATTTTTATTCGATAACAAGATTGACTGCAATCACATCTTATGATAAGTGACGATGCAGTCTAAGATGGTAATGAGCTAACTTGGAAGGGGTATAGCAGTATAGATTCAACCCATACCCCTAATCGGTTTCTACACGCCATCGTACCGGAATGCTAAATCGTTTGGCGACACTTCTTTGATGGTAGGGTGGTAACTAGGTACGGCCAAAGCCTCGCACCAAACCAGACTAGAGAAAATTCAGAAATTGTAAATTCTCAAATTTCCCCCGCCGGAAATCGAACCCGAGAACTCCCAGTCAAGACCATCGCGCTCACCACTGCGCCGGTCGTCGTTCTTTGTATACCATTATCGGGGTATACAAAGATATAGCGGCTCACTGCTAGATGGCGTTGATAAAAAAAGCGCCATCTAGCGGCTCATCGTAGAGGAGTCCCGTGTCAGGTTATTTTCGTTACGGAATTTCTGGATTCGGTCTCCACTCTGGCCCGCGATAGAAGCTATGCAATAGCTTAAAAAGAATCCTCATTCTGAGGGGAAACCCACGTCCAGTAGTGAGCCGGCCAGAGATGATGATGATATTTTTTTGTAGTTGGAGTAATAGAATGCAAAGGGACGCTCGTCGGTTCAAACGCGGGTGTGATGTCGGTGGATTTCGATGCCACCGGAGCGTATATCGTGGGCGCGTCCAACGACTTTGCGAGTCGCGTGTGGACTGTTGGCGACCAGCGGCTAAGGGTGAGTTGAATACTTCTGACTTTGTGCGACAGAGCTGTTATGTTACGTATCTTAACAGAGCCGTTATTTCTATATTGCAAAAATATTGTGAATTCGAAAAGAATGAAGAAGAATGATGCGTAGGACTGGTCTTTGTACCAACAGTGAAATAAAAGAAAATAAAATATTAATTCAGTTTTGATTGTTGAAATCCACGAATTCATCTTAATTTAAGTGGTAAAATTATTTAATCTTTGCACGATAAGCCACACTAAACATGAGTAGGTAACAATGGCGGACAGTGACATTTGACATATTTCGCCTACTGCCTTCTCTATGGCTGAAGGGCGCCATCTTGAAAACAAGTCGAATAACTTGTCATAGATTTTTAGTTTTAACAAGTTATTTAGTTTGTTATTCTAATTTATTTTATTTACAGTAAAATCTATGTATTTTCCGCTATTCATGGTTTAGTGTACAAGATCACACCAGAAATGGTCCGTCTCCTTTCAAAGTACGAGGAACGTAGAAGATCGGAACTCGAAAAAACACGAGATGAAGGCCAGACCATCTGCGGTCATTGTTGACTTCTTTGGTCTTAAAGTGAGAGGTCTCGGGTTCGATTCCTGACGGAGAAATCGGAATTAATAATTTCTGAATATTTGCTGGTCTGGTATGTTAGCTAGTTAGGCTAGGCCCGCTACTATCTTAAACTGCATCATCACTTACCATCAGGTAAAATGGCAGTCAAGAACTATCTTGACATGAATAAAAAACTGGCATGCATAACTAAACGAGCATAGTAAAATTTAAACAAAATTGCCATACTTGTTTGGTTCAAACGTTAAATTGCTTTCATGGTTTGTACGTTGCGTTCTCTATAATCAACAAACATTATTTTTTCTGTGGTGTAGTATTAACACAATAACGAAACAGTAAATGCAATTCCGACTACAAAAAAATATATGTACTGTTAACATTTATCTGGTAATACCATGTTAAGGTGCCTGTTTGGCTACTTGATGATATACCGGTACGACACCGGCGCGGTATCGATATTACGGTCTGTGTAAACCGTACCACTTTGTTACACCGTGGTTCGGTGGTTTCGTGGTGATTGCCGTACCAAAAGTCTTTATATTATTTATTTGTTTAGTATTAGAGAACAAGCACAATAAAACATAAACATTCAAAGGACGTGCACATAGCAGGTTATCTCTACGGAAGAGATTTCTTCCCTTCCTTCTCACTGTTCTCACATTCTCGAAGCCCTAGAATGTGAGAACAGTGAGAACATACAGAGGTAGGAAGATACTTTAAAGTTATTAATTAAGCTTTTGTTACTTTGTCTCAATCGCTTGATACTGATATAAGGCGTCGTCGCACCGATAAATAGGTAAGAAATCGAGCCTAGCATCGATCAATCATTCAGTTCTAACTTTGATCGATACGAAAATTAATTTCTTTTATACCATAGCGTCACGACTTATGAGATTTCATTGAATGATTGGGAAAATGTTACATTTCACCGTTCAAATCATATTAAAATTCGCAAGGGTTACAAAGACAATTCTAAACGGGGTGCCTCGACTCTAAGAAATCGATTGTTATTTATTTCCAAATAAAAAACCGTCCAGGTGCGAGTCGGACCCGCACAGAAGAGTTCCGTACCATCGTACAAAATTTAACACCGGCTATTATTAAGATCGAAGAAAACAAATGTTTATTGTATGGACACTCTGTTTAGTTTTAACTTTATTTTTAATTATTTGTTGTTATAGCGTCAATAGCGGCAACACATTCTGTGAAAATTTCACTATTACGGTTCATGAAATACAACCCGCTGACAAAAGACGGACGAACAGCGTAGGCTTAGCAATAGGGTCTCGTTGGCATCCTTTGTGTACAGAACTCTAAAAAAACGTTCATTGCCTTCATTGTTGGCGGTCAACGGTAACAATAAAGTCAATTATAATCCGTCAGATGGGATAATATTGTCGAGTACGGGAGGCGGGGTCACGAACACGATCCCTATTAGCGGATTGTTAGCGCGTCCGCGCGTCCGCTTCGTGATCTCACTCATCACTTCCGACGGCCCGCGAATACTAAAACCTGGTTTCATTCTATATTATTGTTATTCGTACATTTATTGTGCACCTCGATTTATTGCTCACGAATCACTGCTGGACCGCTACGCGATCTTAATTTGAGTAGGAATGCAACACTGCTCGTTTTACAGCTGTTTTGCAATCTTAATCATGTCTTGGTATTAAGTTGTTAAGTTTTAAGAGCAGCATCCTGTGGAAATGTCCTTTTAGTTTGAATTACTACTGAAGAACAAAAATGGGCAACAATTTAAAATTATTAGGTATATTCGGCTTAAATAAAATCCGCTACTTTTTTTGTTATTTTCCTCGTGCACTACATTACGTGGACTGATCGTTGCCGTGATAGCAGCATTGGTAACAGAAGCTCTTCCGCTCACGCAGTTGCTCATATATCAAGTTATAAAACACAAGCTGATGCCCGCGACTTCGTTCGCGTGAATGAATTTAGTTTTTAAATTCCCGCGGGAACTCTTTGATTTTCCGGGATAAAAAGTAGCCTTTGTGACTCTCCAGGACCTAAAGTATACCCATGCAAAAATTTACGCCGATCCGTAGTTCTGTTGCGGCGGGATTGAAAGACAAGCCAACAAACCAAGAGGCAAACACACTTTCGCGATTATAATATCAGTGGGATTAGTGAGGATTTAATAGATAAAGTCCGCAGTGGTGGCATCGATTTCTCACAATACGTAGTGAGGTCAGTTTGTTTTTGCAGCTACGAGTAAATGCGCGAAGCCTATTAGGTTACGATAGTTTACCTGGACGCGGCTACATTGCTGCAGCCAGTTTGTCCCTAACCAACAGTTAATATTAGCAAAATAAGTTTTAAGCAATTAAATATTACTTGCTTTAACGGTAAAGTTAAACAGCGTGAGGAAGCTGCATGCATGAGAGTCCTTTATAATGTTCTCAAAGGTGTATGAAGTCTGCCAATTCGGACTCAGTCTGCAAGTTGGCTAAATCTTTCCTGAAGGAAACCCATACCTAACTGTAGACCAAAGATTGGTTAAGATGTTGATTCGTAAAAATCCGATTTAAAAAGTTGATGAAAATTTTATTTATTTTAAAATTAAAATATATATTCAGTTGTAACTGTAAAGCTAATTGTGATTGATAACGCCATAGCTTTCTAATCGGTTAAACTGAAACCCAGAGCTTTCGAAACAATGAATATATTAATATTAAGTGCCCCTGGAAACCATCCGTCAATGTTGATAACAAATCAAACTATTCACTTTTGCAATGTAAGTTGACTGATAGTCCTGTCGTGGAATTATAGGAAACCAACTTACCAGTTTATTGCTGCTTAACAAATAAGGAACTGTCAGTCAAGTTCGAGCTAGTTAATGATAACCCGATTTAATAACCATGACGGATGAATGTCGCGCCACCCGCAGATACAATTCAGCGAAATTATATTTGAAAGCCGAAAGTGTTAAAACTGTAATTGATTTCTTGGATCATGTGACTGGTATAAAAAGCTAAAAAGAAATCAAATCGGTGATCTTATGCGCGTATATAAAATGAATCTCAAGTTACCAAATATATTCCGGCAAGACTTAAACATGTGCCTTCAACTCAATGCAGCTTTTGATATGGAGATGTTTCACATACCTGTCTACTATAATGTGACCATCTGATTCTCAAATCAGATGCATGTTGTTTATTTAAAATTTTGTTCATTTTTAAATCATTCGTTAAATTATTAAATGAGTTATTGAAAGTTGGTTTGATGCTTTACTGTAATTGTCTGGTGGGAGGCTTTAGCCATGGCTAGCTACCACCCTACCGTTAAAGACGTACCTCCAAGCGATTTGTGTATAACTGGGTGTAACTGACTTTGAAGTCTAAGATGGAAGCATGCTAGCTTGAAAGTGATACAGCAGTTGAACCCACACCGTCTATTGATTTTTACTAAAAATCGTATTGGAACTCAAAATTCCTTAGCGGCACATGTTTGCCAGTCATGACTCAACATATTCATAGATTTAAAACTATCGTAAACTGGACTAGGAATGATTTTTGATTTATGGACACATGAGGTTTGTTTTCGCACTGGAGTCTGCGTGACTGCGATTGCTCTGGACGATTTCGATGCAAATAAGTTCACAAATTGCACCACGAGCATCCGTTAGCAGTATCGAGTAATCGCCATAATAATGAGTCCAAATCGATTGCATATTCATGCACTGAATTCAGATTACCGATTTTATTTATGATCTGCTAAACTTTTCGTGACGATTCTTAAATTAGAATACCAATTTTAATCATTATACAGAGTAATCTTCTGAGGCTTCTGACTCTTCCGGCTACTTTCGTCATACATTGTAAGGTTAAAGAAACAAACGCAACCTTAGCGAATACTTCACATAATTGCGAAGATAGAGTGCAATCAGCCAGCAAGGAAAGACGCAAGTAATTTTCTGCATGATAAGCACTAATTTGAATCCGTCAAAATGTTAATGAAAATGTGAATTGTTAATTTGATTTATGAAAAAGATTAAGGGAATGGAGATACTCAAATTATATTTTATAAATTATTATTTTATTTATATCAAAGTTTGAAAATTGTATTGGTTTACAACGACTAGTTGTATCTAAACTGTAGTAGGTAAATTACATTCGTAAGTGCTTACATAAGTCTAAACCGAAAAATAAAAATATTGAACTGACTCACAAAAATGGTTATAATTTTTTAAGCACATAGCTGATTTATACATTCTTACTTAGAAATAGCTACATTACTTTATGTTAAATATTTGGAACAAAAGCGTCATTTGGGAGGCAAATTATTTTGAGTAACTTCGCTTCTAAAATTATACTTTATAGGCCCAAAAGTTCACATTCACGCAGAACCTGATGTTAAATGTGTTGCTCATTTGATTATGCAAAGTCATGCGACACCATTTAAAGTTATTGTTTTTATGATAAAGAATCAGTATCTCATCATCAACCTGAATCAAAAACCTATCAACGGCTTAATACTGAGCGCAGGTTACCTCTAAGTGAAGGGTTATAGGCCTACACACCTTTGAGAGTTCCACCTATAGTAGAAACCGATTGGGGTATGCCCTTTCCAAGTTAGCCCGCTGCCATATTAGACTGCATCATCACTTACCATCTGGTGAGATCGCAGTCAAGGACTATCTTGTTATAAAATAACAAAAGAACATTATGGTGAACTCAGGCGTGCAGGTTTCCTTCACCGATTACGCATACGTGATATTTAATTGCTTAAACGCAAGTACATAACTCCGAAAAGTTAGAGGCTCCGAATCGAACACCCGACCCCCGATTAGGAGACTACCACTGCACCTCAATATCTCGAGGGATGTCAAATATAAAATTACTTATTCGTAAGCTCAAATCATGTATTTTATGCTTTGCAGTCTACAGTCATATTTCATTTGTTAAACTATTCCGAGCCTGAGATACTATCGAATAATAGAATCAGAGCAAGATATCGAATCGTGTTGTTTATCAAATTGAAAATCTCTTTAAACCTGTTTGTTTTCAAGGACGTCTTTGAACAATGCAGGGATACTTCTAATATAAGATTTATTTCAAAGCATTATATTAAAATGTCTCAGAAATTGTCTTCAACGAGAGAGCTTGTAGATGCTTTATTTTTCTTTTTATTAGTATATTTGAAGTTGCGGCCAATACGTAACCTTTCTATTTTATGAATATTTCATATGCTATTGTGAACGACTTTATCTCCCATGGATGGACAAAGTTGCGTTCTTCGATTTTATTTTATGGTCGCCTGGAATGATTGGCTATTTATTAAAAGCGGGACAAGTTTATCTGAATAATGTCAACGGACTTTGCTTTTTACCGACGTCGTCCTTTCAGTTTTCAGTCCGAACCTTTAACCGAGGCTATTGATGCTTTAGAAAATGTTCGTGAAAGAATTTCTTTTTGAACTTGTAGGTGGGTAGTTGCGCTTGGTAGTAATCTTCTTAATCTCGAACTTGAAGTTAGATTCTTAGCAGCGTTTCCTAATGGTTGTTGTGAGGGCGGACCGCGGCACGTGTCTGTGAGTCGCGTGCCGTTGTCTACACAGAGATTTAATCTCGAGCACGAATGCCGACGTGAGGTGTACCTCTTCACACGTGATTATTCCACGCAAAACTAACTAAACGATTTCATCTGATGCGTACCGTTTCCAAACTGGTCGAAAACTGGTCAGATCGCTTGACCATTTTTGTACTAACGTGCGCATTCTTTAGAAATACTTCGTGGGTCGATACTCGTCTTTTTCTAGCGCAGTTTGTCTTAAGATAACTTATTTGTAGTTCTTATCTCCATGATATTTTTTCCCTCGCTACAAAAAGCCTTTAGAGTTTACCTTATACTTTTTATTATCTCTTTAATCAAGTGGCGTCTTTATCCTGACTTCTTTTATTTTTCAATTATAGGGTCTTACTTAGTTCTATTTGCTTCTATAAAGAGATACCTATATGGTGATTATACTGTGACTAATGGTAGGTAAGTGGGACTAGTATAGTAATAGTAATGTTACTATGTCATAAGTAGTATTGATGCACAAAGTATGCCTATCCCGGGATCCTCTGTCATTTCTATTTATATAAAATACATAGAAATGACTTCTTGCAAGTCCTCTATTCGCTACACAATATTTTATAACATAGTGACTAATGTATTTCCATGGCATTTCATTTAGTCGGGACCTCCGCCTCCGCTTCATAATTCTAAATTCAAGTTTACTTGTCGAAGGCTATAACAGTTAAGTTAAATCGAACGTGTCAGTCATTATAGGAATTAGGTAACAAGCAAAGGAGATGGATGAAATTGGACCCAACTTGACGTTTATAAGTTTATAATACTAATAGGAATGAAACCTTGTGTAATTACTAAATAACTAAATAAGTTGTGTGAATACTTACTTTTTACAGTGTGAATTAATTTCAAAAATAATATTTCCATTTCCGTAATTTTTGTCATGGGAATAAAAATTCAAATGTGAATTTCCTTAAGTCCACAAGTAATTATTGAAAAATGCTTCACATCAAAGATTTTGAAGTTTATTAAATTGAAAAAAAAAAAAAACAAGTTCAGTTTTTTTAAGCTATTTTTTTGTAGAATAATGTTTCTAAGGAAAGGAAATCAGTAAATTACCAACCTGTTAGTGTCACCCTGGAGGGAAATGCTTCCTTCTAATAATAGAGGTACGCAACGTAGATACTCGTTTTGCTACTTTATTAAGGGATAATGTATTAGAACTTGTTTTAAGGTCGACCGCACACACATATGTACTTAAACGTCTTTATTATTAATCATAATAATAATTATACTTACTCACTAGATAACGGCTTTAATATTTTTCATACCTACCACAAGTAAATATCCCACATCGGGTCCCAGAAAGAGAATCGGTCAGCCTCTGCTTCGTCGCCTCTATCACTGATGTTCTGTCAATTTTGTGATATTCTGTAAATTCGTGATAGAGACCTTCTACGAAGCCTATGTAAGCCGTTTTTCTTTCTTTCCGAAATTTAATGCAATTTTTAATGCAGAGTACATACATGTAGTTTATCGACATTCTTTCAAGTCTGTAAGGATGCCATACTACATAAGTACTATTATAGATTATGCCAGAAACTCTACTTTACTACTGTGATGAGCTATCTAGTAAAATTACACTATATTGTGATTAAGTGTTTGCTTAAAAAGGAAAATAAAGGGCATTGAGAATCTTGAGAATCAGTACCTTGACGAACATCTACTGATAGTAACATGTAGTAACATTATTATTAATTTCCTTAATCTTCATATTTGTTTTTTTTTACTAATAGACAGTGTGTGTCCGTCTTTAGAAGCCTTGCTTTCAAAGCGTAGCTGTAGGATAAGTTGTTTAACTTTTTTTAGGAATCTTGTGTTATTAGTTATTACATATTTACAAGGAGTGGTTTTACCGTAAGGGCTTATTTAATAAAAAAATATGTATAACCATTGTATGTATCTTTTTAGAAAATATACTTGTGGAGTATTGTTCTTTATGTAAATATACGTATATATAAAAGGTTAAAATAAAATCACAGAATATTTAAAATAAGTTTATTGCAGGTAATTGGCAATTTGGACGGATTAAATTAGTTTGATTTCACAATAATAATAATATTGTATACGGCACTATACACCATGATGATAAAGTAATTTTAATTTATATAGCGTAAAACATAGCACATTTTAGTCATAAGCATCTATTTGTTTAAATTAAGAATTTTTTTATTATATAGATTTAATTCGTAACCGAACATAAATTACGTTACAAAACTAAACTAATTTAAATAAATTACGAAGTCGGGATGGCCGTCAATCTATCGCTGTTTGACTAAGAGTCGCGTGTTCGGTTATCAGTTGTCTACTTAAAAGGTACTGGAATTGTTATTTTTTACTTATCCCTAAAATTAAATCAGGCTTATACTACTATAAGAATATGGTACAGTACGTATTTTGAACGCCGGCAAACTTGTCCAAACGTAAAGTAAACGAATAAGCGACGTGGTCTTGATAACGACTCACGGCCCGGATCCCGCTAATGACTCCAGAGATGGCGACAAGCCAGCGTACTCAATCACATCAAACACTCTTATATCAGACACACAACGCGTTACTTCTAGCATCCATCCACATTTGCGCACGCTCTTCAGGTCGTCCCCGCCTCCGTGTCGCGCAATTTTCTCTCCGTTTGCCTGACATGGCATTAGAAGCGCTTGCGCACACACTTACAGTAATAACCGCTGTCGTCGTCTTATGCTCCGAAAAAGACGAACGTGTCTTAGTGGCAACTACGTTATCTTTTCGAGCCTTGGACACGACGGGGGTATTTAAATTTAGTAAATAAACTATTATTGCAGACGTTTATAATCACGTCAACACGTCTAAATCTATTCAAAAGTGCCTCTGGTGCGCACGGGTAAAACTAGCATCGTAGACTTTACAGAGAGCAGATGGTGCGTTAGGTCCGGGAAGTAATTCAGCAGCTTTAGCCGCTGCACGTCTTCGCTGCCAACTGCACGTCCACGCCGCTAGCACGACTAGTTGAGCTGCAATAAAAGCGGCAGCTGCTAACATTGCTCCCGATGCATTGACGCAAGTGACGTCTGTTTCTCGGACAAAAACTGCGTCTTCAGTTACATTCTTCGCTTTCTGTTTGTCAAAGCCGAACTTATCAGTAATTTGGATAGTTTGTACTAAAAGCATATCGTCAGTAGGAAGTGCTGGGGTCGAACGTCTTTTTCTGCGTCCATATGATGTGACTGATCGTAGGTCATTTGGTCCTCCATCACACACAACTGGTTCACAGGTGGGCATACAAGGTGTCACCAACGCACGGAACTGCACAACTTCGGATGATGGGAACTTGAAAGCATCAAAGTGGGAGAGCAGCGTCTGTAAGTAAGAAATAAAATGTCATCACGGCTAGAAATTACTACAAAACAGGAATTTATAAGCAACAATTGGTTTTTAAGTATACGGAATCGTGTAATTTACCTTTCCGCTTGTAGTCGACTTGTATAAAGGTCCCATGATGAAATGGTCGGTTGGGCAACCATCGCTGTCAATAAGCGTAATTTCGCTGGAGTCTACACCATCCATAGCAACAAGTTCTCGTACAAATATTTCGAAAGGTGAGTTCTGATCCATGATTTCGAAACGGAGTGCCTGTTCGGAAAAAAAATCGTATTAATATCATTTATATATTATTTGATTTCTTTTATTCATACACCAAAAAGACAATAGTGAAAACTTTTATTACCAATGGATCTCCAACTTCAGCAGAAGCAATAGTATCGTCGCCGCTCCTGTCTGTTATTCTCATAGCTACATTAGGTGAGTCGACGATGACCTCTTCCGAAATGTCTGTCTTGATATCACCATGTATTCCAAGATCAAATTCATTTGCTACTGTTTTATTCGTTAGGTCGTATTGGCAAGTCACCGCTAATCCAAGATCAGATGATGTTACAATGGTGTCATGATGTTGAATGACTACATCATTCAAATATCTATAACAAATTATTGTTTTTCATTAGATATTATTGCATTTTAGAGAATTTAACCGACGTAATATTCAAATAAGGAAATCAAATAAATCATTACCTGCCGAGTCCATTTTGTTTAACGTTGCATTCAATATTGTTATAGCCCATATGCAATTCGAATTCGAGACTTTGCTTAACGTCAACTACGCATGAGTTAGGGCTACCCTTTGCATATATTTTGCCGTCAAACAATTTCGATGTTTGAATACGAGCAACCATGTCGCCTGCACGACAGTCGATGGAAACATTATAGCACGAGGATAATTCATAAGTGGCCGCTTCGGGAACTTCCAAGTAAGGGTCCTACAACAGAAAAGGGCATTACATAAACAAGTTTGTTTCTATTGCTTCTTTACACGTATTATTAATGTTCGCACTTACCTGGATGTCAGCGAGCGTAGCTTTGGAATGATGAGAAAGACGACACACGTGATCACCTGTGTCACCGTGATCATAGGAATGGCAGCGGAAAGGCGAATTAAGGCATAGCTCTCGACATTCTTCGATTGTTTGCACGTCTTGATATACTGAATCGACCGTTTTTAGAATACGTCCGCTCATCTTTTTAAACTCGCACAGCTTTGTAGGTTCTTCTACGCAGTTGTTCTCCAAGTAGTCGATATCTTGAAAATTGGGAAAGTATTAGTAACATTATTTTTTTATTCAATTCGTTTAAATTTATAATATATGCAAAATCTATCATTACCTTCATTGGGCTGAAAAGCATTGGTGCCAGCCAAAGTAAGACGGTCCAGATTAGACAGAACGCATTCACCCGTTTTGTTGTTGTAGTTCGCCGATCTGCAACAATGTTCGCATTTTAATAGCTCTTGCATTCCTATTTTACTGTGTGAACTTTCTCAAGGTTTAACCTCATCTTTATTCTTAGCTTTTTAAATATTATACGTTGTTTGTTTAAACCGTACTACATTTATGATGGAATTAAATGCAGAAAATTATGAGAAACTTTAAAGTTTTACTGTGGCTAAATTTTGATGTGTATAATTAAGTTTTGTTAACTAGTGATAAGTGCTTTTACATTGTCATAAAATGTTGCAGAATTAATGTGAAATGAGCGATGCATTAAATATATTTCAAAGTAAAAAGGAAAGCTATGTTTCGCCGTTGCGGTTGTATGGGTTCGTATCAGACGTAAACTATAGTTTAGTAACTTTGACCTTAAGACCTTTATTGCTTTATACTGACCACCCGCATCAGGACAATATCTTTGTTCATCTTGTTCAATATTTTCTCTTGATTTACTATCGATTTTGATCTCGTTCCCTTTAAACGCATATACACGAAGGATCCTATGCATTTACACGAAGGCTTTATTTAAATGTATGGGTAATAGTCTGACTTAAAGGGTTCCTCTTTTTTTTATAAATATAATATATATAATTCGTATATTTTAAATCATTTCCAATTTGAAAATTAAAACTGTGGCTTTTTAGTTCTTCAGAAAATTTCTAACACACAGAAGACTATAACAAAAACTATACACAAATGATGGTGTGAAGATAGGAAAACATCAGTTACGGAGATTTTTCAATTATTTTATACATAACAAATGAATATTCAAATAATTCTTGTTATAGATGTTTAGGTATATCACAAAGAACAAAGAAAATTGATAAATACGGAGACCGGAATTATTTATTTAAAATAATCTTTGTATCTGCGAACCAACAATATTACTTACTGATTTATAACAACATCCGTTGTTACAATATTATTATCTATTGTAAAGCGGCATCCTCGGTGGTCGCAGTTTAAGCGAGGAATAGACCATTTATAGACAATAATTCAATTACTTGATATTAACCTCTTGAACTATTGTAAACTTGTAGATTGCTGATACCAATTCTCTGGCCGACCAGAATAGATTAGAAATCTTTTATCAAATACTAAAAGCTTGCAGTTTCGTTCTCGCGACTTAATTTGTTCTGTAATAAATCCTATCCCGAGTTTCAAATGCTGGTTAAATAGAAATTCTAGTCAAAAAAAAAATAAAGTACTTGTGAGTAATATATATCTTTTTATTCTTGTATCTTCTCATCTTTCTTTTGTAATAACTTGAAACGTTACAATATGGGCCCTGATCTTAAGATTTCGTAAAAAAGAATTATATTGAAGGCTTTTGATTATTAAAAACTACATTTATTGGTAGACTAATGAAAGCTTAGATTCAGTCGAGATTTAACATTAAATTGGAAAGCTGGTGTAGTTTGAGCAATGAAACACGACGGTGACATTTAAGGACAGGTTTCTCCTTGAATTTATAGACTTTCAATGAGTCCCGAAGAGCAATGTGTGCCTTATCGGTTATTGTATCGTGAAAGTAGGAAGCGATAGGGCAGCTCGCTCCCACACCGCGCATCGCCACGTCCACGGAATATTTGCCAAATGTCGTGACTGCTTGAGATCGCGATTTGCGCCGCCCGGGGTAAGCCGGCACCAACCTCAATGAAGATACGATTTGTACCCAACGGTAAGCCTTTCCAACTACTCTCATTCTTTAATCTGTGCGCCAGTTTTTTGTTAATCTAATTTTTTCCTTGTGCTCATTGTATCTGCTGATCCAGATTGACGAAAAAGCTCGTAAACGCAACAGATTGTAGAGTACGTTTATTTTTCGACGTGGCGTGACGTAGCAATTTACGAAGAAGACTAGTAGGTACTTATGAAGCTAAAGTTAAAGTTGGACGCGATGGATAAAATTAATAATATCATGGAAATTACTATCAGAACAGAACTTATTTTACAGTTTATTTGATTTTTGCTTTATTATTATGACGATAAGAATGCGAATAAATGCTTATTATATCTTTTATCATTTGTGCACGTCTTTATGATCATTTATGCGCATTAAACTTGCATTACTAAGATAGAAACAGCGTATCAAACAGCGTTTAATCTGTCTGTATACTAACAATTTATATTAATGATGTCAAAAATCCTAGGTAAGGAAGCAAACACAATAGGGCAGTGTCTTGTTTCGTTAGACGTCTCAGAAACGGACTTTGCAATTGGCCTCCCTGCTTTGTATATAATGGCTGTTTCTCAAATTCAAAAACGCCCTAGCAGGAATAGGCACTCAATGATTTATCCAGTTAAATGCACCTCGAAGATTCCAGAACCGCCATAAAAGGGATAATTGGTATAGTTTGATCGACATCCTTACATTTTCTATAGTTACGTACACTCAATTAAAAATACACACTCTTTTAAAGTCGTTTCAATTTCCGACCATTAATATTTAAATTTAAAATCATTTGTTACTTTTATTACTCTAAGTAGGACCTTTAGGGTCCTATTTAATGTAAATGAATATTAAACTAACATATTATTCATATTATAATATAATTGTTATAAAATCTCTCATGAAGCCTCGAAGAGTTGGATATACGATGTCCCCGCGCAAGTTTAAGATTCGGAGTTTTCCTGTGGGAGTACAATTTTTTTTTTTATAATACTTTGTTATCTATCGTTGACTGGTTTACTTAACCTTAACTTAGTTCTATTTTATTATTCATCTCAAATCGATCTACTACCTAGGCTATTCAAAGCGAATACACTGAGATTTATAAAAATTAGACTACTTTCTGGGACATTTGGACAAAAAAATATAATAAGTGTTGTTAGGTTATTATTATATATTTTAGTACACATAAAACACGATTTTTATATGATGTACACAAGTCGCCATCTTTCCTGCAAACATCACGATTACCTACCATAATAGTTATTATACAATTTAAAAATACTTCTATCGCAGGATTTATGCATGAATAGTTTTTAACATCTTCAATACGCAGAAGTGTGTTGTAAAAACTGCCGATGGAGTTTTAATGAGACAGACAAGTAAATGTTTTTACTATTGGTATTGTTATTATTATGGTATTGTCGTTACGCTTAATTGAAACCAAGCAATTGTTTTCTTATTATAATGTCTCTAAACTCCTAATAATATTATCATTGTTACATTATATTGATCTATTTCCTAATCTATAGAATCATTAATAACAAAGTCAGTAATATTTTATCTCGCCTCAGGATCTTTATTTCTGATAGCAAATCCCTGGCAGTTAGATAAGGCAATAACTGAGTAGAACCTCCGGTTTATTACATAGTCAATTGAATCAACCTCACATTCAACAAAGCGTATAATATTAATTCCAACAATCTTGATATCTTTGCTTCCTTATCGAAAGTATGAATAAATAACAGACTTCGAATGAAGATGTTATGACCTCTGCTATAGCCTGGATCGTATAAAGGAATACCATTTTACAATAGCGTCTTAACACTTCCTTCTATTGTGGGTGTAGCAATAAATTCTTAGTCACCAAATTGAAATTACTTGTTATACGATGTGTATTATTGGATAGTCTTATATACCTAAGTAATACTATTTTTATGGATGGTCTCAGTTCGCATCTATTAGTTATAAAGCAATTTACGCAAAATAGCTACTAGACTTTAGGAGAAATCTCCCTCGAGCACTCTCGAGTGCTACCAATGCAAACGAAGTTTGGTTTGGTTGTCTGGTGCACTTCGACCAGCCGCAGTTCCAGATCTTTTTTCTATGCACTGTCAAACTATGGAACCAACTCCCTTTGACAGTGTTCCCACTTAATTACGATATGAGGTTATTCAGGGGCATGTACGGTCTATGTCAAAACTTGAACCTCTACTCAAGCAGTTCCATTACTGTGCGGTCCTGAACCGTACCTACAGGGCGGATAAGCAAAATCCTGAAATGCCGGCAACGCATTATGGTGCCTTTGGTGCTACACATGTTCTTTGGCGGAGGTAATCACTTAACATCAGGTGATTCGCCTGCTGATTTGCTGACTATTCATATTAAAAAATAACTGTATCTGTGATTTGCAAGATTTGACAAATAACGCATTTAAAACTTACACGCGTTACTTTTGAAACTGCTTTGAAAAGCAAACAACAGGCGTATATCATTTTATAGAGCGAGCCACAAAATTTTATTGAGTAAATTATAAGTTATAGTTAGAGATTAACTATATATTAGTATTTGATGTGGTATAATATAGTATAAAAGTGTCTCTTTACCTGCAAACAAACTCATTTTCACCCAAGCATAAGTCAAGGCACATCTGTCTCGATTCCACGGTATGGGTCCTCTTGCCGAATCCTTTAAGGTTATAGCCACGGACACGATCGAAGCACCACGCCCTCTCGCACGGTTTCACTCCCAAGCACGACTTTTGAGCGTAAATAGTGAACACCGGGAACTGAGATTTGGTCAAAGCTCCTGCAACATAACAGTAATATTAAGATTATTCCGACGCTTTTAACAACACCAAAGTGCAGTTCAGACTACGCTATACTATTCCGCTGTATAGTATAGTGTATTGTTTCTTAAGCATAGCAAGCAAATACATAAATAGTAGAACTTAGGGTGAACGAACACAATGAAATTAATGGCAATCGAACCGATACGGCGAAAAAAATGTTATTAAAAATTCAGCAATGTATTCTGAATAAGATCTTATTATTTTTTGAAAAAGAAAAATGGATTTTGGACTTTGCGAATATGGACCTTCAGATCTTAAAAGTATATCCAGATAGAACGGTTGTAACCACAGTTGTACTAATGATTCATTCGTGCTTATTTGTGGACAAAAGCACGTCGTCCTTATTGTTTTAATATTTTTTTTTGTTGTAAATAAACGCTTGTGAAAGGAAATGACTGTTTTTTTTTTTTTTGAGATAAAATTTCAAGCTTTTATTTCTCCAATAATAAATAGATTTATTTGAAGACTATATTGCAAATTGTTGGCAGCCTACTTTGCCTACTTTTCCGTTCCATCTTGATATATTTCTTACTGTATATTATATAGTATGTATTCATAAACAAACAACTGTAATTGCCATATTGTGATAGAAAAACCTGATGCTAGGTACTGTGTACGTAATTTGTTGAACTATTGATTCGCTATTGTGCTTCACTTTTTATCCTTTCTCTATTGTTACGAAATTGCATGATCAAAATAATTGTGCTCCGTCAACTTCCTAGGAATACTCGACTATCAATCAGTAACAGTACTTGTACAATTTCAGGGAGCTATTGAGCTGTTTTTGAATTACACATTATTATGCTGACAACCCGTTACAGTATAAAATGTATACAAATAAATAAAATTGAAGTGTCTGTCTGAATATCGATATAACTGCAAAAAATCCAAACACATGGTTTTTAAATATTTGCAAGCGTAGGACTGAACGGATTTTTACGGCTACTTATTATTGTGGAAATATATGGAATGTTTGCGTAAGAAGACTTGATATTAGGGGTAATATATCTTTTTATAGAACTGATAGACAACCCATAGCTTAAATCATTGGATTTACAGATATGGAGGACAAATTCTTTGAGTACTCTAACCTCTACAGATGCTAAAAGAGTGTGTACTCCTTTTTATCCCAACATTTTTTAAACCTAAATCTAATCATACTATGTCCTGTAGGGCTAACGTGCCTGCCAGGAGAAAATTTTGTCTACCCATTTACTCGTGAATTTATATGAGATTTCTCGAGTAAACGGGTAGACAAAATTTTCTTGTGGCGCTCATGTTAGCTCTACATGCTCTAAATGCGGTGTCGAATTTGTCAAAATTCAGCACCAAGATAACTTACTCGTGCCCTTAAATGAACTATGATAAGTATAGGCTCGTTTTTATCCCCGAAAATGAAAGCGTGCCCGCGCAATTTTTAAATAACACTAGCTTTTGCCCGCGACTTTGTCAGCGTGATTTAGGTTACTGTTTTTCTGGGGTGAAAGGCTCTTCTGACCCTCAACTAAATGATGACATATATTATATAAAAAAATCATCGGAAAAAAATACAAAATGTATAAGAAAACTAATTTTCTTCGTCAATTGTTTTCGATCTTTTGACCAAGACAATTACAATAAATAAAAAACCATGAAAATCCGTCCAGCTGTTCTAGAGTTATAAGTATTCCAACAAACCCGAAATTGTTTTATATATTAAAAGATTACTTAATCTCCGCGGGCAAAGTCGCGGCAATCAGCTAGCTTTTAACAAGGCGGCGATTGGCTAACCTGGTAACTGGTCAGCGTCGGAGCTAAATAGGACGCAGAGGCCGGTCTCGTAGTTCACGGCGCGGCAAGTGTCGTTGGCCTGGCATTGCTCGAGGCAGTCGGTAAGCATCAGTGTCCCGGGGATGTCGTCCAGAATGTGAGATGGCGCCGAGAACACGTATCTGTCCGCGAACAAGCATAAATCAACGACTATTTTGCAACGAGAAATTTTTTTTTTTATCATTCGATGACAAGATAGCCCTTGACTGCAATCCCACCTGATGGTAGCGGGCTAACTTGGAAGAGGTATATCAGTGTAAATTCAACTCATACCCCTAATCGGTTTCTACACGCCATCGTGTACGCTAAGTCGCTTGGCGGCACGTCTTTGACGGTAGGGTGGTAACTAGCCGCGGCCAAAGCCTCCCACAAGACAGGAGTTAAGTTCCAAAACTATAACCTGTGAGTCAATTCTGTAGAAGCTATATCAATCATTGCTACAGTCTCAATCGTGGTTCTTTCTGCAACAATGCCTTTTAGCCAAAGCGGTTGAGTATCGGCCAATTTGAGGCGATTGCAATCGTGTAACACTGTAGTAATCATTTTTAGAGAATCGCACCACTGCTGTCTGAAATTGATTGCAAATGCTTGAGTGACGATCGCTATCACCTCTGGTTGGCTGAATCTATAGCGTTGTTGCTGCATGGCTGTATTTAAGCAATAGCGATAGAACAGCCAATTGCAATCGTCACACTTTAGCAACCAATTCATTTTAAATAATCTCATAACCGACTACAGAAAATTGGGTATAACATCTACGAGGAAACAGACAGACACACAGATACACACTGTTAAAAATAAAACTGGTCAAGTGCGAGTCGGATTCGCACACGAAAGAGTTCCGTACCATCGTAAAAGCATAATGTTTTGTGCGTATAAAATTGACCTTATGTCTCGCGGACCATAATAACGAGTGTCGATAGACGCCGCATTTATCAAAATCGGCTCAGTAGTTTAGGCGATACGCTGTAATATTTGTAAATAGATACACATATCTACACACGTAGTAAAATAACTCCTTAACTCCTTTTGGGTTTGCCGCGTAAAAATAAAATATTCATCTTCACCATATAATTAGAATCATAACTAAAACGTAATTAAAGTAATTTGAAGAAGTAACCGAGCAAGTTTTTTACGATTAATGTTTTTGAGTATAGTAGTATCTTGAATAATTAATTGCCTATCCCGTTGGATTGATTTAGTAATTTAACAAACACGGCCAATTATTATGAAGCAACTATAGCTGTAGTTTATGTTCTCTTATGTATCTACTACAGTCATTAGAAAAGTACCTAAGTCTAATAATATTTTTAACTAGCTAGCCTCGGCTTCGCACGGGTGGGCTCTTCTTAACAAGTTTATACTTAAATTCACATCTGTATTATACTTGAACCCTCTTCTTAAAATATAAGTTTAGAAATTCGTAGCTGTACCTATTTTTATTTCATTGTTCAATGATGGATAGTCAGATTCAACGAAAATTTAAGTATTTTCCGTAAATTGGACGCAGTATACGAAGCTCTCAGAAGCTCTCAAGGAGTATTATTATTTATTTCCACCGTTTTTGTGAATAAACTGTCACACATAAGCTCCATCAGTGAAAGAATCATCCATCAATGAAAGTCGAATCAAAATCTTTATAATGTAATATCATAAACCAGTGATACACTTACCCCGTAACGAGTTCAAATCCTATTTTCTCTGGATCACATTCCTCAAGTGAGTTGGCTGGTGCCGATGGGGCGGAAATACCACTAGGTGCTGAGGGTGGGACACCACCTGATGCAGTTTCTGGGGCTGATGCGGGTTCCTCGGGTTCTGGTTTTTCAGGTTGTTCCGGTTGTTCCGGTTGTTCCGGTTGTTCAGGTTGTTCAGATTTTGGAGGTGGAGGAGCTCCTGGATTCGTATACTCCTCTGGGGCGATGACGACGGCGGGTTGTGGTGAATCTGACTCCACAGCAAGGTTGTCTTGAGGCGGGGCGTCCGCTGCGGATCTCAGAGTTCCTTCGAACTTTCTAGCGGCCTGTGCGGCGCACACCACCATCATAAAACTTAATAAAATCCGCATTCTGCAGTGAGGTACAGGTCGGCGCAGCATCCGTTATCTGTAACAAGCATATTTTTTTTTTTAATAAGTGTCATTTACACGTCAGGTGGTAAAAGTTAAGTAACCGTTAACCAAACAAGAAAAAAGTTTAAAATCTGTAACTGAAAATTAGATTTAGCAGTCGTCATTTGGATTTCATTCGTATAAAACGTAGCTTTTGTAACTCGGACCCTTTGAGTATTAAACCAAGCATATTAATGAATCACTAACAGTCTGACATGCACCCCATTCTTAGTAATTTTGGTCAGTTCATTTTTTAACCGATAACAATAAAATTACTTTCTTCACACCATCTCCACTTATTTACTCGGACTAGAGGTGCCTAATTGTGATTCAAACATAAAATTCCCACGGATGAATTAAAACATTTATGATTCCTATCTGGGGGCGTTAACTTTATAATTGGGTAAGGCCGTAGATTTTGCCACTTTTTGTAAAAAAAAAATGTCCCTGCGTATTAAAAATCGAAGTATTGCGTAAATTGTTATGCAAGTATCCTAATTAGGTTAGGTAGTTCCTAAACTCCTATAGTGCATTCTTAAATTGAATGTATGTCGTATATTTAAAAAAATACAATGACTTAAAACCGACCGTACCCCGAAATTTTGCCCAAAATAAGCTGTCTTTTTGATCCAGTCAAATATTTGGCTTGTTATAACTACATTATTTCTATTTAAAGCCCTAATTTACTATAAATATCTGAAATGTGAATAGATTAAGCAATTACATCCTGGGTTCCATGTATTTAAATATGCGTTTTTAAATGTTTTATCGCAATTCAAAATGTTGTCTCCTTATTTTCACTTATTACGTTACTATTTTGTATGTTACCAAAATTGGGCATCTAAATATTCAATAACTTTAGGGTAGTATTTTATAATGGCACGTGCCACACTAAAGATTCCGGCAACGAAATAAAAAAAAAGAAACCGCCATTTTCTGGTCTGTGGAATTTTATCAAAGGTGTGCGCGTGTGTTTCGTCAGGAGCTTTTTTTTGTGAATTTTGGTGATTTTAAAGGTAAATAACAGTTTTTATTGCACACATGTATGTGTGATACTAAGCTAAAGTGATTTATAAAAACATGACAATGTGTATTTGACTAAAATCGGCTCGCATTTAGTAATTATTCCTGTTTAAAACCTCAAAAATTGCGCTTCGACGTTACTTTTATGTGACTTCTATGTTACTGGTAACGTTGATTGTTATTTAGTAACGTTGAAGTGTTGTAAAGGTTAATGTACATATTCTGCCAGAAGCAGATTTTTCAAATAGTTATTTTAAATAAAGAATGAGTTTAAAAGAAGATGAGTTAATTGAAACTCATCTTCGTAATAATCAGAATAATGTACCTTTATTTGATAAACAGCCAGAGAGTTTTGGTTACTAAATTCCATTGATGATAGTTTAAAAAAATATATTTTTCCTATTACTGAATTCTCTCTCTTATCTCTGAATGATCGGCGATTATAAAAAATGCTATACTTACAAGTTTATTACAAAAATCTCCTCCTTTTTTGAAGTCGGTTAAAATAAGTACGTTATGTAATCAGCCTTACAAACAGTGTGTTACTTTCACGTTACTTCTACGTTACCGTAACATAGAAGTGTCTATGTTACTCTATGTTACAAAGTGGCAAAATCTACGGCCTCACCCAATTATCTTGAATTATAATACATAATAACTGTACCGTACTAAATGAGACGCTAAAGCCCGCTATTAAACAAATTAACGGTTTTAGTATGTAATTCTGACATAATGGTATTATGTTTTTTGATAACACGTTCAGACTGTTGGTTCTCCGCATTAGAGCGAAAGGGACAGATGATTAGTAAAAAAAAAATATGTTAGAGCAGGCAATTCCGCTATTGTTCCGCTTCTGTCTGACAGCAGCGAAGACATTTTGACTCTGCTCCCTTTCGTTTCGCTGCTACAGTTTCGCAGCTTTCGCTGCAGTGATTTTGATAACAGCCTCAATAAATTCAAAAAAAGTAAACAAAAATATACTTTGGCAATCAATATGCGATCAATATTATTAAAAGGCAGTGATAGATGATCCAACTTGTCAGGCAACGGCAAACCTGGCTAATGCCGATTGTGCGAGCAAAGTCGACTATTATTTTAAACGTCCTTCACATGCAACTGGCATATGCTACTGACCCGTCAAATTGTATAAGTAGTTGTAGGAACTCTTCGACCCTCCCTCCGTTTTTGAAAATGAATAAGGATCTTTTAGCTATATTTCGAGCGCTGTCCCATTTTTTGAAAAACAATATCTCTAAGGGTGGAAAATTGAGCTTCAATCTGAATTTATTGCGTTTCAAGTCGGTTTTTGTTGAGGCGTTTGGTAAAGACGTCCTTGAATGGACACTCTTCAACGTTCGTCACAGCCTTGGGTTAAATACTATACAGAGTGTGACTAAAACTATCGATTGGAAATGTAATTGTTATTAGTTTACTCCAAGAGCAATAACCCCATCAAAGGTGTTAGAAAAAAGGCCGGCAATCAAATCGTATTAGTTTCTAAATAGTTTTTTTATCGATATTGCCAACAATATACGTGTAGATGGTAGCTCGTTGCATTATGTTACGCTCACGTTTCCCATACAATGTCTGTAACGGTCCTTGTCTATTTCGCGCTGTCCACTCAGTAAATCAACGGTATAGCTTATACCGATTTTATTGTAAAAATATATACGCCTGCCATCGCTCAGTAAATTGTATATTGTCGGTATTAAACGACAACCGTCCAACACTTATTATGATTTTTTACCACTTTTGTAACGTAACTATCTCTGTATTGTGTCTTAAATGGCTTATTGAATTCGATTTCCGAAGAACTTAAGTATCAGTAGAATCTTTTAAAACTCAATGTACGGCCTTTTGGAATGACTGACTGGCTGATGGGCATTAAATGCAATAACTGATGTGTGCATGACAAAAATCTTACTATCCTCCATGAATCATTCATGGTTGTTTGACGGAGAACCTACCGTCATGCGATGACTGATGTATGCACGACTAAAAGTTACATTGTCTCTTCCATCAGTAATTCATTACTTATTGCAGAACCTATTGTCTAATGGACGCGTATTGGACCCTAATGAAGTGATTTAAGTCTGAAGCGTCTGAAGACTCGAATTCATTTCATGCATCAGTCACTTTCAATATGACTGACACTTAATTTACACGTCCTTTGTTACTCAAATTGTTACTCAGGAAAAAGCGAGGAACTGATACAGTACTATTTAATACTGGTATACTTATTTAAATACTTCCGTTCTTACGTGGAACTCTATTTTATTTCGATTTCTTTAGTACTTTCATTCAGTTACTTAACTGACGAATAGAGATGTTTTGACAGATCTTCCAAAAAAACTGCTAAAAAAATGTAAGAACGTGCAAACTCCTCGGCTAAACGCTATTCAACGTTGGTGTAATTGGCACATGAAATATGATTAGTTTAAAAATTATTACTATCTGAAAAAACAATGTAGAAAAGAAGATCCACACGTAGAATGTTCAATGATAACCTAATACAGATTAAAACAATGTAATAATATATTAGTGGAGAATCAGTGTAATCGTATAGAAAGTAAAAAGTTGTGAACTTTTTTAAGTTTTACTTTACTAGCCGATACGTATATTGGCTTCTAACTTTTAATGTTCTAAATGGATTTCACCACTAGTTAGAAAATTTATCGAGAAAAATTTATATGTAAAACATGTACTCATTTACACATAGATTATCGAATACGTAAGCAGATCCGTTCGGAATCGGGGCGCATCAGGTAGTTGAGAATGTAAAAGTTTTATAAAGAATTCAAATGAACCAGGATCTATCTCAAAGAGCCGTGAAACGAAACTAAATAAAATAAGCCGTCAACGTGAATAGCGTAAAATAACAGGAGTAAAGGTATAAGGTGCCGCTACGGATGCCTATCAAGAGTTACTTGCCTCCGGCAGTGTTTGACCCGCGTATAATATAGTTACAAAATTGGTGAAAGACTAATCTCTAAACTAGTTCCTTGTACATTGTAAATTGTTAGGGTATTGTTTTCTTCAGCAAATTTTTTTTGAAATTTTTAATACAGTCAATAAGCTTTTTCCTCGTTCCTACAATTTGATGCAGTTTTGGTTTCGGTAATAATATCAAAATTATTTATTTCAAAGTTATATTCCAACGAAGTACACCTTCATGTGATGAAGTAATGGTGAGAGTTAAGCAAGTGTATAATTGCTATACTATATTATTATCTAAAGAAAGCTGTTATTCAATATATTAAATCAAGCTGATAATTTTATGGAGAACAGGTTTTAGAAATGCAAATTCACGTTGTAGTGTGTTGGATGTATCATGTAACCTACTGTCCTAAATCGATAATAGCCATAGGTGATCGACACAAACTCGCGTAGGTTTTAAATTGTTTTAAAAGATGAGTAAGACACTGTCACTAGTATATATATACGCGTAGTATAGTCCGCGTGGATTTAGTTTTTAAAATCCCGCGGAAACTCTTTGATTTTCCGAGATAAAAATAGCCTATGTCACTCTCCAGGTCCTCAACTATACCTACTCGTGCAAAAAATGACGTTGACCGTATCTCTTTTGCAGCGTTATTGAAGGACAAACCAACAAGCCAACAAACAAACACACTATGCTATAGGTATAGCGATGATAGCCTAGTTATGGTAGTGGTTACGTTTCGGTCTCCTCGATGAAAACATCGTGAGGAAATGTGCATGGGCGGAAGTTCTCCATAATGTTCTCAAAGGTGTGTGAAGTCTGAAAATCTTCCCTTGGCCACCAGGGCTTGAATGGGGTTCCAAATTTTATATAGGGATTACTGGATTAGTAGCTTAATTGGAGTAACTTTAATTAAGGAGAGGGCTTTTTTGTTCAAAAATTTTTTTATTTTCACTTAAACCGCATAGAGACTCTGCATGAAAAATATCTTAAATATACCGTGTCGAATTAAGAATCTTATGAAATCGTTACAAATATGCGAAAGTAATTCTGTCGGTTACCTACCTTATAACGGCTGAATAGATCTTGGCTCAGAGGTGTGGTAGATACTTTTTACTCCGGGAAAGCAAATAGTTCTCACGCAATCTATAAAACCTCAGTTCATTACGGCCAAAAATTACGGCACGAGTAAGTCTACATATTTAACATATTGTAAAGTCTCGCAAAAGCATAATATACCTTGTACTTATTATTGAGGACCTTAAAGGGATTTGCTAGTAAAGCCATTGTGTTCCCATGTCGGATATCACTTGCTGCAAATGTGCAACTAGCCGCGAGCGCTGATCAGATGGGGTCAGCGCTTTCAATGAGCCGGATGCCTCCAACCTGCTATTTACGTTTCACCATACTTGTAATGGTTGGCACACTATGGATATCGCATTTGATTTCTTGTACCGAGATCCTGATACACCGTATTGTAAGTTGATATCCCCATTATAGTCTCCTTTATTTTTAGTACGTTTTGTCATCCGAATTTTTAGTCTCGTTCTGAGCAGTGATTAACATTTTTTTATCTTAAAATGAAGCTTTAATAGCCCGCCCACGGTTTTTCTATTATGTGTGTCAATATATCTTATTTGATTCAAAAACTTGTTACTACACAGATATACACTTTCTCAAACGTTTATAGATATACAGCGATAATGATCATAAACATTAAACGTATATATAGGAAATTATTACTACGATATAACATGAGAATTGCCCAGTTGCAATCAGCATTCCAGCAGTAATATGCACAAAGACCACCGTTAAAGCTTATTGCTAATGCCTTTTAAGAGTATCTTCAGCGCTGGTGAATGGAATAAATTGACGCTTGCTGTCACAATGAAACCAAACGGCTTAATCCTCATGAGAAAGCATTACGTGTGTCTAAATTCAACCATTAGCATCGACAGGAGTTACGAGTATGCTTCTCGTATTTACATTGAATGAAATTGTAATTTGTGTGTCGGTTCTAATGGGGCGCGGAACTTGCCTTATGTGTTGACATGACGGGATTGTGGGTCCCGGCCCGTACAAGGGACCCTTCGGCCGGCTCCCGGGCGTCAATGTCGCTCATTGTCTTATTCCTTATACCTATATTTGTACAACAAAGCCGTTCTCCAATCAGACAATGTATGTTAACATCAAATGTGATTTGTATAGCCTCTGTCCTGTGCCAACTATACCTTGTTCGAAGTGGATGTGGAAAAATTACTAATTTTATTTGGTGCTCAAAACCACGTCATCCTTAGATTGCGAAAGCAATGCAACAACAGAAATAACTTGGTAATACAAAGTTGCTTTTTCTTCCACACCACATTCACAATGTCACAATTTGTTTCTGGACTGCACTTATAAAGCTGGTAACTTTTTTAAATTAATATTGAAGAAGATATTTGCTTTCCATCTTTATGTAGGAATAATTACAAACTTTCTGTGGATATTAATTATTGCCAAGTCAAATTCCTATTGGTTTGTTGTCTTTGTAGTGTATTAACCTTAATATGTGTTAAAATTTTACGGTTATGGCACTATGTATTCTCAGCGATCGCCGTTACAATTAACGCCTGAATGCTAATATAATGAGATGAATTAGGCCACTAGTTATTTTGCTTATGACTCAATAAGAAGTTTAGTATGTTCATAAATAACTGCCTTGCTCACACTCGATCACAGCTAATGGGAACCTCAGGCACAGAATGATTCGCATCTCAATGAATGAACTAAGGAGTTGATTGTACCAGAGTTACAACGCTTGTTGAAAATTTCATCTATTTTATTTTAAAGTTTTAAGAACCTCTTACTAGTCTAGCAAAATCTAAAGAAACATTCCCAACAGAGTAATGTTGCGAATAATTTTGACCTAATTCAGCATATAATTTAGCCCTCGAGAAATGTAATTGGTACCTTCTAGATGCGAAATACCCTTACGAGTTTAGTGTACCAGTTTGGAATATATCTTCGCAGGAAAAATGGGTGTTTGAAAATTTCAAGTGAAAGCAAATTGTTTGCGAAGACGTTCAAATGTACAGAATATATTAATACTCGATAAATTCCTTTGGGTCAGTAGGTTACACACTTGATTGTTGGCACTAATTTGCAAATAAGACAGCGATTTCTCTAGATAATCGATTTATCAAATAAGCATTCCTTGAACATTTAAATTTCGATTTTTTATTTTAAGATTTAAAAAAAGATAACAGAAGACATTTTAAATATCCACTGAGCTGTTGGTTTTTTACAAAGGATTCAAATAATACAATAATTTGTGTAACTTTATTTTGTCTCTATCAAGTACTTTTATGAAGGATATATTCAATTTTAACATGCTCTTATCTTTTGCCATTGCTCAGTGATTTTAAAATCATGATATGCGTTATTACAATACGCATTCTGGCACAGATTGAGGTATAATGAATGCTGCAGTGAAAACTTAAATTATATATACATAACTAACCCCGTCTTGTTTTCTCCATGATTAATCACGCTAACTCAATGAGGGGACTACAGACTAAATCCTATAATTTTGCACCATTGTTCACGGCAGCATAGTCTTTGAGTAGTAATCGGAACTAGGTTTTCGGTGCACGTAGCATCCGTCTTGAGACGCTTTCTTTCTTGCCACCTATTCTCTACTTTTTCTAATACTTACAGTAATATTAGTAATACCTTTACTTCCTTTACTCATCGGATTGTCATGATTTTTTGCATGAACATAGTTGAAGACTTGCAGAGTGAAATAGGCTACCTTTTATCATGGAAAAACAGGGTTGTCGCGGGAAATTTAAAAACAAAAACTAGTAGTAATATAATTTGCGACTGACGTTTCAACGTCCGTAATATTATTACGTACCGTAGTTAGTTTAACCAATGTTATCTCGATAGATAGCATTGAGTTTAGTAGCATGTGTACAAAGGGTTAGTTGAGTCAAGTGCTTGTTAAGGCTGTTTTGCGGTTGGCTGGTGCTTTATTGACTACGACATTGTAAATTGTAATACATTTCTATTTCAGTCCGCATCGTGCTTTGTGGTTTTGTTTACAATTAAATTAATTTTTTCTTTTGTTATTCATTTTCTTTTGAGATTGTTTTAATACTTAGTATGTTTTTTTTACATAATAATACGAAGTTATGCATTTACGACTGTTTCTTTGTCTTCTAGTTAGTTTTTAAAGGAATTTAATTCTCCATCTCTATAATACAACCCAAGGACTTGCCTTCATCTTGATGATTACTTCCCACTTTTGTGAGAGTCGATGGCACCAATGTATAAAAATTCTTTTCAAAAAACCGACTTCAAACGCCACTACAAAATATAAAAATAATTTTATTTTGTACACGTTTGTTGAAGTCGGGCGGCTTAAATAGAAACGATGAAACCGATACGCGATGCTCACCATAAGATAAGCGTCGCGCATCGATTTCATCGTTTCTAGTTAAGCCCGCCCGACTTCAACAAACGTGTACAAAATAAAATTATTTTTATACTTTGTAGTGGCGTTTGAAGTCGGTTTTTTGAAAAGAATTTTTATTTTAAGCTTTTTAGTGTAGCTTGTTCCTGTTTCTTTCTCCGTGTAGAACTACATTAGTAGTACATTAGTACCGTAGCGTTGGAGGGAGGCTCCAACGCTACGGTACTAATGTAGTTCTACACTTGGTACCTACAGTACTTATTAACAATACACAAGAGCTAGGACTAGGAGCTCCATGATGTAGTCCATGGTTGGTACCAACAATATCAGTTCGAAAGCGTCAGTCCGTAATTACTCCAACTCTGCAGCATCAGGATTGAGAAGCTAGAACCTTGAGCATTATGATGTAGTATATGCTTGGTACCAACAATATCAATTCGTAAACGACAGTTCCTAAATCCTCACAGTTTAGGTAGGCAGTACCCCTGCAGCATCAATATTGAAGAGCGAGGACCTTGAATTCCACGATGTAGAATATGCTTGATACTAACAATATCAATTCGCAAGCGAAAGTTCCTAAATTCTCACAGTTTAAGTGGGCAGTACCCTGCAGCATCAGGATTGAGGAGCTAGAACCTAGACCTCGATGGAGTAGTATATGCTTATTACATATAATAACAATTCATGAGGAGCAGTTCCTAAATCTCTACAATTTAGGTGAGCAGTACCCTGCAGCATCAGGATTGAGGAGCTAGAACCTAGACCTCGATGGTGTAGTATATGCTTATTACATACAATAACAATTCATGATTAGCAGTTCCTACATCTCTATAATTTAGGTGGGCAGTACCCTGCAGCATCAGGATTGAAGAGTAGGATCTGGAGCTCTATGATCTAGTATATGCTTAGGCCAAGCATACCAATTCGTAAACGACGGTTCCTAAAGTCCCATAATTTAGGGGGGAAATACCCCTGCAGCATCAGGCTTGAAGAGTTGAAGGTAAAAATTTTTATGGGACCATTTCGTGAGCTTCCTCTGTCGATTAAAAAAAAAATCTCGTGAATCGGTCCAGAAACCTCGGAGTAATCGGCGGGCATACATAGAAAAAAAAAAATATACCGGCCGAATTGATAACCTCCTCCTTTTTGGAAGTCGGTTAAAAATGAGTCTTATCCGAGCGTTTTGATATTTTGACATATTTTCAATGTAAAAACTGTCAGGATGCCCAATTTATTTCTCGTTTAAATTTCACTCAACGTTGGTGAAATCGGCACTTAATCTTTTAATTTATAGGGTTTCAGAGTTTGGCAGTGGACTTCAAGGTTACCTGCCTACGGCAACTCAATAAAAGTTGGTTGATTTTGGTACAAAAATTATTTGTACGTGAGAAACATCTCTTTTAATTAAAGACTAATGACGACTTTGAATTAGTAATTAAACTAAAGTAGTTTAATCATCGTCTCGGAACAAATTGATTTGTTTAGTTGCTCTCTAAGCGAGTTCGTATATGTCATATAGGTAGTCAGTACATATACTAGGTAGTTAGTGATATTATGAACTTTAAGTTATTTACGTGTATTATAACTAATCTGTTGGATTAGGTTTCTGTAAAGATAGATTAAGTTTTGTTTTTAAATAAATAAATAAAACTCTGGTTTGTTGAAGCAAATCCTTGTCCTTGGTTTTACACACAGTTTTACGGCTTTCCTGTAAATAACCCTTGCTAGGTAGTATAAAGGAGCCGCTTTACCACTTTACCTATAAGAAATTAGTTTTAATTACCGCCAACCCTTGTACAATGTTTATCGTGTCTAAGCCTATTTATCACTTTGATAGCATCAGATATACGATGTTTTATTGGTACTTTACGATCTTGTAACAAGAGTTGTAAATTTCGCCCAATACTGTTACGTCGTCAGGTACTTGCAATCATTACAGGGGCCCGTTATTCAAACATTAGCAAAATTAATAGCTTTAACCTTTATGGGGGCTATGAAGAATTACATTGAAAACGTATTTGCTTCCTTAGATTATTCACTATACCACCAAAATTATTTTTCATTACTCATACACGGAAAGTAGGTCTGAAGTTGCCTGAGAAGCGGGTTGAAAGTAATACTTTTCAGCCCTAGGGAGAATCGTTTTCAACTGACAGCTGTCAAATAATTAAAAAAAACTAGTTGTCACATTTTTATTGGAATTCAAATGAAACACGACATACCCGAGTGCATCCATAGACAAGAAGAAAGATAGACTTTATTCATAAAGTTTAACATAAACTTTAAATAAATATCTCACCAAAGTTGTTGATTTATGTAAAATAAAGTTCACTCAATTTTCTTTAGCTAATTTCTATTTTTATTTTGACTTTCCTTATATTCGTAATGAAAAGCACAGTGTTTACCTCGGGATAAAGACTTATTTAGTCCCTCGAACTATAGGCCCCCTCGCTACGCTCGGGCGCCAAACCCCGTCTCGGGACTAAATAAGTTACTTTCA
Source organism: Hipparchia sbordonii (assembly GCA_038048805.1). NCBI lineage: Eukaryota > Metazoa > Arthropoda > Insecta > Lepidoptera > Nymphalidae > Hipparchia > Hipparchia sbordonii. The sequence continues at coordinate 8,010,413 of CM076106.1, read as the reverse complement.
TCCCTAAGGTAACAATGTACTATTCATTGCTGTTTAAGTGCAAATCTGAGTAACGTGGACCCAGACTAAGAAAGGATTTTCAGTATGTATAATGTGTTAACTTATGGAAGTAAATGTCATAATTTCACATATTATTGATATTGGCTTCATAATATAGAGACCCGATGCATATTATTTTCAAGATAGATACAATAAGTAGATATATGATTATCATTACTAATAATATAAATGCGAGTGTGGTAGTTTGTTGGTTTGTCCTTCAGTCACGCAACAATACTTGAAGAGTGACAGCTTATCTCAGTAAGCCTGAGCTGGTCCACGACTGGGCAAAGGCCGCCCTCCGATTTTTCCACTTCTCCCTATTCTGTGCCTCAGCCACTCGACAGAAAATGTATCCAATTCATCAAGCCATCGTCGTCTCGGTATCGTATGAGTGATGAGAGACATAGGCTACATTTTATACCGGGAAAACAGCGGCAACAGCAATTCCTGCGGAATTTCAAAAGTCTAACTCCACGCGGTCGACGTCGCGGGTAAAAGCTAGTAATAATATAGAACTGCTATAATGTATTTATAATTGATTTAAATAGTCATTGCCTTCAGCCACCAAGCTATCGCGTGAAATCCATAAGGTAAAGCCGCAGGCGTCGGTCCCTTTGAATGGACAGGGCGACGGAAAACAACAGTAGAACAATTAATTTGATTGACGTCGCACGCCGCAGCTCCTCGGGGTACAGTCTGAAATAGCTTTGTTTATGAATTAACGTTAGCACTGTTCAGTGTTCACTTTAAATGAAATAAAGCGGTAAATGTTTCATAAGTTATGCGATTTGTCCCGGAGCAACGAACGGAGACCTATGGGTCTAACTACCTACTTAAATAAAATATATTCGCATTATTATTGACGCGGAGTTTTTATTCAGAAATATTTATTCGTTTTATTTGTTTTCATTCGGAATACTTGCTGAGCCCGCAACTTCGTCAGCATGGATTTAATTTTTAAAATTCCGCGGGAACTCCTTGATTTTCCGGGATAAAAATTAGCCTATGTTACTCTCCAGGTTCTCAACTATTTGTATCTCACAATTTTTTAACACAAGATGTGTATCGAAGTGTTAAAGAACAGCCACGAAATTACACACAGTATGACGAACGCAATCACCTCTGAACGGTCTCTCTCAATATTGGCTAAAATACTTTATTGCAGCAAGAACGCTATAAAACCCAATCACCAAAATTGAGACTAGCGATGATTGATGCAGGCTTTCGGCAATCAACCACCTGAGTAATTCGAAAATTAATAACACTGAGACTGAAATCTTTAGACCATACTCTCACTCTGCTTAGACTCAAGACAAAGTTAAAACGAGACAGATTTATGTCCGAGCATATTTGTGTCTCGCTGTAGCTCGTATCTTAAGTCAGAGCACTCTTTATAGATCTCAGCATTAGACTTTAACGTCAGTCACCAGGTGAGATCCCAGTCAATTTATTACGTAAACCAGTCATTTATTATCTAAACCAGTCTTTTATTACGTAAAACGCAGAAATAAAACATGGATCTTAGGCCCATAGATAAACCCAATGAAAAAAAAGGGCAATCATGGTGTCTGCCCACAGCTGAATTGAAAATACGTAATACTCATTGCTACTAATATACTGTTAACATTAGCATGTCAGTGATGCGAACCTATAAGATCTTCCCTTATCTAAAATCGCGCATAGTGGCTAAAGAAATATTCACTTCAAAAACACAAAGAAAAAGACCTAAATAAGCTTTGCCTCTGCTTTCCTTATATGCACTGCCTCTATTTGGAATGCCCTTCCGGCTCCCGTTTTTCTAACAAACTATAACTTGGGTACCTTCAAATCAAGACTGAATAGGCTTCTTCTAGACTACACACACGCTACATCGGACTGTCCTTAACACAGATCGTTAAAATCTAGCTAGGATAGCCATTTATGATCCTAATAATATGTATTACTGTTATTAGGTCTTTTGATTTGAGTGTCTTTGATGATGATGAAATAAATTATTATCGTTATTATTTACGTCTTAGACTGCATCTTCACCTTCCTTCAGGTGTGATCGCAGTCAAGCGCTGGTCTATATATTGAAAAGAAATATACCATCTAAATTTTTTCAACGCATTCTGTCGAATTCCTGTGATGCAAATGACACGGTCCGCCCGGTTGTCGGTCGCCTTTGCGGCTGCAGTCGTGCCATAACGGCATCATCAATCATCTGTAATTTGATTTCTATGCTCAATTATTGCGTTCGCGGAGGTCGAAACGCGCACTCCACTTCCCAGTACCCGGCTCTACTGAGATGATATACGGACTCTGTTTACTTAAGTTTATTGACCTACGATGCGTCTTTCCGAATCGGAACACCTGCGCTGACATGACCGCTAACAAATTAGTTATGTGTACAAGTTCGTACCATTGATTTAGCCTATACCGATATTATATAGCATCGTTTGCGTTTGAAATATGTAGATTGTAGGCATATTTCTTAGGTAAAGAAATATAAAATGTTTTCAATAAATCTATAAAGCAGACTTTATTTCGCCGGCGTAGCAGAAAAAAAAAAATTTCTTAAGTTAATAATTCTCAAATTATATATTATTTAATTTAACAAACTTCAATCGCGGTAAATAGCATCGCGTTGCACTGCGAAATTGCGCCATAGCATATTATTATACAATATCTCTGTATTAGTGTATATTAACATGGAGCGTATCTATCTGTTAGTGAACTGCGCTGCGGTTTTCTTATAAATAACAATTAAAAGTAAATATTTATTTGCCAAAATATTTGCACTTTGCACTGTGCGATGTACAGAAATATACAGAAAAGCAAAAAAAAGGCATTTCGCTTCACAAGGTAGTGTTTATTTTCAACAAAAACAATATTTTTAACCCGGTCAGTGTGTTTTTGTCCAGTAACAGGCAAGCATGAATCTTATTTTATCTATAGTAAAACAGTGGTGATAATTTTTCTCTCGCAGTGGCATATTCGGCGCACGCCTTGAATATATTCTTAAAACTATTCTGTAAGTAATTTGATCATAATGCATATTTTGTGTACCCATGTACTGTACTGTACGGTACATGTATGGGAAGAAATTAATCTTCATTAAGAAAGTAAATATATGCTTACGACGCATTAGCGCATTTCACACGCGCCGGATTGCGTTCAAAGCTGACCTCAATTTGTGAAGTCTTTACGCAGAAACCTGAAATCGGTAATTGATTGATTTAAATTATCTGTGTTCTGGTTTACACTGGACTTTGATTAATTTCATGTAATTATGAAGTTTTTCTTTGTTAAAAATCATTCAAAAGACCTGTCATCCGCTTTTTTTTTAGTAGGTCATGCGACAAATACTTGTCGAAAATTCTATTAAGATAACGTTCAGACTCCGATATGATCGTGCTTCTCTGAAACAGTACAAACAATTTGATATTTATTTGAAATTGTTGAACCTAAATACACCGGAGTACGAAACTCGGCGGACTGAAATAAGATAACGTAACGTCACACGTATTAATCGTTCATTAAAGGATTGGAAAAAAAATTGTAATGATAGTTTAGTTTTAAGTATATTTTATATTTACATAACTCAAAATAAATACTAACATCAATTCTATGAAAAAATGACCTTGACAGCTTAGACTGTTGGCATCGGCGTCTAATAGCGCAATGTGTACAATAAAGTATGACCGATAGAAGGTGCTACGTTAATCGTAAGTGGCGCATGGCATCCGCACTGCACGCGCAAGTCTGTCACGATCGCCCCGGGTGACGTTATGACGCATGGTGCGCATGGTAGCGACCATTGAAGGTCTACAACACGCAACATGCTTTCTTTATTAGATTAAACTTTCGTTCGTCTTGTTCAATGCCCGGTTTCTATATTCAATCTATCAGAACATAAGTTACAACGTTGCTGTTTATCAAAAAATCTATAAGTACCTACATTTTTTTGACTATCAACAACGCAGCTAGGTAACTAAAAGAGAGATTACATCGGTAATCAATAAGTCGATAGCTTATCATGTGTCACATGTAGGGAGGGATGAACGTGAACCAAGAGTTTTTAAAAAGCTACATTTTGTATGAAACAATTTGCACAGAATACCGATAGTACAAGAAAGTAGCCTCAGGCAGGATTCATGTAACATGTTTTATAAAAATCCGCTATTTTAAAATTCCCTGAGCGTCCGTCCGGCTTGTGTTTAAAAGATTAAGCAAAAATTATTCTGTCAATCATTCATGTACGATAAAAATTATGCCACAAACGTGAACGGAAATATAATGACAGCCGGCGAATGCACGGGTGCTTTATCCTCGTCATCACTTGCCGTCGATTTGGACGTTCTGACTAGGTTTTTATTTCTGGTTCAAAGCCTGACACGAGTATTAAGAAAATAATAATTATTACCTCTGAGGTTAATTTTGGTAATAGAACGGTTTTATTATTTTTGTATACATTTTGGCAATTTGGACTTGAAGCAAACTTACGTTCGGTTGACCGCAACTCTTGAGCTTGTAAGATTACTGATTTACGGTCGATTCTATATTCAATCTATCTGTAATTTCTCTCGTTTAGTTACTTAGCAACATTGTTAATAGTCAAAATCCGATATTCAAATATCGGAATTAATTCAACATGAATATGGGAACTGGGCATCAGACGATGCCGAGCTCCAACAAACCAGCGTGTAAGTTGGGCTACATCATTCAAACAACAATCTTTATACACAGTCGTAACTAGGTAATATCACTCGTTTATTTCCTCATCTATCATCGCTGCGTGACAAACGCAGACGGGTGCACTACTTACACCTGTATTACTTAACCATATGGAGGACAGCGCTAACGATGGCCTAACGACATTCGCCTTGTTAAAAGACAGCAATCGACACACTCGTCCAACGTAAGGGTAAGAAATGTGGCGATGATTGCTTGCGATATTAAGGACTGCTAACTATTATGGCAGAAACACGTTTCCAACACCCCAGCCCACCCAATGCCCATGCAAATTAAATCGTATCAGATATTTTGTATGGTTAGAAACACTACGAGCAACCGATGTGATGACGCGCCACATCATTAGATGCATGACGTCGGTGTTGTCCAGTGTTAAACCAGATAACACAAAACGACATGCATCTGTAAACAATTTCTAAGATCGCTTGGGGTGTCATGTTTTAAATGTATTTCTACCATTAATGATTGAATTAATGCGGGCTAACTGAGCGGAAAAGTGGTGCAGTGTAACGGTAGGCGGCGCGCTGTTTCGCACGATCACGCCGGGCCTGCTCGCGCTTACCTCCCGCTTGCCTCCCGCTGTCGGCGAGTTTATCCGAATCTCCAATGCGCATAAAATTCGAATTAGTCACTAATCTCGTTTTTTTTAGAGTACGCGGCTGTGTTAATACACCGTGAATTCTTCGAAGCCTTTTTGGGACATGATTTCGATTTCATTTGGGCAAAAAAATATTTATAAAAACAACCAGTAGGTATTCAACTTTTTAAACTGTAGAATCTTGTAGCTGTAATCTAAAGAAATATTCAAAACTCTCAATAACAATTCCAAATTAGGTGAAGTATGCCTACGGATATATTGAGTTATCAACAGACATGCAAGAAATTTTCTCATTTCCTTATCTAAACTTCTTAAGGTTTTGTGCCAAGCGCCATAAAACACATTAGCGATTTTATAGTTAGACTTAACGTCTACGTAGGAAGTAAAATTTCCAATTATCGATGCGTCGGATCTATCAGATTCTATTTGTCGTTTGCAAACGTGTAACTATCAAATCTGCTGTATCTGCCATAGACAGCTCGTCGAAGCCCACGCTCGTAAATAGAACCTCGTCTAACTAGTGATACACTCATCGATATCCAATGAAATATGGACAATCGAAACGGGGTTCCGCAAGAATTATGAACTGCGATAGTAACGAACCGGCGACGACGCATCGCAGATATGGGAATACGTAATTATCTGATATCACATACAATAAACAACATACCACATTTGCCCTTCAGTGTAATGTACTGTTCCTTTCTCTAACCCTTGGCGATACACGTCTGCCTAGAACAGTTAATCTGGCATGCAAGTATGTCATAATGGATCCAGGTTATCATTTATTCAGAAGCTTTTAATGTCACGCTGTGGTGAGAAACAAATTGCTCCAAGCCATATTTAGTCGGTTTTTTGTAGCTCCAAAAAAAGCGTCCGAACCGTGAGTGTAGTAGCGATGGTTACTCTGTCATATCATGGGATGGACGATTACCATTTGAGCAGATTCAGTTTTCAGCAAGTTGAGCCTCTTTGGCCTTAGCCAGCTCAAATGGTTTCGAAGCTCTGCGTGTTTTTAATCCCATACCATGCGAAGGCTTCGAACTTTGAAGTATGACCACACCTTTTAAAATTAAACATGAATATTTAATAAAATGGAAATTGAAATGACACTTATTTTTGACGAATGAAATGATAAAAAATATAACTTAAACAGATACTATAAAGATAAAAGATTAAATTACAAACGGAAAAATATTGACTCTTTCTGTGAAAACCTGGTAAAAAACCTTTTTATGCTGATCCAGTTATTTATCAACCCGCAAATAGTAACTTATAAATATGCCAATACTCTGGTGAGCTAATGAATAAAATTGGTCGTTATAATATGTTATGATGACAACTTCCTGTCGAGCATATAGGACTATTGACCGCAAGGAATCCACTGGCTACCATAATGATAGCGGCTAGGTACGTGATAGATTCGATTTACAGCTTCATTTCAATTTTCCGTAGTCGCCGCAGTACCGGCTACAAATTGCATTGCGGCTTTAGCAGTGTCCACAGGTACTCAGAATACAGATTCATAATATGTTCCCTCTTCACAAGTTACACTACAGTTGCCGACGATAAAATAAGCTTCACGAAATTATAAAACTTATTCAATCATTTTCAACGGCCCCCGTCATGAAGTCCATTTTATATGACGTCTTCTGTGAAATTAATAGAAACCCGCCTATAAAGACAGCATCATTTTTCAAATAGGTAGTCTGCTAACCATCAGTTATTACAACATCAAGTACGGTTATTAAATGATTAGAATCTTCACTGATCATTACACAATCATTTCTAATCGGCTAAGAGAGCATTAATTAATCGTTAATTACAAACATTTCGGTGTCAAAATCAATTTTATCGCTATTTGAACAACCGTTAAGCCAGTTGCTAAGTATGTACCTACTTATTCAAGAAGAAATTGTAGATTGATACGATTTTAGCATTGTTTTTTTCAATTAAGAGATTTAGTTGTCTTTCTTTGTTGGATTGGAAAAAAATGCACTTCGCTTTGCAAAAATCGTATATTATGTATAGAAAGGATGTTGCTTTGCCCCTCATACAAAGTTCGCCTAAGTACCAGCAGTCATAAAACCTTGATTATTTATTGAGTAAAGAAACACAAATATATTCTTGAAAGTAGATTAAAACAACGGACACTTCAGAGAACTTATTTATCAACAAAAAATTTAAATCTTGAGGTTATTCAATATGTCAATTCAAAAAAAGAAAAAAAAAAGAAAAAATAAACATTCCAATTTTCTCGCTTTTTCACGCTGAGATAACTTATATTTGTCGTTTCCACATTCATTCTTTGACCAAACAGACAATGGTCTGTGGTTAAAATGGGTTTTCTATGGTTTTTACCTGCGCCACAAAACAAATATAAGTATTATGCTTGCGTTCTCTCGTGTCACCTATTTAAGATTATTTTGCTTTTGTCTGTTACCTTATCGATCCAGCGCTGAGACGATTAATTAAGATAACTATTCTAAGAAGGGAAAAGTGTGGTATTCAAATCAATACTATTTTTATTAAATACTCTTTACTTTTATTAAATTATTCTTAAGTATCTTTTAAATTCTAATATTTGGAATAAAGGGCAAAAAATAAGATTCGAATGTGTGTTGGTTCTTAGTCGAATTTGAACAATGTCCTTTAAAGTTGTATTCATATTGTCACGAATAAATAAAGAATGCCGCATGACTTGATTACTGCAGAAGTCAATAGTGATATCGGACGTATCAGTAGGCCGATTATATTAATAACAAGATGATCTGTTTAAAATTTATTACCTATTGTTGGAAGCTAGACAAATTCCTTGTTTGGATAATAGTACGTTTAATACAAGAAACTGGGAAACTCGTCCGTTTGAAATGACTGTCGTTTATTTGTTGTGAGAGAAACACTCGTTTCTCTCACGGTTTCGGATAAGGTTCCCCGGTTGTCGTGTGTACACGAAACGAAATTACCTAAGATATATGTCGGTAGTACTAATTGGTACGAGCGAATTCCTCCATAGTACGGTAGGTACGCATGCGACCGGTCTAGTCTAACGGACCTCTAAACTCATTATCGAACAAGTAATCATCCAAAGTACCCATGAACCTCACGCTCGACACCAACTTATATTATTTATTTAATCTCGAGTGCATCGCTCAAAACGGAGCACGGGATCGCGAAGTCGCGGGGAGAATTTCCACTGAAATTTATTATGTGCACAACACTGTGTCGTGGAGTATCTGCTGGCAAGAATTTATATTACGTCATAGCCAAGAACCTTATATACTCATGCTCCGCAGAGAGAGAGTCACATATCTGTTTCGGATATATGAAACTGAATGCATTGTATTTCTCAACACTGTCTATATTGGTTCGCATTTATAGGGATCCCATTTTGTTCATAACGTAATAATGATATCTTTTTTAGGTTGAAAAAAATTATTCATAGTTTGAAGAGAAACTATCACAAGAAAATCACAAGAGTGATTTACATAAATATTTGTGCAATAAAAAACTATTCTATTCTAATATAAGTTAAAAGTCTAGGATAACCTGTAAAGTATTGAATTACTATTTCTATTTTTTTATTTTTTTATTTTTTTTTTTAACTTATCTCTCTCTCTCTATATCTGCATTGTGTTCCTCATTGTTGAGGATTGTAACCTCTTTCCATTATTCATATACCTAATGGTAAAACTTTTGAGATTGATTGAGGTTTAAACTCAACAGCTTAACTTTTCTTGAGATAATAATGCGATGGTTTCCCAGATCTTTCTGCATAGTATAACATTTTTAATAATGAATAAATTGGTCAATTTGTTCAATCACTTGTTATCGGTATAATTTCATTCTGGCGCGGGCGACTCGAGCAGGGCGTGTGTTCGTGGCCGGCGGCGGACACGAACCTCCGCCTTCCGAGTGCACCGTCATTGTTCCTCAGGCTTTATCGTCTCCGGACCCTGAACACGATATCCTATATACGTGCAATTAAAATGATCTTTATGGCTGACCCATTTTCCTTTTTGTAATAGGAATATTTATCACCATTTAAACTTATCTCGCTGACCAATTGTATTTTATGTGTCGTTTGTGTCATGTTGTACGACTGAGGGCTTTCTAACATCCATAAACCTATTCCTAAAAGCAATAAACCATAATCACAAGTATATTGTCCAAGTCTCCATTCCGTTAGTTAGGAGACCTCAACGGTCACTTGTTTTGCACGCACTGCGCGAATGCTTGAAAGTCTTGGGTCATCTTGGTCACATTAAGCTAATATGTAATTGATTGGCTTCCCAGTGTACGGGAGCGGCACTCGACTGCGTGTACCCTTGTCCTATAGATGACTCATGCAAAAACACTAATGCTATAACGGTAATATGATCTTCCTGTAACGTGAGCAGATACTTTTATGCTTTTGATCGGACATTCACTTTCGAATTATAATTAAGCAGCTTTTTTGACCGAAATACATTTTATGTTATACATTAAACGACTCAAGTGCATGACTACGAATCGATTAAGATAATTTCCGGTTGCACAAAAAGCACTGAATGGGAGCACCATTAATTGAGTGGAGTAAAAGCTGATTCTTGAGAGTAACAAGGTCAAACTGAACTGATTATACTACACTTGGGTACTTTTTGTGCTTATTGATGCTTAACATCTTTGGCTAAATTAAAAGATAGTTATTCATTATTCTCACTCAACTGTCAATCTTTCGTTGTTTGATTTATTTTTTCTTAAACAAAAAACTATGCTACTTCGACGGATTTTATACTCAATAAAGATCTATTTATAGAGTCGGATGATTGATGATTCTAAACCAAAATAGTGATCAGTGTTAACTTCCGACAACTTTATCTCACGAAATCTTTTCTAACGGTATTTAAATTTTTTGTACATGTGAGCGCCTTTTGTTTAAAAATCCGACTCTCCTTATTGTATTTCTATGTTCAAAATGTTATGTGTGCTTATTTTATGTGCTCTCGTAGCGTCTCTGGCTAGCGTAGCCCCAAATGCTTATATAATTATTAAATAGAAGTAGCGTTGCTTTGCTAAATTTCATGATACTCAAGAAAGAACAAGATTCTTTTGCTATAATCCTCCAAACCAGAAAAATCTGTATGGCACACCGTGCAACTCACGCTGTACACTGCCGTTTTTCCACTGTAGAATTTATTGACTCCAATAACATTCACTCGTTAATCATTTTTTACTAACACTGTTGAGTTTAAACCTCAATCGCCAATCGATGTTAACATTTTAATTGAGGTCGATTGATACGGACGGAGATTTATAATGTGCACACGTCAATTTTTTATATTTGAATTTTAATACAAGTAGGACACTGAAAGTGTTTATAGCGAATATTAAAACACTTAAGTATTAATTATTGTCCCGTCATCACGCGCCCCGTTAGCGGCAACCGATTGAGCGTTTAAGCACCTTGTTTGAGCACATATCGCGATTCATCATGATTCAGAGATATCAGCGATTCAACTGGGTAACACTTTGCGGCGCGAATTCATTCATCCGTCGATATAACTGATTCATCGCTAGAGGCTAAATGATTATAACACAATATTTAGATAAGCACATTTTTTTATAGTTATGGGTTGTAGATAGTAAAGAATAATTTTGAAACTTATTTCGCTATAATCGGCTATACCACATTTTTTATGGTACAACCTGCATGCTTAATTTTGGTGTTAACATCTCCTGAGAACTCTTCGTTGTCAGAGTGGAACGTGCATAGAAGTTGTTTTATAATGTATGGTGCGTAGTTGGTACGTATTTTTTTGCTTTTCCTGCAATTATACACCTAGTACCGGCAGGGTGGATCATGCACAGTATATGTACAGATTTATCTGATTACACGGGTTGAACCAAAATAAGCTTGTGTTCCTTGAGTATCGTGGACATCCGCAAAAAAAAACTACTTCTTTTTTTAAAATTAATTTCTGATATGTATTTATAAATCTATTAAAACTGCTTCTTTCCATCAGTATAGATAATGTTAGTCGAGTCAGTTTTCACTGATATCTGTATTTGATATGTCGATAAAGTTTTTCTATATTTTATAGAACACACCTATCCATCTTCTTCACGTCGACGACACGCGTAAATAAATGGCCTTCAGAGAGCCCTTTTTACCTTTGATTTAAATACATTCAGAGCTTTTCAGTTTTTACATCGGATTCCGATAGTTTAGTAGAACAAACTCGCACTTATTTTAAGTAGAGCGATGTATTGCGGCCGCACGATGAGACGCGAAACGATGCCGACGCGAATCCCGTTGGGACGGACACCATTACCGCCCACCGCACCGCGCACGCGTAGAAAAACAGACCTCGACATAAAGATGTCGCGATATGATAACATTGGACGGACAGTAGACAACGCCGCCCTCCTCGCTATCCACGGCGTCTATCTCACTTTCGGATCGGCCGCTTACTGCGAATATCCAATTAGGTTCACACAAATCCCGCTCCGGAATTGTATTGTAGTCATGCGTCCCCCATATTAGCATGCGCCGTGCGAAACGAGCTCAACTTATCCAAGACGCTCGTAAGTGGATTTTCTCTTGAAACGCAGCTCATATTACAAATCTAGGTAATTCGACGTTATGTGCATTTTTAATGTCATATTATATGCCGTTATTGCACTGGGGCTTGTTTGAGAAATGATAAAATTCTGGCTACGGCGGTCGACATAAATTTTTCTCAACTCCGTTAAGTAATTTACACACTCTACGTGCCCTTAGGCCGCTTTAATTGCTCTACGAGTACAACCTCGATCAGATTACACGTTGTTATAAAATATTTTTCCTACCCTAAAATAAAATATTTATAGAGGTATAGCTTGTCTTGTTCGAGACAAATGAGTTTGAAATACTTTGTTGAATAATGACCATGAATAGGTATACCTTTTAAGATAATAGTTCGCCGTATTTCAGAAGCTATGTCAATAACAAAGAAATATTATTGATTACTTTTTGTTACAATATGAGGTTTATTAAATTAAAACAGTTGTTCTACTTTAAAATCAGTTAACAGTAGATTTTCAATACCGGCATTGTACGAATTATGGCGTAAAGAAATAAAATAAAACAAACGCATCTGAGTTTAACGCAGCATAGCTGAACGGTTTTTCAACTGCTTATCAGATTTTTGATTTGCCTTTTTCTTGGCATAGACACTTCCACATTCTTTTGAGTAGAATAAAACTAATCTGTTATTTTTAATGAAGTTAAAGATGTAGTATATAAAATGAAGTTATTAGAATCAATTTATAAGCTCTTATAGGGCCTAGCGTAAAATAAAATACTAAACCGAAAGCCACAGTTATTTTATCGTCGTTAATTTACTTTTAACGATTATACGTATTGTTTTAAAAAGACATACTAGCAAATAGCTGTAGAATTCAAAATTAATTATGATTACTGGAGTGCTAGTTTCAATTACTGTTCAACTTAAAGTAATAGTTTCATTAGTCAAATGTTATGGTTGTGAGGTCCATTTGTTCTACATAACTCAGTTCCTAATTGCACTCGAGAATATCGGTAAAGAATTTCTTTTAAGCGAAACTCATAAAGCAAACTACCTGCGCATACTAGCTGTCAATAAAATTCTTGGGTACTGTACTGGACGTTGTATTTTTCAGATTAATCAGTAATCACAATAGGTAAAGCTGATACAAAGCAAATAAAATTAACTCTTTGAAATCATGTCAATGGAGATACAGCTTAGTGGCTTAATACATTAATAAATACGAGTCCATCAAAGCGAAATAATGAATAGATATGCTGTCAAGCTCCCGTCGTTTTAATTAGCTTTCAAAGTGACGGCGTTGTACTCATCGCAGGTTCTCATTAATCTACTTTCGCATTGTCTTATAAAGATACTCATTTGATCATCTTCATTCAACGAGCAAACAACTTAAGTCTCAAATTAATTGTTATATAATTTATGACTTAATGAACATGTAAAGATTTGTCATTAACCCAATATTCACATTATTTATTGTTATTAGGCTTTTGTGTTGACCATTAGCTTGACTAATAATAAAATTATTTATTGCCAATTAAAAGCCTTTAAGCTAAGCCATAAAGGTAGTGACCGACCGCCTTTTACTTGTTCTATGACTTCCACAATGATTGCTTTCCGACGCATGCCATGTGCCTCGAGGATGATAATGTTCAGACGTTTCCTGTATTACTGGTACCGCATGCTGAACCTCTCTATTCTTAGCGGTCGCTAAATTAACATAAATTCTATTTAGATTTAAATCATTGCTTGATCTGAAGAGAGCAATCAGGAAACAATATGCCGAGTGATTGAATGCATTGGCAATCTCAATGCAGTGTACCTTCGCCATCTAGATTCCGTCTGTGCCCACCTGTTTGCATAACAAGAAATGTCTTATTGATTCGAGCCAAAGACTATTCCTATCGGATCGTATTGCTCATTTCCTTAATATATACCAGAATACTCAAATTGATAAGTAAGCCTACGCGAGCATAAATATTTTAATTATTTGTTTTTTTTTAAAGATGCCTAAAATTTGTAAATGCTTTAAACTTTTCAGATTCTTAATTTATTTCATGCGCATGTCACTGTGGCTGTTTTGAGTTCTTAGGTAGAAAAAGTTTCTGCTGCACTCTGATAGCAGATTCTGCTTTGTACAGTATGTTTGATATATAATCTTCAATCTATGCAGGACAAACTTTAGATATATCTTCGCGTCTTCTTTTAGAAGTTCGAATTTAAAAGTGTCTTTTGTTTTTAGTTTTGATAAAGTAGATCGTCAAAGTAAAAATTATCGAAAAAACCTTACTTTTGCCGGTAATAAGAAGATAATAAAAGGGCGTCAAAAGATATCAGTGGTAAATAAAAAATATTTTGTATTCTTTACTGCAGGTGGTGTAAGTGATAGCGTCAGTTAAACAGACGTCTGACACATGAATAGCGCTGCCACTGTCTTCTCACATTGCGGTGTGGACGGATGTTTCTTTTTTAATTTTAATGTGCTGAATCGCTAAATACCTACGTTAAAATACCTTCGCATTTATTTCACTTAATTAATATTAATAAGCTATTGATAAGACGTGTACTACATTTTAGGGAAATGTAGGCCGCGTCTCGGGGAACGGTAAAAAATAACAGGATGACGTTTACAAACCGGTTCAAGTTTTCGATAACCGCAGAGCGGCTTCCATTCATTTTTTTGGAAAACGTGCAAGCTGTTGCGATCTCAGTTTGAGTATAGCACTAATCTGTTAATTTTGTGTATTTGCGACTTTAATTTACGGTTGTGTATATTTTACTTGACAATATTGTGAAAATAAATATTTCATTTATCTATATTATGGTTTTAATATAAAACCTTATTTCAAGTTGCGAGTCACTAAGCACGCACTACCAGAAAATATAACTGTATATGTGTCTTAAGTTTACACCTCGTTGACTTTAAGGTCATTATTCTTTTGAGTCATTTAAGATAATTTGACACTGCTATTATATCATTGGAGGTTTTTACAATGAGTACTTTAAAAGAAATGCCGTAACTTTTTACACTCATAAAGCTTAACTCTTTTAATAACAGCGGAAAGAAATCGTTTGATGTATTAAGATAATAATATTATTTACTAAATAATTTAACGTTTTCAGTAATGGATGAACAGCTACGGGTCGAAAACGTGTTATTTTCCATACATTTGCCTCAAGTGCTTTCCTTAATAAGCTGTAATGACATGTTATTTAAGAAGATTCACGAATTCCTATATAGCAAAGAGTAAGGTGCACGGGTTACTGACCTCGAGAGCACGCTACACGCTTCTCCCGCTAGCCGCCGCCTGTCCTGTTGAACAAAGAAAGAACTATTGTTAATTACACCTTACACACAGATACTCGTCATCAGTGACCAGTTATAGGATTTAAAATATCGGTTTATTGACTTTAAGAAGAGTAAACTCTACACAGAATACGAGCCAATAGCTCAAAGGTTAGACTGAAATAATTCCTAATATAATATTTATTAATACTAACTTATTTCCCTTTTAAACATGTTTTATTAGTTTTCATAAAAGCACAATATAAAAATAATATAATATATATATATTTTCTGTAATACCTACAACTTCAGGTTTTGGGATATAAAATAAGTTACCCCGTAATAGGTACATTATTTTGATGTATTTTGTTAGTTTTGTAGTTTGTAGTGTGTATTAAAGGTTTTCTTTTATACTTTCTTTAAATATTAAATGCGTGTATTACGCGGATATACCCTGCAAGAGATATTTCTTAAATTGTAGTGGATACCCGATAAAAATCCTTTGGTCATACAGTTAAAAAGAACTACGCACAAACAAACAGACGCGGAGAGTGACTGTTTCATACTATTTATAGATAGAAAAACTCGTGGGTGGTGCAATATTGCATAAGTCGTTGATATGTAACAGATACGCACTGTGAACACGCTCCAACCAGCATTATTACGTTTAATACTGAAGATCAGACGCTGGAACGTAGCGCTCCAGCGATTTACATGTTCCTGCAAGTGCGGTTAATGATATAAAATTAATTGAGTATTTGACTGTTGTCACAATGTGGATGGACACATATCGGAAATAGTAGAGACATGAGGCGAGATTAGAGATTTTGTGAAATCAAATAAATATATTTGCAGTACGTAGTAATGCTTAAAATTTCATTCAAATCTGTGAAGGTGACGTTAAAGGTAATTTAGTATGCCGGTTTAAAGCCATACCGAGAAAAGAATAGACTGATTTACATTTAACTGTATCATTGGACCTGCTCTTTACGTACGACACCTGAATCGAGAAGTTTTAGAAAGGCAACAAAAGTCAAATGATTAAGTAATTTGGTATTCTGTGGCCACTGAATTTATGTGATGCATGCTGACAGGTGTAGATGCTATCGTCAAACATGAACATGAGATTGAGCTTTTTATTAAAGAATTTGATATTGAAATATTATGCTTCACTGAGCACTGGCTCAATTCTCATCAGTTAATTGTACACCTTGACAATTATTCACTGTCAAGTGCGTTCTCAAGAAAGACTGCTATACGTGGGGGATCTTTGATTATAACGCGTAACAATATTAATTACAAAGAGCGAAAAGACATTGTTAGCCTTTCTATAGAACGCACTATTGAGCTGTCTTGTGTTGAGCTGGACCGATATATTGTAGTTTGCGTGTACCGCCCACCCTCGGGCGACTTTGTTGTTTTTGAGGAGGTTATGGAGGATGCCTTAAGGCGGCTATGTAGGTCAACAAAAAAAATAGTGGTCTGTGGAGACTTTAATATTGATATTTTGCTTCACACTCCTTTTACTGGTAGGCTACTTAACTTATTTAAAAGCTTTAATTTAGAGAATATTTTTGATGAACCTACAAGAGTAACTGCAAACTCAGCTACCTGTATTGACAACATTTTTTGTGATTGTAACATTATTGAAAAATCTATTATCACTTATCTCAGATCTGATCATTGCGGTCAAATGATATCTATTCCAAGCAGTGAACAGAATATAACAAAAGTAATAAAATACAGGCCAATTACCACTAAAAAAGTAGAGCATTTCAAACAAAGCATCTCAGCTATGTTGCCGACGCTTGACGTTGCACAGGATGATCCGGATGAAATTTATACAGAGTTTTTTGATTTGTTAAGCTCACAATATAACTCTATCTTTAAGGTGATAGAGAAAAGACTGTCTAAAAATCTTAAGTTTAGTGACTGGGCAACTGCAGGCATCTATAAAAGTAGAAATAAGCTGTTTGACTTGTATGCAGAAAAACAATATAATTATTCCCCCGCGTTTATTGAATATGTAAGAAATTATTCTAAATTGTTTAGAAATGTATGCATGCAAGCAAAGTCACTTCACATAAAACAAAAAATTGTCAATTCTGATAATAAAATTAAAACAGCATGGGACATCATTAGCGATGAAACGAGTAAACATAAGGTGCATAATAATAATAAATTGGAGCTTAAAATAGATAATCATGTAATTAACTCCGATATAGAAATTGTAAATACATTTGAGAACTTTTTCAAAAATATTCCAATTACCACAACCAGTTCTCTGAATTCCTCGCCAGCAGAAGCCTATCGTCTTTTAAGGAGCAATGTCTCTGAGTGCAATAAGTTATTTAGGTTTGAACACGTTACCCCATATGACATAATCAAAACATTTAAATCATTACAAAATAAGAAAACAGCAGATCTATGGGGGATATCAGTTAAAATAATTCATAACATAATTGATATTATTGCGCCGTATCTTGCTCTAATTTTTAATAAATCAATAGATTCTGGATCTTTTCCAGACCTTATGAAATGTAGTAAACTAATACCGCTTTTTAAATCGGGAAGCAAAAGTGACCCGAATAACTACAGGCCTATTTCAATTTTGCCAACTCTCAGCAAGATATTCGAAAAAATAATGCTCAAACAACTGCTTTTACACTTTAATCTAAATAAACTTCTCCACTCTGAGCAGTATGGTTTTACAAAGGGTCGATCAACAACCGATGCAGCCGCAAGGCTGTTACAACACATATTCGATGCATGGGAGAACTCACAGAATGCCATTGGTATTTTCTGTGATTTGTCAAAGGCATTCGACTGCGTTGATCACGAGACTCTTTTGTTTAAACTAAGCCACTATGGCATTAAAGATTGTGCACTCAGTCTCATTGCGTCTTATCTCAGTGACCGAGTCCAAAGAGTATGTGTCAATGATGTAAAATCATCCGGATCAGCCTCAATAATGGGTGTACCCCAGGGTTCTATTCTAGGTCCATTCATGTTTTTAGTCTACATAAATGATTTACCACATTTTGTCCAAAATACTTGCGATATTGTACTATTTGCTGATGATACGTCTTTGATTTTTAAAGTCGATAGGACGAAAGACAATTTTGACGATGTAAATAGTGCATTATCTCAAATTTCTGAATGGTTTACGGTAAATAATCTACTTTTAAATGCTAAAAAAACCAAGTGTGTTGAGTTTTTATTACCTAACACGAGAACGGTCAGTAAGAATTTAAAGATAAATAATGAACCTTTGAAAACTGAGGAATCCACAGTATTCTTGGGATTAACCCTGGACTCAAAGCTACAATGGGGCACCCATATAGCAACGCTTGCTGGCAAACTTAGCTCTGCTGCTTACGCTGTTAGGAAGATTCGACAGTTGACTGACATAGAAACTGCAAAAATTGTTTATTTTGCATATTTCCATAGTATTATGTCATACGGAATCTTACTGTGGGGTAAGGCAGCCGATATTGGAAAAATTTTTGTATTGCAGAAGAGGGCAATCCGCGCAATCTATAATTTGAGACCGCGGGATTCCCTTCGAGAAAGATTTAAAGAAATAGGCATTCTTACAGTAGCTTCACAATATATTTACAACAACATAATATTTGTCAGACAAAACATTTTGAGTTACAAAAAAAAGGGTGATTTATCCCATAGACCAAGTAGAAATCCAAATAAGCTCATGTATCCTGGGCTGCGCCTCAAGAGGGTCCAAAAGTCATTTGTGAGAATGGGCGTGACGTTCTACAATAAAATTCCACAGTCAATCTTAGACTTGCCTCTACACAAGTTTAAGAAATCAATTAAATCCGCTCTCATGGAAAAAGCATATTATACAATCGAAGACTACATAAATGATAAAAAAGCGTGGATATAATTCGCTCCAGTGATTCATGAGACAGTGATAACTATCCTATGTAACATGAATTTATTGTATTCTGTTCTACGGTGTTTCCACTTTATTTGTGTCTCAATCATGTCTCAAAATGAATAGTTTAATATTGATACTCAATTCGATGCCTCAACATGGGTAGCCTGAGTAGTCATGCTCTCTTTAAACATTTCTGTGGTGGTGTCGTGTGATGCGGGTTGTTACGTTCCCTCAAATATGGTTGAGCGAAGCAATGGCTGGATCATGCGTCATGCTCGTGAACGGGTGCCACCAACGGGAATGGGTCTGCTTTTGCCTGCCTGTTTTGACATGTATTGAATTGTATTTATTTGTATTTGTATTGTATTTATTTTTACTTGTATTGTACTCGGGAAAATTAATCGTGGAAGCACTGTATACATAGCATAGTTTCATTAACTATTGTAAAATTTATTTTTTATTTTTGAAAAGAGCAACCGCCGAGTTTCTTGCTGGTTCTTCTCGGCAGGAAAGGCATTCCGAACCAGTGGTAGATTCATTGACGATTCAAAAGTGCTTGTAAAAGTTTATTTGAATAAAAAATATTTCTATTCTATTCTATTCTATTCTAAACAACTTGAGACTCTTCTTGTTATGCTAATCTATCATGAAAATTTGCATTTAAAATTAAAGCTAGATATCGTTTTTATTTTGTTTTTAGTTTTGATAAAGTCCGTGTACAAATATAAACTTGTAAAACAGTACTTGTCTGACTGACGAACATCTCAGAGATTAAGCTGATGGGCCTCAAGATATGTTAAAACCTTAGAAATGTGCCTTGCGTACCCTAAGGAGGAATTTCCTAGAATTCCATCCCTAAAAGTGAAAAAGTGGAGAAACATTTTCTAAAACCTAAATCCTCTTGGATGAACCTGCGTGGTATTGGCTACATGTTATTATCTAGACGTGAATAATATTAGAATATATTTGCTTCTACTTTTAAGCGATCTACCTTTATGTAACCTTATTTTTTTTTTCAACATAACACGTCCAGGCTGAAATAAATTAATAAACCCGAGAGCTCACAACACCACGCATGTAAAAGTATATTCTTGTGGTTTTACTTTTTTTGCGGTTCTCGATCTTACAGGTTTGTTCTTCGGACAATAATCCGTACAATAACCCATTAAGGGGAGGGTAAGGTTAATTCGGTAAAAAAAAAGGCATGTTTTCAAGATTTTTTTTTTGGCAATACAGATGGTGTTAGTTTATTCAGTCGATCCATACATGATAATGTAACATTAGAACAATATTCTCCTAAATTTTCATTGCAAAATATCAAAAATTGAGCGAGTGACAGTGAATTTCCGGAGGCGCCTCGAGAAAAAGTTGTTTTGCGGTGTCCATCATAACTCGCAACCAAATCATCTGAAACAAAAAAATCAAAATGCATTCGTTAAAGGAGATGTTTGTTGAGGTATTCACGAGAGGATTTTTTTTTTCTTCGATTTTTCGATTTTTCGTAGCACTTGGAAGCCAAAAACCAGATTTTCGCTAAAAAAAACGGCTAATCAGCTGTTGTAAAAAAATTGATAATTATTGCAAAAAAAAAAGCTCTCGACAATACCTGGAGAATTATGTGAAGAAACACTGTGCAAAATTTCAAAACGATTGGTCCAGTAGCTTTTTAGTTATGGTGGACACGGACTTCAAAAATGACAAGTCTCAGAAAAACGCTTTAAAGTTCGCGTACTGAAGTATTCAAGATAAAATTCGACAATTTTTTTATACTCACACAGAGTCGTTGATGCCAGGTCCGTCACTTGTTACTGCTCAGCACAGCATACAGCGTTTAACTGATGCATAGATCATGCCTCGAATATACTTGACTTTACCTGAAAAGACCCATTTGGGGCGGGTGGGGCTGTAAAACCTCAGGCTGGCAACGGACGCTGAAATACTCATAACTTCGTCAATTTTGCCCCGATCGACTTGAAATTTTAACACAATCTTCTTGAGATATTATGCATTCAATTAGAAAAATAAATAAAAAATCGAAAAAAATAAATTTTAATACCTTACCCCCCCCTTAATCCTTTCTCCTCGCACAACTTATTAACCCTTACATTAAGTGTGACAGCTTAAAGCAGAAACATTCTTGACAATTAATAAAATATAAACAAACGAAAACCTATTTTGTATCGTCAAGCTATATTGACAGCGCATCTCCTAATTAAAAGTTACGCTTATCATCCACCGCTCAACTTCCTCAATCTTTTTCATTAATCAAATCACGTCAAGTAAAGCTATTGCTAGTGCATCGCTATCCCACGTTCACTGAATGATTAGTAAAAAAAGATACTGGTTAGAAATGTAGGAATATATAATAAGCACTCCTCTATGTGGCTACTGAACCTTGAAATACGACGAATCCCATAGAAGTTTACACAATCACAAATATGTGTTAAGTCATTTTTTCAATTTCGTATTACAGATGATGTATCCGATGTGTAAAGCTTTGATATTCCTTGCCTAATGCCTGTCGTCCACTCCTCTGTACACTGGTTAAGGAGGTTTTCACTACATAATATTGATATTATTGCTAAAAGGGTAATTTGTAAAGCTTTGTCAGATGAAGTTAATTTGGTAGGTAGGTACTTTGTTGGTAAAGGTACATCATAAAATATACATTTTTTTCTCCAAGAATAAATATTTCGCCTGTTCTATTTCTAAGGTACGTTCTTCGCCCCTACTATTTGACGTGTAAATTGCGACGTTTACGCACTGAAGGTGTAAGAATTATCCGGCTCGCATTAGAGCCATTCCACACGGCGTGCGGTGTCTTTGCGGCTTTACGCCACCACAACATCGTCCTATATGGAGAAATCTATGGTTTGCCATACAGCATACAGTACTCAGACGCATTGCGGCGTCACTGCGAGGCTTCTTATAAAAACACCGTATACGGTACACTCCTAAGTGTGGCATTATCATTGTCTCGACCGATAGACGTCTTCTGCTGGACATTTATGTCTCGCAATGATCGCTACAGAACACGTTCCTCTGCCGCCTGCATACCTTGATTACATCTGATACCTTGGGATCGCATTGGTTCTTCGAGCCGTACGCCGTGGAAAACCACTGAGCTGCAGCGCTGCACTGTGCCGTATAGCATCGCTCTTAGCACGTATCACCGCCGAGCGTCTCGACTACCTTTTTATTTCGTGTCCGACACCTGCGCGCGATTCGGTCACGCCACCCGCACCCCATCCGTCACTGTCACGCCGATGCCCGGCAATATTCTCACGTGAGCAACACTAGGAAGTGTTTTTATCGCCATTACGTTAAGAAGCCATTACCGAAGACGCCTCTCATCGGCCCTTCGTATGTTCGCAATGTTTTAAAGTAGTTTAATCTCGGGCTGTAAATTCGCATTAGATAACGGCTGCTCAACTAAAACATGCGTGCTCAGCTTGATTCGTACTTTATCTCGTTGCTATCCAACGTAATTTCACTATCTCTAACTTATAACAGTTTGTATTTTGATCATGTATGTACTGTGTCAGTATTTCCTTTACGTAGTCCTGTTAGAGGCAGGCCGGTCGATAACCTGTAAATATTGACTCATTTGGAAGTATGTGCCTAGGTGCCTATGTTAACAAAACGGAAATCTTTCGTGTCTGTCACTACTATTAAAAAGTTGTGAGTATTTCTGTACATAATATTTTGAAAAGTATCAGTATTTTTGTGAATCCAAAGTTTTGAGTCTCTTATCCTTATATAGGTATTATTTAGGTTTACAATAGGAAAACTGATATTGCCTTTATCTTCCATTTGCCTATAAACGATTTCCTAAAGACCTGCTCTGCCCCACGCGCTACAGGCTTATCACATTTCTATCATAGACATGTACGTCCCATTTACTACCGGTGACATGTTGAAAACCACATAAATACTGCTATGTTTCATGTCACTGCTACAACGTAAGCTATGGAAATATCGATTGAAAGCCCGTTCTAAACAATAGAGAAATAAACCATCTGGAAGTTCCCACCTCCACCTAAATTCTGATTATAAAATTAATCCCTGCATTAACTTTGTATCTTTCAGAATATTACTATTGCATGTAAAATCTTAATAAATACTATCGAGGTGACTCTACATTTACAGTTTACTCGTTTAATAAAGATTCAAAAAAGATGGTGCTGGAAATAATTTGATTAAATTTTGTGGACCGAGGCGCGGTTTTGTATTCTTTTTAAAGAACGTCCAAGCGCGTAATGCGATTTATCTTGGGTAATGGTGTACTAAAATATATTTTGGAATGATTTGACTAAAATGTTTCGAAATAAATTTTATTCTTTACTTTACATCTTTGCAAGAAAGCCGCTGATCTCTAATATGGAAATAATAATTGTGAAATGCTGCCTAAGCCTGCCTGGATTCAGAAATGGTTGTTTAGCAGCAACTAAATCATCACCAATCAAGCTAGAAGGCTTCCAGCATTGTAAGTTGCATATGTGCAAAAGATGCATTGTTAAACCTCGAACCTGATAGTTCAAATTCCAGTCATTGCACTATTTTCACTCATATTTCTAGCACGAGTTGTACTCTATGTTGCCGAAGAAAGAATAATTCATGTTTGGCATAAATAATAAATATGCTCATAGTTTACATTTGTTCGAAACTGCCTACATCTGAATATTTATATACTCGTATGCAGATGTAGGCAGGCAGGCAGGAAAAGATGATTGACTGACTGACTGATCCATCAACGCACAGCTCAAACCACCGGACGGATTAGGCTAAGGCATAAAAATAGCAATTATGACGTAGGCAACCGCTAAGAAAGGATTTTTGCAAATTCAACCCCTATGGGGATAAAACAGGGATTTAAAAAAATCGAACTAAACATTAGCGAACCCGCGGGCAGAAGGTAGTTCATTATAAATTCCTTTTTACAGAATTTAGAGACATTCACAACTTCGGCAGTAGTATGCGCCTAAACCATGTACCGCTACCCTTTAAGCATGATATTATTGTACCTTCGCCACAACGGAAAATGTCTGTCCATATTATCTCCTACCGCATAACCTATTGTACGCCGCAACTTCCGGCGCTAACCACAACAATCAAAAACGGAATAATCTTAAAAAAGAAGGTTAAAATCAGTACGAACACCGACTCGTACTTTGACGAAAACAAAAAAAAAACTTGTGAATATTTGTTATTTCGAATTTTTTTAATGCTTACATACCATGTCTTGCATTCATAATAATGTCATCACTAATTCATAAGTAGATTTTGTAGATATTCAGCACTATTGACAAATTCCCCCGTGTCAGTTGCTGACGGATTTGCGACGAATTGTCTTTGTATGTAAATGTTAGTTTATTAGTAGTTAGTATTAATTTTTTAAGCGTATTAACAATTTTTCCTTGATTTTCATTAATTGATATTTAAATAAGAAATGACTCTGTCGACTCGTGGCCTGTTAGGAATAATATCCAATGAAGATCATCTTTTATCCACCTAAAAGCGAACCGTTTCTCCGTTCTTTTATTTGTGGTCCTAAGGTGACAACCATTATAATACTGAGTGAATATGGAAGCATACAAAGACGGCATTGTGCTCTTAATGAATATTTATGAGCAAGTGCCTGTTTTCTACACACGTGGAATGATGGATACGCACGATGCTGTCGACCTAATTTGATATTAAGTAGGTGTTAATTTGTTTTAGTATAATTAGACTTCCTGTTTCTTTTTCTTCTTCTTCAACCGATAGAATAATGTACATAGGTCTCTTGAAGGGATTGCCTCGCGCCTTCGCCTTGAGCCACAAGTATCCAGCTACTCAGCTACTCCCTGCGACTTGTCTCATATCGTCAGTCCACCTTGTCGAGGGGGCTTTCCGTTGTGAGATCGTCATTTCAGCATCTTGGGAACCCAACGACTATGGAATTATCGGCCACTTCAACTTAGGGTCTCGATATACTATGTATCGGTAACTCAAATTCTCTTACGGATCTTCCACCCAACGAATCCAACGATACTCCGAGTATAACTCTCTTCACCACCCGCGTAGTGTCTTGATGCCTTATTATGAGAGCTATAGTTTGCGACATACACAGTACGAAAACTTTGATTTTCCGGTAGTGAGGGATTTTCCATAAACAGCTAACTCCTGCTACCTGGCTTCTACATAATAATATGTTTAAATCGCTACTTATTTGATGAAAATGCAAGTTTAGGTATATTAAAATAAGTCCAACGAGACGCCTCTTTAAGGGAATTCTGGTTAACGTTATATAACGATAAATACTAGTACGATAGTAATCCTACTTTCTCTTAACTAGTTTCTTAAGGCCACTTCAAGAAAGTAAAACCCCGCTATGTTGGCGCTAGATGGCTCGCCCCGTGTCCTGTTGACATACAAATTGCTATGATAAATTATTCTGGGATGCTGAACCATTCTTTTATATTTTGTTTCTGTAATCTTAACGTCAGCCACCATTAACGTTAGTTAATAGGATACACACTTAAATTATTTCAAAAAAATTTATGAATGACTATAAATAAATGAAAGTAACAGAAAAGTTGCACCAGGAAAAATGTGTATAATATACCTAGTTCAAAATGGACTTGGAAAAGATTACCAACTTGTTATTTGCGACCCAAAACCATGTCATGTATTAGGTAGATTGTGAAAGCAACGAACAGCAGAAATAACTTGGTTATACAGAGTTTTTATTTCCGCCACATCACGTTCACAATGTAAGCATGTTTTCTTTTTGGACCGCAAATGAAGTTGATAAGTATTTCTTCGTTAATTTTGAACAAGGTATAGTAATAATTTTTTTATTTATTAAAATTCTTTATCTGAATACCACGGTGTAAAGGGCAAGAATTCTTATCCAGTATTTACGAAGAAGGCATAGCGACCTCAATAGTTTGTTCGCGATATGTGGAACGCGGGAACCGTAAGTACGGCTGCGGCTACTACTTATCTTTTCTGTTCTGGCCCTGCCCTTTACCCTCGCTGTGCTTTCATTGGTAACTATTAGTGTTCTCGCTAAACTATCAAGTTATAACTCTTACTGACTTTCTACTGCCGATAATGAAATGGAAACGAAATTTTAATTGTAAAGTAAATGTTAGCCCAATAAGCATATTAACTGCATTTCCTACAATACCATAAAGTAGTTATTTATTTATTTATTCAAACAACTTTACTGCATAATATATCCATATATCCATAGATAAGAGTGATCTCTGCCAGACAACCTATCCAGAAGAACTTGACAATAAATACGTAGAATTTTATATTATTATTGTTATATAATTATACAAATACTATATTATAAATACATATTAGTAATTATTTTATAGAATATTAATTTCGAAGATATTTAATCTCTTTTTTTTTTTGCAAAAGATGAGCTTTTTCAGTTGAACTTATAAAACTTTAAAATAACATGTTTGAGGTGATATTTTATACTTTTAAACGTTTTTCATTTATTTTATTTCAAAATGTAAAAACTGCAAGACGAAAGGTACCTACAACCGCAACATAAAATCTGCTAACACGTATTCCCTTTGACCGTGTACAAGTTTGACACACTTTTGGGATGTTCCGCTTAAGACTACGTCGACGACATCACGTTTCCCATGTTAGGAGTTGTTTATTGAAGTCATGATGTGACCTCAACATTGTGTTTTACGATTGTCTCGTCAATGGTCCGAGTACTGACATTTCAATAGAGAGGGTGAGCATAGGTCACAGCGTGAGGCAAAGCACGACATGAGAAGCTGAGTCGCCAGCAGTCTTGACAACGCCACTACTAACACTATCGCTATCAGGCCTGAGTTATGTTCCAAACATTATTATAGGTACCTTACAGCCGAAGCCCTCTCAGCAAGAGTTACCTGACCACAAGTAGCTTTCCCATATCGATTAGTTTCACATGTAACATTTGAGAACGGCAGTATTTCACGTCATGAACACTAAAACGGACGATTAGCTATATTTAACTCATTCCTATGCCCGTTTACATTTCTAGAATTGCTAGCGGAAGCTTATCGGCGTTGGTGTTGAGTTGAATTTGCATCTAGGATTTTCTAGTCGTTACTTGGATGGTAG
This sequence comes from Hipparchia sbordonii, assembly GCA_038048805.1. Lineage (NCBI taxonomy): Eukaryota > Metazoa > Arthropoda > Insecta > Lepidoptera > Nymphalidae > Hipparchia > Hipparchia sbordonii. Next base: position 7,983,189 of record CM076106.1, on the reverse strand, counting down.
GTACTCACGATTTAACGCTGGTATTAATGCATTATTCAGAGAGCTTTTCATTAGACTGTCGCTATCGGTGCGGGGGATCGCGCTCTCGTTAAAATGTACGGATGGCATGACGACTGCTCGTATTGGGCTCACTGGCTCGCGAGCATATAACCCTAAAATTAAAATTCTTGTCTCCTATTTGCATATTGCATTACCACGTGTTTTACTGCCGTTCTTCGCAAGTGCCAACCTACCTCAATATTTTATGCTCTGCGCTTTCCAAAGTGCTTTGTTTTCTAATAGCAACGCTTCTACTGTTAAGCCATAAATTTTAAGAGGCAATAAAACAATGTTCGCCCTAATATCTAACCATATCATTAGCAAGTCAAATTAATGTTTGGAACGTCTTGCGTTAATCACTTTGAATAAAGCTAATAAAGACAGTACCTACGCTTAACATTCACAATTGTCTTGCAAGTGTTAACTCCGGAAACTATACAGGTTTTACTTTTATATTAATTCATATAAAATTAGCTATCTATGCACTATCGCTTTCTATCGCAAATGCGACCTCTTATAGTAAATACTATAAGAGGTCCATGGAGGATCTCTTACATCAACAGTAATTGATAAAATAGAAGACAAATTAATATTTTTGGTTTTAGAGCTGTACGTATACGTATATTTGCGACATAATATCGTCGTTTTTAGGGGAACGTTATTATCTAAGTAAAGAAGTACAAGGTTTGTACCTTGTTTGCAGTGAACCAGTTCAAGAAACTTGTGCGGTACGGTCAGAAGACTGGACAGGTTTATCAACACAGGCGACCTCGCGGATACGGTTTACTTTCTACATTAATGAGTACGCACATCCCGTTCATACTGGCCTAATTTAAAAGTTCGCATCCATTTTGAAACTCTGGATTTGTCGGAAAGTTTTAGTTCTTTTGTGTATTTTATCTTTCAGGCTTAATTTATTTAAGTTATTTAGATGCTCTAAGCTTTTAGGATATCTTCATTTTAATATTATCGCAAGATGTTGAACCTTACTGTTTTATGGATGCATTGAAATAAAACATTTAAATAAAATGTAAAATGGTAGATTTAAACTTCATTTAAATTAATAGTATGTTATATGACTCGATCAGAATAAATTATAAACTGCACCCGTTTCATCGTACCCGTCAAGACGAGGGGGCGTATGTTTAAATTATTTATTGAACACATTTCTAATTAATGGAAAGACTCCTATTAATGTAATGGTTCAAGCCCGTGGGCTAGATCGGTCGCAGGACTTAGGCACGCATGTGTTCCTATCTTGATTCAAAACGACATTCACTTAAAATGTATAAACCCACGCCCTTAAAGCCCTCATGTCTTCTATTGACTATACTCTATGCATTTCATTATCGTAAATACACGCATTAAGACGTTAATATCTTTCGGCAATGACTATTGAAGATCATAATTCGGCATTAGACTATAAAATGCTATTGCACTGTCACGGCACAAATTGAACGATACATCGTTTTTATTTATGGCACGCTATTGACGGTTTTCTCTGATATTTTACTTACTAAGCTCAGTCGTACAAGTCCGTTGGATAATCCGGATGAATAGCGATCGATATTTTCACACAGTTCACTGATCTTAGTGCACTGCGACACTAATGTAAACAATGAGTTACACTGACCGGGTTAGCCTTGAATGGCAAATGTGCGTTGAGTTTCGCCGAGGAAAAATATGCCATTGATGCAAGCGGCGTGCGTGCGCTGGATAACGGTCATACAAACCGAATAAGTGGTTTAACATCGTACGTGGAATGATAATGTTTAGTCTAGTTGACACGCGATTCTCCGGACGTTTTACAATCTGACGCATTTCATGGCCCCACTTTCTAACCTTATGTCTTTGCATCGCAAGTAAAAGTTACTGGTCGGCTTTAACATTCATATTATGTTCTCAATTTACAAAATTTAGTAGGCAAAAGTGATTTTCAAAGATAAATTATATTTCAAACTACCACTAACTCTAACTTTGTGAATCGTAAAGCTTTGAAATAGTTAACGATTTTCCTACCTCAATTCTTGATTGCTTCTCTTAGTTAAAGTTTTTATTCTCTTGTCAATGGGAAATCATGAATATTGTTATGTTCAAAGATGATATTACAGAAAAGCCAGGTCTCCTGTTTCTACAAAGGCGCCGACTAAAAAAAAGACAACAGTTGTTAGGAACAGAAAATCACGCTGCAAGCCTTCGCGACCAAGCAATATCTCGACTCTCTTCCAACATTGTGATTACAATCACGTAAAATACATTTATACAGGAAGTACTTAATTCTCCGACTTGCCCTTCGTGTTACTCTAAAAACTTGTATTCTTGCATCGGTATGAGGAAAGTGCACCCACCAGTTACCGAGATCGATCCTGTCTTATAATGAAACGAGGAAAGGTTGGTTCTAGTAAAGTCCATGTTTATATATTGTGTGGATTTGAAGTTCCCTTTCGAGATATGTCAGTTGCATTCGCCGTTGCAACTAAGACTTAGGCACTCTTCCTTTCTACCTCGCGAGTGGTTACGATACTTAACTCTTAATAACAGATAAACAAAGGTATCCATCCCAATATTATAAATTCAAAAGTAACTTTGGCCGTTTATTACCTTTTCACCTCTGAACTGACAAAATTTAGCACAAAGATAAAAGTAGATACGTAGTTTGATTTCAAAAAATTGGGATAGGACTTACCCAAAAAATTAAAGAGTTCTCCAGGAATTTTTAAAAACCTTAATCGACGCAGACGAATTCCCGGGTATCAGCTTGTAGGTACTTTTCAATAAACTAAAAAACTTACTCTTCAAGAAAGTACTTTTATCATAATACAAAAAAAAAGTACATGAAAATCTAATAGAGTTTGTAGCAAGTGGATTATTTTTGTAATTTTTTTAGTTTCTTCAACGTGTAGCCGCCTGTGTGATGTTCGTGAGCGTAGCCAGTGTAACCTCGTATTACAATAATAACTATGAAGTTGCCTTTAGCCATTATTCGTGCACTTTTCTATTGCACTTAGCTACAGAACATCTACTCAAATACATTATAATGGAAGTGTCAGTGCATGATTTTGAAGTCTTTGAAAAGACTGAACAAATTTTTATGGGACATTGCAAAGTCAACAATCCCACTGTAATTGTAGCTACAGGAAAAAAGTTATTTCGATTGATCGTAGTCTCAGGTAGGTGTAATATAGGTTTACTCTATGTTTATTTTTTAAATAACATTAATATTGGTTGGCAATTATATTGGTAAAGAATTTTAAATAACATTCATATTTGTAAAGAATTATAAATAATAAAATATTTTAATTAATTATTAATTAAACGTTCATTATTATTTTAATTATTAATTAAACGTTAATTATTGTTTGTAGTTATTAGTTAAATACAAACATATGGCTTCAATGCTGATTGACCTATGTACAGCTATCAATATGTCTCAAATTGCGAGAACGAATCTCCGCATTCCACTGAGCCTGAAATGTAGACCGCACTCTCACTCCTCTCAGACTCAAGACAGAGTTAAAACGAGACAGATGTTTGTCAGACCATATTTGTGTCTCGTTTTAACCTCTATCTTGAGTCAGAGCACGCTCTATAGATCTCAGCATAAGATCCTATGATGTTAAAGAAAATCCACAAATTCGGTAAGCCGGCCAGTGCGGGCCAATCTTCCACATTCGCCGAGCGTCTTGTGGCAATGCACGAGAAGTGTACGAGACTCTGCACAAATGGAAACAAATGATATCGTGATGCAATGCCTATTACAGTAGGTTACAACAATTATGCTCTGCATAATTAATGAGAATGCATTGAACTCGTGGTAATAGTTGCAAGTGATGTAGCGGTGCGTGATATTAGCTAGGTGGATGCTAGAACATGCGGCAACCATGAATCATTCGTTAAATCAAAGATTATTATTCTTATCTTGTGATAACATAGATCTTCTAAGGCCATATACAAATCTAACTAACAGAAAAAAGGCATATGGGATTCCGTACGGATTTATAGCGCCTAAATATTATAAATTTATAATACACCTCTAATTTGTTGAAAGCTCTATTTTTATTGAGAACGGCTTTGAATGTAGGTATGCCACGGCAATGACTTTGGATATGAAATCGAGTATCTTTTGCATGGATCTAGTTGAGGAGCTGGATAGTGTCATAGGCCACTTTTTATTTCTGAAGATCAAAGAATTCCCACGGGATTTCAAAAACTAAATCCACGCGAACGAAGTCGGAGGCAACAGCCAGTGTGATAAATTCATTCTTATTCTTAAAGTTATGAAGATACATTAAATAATGCACAATCTGTGCTCACTCATTATTGTTACGTCAGTTCCTGTGTAAGAAACGTACCTACATACTCACAAATCACTCATGTCCGCAAATGCATTACAAGCCGAAGACGACTCGTCCTTCACGCGGACGGTTCCTGCTTGTACGTGAACCGTATTTATTGTAATTACCTCCCGGTCGCTGACTGCATCGCATCGATGAGGTGACTGAGCCAGACAAGTCGCTCGCACTCGTAATGCTTTTTTTTACATTCAATTATGCTTAGACGCACTTCGTATCGATGCATTTGATTGTTGTACGTGATTTGATTTTTATGTTTCACGGTATAGGGAGCGGCTGGCTCGGACTGTGCCTCTATTTTATGTATTTTAGGCTTATTCTAACTATGACTATTCCCAGTGATGTCTTATGGATCCGATACATGATCGCTTTTGTGGGTCTTGTAAAGTAGCCCAAGGTCACTGAGCGGGCGGTGGATAGTTATGCTTAGAATATCAGAAATTGAAAGACACCCCTACTAGGTGGACAGACGCTCTTAAGTGAGTCTCTGTCAGTCGCTGGGTACAAGCGGCGCATGACTGTTGGTGTGGCGATCCTCTCTAGAGACCCATGTCCAGCCGTGGACGTGTATCGGTTGAAATAATGTTAATGTTAAGTTAATGATGGTAACCTCAATAAAGCAACAGTCATTTAACTCAACAGTAAATATACCTAAATCGGACAAGATTCCAAAAAGAGAGAGAGAGAGGTTTGAAATTCTGCCATTAAAGTATAAATTGCCGCAAGTAATAAAATCCTATCCTAGCCAAACAGGCGATCTACCAGATTGGCTTCAGATGTAATTAAATTCGACATAAAACAGAATCCTCAAATTGCAATCTCTCAATATTTAATTGAGTATTTCCGAAAACATAAATCTTCGCAGCTCGCAGCTATCTAACTTTATATCAATTCATCAATTACCCAGTAAAGAAAACGGCACTTAAGCCTTAAACACGCGAACAGCAGTAAAATATTATTATAGACTAAGCTAAAGCTATTTGCGCTACCAGCGCTATCTAAATGCATTGATTTTAGTGGCACGCTAATAGTTTTTCGATTAACCCTTACGATTAGTGAGTAAATCCGTTTGGTCCAGTGGCAGTATCGCGCGAGGAATCGTAACTTCTTCCCACATAATTGGCGTGTGGGCTGGCGTTATCCCGATCGCCGCCCACCGACGTGGCGACGACTCTCGATTAGATAGATAGGCCCAGCCCGCGACCTGTTGACACCTCCCAACGCACTATCTAAATCATCTGAACTCACCGCAAGCACGTTATTGTGCTAATAACCACCACTATTACTGTCACCCCGATATAACTAATCGGGCGGCATATAAAAAAAATTAGCACCTTGATGAAAATAATATAGTCCAGTAGAAGCTGCATTATATTTGAATATATAGTTTCTAGATACATTCTCAAACGTTTTATCGCTATTAACGCATTTTTATCTTGAAGTATTTTACTAAAAAGACTCTCCCTATTAAGTATTTGCTGCTTTTTGTCCATTTAACAGTTATTAATTCTTGGCATTAGTCAATAGTCACGCACGGCAAACGTCCGTAGATTATTATCATCAGCAAGAGAGGTAATAGGTAGGTGCCCTTGATGGCCCCTGCGGATTGAACACGTCCTCTAGACAACATCTGAGGATAACTGCAGTTCATTAGTGATGAGAAATAGCACTAGCTTGTTACGCAAAATGAGGCGCGGGTTCCTCATTAATTGCGTATTGTTCTCACAGCGCGCACTGATCGTCTCGCATCTCAGATAGTATCGTTCTTGGGTGCAATCTCAGAAAGTACTTATTTCCGCCCCATGTGACTAGGCGCTTATATGAACTTGTATACCCACAGCTAAATTAATCGAAAACATTGATGATAGCCTGCCAGCCGCGTTTATATGCCGCCAGGATAAACACAGATAATAATCTTTGAGGTCGTTAAGTTGATTCGAGATTCCGGCTAGTAGGTACTCTCGTTGAAATATTTTATATCGGTTCCAATTTCCGTTTCTAATGAATCTCCATTTTATATTTACGTCTTTTAATTCTTTTTCAAACCGAAGCAAATATAGAAAGATTAAGAATATAAGTACTATGCATATTTCAGCCGTAACTACCAAAGAAACTATTGTGATTTGTGTTCCCTTTAAGAATTGTGTAATCCGTTCATTCTAAGAACTTCTCAGTAATTTAGTCTGTGGGGGGCCTCTCAAACCATTTCAGAAATTACTCTAGTCTTACACTTTCTCGTTAGTGCAGCTAACGCCTTAAGGTCTGTAGCTAAACCTCGTAAATATTCAATATTATATTTGTTGAAAATGTTAAACACATACATTACCTTATACTCGGCAAGCTATTGTGTTGAGTTAGATAATATTATGAAATTTTCAGATACTGTAAAATCTTTAAATAATAAATAAAGGGTCTACCTTTAAAATTTAAAAAATATTTATGACCTTATACAAATACCTATTGTAAACGAGTGAACCGGGAAGAATATCTGTCCTTTTCATGAATGAACCACTGAATTCATTTACACTAATTTAAGTAAGGCAGCTTGCATCCGAAAGAGGGATATAGGACTCTTTTATCCCGGAATTTCAAAAAGTTTTCACTAAGATTTAAGAAAAAACAAAATCTGCAAAATATACGAAGATGTTTCTCAAACATCAGCTAATTTTCTAGTAAAAATGGCTGACTAAGGAGTCGTAATTTATGTAAACTTTTCACTAAGCGATAAAAGTAATGAATTTAAACGCTAAGTTCTAACCACAACATTTTGCTGAAAGCTGAAAGTGTGAGCGTACTGTGCGAAGTCCGCGTTGCACAGTGCAGAGCAGATTTTGTAATGCATGAACATGCATGGAGCTGCATACTATGCTACCGCGCAAACATGTGCTATGCAGACATGTGTTGAGGCTGCTCCACGTCAGATTGTAGCGACAACCATGTGACAACGCAGATTTCTGAGCGCTTTCATTTGTTTTCACCATGATTTTTAAGCTCGTTCTAAATGGCATCAATGACATGGCTAATATAATTATGTTGATAGAATCGTTCGAACAATATGAGCACCAATGAGATAGTGAAATGAGAATACTGTCTATTCTTTGTACTACGCGAATCGATGTACCCGTGTTACATAGCTGCGTTGCAGTATACGCTGGTTGCCTATGTCTGCCTCGAATGCACTGCCTGTGCTGCGCGGATTGCGCCACCTGCGTCATTAACTTACGCTCGAGCTAACAACATTTGTCAAGACTCGGGTGGGGCTTTCAGATGCGATATATACGCTCCCGACGGCGAAGCTGCGTTTAATGTTCTGATAAGCCTAAGCATTTGTGAGATACTCGATAGAATAGACTGCACCTGTTTTTGAATCGATATGTACCTAGTGTATTTATGTTTTAGCATATTTTGCGTTTGCTATTACCTTCCAGTAAAATGCCGTTTCTATATGTGTAATACTGCAAAGCGAAATAGCGGCCCGCTCTGCAAATGGCATTCCACATTTGTACCACACCAAATACGCGAGGTGCGTGGTGCATATTTGGGTCACATGCTGACTCTCCGTAATTGAAGTGTGAAGTCTATAGCAAAGTTTCACCGCAAGTAATCTTAGGGTACATAAGAAGCTCCTGACTAATTTACAGATCGTGCGTTTCGGGCTGCGGTCACGGGCTGCCGCAACCGAATTCCGCTACAGTCCGTGCAATAACCCTACGCCTACTTCTTTCCAAAATTACGAAGTTAACGAACAAAACCGTTTCGAGGTCATTGTACATACGATTCGCACCACAGTCACGGGCACAGCCACACACCTAATTTACTTAACTTACCTACTAATAACAGTAGCTATTTTTCGTCTGTTATTCCTTGAATTTTGGAATTGCTCTCATTCAGTCAAAAAAAAAAAAAAGATTTTTTGATTATGATCAATTAATTAATTATCTTTTTAATAAACTGAAACGAACCGAATAATTAAACGAACGATGTCGCGTTCATCAACTATTCATTGATAAAATGGAAAAGTACGTATTTAAATTCTTACTCCGACTGATGCTAATTACGAAGTAAAGATATTTCATTTATTTGTGGTCATTAGATCAGTGAATTTACGTTAAAATAATTGAATACTCATTCCTAGAGTGCATACAAAGCCGAACGTGCTGCGCAACCTTTAATTACTTGAATGTCAGTAATCTTCGTTGTAAGTTTCAAATTGATTGCCTATTCAATGACGCTCCAACTAATAATGTACTTTTATTAGTCTTTAGTGTGCATTATCAAGAATGCAGTAGTTCATTAAATTATATAGATTTAAATGAAAATATAGAACTGTCTCCGATCGACCTGTCGGAGGAAAAAGGGAACAACAAAAAATGAAAAATATATGCAAAACAGAACACTGCACCACTTATTAGTTACACATAGATAATACACGATACGCGTTACACGATATTTTATCATTGCTGAAAATTTTGACTTTAATATATCTGCGTAATTTTTTGATGGATTGCAAAAATGGTTGCCAATTTTTGAACTTTATTTTATTGTTATATACCTACTTCAGCATTATAATCTTTAAAAGAGCAGAGTTTTTAATTAAGACGACACTGATCTTTGAAGTAATTACATGCAGAGATTTAATTATTTATTGTTGCCGGGAGATATTTCTCATGTGATTGACTGGCATCGGGAAGACGTGACAATGCAGATATCAATAGATCGTTAGCGATCATCTGTTTTCACTTACGGTGCCTGTTTTTCGCCGGGAATGCGATCGCGACCGCGTTCGGCGCGCATTGTGCTCGTCGACTTGTGCACAGCACACACAGGTTGCATAATGCGTTAGCCGTGGGAGCGAGCATACAGCCGAGCCGTTATGCGACGCACGCCACTGGTACCGTTCCATTAGTGATTTTATTAGACGATTCGCGTGTATCGCTCGCAATCAATTTAAGCGACCGCTCCACTTCCAGCGTATTACAGACTACAAACGCTTTAAGCCTCCTACATCATTTAAACTCACACGCTTTTCCGATTTACGACATAATGTGCGCCTTTGCAAATATAATTTAGTTCAACCGATCGCTATCTAGGACAAAGATAACAATATACCACTAATTTCATGGATTTCATCGCGCGCCTTTTGAAATCGATACCGAGTACGTGATTTTGCACTATTTTGTACACAAGAATTCAAAATTTGCCACGGTTTGCGAGTGACCAATTAAGTTATTAATGTCCTTTGTTGCGCAGTATTCATTAAATTTTAGTGGTTTTACTTTCTTTTCACGATTTTAGAAAGTAATTTCACTTGCACGTTTCCGTTTATCGGTCATTCGGTTTGTGCGGTAAATTAATATTCGCGAACATTTATCCAATTTATATTTTTCGACACAAACGTCAGCATGCTGAGAGATGGACAATGATGTGCTAGAAATTTTTTTAGGAGGGATTAAGTGTTACAGCGCGTCGGTGAAATATTGTATACATCACTACTCCGGTGCAACATAAATGTCACATCACTATTTTTACACTTTCTTGTTCTGTTGTCTTTGGCGGAATAAAGAGGACTAATGGCTGTTCGTGAACAGCCATTAGTCCTCGTTCGTCATCCACAGTTTTATTAAAAACCAATTACCAAATGTGAAGCAAATAACAAATATTACTAAGAAACTCTCATATATTCGTGCGTGAACATTAAGACCGAAATGAAATAATTTGCCAAAAAACTAAAGTAAACGACGTAGCTGTCAAGACTAGAACGTTGAAGTAGCTGTGGCTTGTTCACATTTGTCGAAGGACCGATGACCGTTGGAGTCATAAGGTTCCCGAATAGAGATCGCGTCTCGGCGCCCTACAGCTAGATGGAACAATGTCTTCCTGAAAGTTGCAGGCATCGATTGGATGCGAAAGACTGAGGATAGGCATCGTTGGCGCTACCTAAAATCGGCCTATGTTAATTTTAACTGACAAAGATGATGATGGCACAAACATGAAAATGAAATTAAGCCAGAACAAAAACTACTGTGTTTAAAAATACACTATGGGTATTCGTCATAGGTTTAATGGTGCCTTGTTACGGCGTGGCCAAAATTTCCAAGTTAATATGTTGTTTTGTTAATATTTGGACATAGTAACCGTGTTAACGATGACTCAGTGTAACCACACCCACACTATCCTTTTTTTAGAAGATTTTCTACATTCTCATCTTACTTTATACGGTCTCAAGTGGCACTTTTTGCTTAAAAAGATTTGTGCAAAAAAACTAGAACGACATACGGTTAAATATGAGTGTGTTAGGTGAAGGTCTACTTTATTGATTGTTTATTTAGCACAATTTCTCGGCAGCCATTTTTTTACGATGGGTTTGTAAATGTCTTGATCACAGCCGCAGGTTCAATGTTCTTCAACCCCGATTAGGACGTCTAACAATGTTATGATCCAATTCAATATTATGATCTATTTTCTTCAAAATTATTATCTTTAATTCTTGTTTTCGATTAAGCCAAAGTTACGAAAATAGTTATTACTTTATTAATGCAAATTACACATTCTTAAGTTTGGCATCATTTTTCTGCCCCAATTTTGTAACCTCTTTGATGCCCTGGCTTTACAATCTCAGGTCTTAATATTTCTATGAACTGATTGATATCCTTGAAACTTCTAAGAAGATGTTTATGAATGTAATATATAAAGAAACACTGACAACGTGAATTTATTTTTGTCTTATTTACTTAACATTTACAAACTGCAAAATGTTCATAATGTTAGTCTTGTTCTCTTGAAATACTTTTGAAGTGTAGGTATATTTTATTAATCTTTACGATGACACTAATAGCACTAATACAAGTCTCGCATAGGCTCCTATTGTGCGTGCACCTGCCGAACGAAATACTACAAGTTGGATTCTTGAGACTGGTTAAGTGCGTCGTATGAGAACACACACTTGACCGCTTTACCACTGTCTGGCTCGGCAGCATTATTATCCACGAGTACTTATTCGTAAGTCGTACCTACTTATATTTGTGTCAAAAATTACTGACTAACTAAAAAAATGGTCCAATTGCTAGAGTTAGTGAGTAGAAATCGCTCTATTTGAACGCATAAACACTCAAAAAAGAGGGGTTTTATTTTATAGAACCACGTTTAAGTTTATATTATAAGGAATGCATTATCATTATAGAGACTCACAATGTATTTCCGTTATTGAAATATGGTAGTAAAAGAGAAACGAAATCATTTTATAGCCATAAATAATTTACCGTAGACGGAGTCCGCTGATTTTTTTTAACAATTCAATTTGGAGTGTAATCATTTTACAAATTGAATTTCTAACGAATTTAAAAGACGACTTGTCAAAGCCTTTTCAGACGCACCTAATAGAAGTGGGCACAGGTCGTTCAACTCGTCGCAGCGTAATTAAAATCCTTCATGGAAAGCCTGATGGAATCCGTCCTGACCCCGCGCACGACCGCTCCATACCGCCCTTTAAAAGATACTATATAAATAGGAGCAACAAGCTTCTTCACTGTAGGTCCACGACACGAACGACGCCGGTTAAACTTTTTCGTTTTTTGACTCTAGCAAAAAGAGACTGAAGCGTACCACTGCCAATTATACCAAAAAAATAATGGAAGCCCAAATGTAGTTATCAAGTTGTTAAAATGTAAAATCTCACAAGGTTTTCCATCACGCCGTAACTTTAATGTTAATAAAGTTCGCTTTACAACAATATCTGAGTGCATGTCCGTAAATAGAAACCTGTTACATTTATGTGAGCATCTTACACTCCCGATAGATTTTTCTTGTTGAAAAGTTGTTAACGTTAAACTTCCGTCGTAAGAAATTCCCCTTCCATATACTCGTTTCGCAACATATTTTCTTATGACGTGGTAACTGGGAGACTGTTAATTTGCAGTTTTTAATCAAACCGGCAATAAGTTTCATGAATATCAATGAATTGGGACGCGACTTTGCCTTGTACTCGATAGTTCACAGAGTAGCGTGTCACTGGTGCGCGCGTACTCACGAATGCGTCACACTTTTCACGTGACCATCTTCATAATTACTTCTAAGTCAGCATCCGTATTGGGGTCAAACAGACCCATCAAATACTCGGCATTCCAACTCTCGAAAGCATAGGCATTCAATGAATCTAACCGTAAAAGGAGGTGGGTTGATAAGGCAACAAAATCCGCCCCTCATACACTCGAAAAAAAAAGTTCCAGATTTCGACAAATTGTAAATGTATTTATATACTTGAAGATATAAACTTTATTTTAATATAAAGTTTAGGTGATAAAAAAAATAGTAAGTTACAGAAAATATTACCCAAAAAGAGAGTGTTTCTGGTACTTTTCATACATTTTCATACATTTTAGTCGTTTTTTAAGCTTTGATTTAATATTTTAGAATGAGGCGCTCCATGAACCATGGTAAACGTAACTGATAATGATGCTCCTTTTTATAAGCTTTTATATGAGTATTAATTTATTTTGGTTCATGGAGCGCCTCATTCTAAAATATTAAATCAAAGCTTAAAAAACTACTAAAATGTATGAAAATGTAAGAGAAGTAAAAGAAACACTCTCTTTTTGGGTAATATTTTCTGTAACTTACTATTTTTTTTATCACCTAAACTTTATATTAAAATAAAGTTTATATCTTCAAGTATATAAATACATTTACAATTTGTCGGAATCTGGAACTTTTTTTTTCGAGTGTATGAGGGGCGGATTTTGGGCCTTATCAACCCACCTCCTTTCATATTATGGATTCGCATGTCCGTAGAAGGAAAGTAATATCTAACAACTAAAGACCGTATGTTTCTCTTTCAAATTCGGTGTGTACGTACAATATGCAGTCACGCAATGAATGAAGCTAAACTCGCAGAAGATCGTTTCATATATTATACTTCAACAGCTGTGATTTACTTAATGTAATACGTATACCAATGAGTATATTTTGTTATCTCTTTATACTTATTCAACTACCATGTTCTCATCTTTACGCGCGCCGTAGCGTCTTAAAATACCCTTGTAGGCTAGAACTAATAACAGCTATAAACGGATTTATTTCCAAAGCATTCGTTGTCTGTGTCTCAATTTACTACGGCCAGGGCGTACTATCTAAAGGCCTGTACTAATGCTGACCCTCGACCCCGATCGTGCATTCCAGGTCGTTTGTACCTATTCTATGACCAATCGCTTACTACCATCAATGTTGTATGCAATTGTGTAAAAGCACTTAGAAACTGTTACAGTTTGGTAAGCATACCCTTAAATAAGGGGCGTTAACTTTGTTGGTACTTTTCTTATAATAATATTATATGAAAGAAATATATATCTTAAATCTGTATTTTTTCACCGTTACTTTTAAGGAATTGGACCAATTTTCACCTAGTTACTGTTTCAGAGATTTATATTTGCGTACTGTAGGTACCTAAAAATAAAAAAAGTACTTACACTTCTTTCATGAAATTATGTATTTCTTAATGTAAATTATGATAATATGTGTATGTCCTTCATATAGTTTGAAATCGTTTACTGCTTCTATCAGTACAATATAATATTTGAATTGTATTTATTACCTGAAGTTTTATCAAAAAACTAGTTGATGCCCGCGGCTTCCCTCGCGTGGTTTTGTTTTTTAAAATCCCGCAAAAACTCTTGAATTTTCCGGAGTAAAAATAACCTATATCACTTTCCCGGTGCAAAAAATCACGTATATCCGTTGCTTTTTTGCGGTGTGATTGATGGACAAACCAATTAACCAACAAACAAACACACTTTCGCATTTATAATATGAGTAAGGAAGGATTATACTTCTAGCACATAGGAACTTGTAAAACTATATTATGACATTTTATAGACATCTGTGTAATTATTTATTAATTTATGTCAATTTATAATGATGACATAAGTTTATACATATTTTATAACCAAGTTAAAAAAATTGCTGAGGGTTCTACCTTTCCTTTTACGGAAACAAGCCTTGATTAATTAGTTATGTGAAACTCTTACCGCCAAATATTCTCAAGAATGTGAAATGGTTGCAGGCAGATATACTTACAATTTACATAAATTGGTGTTGATAATGATAATATGAATAGTTTGGATTCATCTATCCGTTTATATAAAACGTAGCATGCTTAAAACCCAGATTCTATGCCAGCCGCGCACGCGTTGAAGTCTTTGACATGAGATGAAGTAGTACATGTTTACGTACAATATACTATCGTTATTTGCAATACTATTACACAAAAATCGAGAGATATAATGAATTTATTTCGATATATTATGTCATTGCGTTATTAAAATAGTACTTATAAAATATTAAAATGTATATGTAATGTATCATATAATTTAAGTAAGATATCGGACATTTTCATATTATTATGTCATCATTATTTATTTATCGTTGAAGTGGAACCCTTTTGGATCGTTTTAAAAATAAATATGCCCACAACATACGAGTTATTTTTTGCGTGTTACGAAGCAACGCGATGCTTTAATTTATATTTTAAAAAGTTGATGATTTATATGCTTTTATAACCTGTTCACTTATTGTGTTCTTAAAATTATGATCATGTATTTTTTCTTTTGTTTTGCTTTTGTTTATTTAAAGAGGCTTAAAAAGTTCCCAACAATAACAATAAATCTTGTAGCATAAGGGGAAAAAACTCAAAATAAATCGGTAAAAAGTCTTCCTGCAACAGAATGAAGCGATGCGCGGCTAAATATAGCACAGCGATTGTCTAGTCATACACCTAGACTTTTTTTAAATCTTTTAACTTTGTATGAAGCAATCAAATATTATTTGCAAAGAATTCTATTTCATAGCAAAATTGTGATTAATTTACAAACTTATACTGTTTTAACCGACTTCTTATTAGAAGAAAATTCTCTTTTTAGAAGAAGAAAATATACCGGTCGAATTCAACCGGTATATTTTTTTTTTTGTATTATATTCACACGATTCGCGTGATTTTCAAATCTAGCTTGCGACATAGTCACAGCAGAGGGACTTAAAATATTTATGTCGGTGCTTTCATGATATTTAAACAATTCGTGATATCTAATTAATTTTAAAAATGATCTACAATAACCCGCGATGCAATGAAATAATTCTTCAAAACAATTAAATTCTTCTTAAAGGCAAAATTCTTCGAATGAAAATTGTTGTTACTTGAATTGCGTATACTACATATATGCTTTTAATTTAAAAATAAAAGGTCAGAAGAGGTTCGTATTTAATTGCATTAGAGATAGACTCTGACTGATTTATTGTGGTTATCTGAGAATAGGTAGCTTGATGTGCACTGGAGCCTATCAATCTCACACACGATCGGAGTGAGTCGAGATGCGCAAAAACCTTCGCAAACCCCTAACGGTAACACTCGTTATGTTTCTTTCTGATCTGTATATTATACCTTTGATACATTGTTGGGAAGTATATTCCCGTGTTGTAAACTTTTTATTTCTCGCTAGCTAATTGAATATAATAATATATAATGCAAATAAAATAATTGATACCCGAGGTAAGTTCAATATAAATCTAGCTAATATTTGAGAATAAAATGAAAGTGTCTATCTGTGATATCGACATAACGACTTCTTCTGATTTCGAAAAAGCAGTGATTCAGGCTACCCTGGAAATATTTAGGGTTCCTTCTAGAAGAATATTAATACGAAAAGGTTTATACGCATTCAAAGCCGAATCTGAACCGATCTTGACGAAATCAAGTACAGAGATAGCTTACATTCTGGAGACGGACATAAGCATATTATTACAGATTCCAAGGGGAATTTAAAGAAATCTGATTTCGAGAAAATGAAATAGGAATCCTAATATTCAAAAATATGAGAAAAACTGTTCTGGATTTTATTAATGAAAAATTTAGTGTAAAGATGAAAATAAGAATGCAAATTGGCAAAAATGAGAGAAAAACTGCTCTACACTTTGTTAATGAAAATTATGATCTGAAACGGAAATAAGAAAGCTAATTCGCAAAAATGAGAGAAAACTGTTCTGGTTTTCATGAAAAATATAGTCTGAAGATAACATAAGAATACTTATTCAGAAAAATCTTTTTCATGATTATTATAGTCTGAAGATAAGAGGATTACGACTCTGCTCGTAATTCCGGAAAGTGCAATTGCGAAAAATTCATTGCGTATCGCCAGCGTGCGTTTAATTAATAGATGAACCTCATTGTTAATGGTCTGACCACCAGAGCTAAGTAATAGACTGGATCTTATTAAAAGAAATAACATAGTAGGATCATTTTTTCGTTTTTACTCTTAATTTTACAATTTAATTATATTGTCAATCATCTAATTATTATCAGTAATACTTGTTGATGATAATAAATATTTTGATAAAAGCTCGCAAAAACCGCGGGTTTCATGAAGCTTTCTTAAATGTTTTTTTAAAGTAATATAATAAAAATTGTATAATACAATTAATGGAATATTACTGAATTCAGTAATCAAAGTTAAATTATATTAATACTTAGGGCCTATTTCTCAATCGAACGGTAAAATTTAACCGATGAATAAATTTGACATTTTGCCAGATTTTCAATACAAAAACTATCAAAACTACTTTATTCGTCGGTTAAACGCTATTCAAAGATAGTGAAAGGGGCCCATAATATAATATTTTATTGTAATAAATAGAGTCGGGTTTTAGGTATATGAAAAATTGCGTTTTAATCATTTAATAATTTTTCGATAGTATTTTATGTTACTTTTGTAATTATAGTCTTTGATTTTGCTTATTTTCTAACCTATTTTGTAACGGGAATCTGTCCTTATTGATATGTAAAATGAAATTAAATAAGCTCTTAATTATCTCGACCGTAGTAGGAAGAGTGGTTCTTACTCAGCTACCGCAACTATAAAACATTTATAGACCAGTTGTTGGCAGGCCATGCTGGTTAGACTAGCCCTTTTTATAATGTTATTCAATAACTTTATTTTTCTCTCGTGAAAAGCTCAATATTCCATAAACTCCTTATGTTACTACTTACTTACCTATAGGTAAATGAATGGAAGGCCTTAAGGGTTTTTAGGAGTCAGCTTCACGTAGTAGTTCAAACAAATTTCAACACCCAGTTCATGAACTTTTCACTGTTCGTATATCACAGGCGACACAGTCCTCGTAAAACACGTGCTGTCGATCGCGAGCCTAGTGTCGCGACCACTCTCGACGAGACACTGAACTTGCCGCTCTGCGCCCCAACGGTTATAACATAACACGTCTGACGTAACCTTAACCTTGCAAGAAGAAGAGGAACGAGCCGCCGAAGGACGGAGAGAGAGAGCGATAACCCGAGAGAAAGGGAGAGATGGCCGGACGTCGCGGCGATCGACGCAAGCGACGACGTAGCGGCGCGCGGCGGACGTCGCTCGCCGTGTGCGATTCCGTCGATATCGATCTGCCCTTGCGACTTCTCGTATATTGATTTAAATGACCTTCACACCTAACTTCCATCATGATAATCGACGAGAATTAATGAATTGATCAATTCATGGGTCTGTAAAAAATAATTTCCAAGAAAAACAGCGAGCAGCATGGCGTGACCTACCAATTATTTGTTTCCTTTGATTACTTATTGTTTATATGATGAAAGTAAACAATGCTACGAAACCTGCATGTTTCGGTAATCAAAGTAATATTATACGAGTATGCAGAACTAGAGCATCGTTGTGTGTCTTAACTCTATGCATCTCTCCTATGCGAGATTTATGTTTGCCCAGCAGTGGAACATAACAGGCTAATGCTAATAGTCTCTGGAAACCTATGTAGTTTTCTAAAAATCTTGAATATTGACCTTTTCATATGACATTAACCAAACGACAGAAATTGAAACACAAATGCACCTTGCCCTAAATGGGTCACATGACGGTGATCTTTTCCCTAAAAGCATATTTAACTGTAAACAATCGTTTTGTAAGATGACTTCTGCTTTCTACAGGTCACAAGGACATGGTTAATAAACCGCTATTTTAGTTGAGTGTTCACCTTTAGACGCGCGACGATAGGTGATTTAGTTTAACGAAGGTAATCATTAGCGTCAACATTTATATTGTATTGATCAATTTAACAGTATCTTTTTCTTAGCTTATTTCTTTGAGCTTATCGAAATGTTTACTCATGGAGCCTTGTCAGTTTTTGTGTTTAAGCAGTAAGATTGGCTATTGGCCTCTTCATGGAGACTGCCTGTGGATGACCTTTAGGGTATGAAGGAATCGGGAAGCAACGTTTTAAGGTCTTAGGACATCGGCTCAGGGTGTCTTTGGCCCGAATGGGTATGTTGGACTTGACTAATTCGTACGCCCCCGTGACTGTGTTGAAGGTTCTTCACCCGGGTTGCGTCAGAAATCGAGAGCCTGTGAAGCTTTACATTGCTTTTAAAACAAGAATTTAAAATCAGCCGTGGTTATAATCGAGAACCTATGTATTTAATAAATTACAACATCATAGCATCGCGTTAAAAAAACTTATCGATTCATATTTCTAACGTCATAAAACAAATCTTTATTGTCGATTGATTGCATCATAAAAGCAAGTTCTCAAGATCATTCACGATTAGTTTTACATAATTAGCAGATGTTTCCCATCGTATTTTCTGTTTCTTTGCAATTAGGCTTGAAAATTCTGAAATTATTATCATACTCGTAATTTAGATATTGTTGCAAAATAACAAATTCTAAATTTATTATTCAAAACTATATGGGCCAACTTGTGCTAATTATGACAAGTCGACACCCAGGTTCTTCTGAGAAGAAAGACTTCTCTTAGCTTATTAAGCTTTGTTTAGCTTATGTATACTATCTCGATTTAATAAATGTGTTTTTTACATTTTTTGTTTATGTATAACGAGAAATTAAAAACTATTTTTCTTAGCTGTCTTAAAATGTAAACAAATCTCAGAAAATGTTTCGGAGAAAAGCGTAACCGACGAGCTATGCCGGGCACTTGTGACATTTTAGAGTTTGGCTTTTCACTCGTAGCAAAGTTTAAGTCTTTTAGTCTTTTTACACGAGCAATATGTGGGTCGACTTCACGCAGAAACAGTACAATGCCCTGCGTGTTCATTATAACAATGCTTTCAGGATGCTATTGGGACTACCTCGTTACTGCAGCGCGTCGGGTATGTTCGCGGATGCACATGTAGATTGTTTCTACACCACCATGCGCAAACGATGCACATCCCTGGTGCCCAGGGTGCGGGCTAGTTCCAATGGCATCCTGAGGGCATTTGCTGACAGGTTCGATTGTCAGTACCTGAACCATTGTCATATGGTGCACGTGCTGACTAATCTTCTGCTGATTAGTCTTAGATATAGTTTTAGGATAAGATAGTTTTTAAGAATTCTAACATTAGTTTAAGTGTGTGTTTTACTAACCAATATGATCTCATGGTCTAAATAATTGTTTTTACTTATTTTATTTTTATTTAATTGGGTATTTGACAATATTTTTTTTATATGCTTAAAATAAAAAAAAGTTTTTAATATTAAAACACAGTGTAATTATTTTTCTTTTTTAAATATCTTTACTAGTCTCGAAAATATAGAGCTTTTAAATTTCCTGCTAAAAAAAGAGAGCTCTGTTGCAACATGACGTCACGATCTATAGGTACACTCTCCATACCAAATTCCGTTTTAGAAAGAGACGGATCAAGTCGCAGTAAAACAGCTTATAACTTAATTGTTTTTTGATAGATTTATTAACGCCGCTTACGCCTTTTTGTCAGAAAACACTTGTCTATCTTGTAAAACAGTTAAGGAAAAATAAATTATACCAATTATTTTGGAGTATGTAGGTATAGGTAATGGATACATTACTTGTCAAATAGCTTCCTTCAAAACAAACAACCACATCGGAACCCCAGGTTATAAATGATCGCATTACAAAAAGGCTAATAAGGTTATTGACCTTTTTGAAATGCGATCACTTCGAAACTAATCTGCCTGATATATATATATGGGTGTTCAAAACCTAATCTTACCACACACTAACACCTCATTCTAATATTATGCTTTCATGGTAACAGGATCGAAGGCATTTACTTAGAAATTAATATGCATAAACCTATCCGAGCTTCTTTATGCAAATAAATTTCAATCGATAAGTAGCAAAATTTGTTAATTACCAAAACCGTTATGCAATAAAAGAGTAATGTGTGGATGCGATTCTTAAAACCCAGTAATATAAATAGTCATAAATTAAATAAATGTATCTTCATAAAATTTTTATCTTTATTTACCGTCAAAGATTTAAAATTGTTTAACATTACTTAATGTAAATGTTATTAAATAGTGTGAATTTAAAAATTCCGCTACATTGACGACTGATCCAAAAATGGCTTTTGAATCAGTTTAAATTTTGTTTCAGTATATAACAGAAGTAATATTTATTAAATCAATTGAAAGTAGCATTTCCATGCTCCTTGCTTTCTCACTTATAGCATACGGTGATGGCTATCAAACTTCTACTAGGGAACACATTAAAGCACATAAATATATTTGCACTAAAATGTGATACTTAAATAATATTTAACCTACAAAATAATTTTAAAAAATTTACTTCGGAAATTAATTTTTTGAGAAAAAATAAGGATTTTAGATAATGTTATGACATCTTTACTAGCTGTACTTAAGTTGATTATAGGTACATTCGCCGTCACAGTTCAACGGTATTGTGTCATTTGTATTCATTTGTTTATAATGGTTATTATTTTTACGTGATTCAATTGAGTGATATTAGTTCAGATGATGGTTTTCCGAGTAATAAATGAGTATGAAGACTTTTATCGTAAATGCACCTAAGGTGTATGATAGAACGAATACTATATGTCGTGAAGTCTATATTCATAACAAATTGATATGAATTTGTCGTATTTCAATACAAATAATCTTGCACCAGTAGCGTATGCATTACACCTTTCAGATTGTATTGTAAGCTATTGTCTTAGATATTGAACGTGAACCACATAATAAAGAAGCAACGAACTGCATCGTACAATTTATATAATACTATTGTGGTTAAATTTTTATAATGATTAAATTGAAATAACTACTTACTTACCAAAATGAGTGTGGAAAATGCTACTGTAAAATAATCCTATGTGGTAATTATGTAATTTTCGTGAATATGCTTTAAATAAAAATCAGTAGTTTAGTGTTCTTTTGACATTGTTGTTAAGTTAAACTGAATTTAAAACATCTTGTTTTCGGTGATTTCATATTGTCAAAAAAAATTAAGTCTATTTAGGACTTTAAAGTATCAAACTAATTGATTGTATTATACGAAATTGTGTATGTCTGTTGTTTTGCCCTTCATCACGGTTCAGTGGAAAAATCTAATTCCACGTGGATGAAGTTTCGGCGAAAGTTAGTTTCTTATATTATATAAAAACGATATTAACTTTTCGAAATTATTGCAGTCATTAAATACAATAATGTGTAGAACGCGCTTTCAGAAAAGCTTAGTTAGTTTCCTACTTTTATATAATGTAGATCGTAGTAGGTACATTAACACAGACACTAGAGTCCTACTCTTTACTTTATTCGTTACTGCCAGTTACATTCCGTATGCCGTGCAAAATATTGAAAGATAAAAAAGGCATCCATGTGATTCAATTTCCCAGCACTTGGTTTTATATTCACGAAAGTGACTTTTTATATTTATAAATATTTGCATGCCAGAAATGGCCGATGACATTGAAACATTGATGTATACCCAACCACCTTTTGTAGGTACATGTTTTCCGACAAGTTAGTTCTTACTTTACTTAAAAAATATACAAACGTAATATATTTACAAAGAGCATGCTATTATCTCTTTGACTACATGGCAAAACAGCTAATAAGAAATCGGAAGCGGGCGATCTAAGTGTAATTCAACCTTTAAACTTATTAAGACTCAGGATGCTTTTATGACTAGATACTCTAATAGTATAAGAACCCTGCTTAGAAAAACGCACTTCTTATACATAACAATTTAACAAAACAATACACTAAATGTAAGTATTTTATAGAGTTATTTATGCAAGAAACTAGGGATTAAAAATCCATACTAATATTATAGATGCGAAAGAAAAAAGACTAAATATGTCTAAACCGTAGAAAACATCTTTCTCCTTCACATAGGATAATTTTTATCCTAAAATGATTTTTCACGAGATTTTAAGAAAACTCGTAAATCCGCTCGGACGAAATCGTGGGCATCAATTCTCATAATATGAATGTGAGTTAAATCTCAAAATAAACTTTACTCTACTTCTCACGTAGCTAAATGCAAATGATTATATTTACATTGCACACCCACACGCACGTCGGACTCCGCATCACATAAAACATGCAGTTTTCCTTCGTAACTAACTACTGTTACTATTTCCCTTATGATGTGTACATTCACACGCTTTGAGCTTCATTTAAATCAACGCATGATCATAATTTTTTTACACATTGAACCAGGAAACATTGTAGAGTAGGATAAAATAAAAACAGAAGAAGCCTTGTCAGTGTGAGGTTTAATTTATTTCTTCAAAACTACATCTATAAATATTAAATGTGTGGAAGAATCAAGTTTTAAAATTAATATTGTGATTATAGTTGTATCGTCAGCTATTTCTTTTCTTACATCTCAAATCTACGTTGCAATAAATCTTGAACTCTTCAATTTCTCTCAACCCCATTTTATAATGATGTGTTTATTAAACATTAATTCATTGATATCAGATAACCAATTAGAATAATAAATTTTGTCTAAAAGTAGGTAGGTGAGTGAGTATGTTCTTAGTCATTAAATTGTTATTACTTCCTTAATTTTTTAAACACATTTTAATCGAATCAATTAAAACATTACTAGATCAACTCTACTTCCAATTATCGTAAAATAACCAATAGGTACAAGGACAAATTAACCTAGTTTAAAATTAGTATTATGCCCGTAAATGGATTTATCAGACACTTCATTTCTTGCGTGCTTTAACATTTTTAAGCGATCAATCACTATAAAGTGTGCTATTATAGGGTGAAAACCGTAATGGCCCTTCATTTAACTTGTATATTTCGACGGCGCATACTTACTGCATGGTAATTGAAATTTTTGTAATAAAAAGAAACAAAAGCGAAATTGACTTTATTTCTTTCAAGTAGGTTGTAACTTTGACGTTTAACATTGAGTCCTTGTTAAATGCAATTACGATAAAGGCTCTTTCGCACTAGTTTGATTCGATATTCTATATACTAGTTGATGCCCCGCGGCTTCGCTCGCGTGGATTTAGTTTTTAAAAATCCCACGGGAACTCTTTCATTTCCCGGGATACAAAGGAGTCTATGTCACTCTCCTGATCCTCGACTATACCAAACCTATGCAAAAATCACGTCGATCCGTTGCTTCGTAGCGGCGTGATTGAAGGACAAACCAACAAACAAACACACTCGCATATTTTATAATATTAGTAAGGATGTTTTGCTATATGCCGTGTGATCAACTAAAATCTATTTCTTTTTGGGGCTTGGTAATTAATAAAGTAGGTACCTATTTAAGCTTTTTTAACCATATAAAATGTCCATATAAAAAACCTATCATAAAACAGGCAAAAGATACTGACGTTCAGCGATCACTATCTCCCAGTCTACGCAAAGAGTGCTTACGTGCGTTTATTACACCTAATTGCGTTGTAATTATCGACTATTGAAGGCGGTATGCAGTAGCAGTGACTGCGATAGGAGCTTATTGTGTTACGTACTTGCAGGTATATCAAACATGAGTTAAGAATTTTAAATAAAGATAGAAAATCGGTAAATTAACATATGAAATTCGCCAATCACTATATATCACTTTTATTTTTATTGTAAACTAGACCAGTGAAGTATTTTCTATTCTATTGAAAAAGTTCTAAACAGATAGTTGTATTTTACCTAGTAGATATTAAGTGGCATATTTATATGAACGAAATTGCAAAAGTTTCTTTAACTACACTTTACATTTGTGATGTGTTACTACTTATAAATAATTATAATGAAGGAAATGTGAAACCATAACTTTATTAGTTTGTCACTTGTACCGCTTTTCATGGATGTCCGTTAGTTCATCAGTTAAAGAACGAAATAGTTACTGTTAACAATTACATGCTCATATTTTCACGTCTAACTTTATCTTTTACGACGTGCTAGTAAAGTTCTTACTCTTATAGCTTTAATGCTCACATGCGTGATACCTGCGTTATATATATGTTACAAGCAGTCGCCCGCGACTTTGTCTACGTTGGACATATGGATTTATATGATTTTTAATCTATTTTTACCCTTGGCATTATGTACTTATTTTATGTGGAGCTTATAATGTCCTACATTTTTGTGCTTTCAAGAAATCGCATTGAAGCATATAATATATGGGCAAATAACCTTTTTTGCCCAGATTAGGTTTGAATTTCATGGATTGCAAAATATTTCATACTTTTAATGGAGCAAGTTTGAAATTTTCGTTTTTCACTTTATAATCTCGGTGTTTACAATAAGATGTAAAAACAAATAACTGCTTCTTTAGTCTAGTGGCTTGCTTGTTTGGCTGCGGAACAAAGTCCTTGGTTCCAGCGTGTGTCGGTCCAAAAAAGTGATGGAGTTTTCTGCTAAGAAATTCTGGAAATTGAAGTTCGTAATGGTGGGGTTCTAAACACACCCTTGTGCCTCGGAGTGCAAAGTAAAGCCGTCGACTGATATCTCTGCGGTCGTATAGAGTCTGTACACACACTTGTGCACTATAATATCTTCGTGCGCGAAATTCGGTCATGAGGTATAGAATAAAACTGTAGTTGACGTCCAACAAAACGTAAAGTTTATATGAACCTCATTATGATATGCACACTTTTACATGAGTAGAGAAAATGCAGCCTTCATTTTTTATAAAGCGTAGTAAAAAATGGCAAGTAAATACGCAATCTGCTTTCCCATTATCTACGGTCTCAGGTGTTTGACAAAAATGGTCGTTATGGACATGTCTATTTTAATGCATCTTAAATAGTAACCGCGCTAGTCATTAGGTAAATTGCTTGTTACTGGCTGTCATGTAAATATACTGCTGCCGACTCGGCTGCCAGCTTATATCAAAGAGAGTGTACTCGCTTACTTGGCTGACCATCCGTGTGAAACTAGTAAGGTAGTGGGTGCGAGAAACACAGTCTATATCACCTAGGGGAAGGATATGACATGAAGCTTATTTAAAACAATTATTGCGTTCAGCAACTTAATTATAATCGCGCTGAAGTTTCTCAAACGATTTTGTACTTTGTTTAATCATCAATAGTTATTTTGGTAAACATTACTTCGACTATAACTATTTTATCAAAACGTATCAAAGAATATGTTGGTCAACTGTTCTAAAACACACCTGAACGATTTAATACGGTTTTTATCCAGATTAATCCAAATATTTTTTAAATAACTTTATAATATTAAAAGAAACCACTATTTCGGTGTTTTAAAATTGTATAATTAAATAACCTGATACACATACAAAAAATCTAAAATATATACAAACAGAAGCACAATGAAGTTTTACTAAATGTCACTATGTCGATACTCTATCAAATATTATAATGAAATTCGATCAGTAAATTCTTGTTTAGTGATAAAGTCATGCATAACTTAATAAATAAAATTGTTTATTTAAATCAAACCATTTTCTAATTTATGTCCTTTTAAGTCAGTGTAACATTTATTGAACATTTTGTTGTTTTATGTTAATATTAATTTTATTTCACATAAAAATCACTAATATTTTGAATCTCAGCATTAATATTTTCTAAAACTGTTCAATATAAAGAAGATCATCGTTAAAGCAGATATAAGGTGTTATTATATAGCTTTAAAAGAATAATGGAAGAAAGCTACTACAGAAAGTTTAAACGACATACATAATTAGACTCGTTATAATCTCTAACAAGCAATTAGGTTTACAATAGTGCAACAGTTATAGGTTTATTGCATTTTTTTAATATCAAACGGAAAAGGAAATGGTTGCATAATTATGCTTTTCTAAGGACTTTCATTGTAAAGAAACTCACTTTAGTGCGCTATTATAATTTAGTACACCATCATCGTGTAATGAATCTCACTCGTCTTTATTTATAATGACTATCGTACTATTATGTCATAAAAAGTTACTTGAAAGATTTTTTATAGATTATAACTGCCTCTCTTCGTACCAGCGCCAAGGATAAATTGACTACATCGCTCTTGTTTTATGTTTATAAACATCATGTCTTGCAGCGAAACCATAGTTTGCATGGTGCACATATTAAAACTTACAACTTTCAGGCTCTAAATATAACATACTAGCTTCTACACCCGACCTTCTGCTAATTCCTAAAGGATTTTTTAAATATATCCCTTTCAACTCTCATGATAGATATCACTTGATCATCTCTAGAATGTAAAGCTAGTCTCTCTGGTGATATAATAATTACTATTATATAGCTAATCGTTTTTAATTACTATTTTATTTAGAAGTTGTAGTAGATTCAACTAACGATTTGAATACACTTAGTATTCAAATCGTTAGTTCATCGTAATCAGATTGACCAGTTGATCAGTGGAAAGGTCAGACAGACTATGAATGAATGCACAGTTTTATTCTACTACTTCTTCTTTGTATTTGTTTCATTGTTGAGTTAGTTTTCTTTTATGGCAAATATAATACTCACTAGAGAGAGCGCAAAGCCAAAAAAAAAGAAAAGTAGGGTAACATTGCCGACACTATTTGACTACTACTGTGTCGCCCAGACATTCCTTTATATTTAAAAGTAATGCCTTGTTTATATGCAAATATATTTTGTGCACACAATACTCCTTTTTGAGCCAATCTTCACGGTTTTTCTTTTGACAGCCTCATTAAAATCAGACTCAAATGTACATTTCTACTTTTCTAAGTGCACGTTATTATAAAGTTAAATTCAAAAAAGAAACTTTCCTATGTACCTAATTGTAAAATCTTCCTACTCATGCCTACTGATTAAAATCAAGCCAAATCTCGAAAATAAAACATACTCATATGACTTTTTTGATTGCTTACAGATTTATACTTAACTATTATAACTTTGATAATAATAATTTTATGTAAGCTAACTATTGTATTTTCATCACTTTCGTTTACCTGTACTTAGGTAGGTAGGTGCATGTATTTGTGTTGTTTAAGAAATTTTGTTTTTAATGTAAATTGTAAAAGAAACCTAACAAAATCCTGTTGAAAGTTAGCTTAGTCACCATGGACAAGGGGGTACATATCAATTTTACTTTTTCCTCATCTGTCATGACGACATTCGCATCACGATCGGGGCCGCGCGTGCTTACTGCCTAAACGCATGAACGAGACTTTTCTCGCGGTCAGTTCTCTGATAAAATATATAACAATATGATAAGTATGCATCACATAAAACTACTAGATAATGTAGTCATAAAAAAGAAAGTCTTTTTGTTAACACAATTCCAACCCATTAAAATTGTCCGGAGAAAAGAAACTATAACTTGATATAAAAATATGATAAAATCTCTGTTACAGGATTGTTCTACGCGATATAATTTGAATAGGCTTGCTCTATAGCTTGCTCTATAACAAGCCACAGGAAGACAAGGATTACTTTTACGAGCGAGGATGTATATAAAATTGGCAGTTACGGCGTTTTTACCAGCACATTACTTTGAACTTGAAAGTTAAAGGCGGATGTCGACCTTCGCTGTTTTACTAATAGAATTAATTCGCTGCGTTGTAAGTCGAATAATTTCTCATTAATTTTAACACGGGCTGCTTGGATAATCGTGCACTACTTAAACATGTTTAAGGTTCCGAGTTAAAAATACTATATATTTAAATGAGAATATACTTACTATTTAAAAATGTTTATAAATTTTAAATGATTTGATTAAACTTTTGATATCAGAATATCTTAACCAAGTCCGCTCATATAATATAATTAAAGTCGTGAAACTGTTAACCAAATTTAACTAATATGTAAATAAACAAACGTACCTATATCACATTGTAGTAATCTTACATCCTACTCAACATAAAGCTTTTATCCATAGACAAAAATGTTAACCACAAATGTTTTCATGGCAAGGTCTCAAGATGGAAAGGATATTAAATGGAGAACCGTGGTTAAAGGAAACGAAAATACATGTTATGTTGTAAATTCATTGAAATGCAGATTTTCTCCTCAAAGCTGATAAATTAAGGCGCTTACTGGCAA
Organism: Hipparchia sbordonii; assembly: GCA_038048805.1. Lineage (NCBI taxonomy): Eukaryota > Metazoa > Arthropoda > Insecta > Lepidoptera > Nymphalidae > Hipparchia > Hipparchia sbordonii. Next base: position 7,954,533 of record CM076106.1, on the reverse strand, counting down.
ATGCATAGCGGTACAGTTTCTATCTTTGGAATGTGTGTACATATTAAGGTGAATATGCCCAATTTCTACAACACCTGTTTTTTTTTTTTCACAAAATGAAAAATCGGTTAAAGTGTTGTACCTACGTACTAGTAGTAGGCCAAAAGTCAGTCATTTATCTTGATTTGTAGCTTACTAATATCTCGTTAGGAATTAAAATCTCAATTTCTAAAATGGGTTTATCTAAACTTTAGATAAACCCATTGCCGTTGCTTTAGATTCTAAAGCAACGGCAATTACTGGCACACATAAAAGATGAATGTTCATTAATTTTACTATTCTGTCCAGTACAGAATAGTAAAATTAATGAACATTCATCTTGACACGCAAATTTTTGTCAATTGAACATTTAATGCGAGTGAAACATCAATGGAAAATTTACTTATCAAGCCCGACACTTCAGCCACTCGAACAGCTGACCGTTGCAGTGAAACAGTTTTCCGCGTCGCAGATAAGATGTGTAGACGGCGCGGAGACCTCAAAATTTAGCAGAACATACATATGTGTTTCTCGTGCATCCCTTCATCTAGCTCTGTTAACTGTAGTCAAAATAGATTTTTTATTATTTATCTGATTTGCATTTAATTTGCTTACCATAAAAGCGGATATAAATATTACAAGCAGTGTCGCCTCACCTTAAACAAAAGGCGAGTTTAAAATGTGCCCCGGTACGTATTTCTGGTGTTATCGGCATCCGCGCATACGGCACGTGCGGCGTTGTTTTAAATACGAGTTAAAGATACTATTCGGACCTACAAAAGGGTCTGGAACGGTACACGCTGGCAATTGACACGAACACCGTGCAAGGATACAACATCAGTTGGACGTGATGCGTGATGTTTCGGTATTTGAACACGCGCTAATTAGAACGCGGCCGCACGATTTATGTAGTATGTACTGTGCTGTATTTACTATACAGAATAGATAAATGGAATAGATTATTATTAGATAGATAGATTTTTCATTTTATTATCCTTTGTTACAGAACGCGGCCTTAATGTTAAAGCATTTTGTCTCCCAATCTAACTTAATAATTTTTAATATCCAAACTAATACTATAGGTAAATGGGAATGAAACTTTATCTGTCTGTTTGTTCGTTATGCTTTCACTCCGAGACCGCCAAAGCAATTTAGCCTAAATGTTAATCCAGATTATACCTAGTCTCTATGCCGAATTTCAGCCAAAAAAATTAAATTTTAAATTAAATTTTTAGCGAGCGTTTGCTCGCTAAAAATATAAAAAAAAAAAAAAAAAAAAAAAAAAAAAAAAAAAAAAAAAAAAAAAAAAAATCGGTTCAGCCGTTGCGGCGTGATTGAGTAACATACATCCATCCATCCATCCAAACTTTCGCATTTATAATAATAGAATAATAGGAGTTTGCTCCACTGCTATAAATTTTATAGGTTTTGCGTGGATAATGTGCTAACAACTTCATAAATTGATGAAATGCTTTTATACGTTAATTGATACTAACAGTTAATCTTGGCAACTTTAGATTCGCTTTTGGACACGTGGAAATAAAATCTATTGGATAAATTCCAATTATAATCTAATATTGTCTGGCCGACAATAAGTTTCGCCGGTTCGTTGATGGGCATTGTCTCTAATTAATATCCTCACTTATGTTGACTTTCATTTAACATCTCAACTTACTATACCAGTCATGGTAAAATGTATAAGGCTCGATTATCCATAATAGCGTCAAAACATTTCGATGTTCCTAAGAGTACCCTAGAACGTTATGTCAAGAAAGATGCCAATGCAAAAGTACTTGTCAAGGTTCATAGGAGCTTATTATCATCCCTATTTCTCTAGAAAGTCTTAACTCATAAACTAGGCACAGGTCTCATCTTGAATGAATCTTACAAATACAATACTCACACAAATAGACACATGATACGAAAACGACCATATAGCTCTTATATTAATTTATATGAATCTAAATTAGGTAATTTCAAATGATAGGGTCGGCGGTGGCCTTTTGCCTTTATAGAATGCACGCCACGGTAGAGACCACAGTAGGGGGCAGAATGAGAGGGTCAAGGGTCCGTATAAATCACAATATTACTGTATAACTTATTGAAAGTATAGAGTTTCTTATATCTAATAACAGCAAGTAAGGTTGAGGCGGCATAAGTAGTACCTTTACAGGGAAATTGGCAATAGTTTGCCGGACACGCGCCACTTAGTATTAATACCTATAACATCTATTTTCAGACAATACCATACTACAATAAGATTGTTGAATTTATTTTTTTTATTAATTCCTTGCATAATCAGTCATCACCGTTAGATCAGAGAAAAAGGTTTTACTAACGAAAATGCATAATATATTACATTAAAATAAATTAAATATTTAAAACTGACATTCGATTCAGATGATTCAAATGCTGCTATTTTACCGCGCTTTCAGAATGTGTCACGTCATGCATCACAATCTAAGGATTATGATTGGTTGACCACTTCTATATGTTTTGTTTATTTTAATTTCAATAAAGATTACAGAAAAAAAATGTTTAAACCTCACACGCAATCCCTATTCTTTGCCCGTGCTCCGGCCGGCGTTTGCACGATCTAAGATAAATCCACCCCAACCTAATGTAACAAGAGCAACACTGCCTGTAAAAGCTTGTAGTAAAAATATGCAAAGCTTCTGTTCAAGTATCTAAATCAATAAATAAACAGGTTTTTAATTGATCTGTAGGCGCCCTACATAAAGAAATGTCCGAGGCCTTATATATTATGGTAATATCCTGGTTATTTACGAATGTATTTAGCATAACAGCAAAGAATAAAATCAATTCACGCATGCCCGGAGGCGTTTTTAATATTTATCACTGAATTAAATACTTAATCTTATATATAACAAATTTGTTATTAATATCGAGACTGATATAAATTAAACCAAATGAATTACATACATACATTAGGTACTGGTATAAAATAATAGAGCTTGTACAAGTACATTGCCTCGCCCGGTTCATCTTTATGATTACTGCTTACGTTCCTAAGATACATCGTAAAATATGTTCATATCTAGTTAAGGTATCATGTTTAATGTGGATGTAGTTTTAAATAACTTTTATTATCGAAGAGCAAAAAAGTAATGTTTGTATTAAGGCGAATCATATACACAGTTTATACAATTATAGAATCTACCTATGAACACATCCAAACCATTAGAGAACAACTTGCAATAACAGTATCTAATGTAAGCAAAATTAACAGTTAACTAAACTAGCACAAATATTAATATTAGACAAACTTTGGAAACTTTTTTAGTTTTTGCCCGCGACTACGACCGCGTAAAATTAGGGTTTTCCAAACATTCGTATCCTTTGTGTTTGTGTTCTGGAAAAAAGTACCTACCTACGTCACTCTCTAAATCTTCAACTTTACAAATTACAAGTCGATCCGTGGCTTTGTTGAGGCGTGAAGTGTAATGTTATTGAATTACAAACCAACAAACAAACAAACAAAGCAACATACAAAAACACAATCGCATGTATGATATAATTCAGCAGTGCTAACATTGAAGAAAATTTTCAAAACCAATATTCGATATCAAATAAGAAATGAATATAAAAAGTTGTACAGTATTTTGACACAAATCCTGATTTGTTAATAAAACAGCTTACAGGTGTCGTGTCACAGTTTCATTGCAGTTTGTATGACTGAGCTACTGTTTGCGATGTTATTCACCTTAAAAGCATTTATTAAAATACTTTCGTGATAAGTTCTGTGGTTGCAATAATACTTATCGAATTGAAATGTTGTTTTAAGATTGTTTCTTTTAGTATATTGACAACTTAACAAGTCCACTGCTCGGAGCTACGTACAAATCACAACGCTGAATCTTTAGGTCGTGTCTAGACTGATGACTAATATGTTAACTTATGAATTTATAATATCGCCAGTTTGCTACTGGGCATGATTGTACCCTCAAAATTGCCTCAGGCATTATAGGCAGATTTCACACAACTTTGAGAAAAGTAGTGATATTAAATATCACCTTCTGTAACAGTGAAGAAAAACATCTTGAAGAAACCTAAATACCTGAGAGTTCTCCATAATGTACTCTTATTAGTTACGACATCAGAATCATTTTTTTAAGAAGTCAAAATAAACCCACCCATTTTTTTAGTTTTTTTTTTTTTATTCGATAACAACGAACCGTTGACTGCCCTTGCCCTTGACTGCGATGTCTGATCTGATGTGAGTGACAATGCAGTGTTAGATGAAAACTGGCTTACTTGGAGGGACACTTGCAGTTCCTTCTCTCCTCCCTTTTATGGCTCCCCCTCACACCACCACTTGGCCAGGAGAATCGTAAATGTGATATATCCTCAATTACTCCAGCTGCAGTTATGTCCATTTATGCCAAGGGTCTTTACTTTAATGTTGATATAAGCGATAACTTAAAATCATACGAATATCTATACCGCATATTATGCTTAAATAACTACTTTCTCGCTGGGTCAGGCTTATCCTCATCATTTGATTTGAATGATACATTTAGAAATGCTAACGCACATCTTATACGGTACCTCACCATTTATGTCATGTATTTTACTTTTCAGGTACGTATCTGACATCGAAGAGTCATTCATTTGCTCCTTAAGCACCGGCCGGTCAAGCTTCTTATCGAAACCGTAAGTAATAAAGTAACCCTGTGACACACTTACCGATCAAACTTTAGAAAGTGCGCACACAATGAGAAGCTAGTGGTGTTTGTATAAGCCTCTCTTGACGTAAAGGATACGTAATGATGTTTGACGTTCTCCTAGCCTAGCCTACAATAGCTTCTGATTACTTCTAAATTCTTATACCGCTGGACTTAACGTTAACGAACTGTGCCCGATGATCATCGAATTATATTTTTATGATTAGTATATTGTACAAAATTCTATGATATTACTTATTAACTAGTCAAGACGAGACGTCGTCGGTGAAGTAAGCGTACTTAGAGATTTGGGCTTTATTTTCCCCCCTTGGGACCACATGATGGTTTTTAAAGACATCCAACCACATGTTGCCATGATATATGAAGTATTTTGGCCGATAATATGGACGACATTTATAGCAAACTGACGAATCTACCAAAATTTTTATAGAAGAGCGTTATGAAACCAAAGAAAAATTTTTTTTTTCTTAAAAGGCCATTTTGCGTAACGTGCATTGCTCCAATGCTGCGTGATTGAAGAACAAACGAAAAATCAAACATTTTCGCGTTTATGACATTAGTAATGCAGTATGCATGTGGGACAATATTCATTTACTGAGTGTGTAATCTGCGAAATTGTCAAAATATTCTTACGAAGTTACACTCAATAATAAATTCATTTGTTTGTTTATCATGTAAATGTTATAATGCGGCATCACATTATCGTTACTAGTTAACACTAACACACTGCGCTAGACAAATTCACTCCACTTTCCATTTTCCATAAGAAATTTTCTTTGTCAACACAAACGTCTTAAGAGCAGGTGATTCGTGGAACTTAATGTAGAGCGCCAAGGCTGCCGCTTTTATTATTATAACTAAATGTGTCAGTCAGTGCATCTTCATTCTTTAGTGTTTACCTATTCATGGAAACCGTTCCGTGATTTAATCTTCTTCACATTTTAAAGAACTGAAATAACGATCACTTTTTTTCTGTTCTTTTTCTGTATTTCGTTGTCAATGGACTAGGTTCGCATGGTCGAAAATAAAAATTCATATTTTATTTGTAAAAATTTGAAATTATTTTCCAAAATTCACTCAATATACGCTCATGCATTTAGGTTATGGATAGAGAAAATCGGCTGTTCGGAAGTAAGTAGAGATGGACATGAAGATCGAATATAAACTTAATTAAGTCATGACAAGTATCTACTAACTTTTATCTCCAAGATCTAAAGATCTTGGATAAGAGTTAGTAAATCTAAAGATTATATTAGAGTTGTGTTCATTAAAAATCATTTCACTTATACAATAAAATTGCAGCAAGAAATAGATGAGAAAACATAATAATATATTAATACGAGTGCAGCGAAGCTAATCAGTTATAGCGACTCGATTTATTGCAAAATGATTATTATAATCAAATGCATCTACTGGTAGCGGAGATATGCGTCATCCACATCGCATGATATCCTATTAAGTTGATACAGACAGTTCGACAGGTGATACCGCTTATTGGCGTTTGTCAGTCAATTGATTATACATTTTAAAGGATCGTATTACTCACCTTTCTGTCTTCACATTTTTACATTCTTTGAACTTACTTTTGCCCATACATGGACGCTCTTGCATAGTTCTATCTTAACTTACGTACTGACAATGGGACTACAGTTGACACTAATCCGAATGCACTCGAGCTTGACACCAAAATAAAAGAAAGCGTGACGTATTGCAGGACAGATGCCAAGGTGAAGTCCGGCCGAGAGTCGAGACGCGTGCACTTGAAAAGACAAAATAACCGTATTTCTTACCTGTTGAGTCTAAATGAACTTTAAAATCATATTTTCTTGGGTAACTTGTAAAGATGAGTCCTATTCTCATACCATAGAAGATTTTATGCAAGAGATCTCCAGGTTTCCCAATTCGCAACGTTCGGGAAAGTGTAAGCGGCGTTGCAAAATAAAAAGTGAAGTATCAATTTTTATTTTGCAACACGGAATTTTTATTCTTTCCATGATATACTATATTTTTTCAATCAGCTGAAGAAATGTTAGTAACTCTACATTATAAAGAGGAACTTACTCCATATCATTACATAAACTTAACTATTAAATGTTTTGTTAAGTAAAAACAAAAAACATGAAAAAATTCCACAAATGGTATTAAAATTATAGGTAAATAGAAATATGAGAGGATAAGATAGTCAAAGATGTTTTCCCGTTACAGCAGTAAGGGACCTGTTGACCATTATTTACCTTTTAAATTAATCGTGGCTAAGAGGTTGAAGTTATTCCCACCGCATAGCCACGTACCAAGTGTAAATAATAAGTCGAAGCTAAAAGACAAAAATATTGTTCACATGTATATTGTGTTACTGTAAAAGCCCGTATATTCTTAAATCCTAGGTTTTAGTCGTTGTTCTTAGAATTTACTAACATTAGCTGTCAGTCTTCTGACGTGGCCCACTTAAATAACTTAACAACTTTGGGTACCCTGCAGAGTCACTTTGCATAATTATTGGTTTGTAATTTATTAGTTTAATTCATAATTAATTGTGAAACAGTTTAAAAAAACTTTGTACCTCATAACAAAAGTAAAAAAATATTCTCGAAAATAATTTATAATAGCCTGTGTTCGCCATGTCTCTGAGGTAAAACTTAGGTATGCCAAGTGCGAGTTGGTAAATGTTCGAAATTATTGATGATGACATTTCGCGCTGTACCCATAAAAAGTTGGTAAATATTAGGTTTTACAGGAAGATCTCAAGATTGACCACAGTTCAAACTTTTACAGTAACATTTTACAATTTGAATAAAAGTGTTCAATGTTTTATGATGTGAAGGTACGTCGTGATGTCAAATTTATAAGAGATAGTTTATACTTACTTACAAACCAACATAGTAGGTATGAGATTTCAATTTTTTTTATTACAATGTACGGTAATTAATTATTTTAAGACACGTATTAGAATAAAACAATATTGATACAAAAAAGTCCGCCTATTTAAAAGCTGGTGATTATTTTATTGTTAAATTCTAGCAGTTCCTGATTATTATTATCGTTATAAAGTAATTGCTTTTATAATTTAGTGGGAAGTATTAAATAGAAATTTTAATAATATAAACTAAGAATTTCAGTATATCATAAACAAAACAGCGCTCCGAGACATGAAAAAATATCGGAGCACTTTTTTATTGATTTGATCATAAAATTGATTTCATTCGATCATTGAAACCATAAAAATGCAAGGCTATTATGACAAGTCAAGACTCTACCACCTGTTGGAAAAGCAAATTCTTGGAATAGCAAAAAGAAAAAAGAAAAAGCAAGAAACTCGCCAATTGCTCTACTCAAAACGCAGTGTTACAATGTGTGTGTACAATAATGTAACAAGTGATACTCTCTTGTGGACACTTCATTCGAAATTTGAAATTATTGAAACCTAATACGCCATATCTCTGAACTAAAAATTGTACCTGATGCAGCCTACCTGCTTACCCAATGGGCCTTAAACACTATTTGTTTACAATTCCACTTTTAAAAAGTCGCTTTCAAGTAGGTACTCTAGGGCTTTTAAAATAAAAAGGTTTTATTTTTATGATGGAACATGCACCGTTATTTAACTTAAGATCTTAAACTCATTAAATTAATGAAGTAGGGTCAGATGTCCAACAATGAAACACAAAAAATTCAAAGTCTCATGCATCTTTTGTTTTTACAGATAGAAGTCTAATTTTTTACAGGTGTGAAGGTAATTTTATTCCGCGTCGGATTTCATTTACAATTTTTTTAATTAATATGTCATCAATCGGCAAAAAATTATAAACTAAAAAATGGGAAATGTTTCATTGTGTCCACAGTGGTGGTACACAATGAAACACCACAAATTCAACAATGAAACATTAATAGTATTGTCTCGACTTTTGTGTAATTTATGGAGTAGGTGAATAAAAAAAAATGCTTGAGTTAATAATCACAAAAGGATTTATTTATAATTAACTTTAATCAGACACTTCAGATTACCAGTACTATTACTGGTATTATAAAAAATTTAATGTTAATAAGATTAATTTGTGAATTTGTACTCACAAAAATTATTAATCTGCCCGGAAAGTACATGATATTATGCACTTTCACACAATAAAACAAGATGATACACATTGAAATAGTGTTTCATTGTGTTCACTGTGCAACTGTTTCATTGTGAACTACCTAAGGTTTTTTTTACTAATCTCAATTTTTTACCCACTAAATTGTAACACTTTAAGATATAATTTATTGCACATTAATCTACAAAATGTGTGTAATGCTAATTAATCATGAAATTTATGAAATTTTCAACCATACTTTACAAAAAAATCTATAAAGAATGCTAAAAATATTTACTTTTTGTCGAAAAAAAAACAAAAGTGCTCCGCAAACACATCTTCTCGCACGCGGCGTCGATGCAAATTGGGCTAGGGCGGGGGGTTCACGAGAGTGTCCTAACGCAATATAATGCAAGAACTGGCAACGCAGAATTTTAGAAATATCACAGTGTTTTATTGTGTACCACTGTTTCATTGTTGGACATCTGACCCTAATCTATGGATATTGCGTTGTATACTGAAATAGCAATAATAGTAAGTAACTCGTAACTAAGTCTAAGTTATTATTGTTCTTTATATAGCCAACCGTTCGGCTCGCTGGATAAAATTAAAATGGAAGAAAAAATAAGGTTATTTTTAAAACGGCTTTCAAGTTTGATCCCTATCATTCGTGGAAGATTCATTAGGTGTATAAAGGCACATCGCACTCTATAAGAATATATCGTGCATCAGCATTATCTGTACTTCATTTATATGTATAATGTAAGCGCAACTAGAACACTTCAGCTCTACGGCTAGGCTATAAATTTTATCCTCTTTATAATGCGTTATTAATAGAGACGACTTCTTTATCAGCCAGTTATAATGATGTGCCAGTGCTCTATTCTGTCTAGTAAAAGAAATAATATAAGGATAACATAATGTAGCAAAACCGCTAACCGAACTTTTCAGCAGAATGTCGACTCATTCATTATTGTTGGCAAGACGTGCGGATTCGTTATTTAATGAAACGTTACTTTGATATAATAAAATCGCATTAACACCGTGCACTTTAGTATTTGGAAGCATTATCATTTGTAATTACAGTTCAATAGGATCGAATGAAGATAGATGGTTTAGAGGAAATATTGTTTGGAATGAGCGTTATAGGCACTTCGACCACCCGCTGTGCCAGATCTTTTTTTCCACGCACTACCAAACTGTGGATACAACTATCTTCGACGGTTTTTCCATTTAATCACAACATGGGGTTATTCAAGGGGCGGACCAACAAGTTCCTGAAAAGCCGGCAATGCATTAGTGGTGCATCTGGTGCTCCAGATGTTCTTGGGCGGCGGTAATCACTTAGTATCAGGTGACTCGCCTGCTCTTTTACTCTCTATTCATATAAAAAAGGCGACGAAGCGTACGAGGCGGTGGCGAGGTGTAAGGTGCCGACCGCGGCGACCACCTCTGACGAATGTCAATGGCACTTGGACACCGTTACTCGATCTCGCGTCCGCCAAAATTAATTCGCCAATGAAACCGCACAACGTTTGATTCCAACATTGATCGACTTAATGAGAGGCTTGTTGTTCCGGCAGCGCCGGAACCCGTTATGATTTATTCCTACTAACGCTTCTGGACATCGATACCTTAAAATGGATTGTCATCCTACAAAAAGCTTATAACGAATGCTTCTAAAAAAACTATTGTTATAATAAAAAGAGAAACAATAATTTTAATAAATAGATATACGATTGTTATTAAAACGTGTCAGAGAGGCTGCTAGTAATGAGGGTATTTTCAAACGATTAATTGCGCCCTGGTTACTTTTGATTTACAATTTATTTTTACCAATGCTTCTGGACATCAATACCTTAAATCGGATTGTCATTCTATAAAAAACTTCTATAAAAACTATTGTCATATATAAAAAACCTAGAGCAAAATAATATTAAATAGATACGACTGTTATTAAAACGTGTCAGAGAGGCTGCTAGTAATGAGGGTAGTTTACAAACGATTATGTTGCGCTCTAGTTACTTTTATTGGCAGAAGCTCGTTAATCTACGCTGTCAGAGGTCTCACGGTGAGCGGCTAACAACATTTGCATGGCTCTCTCGCGCATAAAGAAAAAGTTTGCCATTCTGTGATCATCTTTCAATATCATAAATAGGAATAGAAGGCTTTCAATCGGCGCCACACTTTTACTCACATCTATTGCTTTGTGTTGTCTTCATTCTGATTTATATCTTTAGCTCCTTACTCTTACATTTTATTCGTTTTGCATTTAACTCGGTAATCTAGTCTTGCGAATTGTAACATGCATGAAATGTACCAGACGTGCTTTGTTTAAAGAGAAATCAGTTGATGTTCTTACAAAGAACGAAATAGCCAATGAATAGATAACTCATTTCAAACATGTTTCTCAATTTTAATAACTGGGTTGTGAGCTTAATTATAGCCATAGTACATAATACCTAGGTATAGTCTGCATAGACACCGTAAAAATGTTAGAAAAAAATTAACGAACATTGTTTAACTACAGATATAAAAAGAGAGGTGTTATAAGTTTGACCGCTTTGTCTATCAATGTGTCTGTCTGTATGTTGATACATTCGATACATATACATACGACGATTCGTAGCGCTCAATGGGTGGGCAGATTTAACTTTGGTTTTTATTACTCGAAAGCTTTATTGAATTGGGATATTTCTTAGATATTGATGAAAATGGGTTCAGTCATTTAAAGACTACCAGTTCTTTGTCCAGGTATGTAAGGTAATGAAGGTGTCTAAGTTAAACAATTGATAATTACCTACATTATCCCGGCGTACCTTAGACTTAGAGAGGTGCGTAGCGTACTTTTACCCCAGGAAATACCAAAGGATTTTAAAAACCTAAATCAACGATGACGTCGAACGAAGTAGTGGGCGTCAGCTATTATAAATTACAATCAATAATGTAACATTCTTAATTCAATTACTTGTATTATTTGGTAGACACCAGCTACTTACGTGCAAACATCCTTGGACGCCGAATACCAGTTTAAGCGCCACCCAACATATCAATTACGCTAACTTTCATCCTATCATCGATCATAAGCCAACCACCTCGGTCGAGGTCAATATCTTTTCGAAAACACGATCGCATCACAACTCGTTGAATTTTAATCGAACTGGTTTCGATAATAACTTTGCATCTTTATAGTAGAAATACATATGACTGTTATTCTCGGTAACAATATTTTTTTCACCTCTCTAGCTCAAAAAGGGCGCCTTTGCTGCCCAAAACCAGTGAGCAAAAGTCGTTTTTGCTCACTCAGTGAGAAAAAGTGTTTTGAATATAGAACGCATTGGATTGGCGTTTCTTCAACTCATCGTCTCAAGAAACGTTCAGAAATTTTGTATATAATATTGCATACCCCATACATTTTATTTCGACAAAATTTTTTAACTCTCTATTTTATTATTTAAACTACTTATTTACTTTTCGTAAATGTGTTTTAGACTTTATAATTCTGTAACACAACATGAAACATAAAAGAAAATTAAAATTAATTAATTAATAAGTATATTTTATTTTATGAATGACACAATTCCGAACGCAGACAAAAGAGTAATATAAAATGGCGGCAAAAAAAATAATAATTAACTCTATTCTATATCTTAATTAGGTACTAATTTCTTAGTAGTTATTTGTTGTAAGAATTTTAAAATAACAAAATGAGTGAATCTAGTGATAATTTAACACCTTCAGAATTAAAAGAATTAGTGTCTAACGCTGAATTAAACTTTCTTCCGGAAAAGTCTCGTGAAAAATACTTGAAAGCCAATGAATTATTTAATGATTGGAGACTTTCTAAGGGTGCGAAGTCCTATTCAGTTCAGAGACTGTTATTTTATCATATTTCATGGAATTGTCTAAAAAAAGGTAACCATCTACATTATGGAGTATTTACTCCATGTTAAAAGCTACAATCAAATCGAAATGCGACGCTCACATTGAAACTTATCCTAAACTTATTGCATTTTTGAAAAGACAGTCGGAGGGGCACAAATCCAAAAAATCTAAAGTTTTCACCGCTCATGATATTGAAAAGTTTTTAAATAAATAAACCTAATTTTTAAACTTTTATAATATCCTTTATGTTTTAATAAATATTTTTCTTACATCTTGTATTTTTTCGCTATTGAGGTGAAAAGTTGTATGTATCACACGATAGCAAAGTTTTTGCTTCTTGTGCCTTTGAATCCCTCACTACTCTCAGGATTCTAACTTAGAATCACTCGCTACGCTCGTGATTCTATATTAGAAACCTTCGTTCGCTCGGGATTCAAACTAGGCACTCGCAACAAAAATGAACTTTGCTATCTTGTTGAACAAATAACTATTATCAAGACATGACCGTCGTCCTTTGTAAATGAGTCAACCGTATCTAAAATAAAAAATAAATATAATTTATTTCCAAACTGCAGTATTCAGTTCCAAAACAGTCACCGTTTTTCAGTCACAGTTAAAAACTGGAGCCTTCTTTTACGTGTACGAGAGTACACCTTTGTTAGAAGGCTCTACCCTTTCATAACAATATCATGACATATTTTGATAGCAATTTAGTAGTTAAAGTTGCTGGTAAATAGGTTGTTAGTCGCATAAAAACCTCCTCGCTTTTTAACATCCGGTAGTGGAGGAAGGAATGGCAAGTGCAGCTCAAATCTTTCGCCTCGCGCAGGCGTACCTCTACTTATATAAAGCTGACTTGAACTTTCGCTAGTCGAAAAGGCACTCAAAGAAGAAGAAGACTGAAGTTAGTTTAAACTGCGTGCGTGCGGTAAAATGTAAGGAAAAAAGTTCAATGTCAAATTCGACACATCTTTTGTTCCTGCTAACAAGAATTTGAAAGAACTTTACATTTGTTGAATAAAGTTTAATAGCCCAACGATTAAAGGTTGCAGATTCGATCCCCACCCATTATTCTATTGTCGTAACCACTCCTAACATAAACTTTCTGCTTCTTTGGAGGCCTGCCAATTTATCCGCATTAATTTAAAACCCCTATGAATCTATTAAGTTCAAAATTATAAGCGATTACACAGATAAACGCGTATTCCAACTTTAATACTACCAGCATTAATTATTATAAGGTTATAAATTCATAAAGTAAAAATGTTGCGCATGGTACAACACAAAAAATGAAAATAAAATCCAATGCAGTTCGGTTCGAGAGTTCAGACAATGTGTAAAGTTAATAGCTCGCACTGATCAATAAACTGTGCCCTGACCGGGGTTCCAATTATAGCTAAACGATATTAATTTACAAATCAAGATCTAAAGATAAAGGAAACCCGTCGATCCGGATAGTGCGTGAGTCAATGCGTTATACTTAAAGCATTCGGTTTTGTCACCGATGTGCGCATGGTAAAGTCCTCTCACACTAGCCTCTACAAGGCGTTGGCGTCGAAGGAATTCCCTACAAAGAGCAAAAACTATCAATGCAGGATGAAGCTTGCACAATTTTTTTCAACATATCATTGCTTCTACGTAGATGCAACGATTTGCTGACGTCATGGTGTTCTTTGTTAATTATCATAAAGTTAGATTTTTAAAGTTCCCGTGGGAACCTTCTGTTTTTCCAGAATAAAGGGTAGTCTATCTCGCTCTCTAAATCCTCAGATATACCAATGCAAAAAATCACGTCGGTTCATCGCTCAATTACTGTGTAATTAAAGGACAAACTAAGAAACAAACGCACTTTCGCATTTATAATATTAGTAAGGATATAAACGGACATCTTGATATTTGGAGAAAAATTGAAGTTAAAATTGAATAAGTAATTGTTGCACTTTACATTTGAGACTTGAAATAAAGAAGTTACTTAATTCACTTTCTTTTTTACGTTACTCCTACGCTTATTAGCTTTATTCTTATTTTAAATAATTATTTTAACAAGCCGGTCATGATTGAGTATTTAAAATGTGCACTCTCTCGGACGGTTTCAATGACTTATCTAATCCGGAATCTAAAAATTGAAAGTTGAATATTTAATCCAAGTATGCAGTAAAGCGTGTCAGTAATCAATCAACCCATTGAGACTGTTTTCTGTTTTACCAACGTTACACTTTATTTAGATAGTTGGTTATTAAAATCGGTCGCTTATGATTAATGAAAACTATAATGTGGGTGTCTTTAAATCAAGAGTGAATAGGCATCTTCTAGGCAAGCGCGTATCATCTTAGGCTGCATCTTCACTTACCATCAGGTGAGATCGCAGTCAAGCGCTAGTCTATATATTTAAAAAAAAAAAAAAAATACTTACTGTTTTATTCGTTCTATAAAGAATTTTGTCGTGAATATTTTTCTTGTTGTTGTCGCTCAATACTTTTTTGAAGAATTTTGCAACGATAAAAAGCACTACTTGGTTTGAACAATTTATTTTTAACGATTTAAGTTTTTTAAGCCGATCGAAAGATTAAAAGTAGCACAATTCAAGTTTTATTTAGTCCAACCCCGTTACAAGACTGGTGTATTACCAAATAGGCGCGAAGCGACATTAATTTCATTTGAATCAGCACTGAATTTATAATGTCTAAAACAATTATGCAAAGCAGACATAATTTAGTAGATAATAATCATATAAAAGGTGTGAAGCGTCAAACGCGATCAAGTTTCTGCGTTATACATTTGTAGATCAGTGTCGCTGTTCTAATTATACCAGTTTTCTTTTATGAAAATAAAAAAGTATATAACGTCCCACGTATCTAAAAATTCACAAACGGTAATTCTGAACTCGATACTCGTGACTCCAACATGCGAGTCAAACATTTACACCACAAATACTGCACGTAAATTTTGTTTCGATACGTAAAAGGTTCTGTTTCATGCCATTACATAAAGCAGAGCCTACTTATACTTGAACCTTTTAGTAAACTATCATGCTTCTTGTCAGGAGCTCATTGCGATTGAGTGCCCAATTAATTTCGTAACCAGAAGCCTATATATTTATATAATCACCATTGTATGTAGTTTGAATGCGCCATAAGAACTTTAATACGCACTGTATCACTGAATAAACTCTTGAAGTTAAAATAATACGAATAAGGCTAAACTTTCCTGTCTGAGACTATATCTAAAGCAATAATCAGCATCTTAATAACCGAGTCAACCCATGTTACGGGATTAAAAAACACCGTGCTCAATTAAACGTGGGCGTAATGCAACAATGATTTTTATGATTAATCGAAATGTCATCGATAAATGATCATATTCATAGAAGTACTCGATTATCTGCCGCAGGCGACGCAAATATGTTTGGTTGTCAAATGAGAATAAAAATAAGTAACGACTAAGGCTAAGTAACTTTACATTACTTTTTTTAAGTTATGGTCAAGTATCTCTATGATGGAATATGAGTTTCAAACTCCACAGAATATCAAATTTTGTTTCTCACGAGTCACGACGCAGATGCCAATTCAAACTTTTTTTTTTTTTGTTTATGCGTGGACCCATCTCAAATTACTTTATGTGCATACAAGCAGTTACATATTTTATAAATGAATCCTTCTCTCGAAATACAATATATGACATGCCTACGCGATTTACTTCTAAGATTGTGTGTGTGTTTTTTTTTTTTTAATAAGATTTATTTGTGAATATAAAATCTAAACAAACAAGTTTTATATTAATACAAATAAAATTGGTAGTCAATAAAAGAAGCCAAATATATATTATATAATGTCAATCAGTCTAAATATAATCATGCCGTTAATGTCATTCCAATCTATAAAATTTTGTCCATAAATAATACTTATTCAATTTTATAAAATGATGAGAGAGTTTATTTTTATTATTATCGATATTCCTAGCGATACTTGTATTTCTAGATCTGTCAAAGCATCTGATTGGCGTAACACTTGACAGGGGTCCGTTTGACCGGGGGCAGTAAATAAGCGGGCTAACGACACGCGGGCGGCCTTGCGAGACGTCCTTGCGGCCCGACCCCAGATTGTTTTATCTCTTTTTCACCAACAGTCAACCATATCTGCATCTCACTTTATCAAATCGCGGTTACACTACCGCCTCACGCTGATCCGCCCGGTGATAAATCGCTCTCGTCGACAGCCCTTCCATTCCCTACCACCATAATATATTCCTTGCGAGACTTGTTAGAAGCTCGTATCATTTTTATGGTACGGTGAATGAATCTACCCTGTTACGAGTAAATATAGGCGAATAAAGTCTATAAATAGACGACAGTTTTCTTGTTTTAACTGCATTTTATTTTTATACTCTACAAAAATAGCTCTAGTTTTTATTTTTATCTGTATCCATTTAGTAATAGTGCGGTTGGTGAGCCTGTAATGGTATAGTTAAGATTCTAGAATATAGGTACAACTATTGCATTATTTGTCTTATTTATTGTAATGAGAGGAGGTTGTTTTATAAATGGAAAAGCGTCCGATTGTAGTGCTTTTTTAACCCCCGACTTAAAAGAGTGGTGTTCCCTCGTAGTTCTCTAACAAATGGAACGATTAGGATGCGGTTTTTTTCTGTTAGAAAACTGACGTGATCAAGATAGATAGATCTTAGCTATAATTTATGAAAATCTGTTCAGGCGTTTGAAGATCACTAGCTCATTTCTTACTTGATTAAAGGGTCTTACAAACTTCCACATGTCCCAAGTAGCACACGAAGGCTGCTTAGCAGCTGAATAACGAATTCCCGTCACGCTTAAAGCTGTATAAAAAAGCTGCATAAGGGCTGTATACGGCCGTATACAGCTCTTATACCTCTTAAATGGGCACAAATTATACAGCCTTAAGTTGAGTAAAAGATTACAAGTTACTCTTTATTCAGCAAATATGTCACGTGACGTAAAAGTGAAGTAGCAAACCATAGATAATACAAATCTAGCAAATTAATATACTTCGTGGAGTGAATTGAATTTGATTGAATACGTGTGGTTATATATTCAAAGTTAAGTGCATTGTTTTCATATTTATAAAAGAAAAATGATTGGGAATGTAATTTTACTGACATTATACATATATATTACCTAAGAAAATTTTAGTGCGCCACGAAAATATTTGGTTTTTAATTAGTTTCGTGATATAAATAAGCCGTGATGAAAACTTGAATAAACAATTTTTAGTGCTTTGAAAAGAATTATAAGATAAAAAGTTGTTATTATGATATCGAGAAGTAAAAACTAATGCAATCCATTCCTAATTCATACACAAAACATCATAAAAGTTGAAAAATGAATCAGTATATTTATATAGGTTATGAGGTTATACAACAAAATGGTGGATTCATGTTAAACAGCGACGTGAATAGTTAAAACTCTGATATTCAGCAATAAGCTTCATAATAGTTCACACGTGCCCCCTTAATAAGTCAGTGTAATAAGAGTTCACAAATACCTTCTTATACAGCATTTGGCGTAATTTTATCCACTAAACAGCCCTTATTCAGCCTAAGCTGTTTAAATATCACTGACAGCTATTATGCAGCTGTAGGATCACCAGTGTACTCTTAAAAGAGTCTTAATACGCATAGAGTTTCAAATAGGTCTAAAAGTGAGTATTTATACAGCTATCTGTGCTACTTGGGGTGCTATTGTTTTGAAAGGCGTACTGTTACTTTGGATTATTTCCAAAATATAGTAACTTTGAGCTGATGACTCAAGTAGTCTGCGGGATCGGCTGGCTTATTACGTACCTCGGGACAGGCTTGCGACATGCGTAAAGATCGCACAGTGATTGCTGTCGCGTTGCTATTGCTGTCGCTACTGCAAATTTTTACGTAATCGGCGTGCCTATCTGCATATGTATATTATGTTTATAGGCATTTATGTCTAATGTAGAAAAGGATGTAGATAGGTATTGATTTCGGTACAGCTCAATTTTGTGTAATAAGTAGGAAACGCTACCTCTTTTAGGTAATACCAATGATGAATATTTAATAGGGCCAGTTAGGGCTACACAACCGTGTAGCGGTCTAATGAGGAAGCTCCTTATAGAGAGAGAGTCGCGTGTTAGAAAATATCTAAATGTATTTATATCATTGATATTCGAAACGCGATGTCAAGTAGGTAGGTACTGTCCAATTACTCGTGAACAAAATGTGAACAGACTACATATTTATTTTGCTGTTTTTTTAAAATAGTTTATACAAATAGCAGTTTGGATGGTGGGGCCGTGGGGTGCTTTGGCCATTAAATATGGCACATATTTAAAGCAATTTAGCGTTCCAGTACGATGTCGTGGAGAAACCGATTATTCTACAGCCTATACTGCCACTGGCTTACACTGTTATATCCCTTTTAAAAACGGTAGTACATATGAGACAATAAGCTATATTTAGCTACAGCATTGAAAATATGCTACTCGTATCATTTCATTATCTTTTGAAATGAATTTTGCATACCACACTTAATTGTCTATTACTTTTACGGCGACCAAGATATTTATAAAACGTACAAGTCTCCATTGCAGGCAGATATTTATCGTGCATACTCCATTAGGGCCAACGACAATAATTAAAAATGGAACATTCGTAATAACAAATACAAAGACACTCGTTTTAAAGTACCGGTGGATCTCGTATGTGGTCTGGGAGCTATAAGCACTCGTGTCGATGGAATCAACACCGCTTTTTACGCGTTATTCGTGTTTATCCCGAGGGCTTTGTAGGTTAGTTGGTGAGGATGCGGTGACAGGTTAATGCGTCTATTTGTGGAGGCTCGCATGCCTCAGACC
This sequence comes from Hipparchia sbordonii, assembly GCA_038048805.1. Classification (NCBI taxonomy): domain Eukaryota; kingdom Metazoa; phylum Arthropoda; class Insecta; order Lepidoptera; family Nymphalidae; genus Hipparchia; species Hipparchia sbordonii. Next base: position 7,935,003 of record CM076106.1, on the reverse strand, counting down.
AAGGCGCTGATTATTGGCGCCTCACTGAATAATGTAACGCCGATGTAGGCTAATCAATGCTACTTTTAACGAACCCTTTTTAACCCTCCCCGTAGATAAAATCTTATGCGACACCAACGAGACGATTAACTCGGCAAATTTACGCAAATAAGTACTAACAATTCACTTTAATTACGATGGAGAAGAGTGAAATATTTAACGTTTTTGTATAGTTAAAATATTTTACTCCACTTGCGCCCGGTTACCTGGGTTTTTCTCGTCTCGGCTTGTTTGTTTATGAAATGAAGATTGAAATCTTTTAAAAATTTTATATTTCTAAATAATCTGATGTTTACCCATCATTTGTAGTTGCGTTAGTAATAGCCAAAAATCATTATCTAATGTAGTCAAAATTGCAACCCGATTTTGTGTCTTCAATAACTGGCTGCGACGGCGGTGTGTCTCATATTGATCCTGATAGGTACCTATTTTTTTAAATAATTGACTGCCGTAATCTAAAGATGTTATTATTTGGTAAAAAAAGTATAAAATTGTTGGCAAATAACTTATAGGTAACTTTCGAGGTACTCCCGATATATTGATACCAACTGGGCGTTAATGTCAATCCCATACAATGCAAGGCGTGCTCATTAGAATGCGTCACATAGCATACGATAGTTAGTCTTCGCACTTCGGTGACAGTAACGGGCCATTTACAGACTGTAGCCCAGCAATGAAAAACATGGTTGAAAATAAGCGGCAAGCTTCAAATAATTGGAACAAAGTACTGTAATGAAATAAAATAACACAGCTTTTTATGAAAATCCTACATTTTTATGCTAAATTCCAAGAAATTTAATTAAAACCGTAATATAATAAAATAAAAAATGGAAATTTTTATACAATTAAGTGCCCTTTTTGCCCATTTAGGTACGTACGTAATTAAAAATGTGAATTCCAAATATTTTTTTTTTAGTTATGTATCTACGTATGTAAATTAAACTGTCCTCAGTTTTAAATGTCATATCAATTTTTAAATTTTACATCGTATAGTGTACACATCGTACCTAATTATTATTTACAGCTTGTTGCAATTGACACGTTTTCAATAAAACTTCATTGCAACATCGCTCATAAACTTGGTGCTCGTCGTCAAGGCGCCGCATAATTTACTACTGCGCCAAAACTTTGACATAAACTGGTCACCCTTTTTTAATTATAAACATGGCACAGTGTATACGAAACACCGTTAGGTTATTTGATTCATCAAGCCTAGCTGGGTACTGGGTAAGCGCCTCATTAAAATTAGGTGTCAATTACTTTTGACGTGGTTAGCTACGACTAGGCGTGATATATTTGCATAAACTCCGGTCTTTTTCACACAAGGTGTCGTTTTAAATTTATAAAATAAATAGTCTGTCTGTTGCTTCACAAACCAACAACAAACCAACAATTTCTCAAATAAACAACAGAACTTACTAATTGGGTAATGAGTAAGTAATTGATTGAGTACCAGTGCAAAGAACACAAACAGGACCTGCGCATAGCAAGGTGGCTTATTCAAGCTGCATGCATTCAATTCATCAATTCTTCTCCTTTTTTAATGCTCCCTCAGCAATCGCCTCTGCATATTTTATCTTTAGCCATCGTAACAGTTTACATTGTAGTCTATTTTCACATCTGTCTGTTACTAAAGTGTTACACTAAAGGCTGTATCATTACTCAGTTTAAAATAGGTACAATTTGTTGTCAGTCAGGTTGGTTGAAAATAACATACGTTTAACGACCATCGAATTGGATAATTACTGTGCTTATATTCATTATCCGCTCGACGTATAGCAATTTCAATCCCAACTTTTTTCACACATTTCAATGTGTCTACAAATAGTGCACAATCTTAATGGCGATAAATTATTTGTAATTGCGTTAACTGTTAAAAATTACAATGAATTGAATAAGTACATTTTTTTCATATTGCGGGATATGAGCTGTTTATCGGCGGCAAAGAAATTGAAATTATTCGCAGTAGGTAGAGCCGATATAAATTATATTACACTTACTATTTATCGAATATAATGAATGTATATTTATTGACAACGAAACCACCTGCACTATAGCTTGTAATGAATGAGTTGATGATTGCACTTTTACTGTGATTATATGGACACAATTGTTTTATTGTAGTATTCAACCTGTCAACATTTTGTTGCCCATTAATTTGCTGTTATACTTTGAATGGTTTTTATGATCACGTATTATTATTGACGTCCAATCGTAAAACAAGTGACGTCGTTTAAGTGCATTTGAAATATTTCGAAAAAGGTATTAGCATTTTAAATTTTATTAAATGTATTTTAATGTAAAATAAAACTAAGTAATATGAACGTATACACATTTCTATGTTCATATTATGTAGTTTATATACTTATATTATGAAAATGTGTCATTTTAATATAGGACGTAACCGGTCTGTGAAAGTTCATTGTCATAAGCCTTCCTAATGAGCCACCGTGTATGGTCCTCAGCTTCTTTCATCTTGTTGTTTCCCGCTACTATTTTCACTTCTTTGTATTGTCAAAGTGTTGGAAGGCAAGCCTCACTTCGCATGCTTGTACATATCCTCAACTAGATATTTTGACTCCAACAGCCATCGCTCTTATCAAAATCATGACCCGCCTTCGTGGTTCAACACGCCTGCCCTACGTAATTTTATTGTATCTCAAGCTTCTTTCAACCGAGAACAATGACAACAACATTCGAATCAGCCAGGCAGTAAAGTACTGGAAGCTCTACTAAAACTAGTGGTTCGCCTCGAACTGAAACCTCGCTGTATCCCATAATTCCCAAAAGATAGTTTTAATTATATATTTAAACAAATCATACCTACCTCGTATCTATAATAATTTGAAAAACGTTGCATTCATTTTTCTAGGCAATGCCCAAATGTACCGAAACAAATAGATCGATTTAGAATGTGGTCAGCTAAGTAGGCTGATTTAGATAAATGAGTTGTCAGTTATTTTAATCACAAAGTGCCATGAGCAGTAAAAATAATTACAAACTGAATCTGCCTTCGATAAATAGTTGGTCTGAAAGGAATGAAATGATTAAATAAAAACTCAAAGTTTATCTCGTTGGACAGACCGGAGAGAAACTTCTGTCAATTATGGGCATGATAACCTTCATCTCCTTTCTCGTCTTATGATTTGAAGTGTGTCTATCAATGCACAATAGTTTGTGTTCAAAACCTAAATTAGAGTTTGCAGATTGATGTATTTGACATCAAGGCGTTGAGGTCCAATTAATTAATGTTATTCTCAATGAAGTCTGTTTTACGTCACTTCCACCCCCCTTTCAAGTTAGTCCGCTACCATCTTAGACTGCATCGTCACTTACCATCAAATGAGATCGCAGTCACGGACTATCTTGCCATTGAATTAAAAAAATGTGTCATGGTTTTAAAAATTAGGCGGGAACCCTCTGCTTTTCCGGGATAAAGGTAGCCTATGTCACATACTTCATTGCTGAAGGTCGTATCCGTGTGTGTGTGATGATAATAGCACAGCCTAAAGATATAGGTAGGTACAACCAATCGACCAATAGAGGCGTCTATACAGAGCAATCGTGTCCGAAGGTACGAAAGGGTTTCGTTTTCGAGTATTTTTTTTTTTGGAAAATAACATACATTTTAAATAAAAATTTGTCGTTGTTTTTATCTTAATGCCGGCGGTTAAACCACGCGATTCTGTGCACAGCCATGAAACATCAAGTAGGTACATACGGTGGCGCCCTTAGCGCTTCGATGGTAATGCCGGATGTTCCGTAAACATCAAAGGCGTTGTGTCAATGTATGTAGGTATTTACGCTGTGGCAATAGGTTCAATCAGTAGTAAATCAAACCAATTTCACAATTGGTACTCCCGCTTCTAAGATATCATACTCCTCAACATCAAGCTATATTTAGAGAACGCAATTAGTGTAACAACGTCTCAATTTTTTCAAATCGGAAAGCATCAGTTGCTTTTTCGTATCATTTTCATACATTCTCCACATTGCAACTTGAAAAATTATACACTAGATGAAAAAAAGGTTTGATTTCTCCAAGCTGGTGCGTACATTTATTACCATCTCATGGGCCGTGGCCCATATGCAACGCCGGGAGGCCTTGGCTGTCATTAAATAACGTAACCAATAATCGATCCTATATAAATCACGGTAATAGTAGATTATTGAAGATGCATCCGAGAAAACACTGAAGGAAAGCTCCCGCGGTATCTATTACATAGACCCTACATGTAATCGCAACGCCTATTGATGCCTTATAGGCGGTAATTAGACTTTGTTCCACGGGAGCGTTCGCATTTTTATAGCGAACAAAATAAAAGGAGGTTAATTTGGCGTGTATTTTCAACTTTGTGGAAGTGCCGACTACATGATTCGATGTTTGAGTGGAAAAACGTTAAATACTACCTTTCGTTATAATTTACCATTACCTAGATATTGCTAGCTTTTGCTGGCGGGAGTACCATTTAAATAGCTACATTACTAAAACGTAAAACTTATGCCATAACTTAAAGCGGCAATAGTCCAACGGTTAAGCCTGGTTGGACTGAAAACTGAAGGGTCCAAAGTTCAGTCCCCAACTGTTGCACTAAAAATGACTAAAATCTAAAAAAAAAATTGTGAACGAATTTCAATTTGTAGCATGAGAAATCCTTTCAATTTGGATCAGTAAATCTGTAATCCCCAGAACTTGTATCGCACCATTAATAAAAACACCGTTATGACCTATAAGATCAATATGTCGGGAGTAGCTTTTATCCCATTGAAACCAACTGTCTGCATTCGTGCACTTCCATAGATATCTCGCTTTACACTTGAACTTTTGACTTTTCTCCATACTTGACAATCTTTTCCTGATATATGAATTCCTTACATTTTATTAGCAGAAATGAACGGTAGTTTAAGTAACACGAAATACTCGTAATTTTCAAACCACACGTAGTCATTCATAAATGTGTAAGCCGTCTGTGTGAAGCGTAATTTGATCATTTTTATGGTATGTCAATTGCTTTGATACCTTCAACGAAATTCAATTAAGAGTGAAATTACATCTTTTTATGCTGTTATTTCTCACCTCAATAACTACATAGCTATGTGTGGACCAGTTTTAGACGTCAATATCGAGCTCGTTACAGACTCGTAAGTGTAAATTGGGTTTTGCGTGTTTTCGTGAGATGTATATCGTTAAAAATGTGTACCGGGCCGTTAGGCAAGAAATATTATTAGTTGTGTGTTAGTTTCGATAACCTATCGCCCCTTTTGGGCAGAGCAAGCGTAACGCCATAGCGTTGGGTGGAGAATCGGAGGTGCAGCGGATATTATCGTGTCCAATCAAGTTCGCACGCGGCGCAGTGGCTAAATCATTCGATTATTGATTTCCGATGTCGCGGTCGTGATCAGGCGCGGGGATTCGACGTTCGGCATGACAGCGCAACCATTGTCGGCGTCGCAGCCGGCCACCGCTGCGACGCGCGCTCATTCTCCACGATTAAACGCTTGTAATTCCAACAATATCATCCCGCCTGTCCAATTCAATCTGCGCTAAGCTACTTCGGCTCTCGTCTCGCGTCATTCGATTCCAGATAGCGGGCTTGTGCACGAACTTTTTTTGTTCTAATAAATTTTTCGGATTGTACTAAGTGACATACTTTTGTACTTACTGTGATATTGAGATACGAGATACTGTAAGCTTCATAGATCACGGTCAGATTTTTAGGACGCTAAAACAATGATATACACCTGACCTTATTGTGTGTTGTCAGTAATCTGCTAACGATACGATTTTTGATGTCAATTACGTATTAACGATAACAAATACATTATGTTTTATATCACACTGATTCAATTTAAAACCCTGATTAAGTAGGTACAAGTTTTTATTATTCTAGCATTCTTAAAGACTAAGGATTCAATCAATCGCAATCAAAATCTTTTAAATAGTAATAAACTTATTCTATACTAATTACTTACCTGAATCCGAATGATGGAAGTCAATTACATATAACATGATTAGTTGCTGAAGTATTGCTTTGATGGGTACATTAGTTGCTTAGAGAGACTAGAATCATTCTAACATTAGCAATAAAGCTGCAAAAGGTGCTTTTACTATACTATTAGCTGTCCTAATAGGCTCTACGTAGGGGTTAATCCATGCATAATTGAACTCTATAAACAGAACTGTAAACGAAAGTAGCGCACACACGCGCACTCGTAATAGTTCCATTACTTGCTTGAATTACTTACATAATTACTTGAATAGGAACTGTTATTAGAGTTTTAACCGCCCATCAATAAAGTCTCAAAGCTTATTTCAATCTATGGGTACACTATTCGTCTTCTTATTTTTTTTTACTCACTATAAAATGATAGAATTGTGCTATTCCGATTGTACACAATCTTTGATAAAACAAATACATACTATCGATTTCCACAGGAAACATTGTGAAAAAAATAGCAAAATTTTATCGACATATCAATTTTAGTTTAGAGATTGTTGAGAACTGAATTAGCACAATATATTCGATAAAACACCTAGACTTTTCATAATATTTCATTTATGTTTATTCGATTCCTCTTCTAATTCCGGTTTCATCAGGTATATCTATTAAAACATTATACCCAATAAGTTATTTTCTTTGAATAAATGTCTGTTAATCATTACAAAGATGACTTAAATCTCTCATTGAATGCCAGACATAATTGCGTTTAGCATGTATAATTAAAATATTTAAATGTAACTGTAAAAATTTTAAAAATCCATAAATCTCCTATGTTGGCGTACAGTAATAACCATTTGAAATAAAAAAGTGATGTAAGCTCATAATTGTAAACAAATTGGAATCTCGGGAACATAAACTGCTTATGGTTGACTAGCAAAAGCCAGCTACTGCGCTTGCATTAATCTAAATATATAAAAGGCAAAGGTGACTGACTGACTGACTGACTGACTGACTGACTGACTGACTGACTGGCTGACTGACTGATCTATCAACGCACAGCTCTAACCACTGGACCGATCGAGCTGAAATTTGGCATACAGGTAGCTGTTACGACGTAGACATCCGCTAAGAAAGGATTTTGGAAAATTTCAACCCCAAGAGGGTTAAATAGGGGGTTGAAAAATCAAACCTAACGTGAGCGAAGCCGCGGGTTAAAGCTAGTAAAGATATAAAATACTCCTTCGTAATATACGACTCTAGATTGCCCACGATTAACCTTTTCACCGTTCACATTTATACGTTATCATTACAGCTCTACCAGCATTCCCCCTAATCGATAAATTTGTACTATTTAATACCGATCATAAAATATCTGTAACTCAATGGAGGTAACTTCATACCCTGATCGTAACCTTAACCATTTGAAGTTTAGAAGACATAATCTTGGCCAAAGCTAATTTGCCACAAACAAAATATAACATAACATAATATGGTTAAAAAACCTACGATGAACTGCGGTGTTCCCTAATCTTAATATATAAAAATGAATCGCTTAATGTGTTGGTAAGCGCATCACGCGTGAACGGCTGGACCGATTTCGCTAATTCTTTTTTTATTGTGTTTGTTATTGTTAGGAGAAGGTTCTTATGAAAGAAAAAATTAAGAAAATTGCGCGGAAAATTAGAAAATTTAAGAAATATTAACCACCATATTAAATTATTTCTAATGTAACCGCTTTTACAATTCAAACTTTTTTGATGTAACCTTATGGCGTTTGACATAACATTGACAGAATGCGTGCTGCCAATTTCGTCAAAGAGGATGTAAAAAAACTTAAGACAGGACAACGTCTGTCGGGTCCGCTAGTGACTTATAAACCTAACAATATATTTAATAACTTACTCTGTAATGCGACCACAACCAACCATATCAAAATCGACCCAGTATTTTTTTACGAATTTAGTAACATCGTAAAAAATTAAAAAACGACTGGCCGTCGTGGTTTTTAAAAAAGCTGCTAAAAAGTGATTATTTAATGCAAAAAACCTATCAACATGAGCACAGTAATTTAGCAGTGATATAGTAAAATAATAAAAATGCACGAACAAACATCTTCCGTTCCTTCGTGGTTAATACGAGTGAATACGTATAATTTGCGAATATTATTTACGGTATACGTCGGCACGTGCCATCCAGAGTCGATTTACTATTTCGTTGAATTGTTCTCCAAAGATAAGCCGACAAGTCAAAGCGGTATATATAATATTTCCTGAACTTAATATCAGTACGCAGACAGAACGAATAAAATATGAAGTCTGTACATCACTATATTTTGTTAACAATGTACAAAACATGACACGTCTTCTCTTTTACTATAGATGATGATCATTTTTCACTGTTCATATACCTGCGTACTGGATGGAATTCATTAATTTTATGTTGATAACGGGAATATAGTGCAATAACTGATGGCCGCGGGTAGAGAGCCCGACAGACATGTGTCGTAACACCATCGCTAGCGTTGGCGTTACCTGTTGTTTGCCAACCAGTTTTATCCCAATTAACGTCAAAGGCACAATGATTAAATATTTGTAATCAATACATGATGGGCTGGCGCCACGACGTTAAACGATATTGTGCTACGTATTGGCAGTTTTTTTTAAATAATATTTGCCTTGTTAAACATAACTTATGGTCCCCTTTCCCCTCCAAATCAACCGTAAAGCTTGTCTTAGGGTCGTTTATGACATCAGAATTTATCCCTTAGAATCAAAGAGTTCCCCAGGGATTTTAAAAACTAAATCCATACGGACGAAGTCGCAACGAAGTACTTGGTCACAAGTTTCGAATCGACAAATAATAATATTCTTTGTCGATTCGAAACTTGTGACCAAGTATTTTAGTGGTATTCAAAAATATTTTGGCTAACCACTGGGCACGCACTTGTTTCGTATTGATACATTTTTCATTCTCATTTAAAAACATTAATTGCGGGTGCACACGTACCATTCCTGTGAAAAAGACAATCAATCGGTCGATGAATATTTCATGAGGAGTACATTTTTAATGACGATGCTCACAATGCATGTGGCATCAATTAGAAGCCATTCAAGCTGTTTCTCTCACTGGACCCGGGTGTCCCATGACCTTTTAGAGTATTGGATAAGCTTCGATTTATAGCTTTTTTCTTATTGCTTGAAAAGGTCAGATATTTTTAGTCGCAGTGATGCGATTGCCATGGGAAAATTGCACAGTCTTTTTGCGTAAAGTGATTTAAAAATAATAAAATCGTTCGTCGGAAAATCTGTCGATTGTCGGCGCATCACTCAACTGCGACCGGATTATTATCATACTAATTAATTGGATGCGCAGCGTAGTAGGAATATCAAGGGCTAAAACCACTTCGGCGCTGTTTACTAAACAGTCGCAAAATCGATCCTGTGTCTTGCATTAAAATTACCTTAAAACTGTACCTCACATTACTACCTAAATGTTAAGTTAGCTTCAGTTACCTATTCTCCTACTATTAAGTTTACTAATTAATCGCAAATTCGTTCCTGTGATTTGCATTAAATTACCTTAAAACTGTACTTCACGTTACTACCTAAATGTAAAGTTATCGTTAGTTACCTACCTACTCTCCTACTATTAAGTAGCTAAAGCTGAGTACACCTACTCTGTATTAACTACGGCTATTCGTTGTCAGAACTTTAATGCTCTAACTTGACTGACCGTCATACACTTAAGTTTTAATTTAACCCATAAGCTACATGACCATTAAAGCTCATCCTGAACAATTTGATGTAATAAATACCGGTTGCCCGTGACTTCGCCCGCGTGGGAAAGGAAATGTCTACTCAGAATATACCTTCTCGCTCTCATAAGATTAGAAAAAATTTATTCAACAGAAGTGAGGCCCAAATATTCATTTATCGTAATATTCATGTTAATATCTGGTTCTATCTATCGTCACTGCAGCTTCCAATACACATACAATACATACAACACAAGACACAACTCAACATCACTGATGATGAACTCCAGCCGTAAAACCTCGAGTATGTCATTCGAAATTTTAATTTTGTTTTTATTATCTAGTTTGTTACTAAAAGTAAACACCAAGACTCGTGAATACCTCTATATTTTCCTTTTTCTGTACGTTTCTGTAACATAGAACATCGGTCTGCAGATCACAAACGCATTCTTGCTTTCGAGGTTTAGTGCTTTTTTTTTTAAAAAGAATATTAGACAACCTGAAGTTGACTAATGTCCTCCTATCCCCTCCAAATAAGCGTAAAGCTTGTGTTAAGAGTGGGTACGACAATAGTGCAACGCGTGGGATTCGAACCTGCGACCTTACAGTTTTCAGTCCGCACGTTTAACCGTTGGGCTATTGAGGCTATCTATACGTAGGTCACTATATAAGTTTTGAGATGCGCGAAATTTAAAAATGGAACGCGTCTGTATTTTACAATTTTAAATAGCAAATTTATTTGTAAATCGAACGTAAAAGGCCATTTACAACAATTAAAAAAAACCAAGAATTTTGCGGTAGTAAACTGTCATCAGTGCCCGCTTTTTCGTCAGCTAAAATGGAGCATAAAAGAGAACATTTGCGTGCTATCATTTTTTACGATTTTAAATGTGGTTTGTCCGAAGTTTCAAGCTTAGAATGTTTTAAATCAGCGTTAGGGGAGTCTGTTCCTTCACAGGCAACCATTTTTAGATGGTTTAAAGAATTTAAAAGTGGCAAAACTAGTCTTGAAGATGATGACCGAAGTGGTCGCCCGCCAGCAGCAGTCACCGCATAAAATGTGTGGACGATTGAAATTATGGTGACAGAAAACCTATGTATCACATACAAGGACATAGAATAAATACTAAGCATCAGTTCGGTTAGTGTTTACACCATATTACATGAATATCTTGGCATGAGGAAGCTTTGTTGTCGATGGGTACCTCATTTGCATTCCGAAAGAGAAAAACAAGCCGGTGTGGATTGGTGCCGTGAGATGCGACTACATTTTGAAAATGGCAGCTCAAGACGTGTTTCCGAAATCATTACTGGTGACGAAACATGGATATATCAATATGATCCGGAAAGCAAAAAGCATTAGTCAGTATGGGTCTTTCCAAATGGGCATTTGCCAACGAAATTGCAAAGACCACGGAACATTGGCAAAAAGATGGTGGCCACTATTTTTTTCACGCAGGATATCTTGCGACCTCAGTGCTAGAAAATGGTAGGTCAATTAACTCGGAATGGTACACTACAGTCGCATTGCCAAAGGTTTTCTTAGCTGTGCAGCAGAGACGACCAAAGGTCGGGCTCCGGGGAATGTTGCTGCACCATGACAACGCGTCTTCACACACTTCTCTTAGAACAAAGGCGTTTATTCAAGAATCTGGTATTGAAACTCTGACTTACCCACCTCACAGCCCCGACTTAGGTCCTTGTGATTTCTTTTTATGCCCAAACATCAAGGATAAAATAAAAGGAAAGTTTTTTTTAAGTGCTGAAGAAGCCGTGGCTGCCTACAAATCGGCCATTTCTGACCTGTCGGAGAAAGACTGGAATAAATTTTTCCATAGCTGGTTTAGGCGGACAGAAATTTGCATAGATAATAATGGAGAGTATTTTGAAAAAATATAATGTGAATTTTAAAAATATATTGTTTACTTTTCGAGAGTCTCAAAACTTATATAGTGACCTACGTATATGTCTGAGGCTTGGATTGGACTATTTTGGACGTAGGTAATATTGCCCATCGTAGCTCTGGAATCTTAAGAAAACTGTCGGTCAACGGCAAAGTGGAAGGGGAGAGGCACAATACTGAAAAAGGATCAAAATTGAAGAACAACGGGCATGAAAAGATGATTCTTGACAAGAATCGCGACCCTCAGTAATAAAGATGACGGTGAGAAGAGATGTAGTTAGAAGTACGAATTATTATAGACACATTTAAGTATGTCAGAAGACAGAAATAGAAAAAAAATTCGCGATAGCCGGAACTAAAAGTCACAAACACCGTTTTAGTTGATGTGAGAATTTAGACGCAAACATCGTTCTGTCCGTTTAGCACACATCATCACACCGCGCAAACATTTCACGTTCCGATACTTTACTTTGACTTTATACTGTACTTACGTTAATACATCGGCATGACTAGACTGTGCTGTATCTAAGGCTCCGCGCAAATGGGCCACGGATTTCAGCCAGCGGTGGTTGTCGCGTGCCACTTCTTTGATACCGCGCAAACGAAGCTGGTTGGTGGGCACCACAATTTCTGCTTTACAGTTTCGGTGTACCGGTGTCGTGAAGTGGGAAACACGGAGTCAAGCGAATGGTCTCCACTTTGCTTCACATCTGCGGCGAGTCCATACAAAAAGTATGAAAAATCATGTGACGGTGGTCGTCGGTACATTTGCGCCGAGCCTTCAATGTAAATAGCGGTCAGTATGGGTCGGTTCTATGAAGTCCTCACTGTCCGTGCGCAGCCACGCCGAACCCGCGTTAGCTTTACTGGCCACTTTACTGCCACGTAAGCGTGACCGACTCACATTTACGCTTAATAAAGCGTAGGTTGTGATGCCTCTTGGTGCCGGTGCCTTGTCAATGAGCCTTCACAGGAATTCAATAATGTTATTGTGTCTTTGCTCACTATATTCACAATTGTTGCACTACATTTCCTCGATATTCGCAGGCTTTGGCTGTCGATTTTACTTAATCATTGATATAAAATATCGAGTATATTTTACGTCAATGATTAAGTTACAACGGGCTATTTCACTATTTATTAAGTTTAACGCTTAAAAGGGTAAACAAGAAAGTTTTCATAAGACTAATTCGTGATAGAATTCTATAAAACTTAAGAGAAAACTAAAGATATGAGTTTCCTCTTTTCACAAATTTGGAATTGTTGGATTGACTTCAAACTTAAACGAAATCAGCAAGAAAAATGTGTTAGCATTTCACTTTTACAATTTTGGCAATCTGTGGCTTAAAATTTTCATAAAAATAATTCGATTCAATGGGATAGTTTAAACTCTCGACTCCACTAAAAATATATACTTTTTTTACATAAATCACCCTAATGATGATCAAAAAGCGCACTGAATTATTGTTTATAGCTATCGTAAGAAATCGCATTGTAATACTGTAGTATTACAATGCGATTTCTTGAAACTCATAAAAAATGCAACGTTGACGATATCCTAAAGGACGACAACGAGTATGTATCCACGATTCAGTTCCTTGACCCGTTTCGTAAGAGTTTGATCGTTGGCTGAAATTAATTTCATACTGTGTTGGAGGTGAAACGTGTCAAGCGCGTAATATTCACAAAAAATAAAATTCTAGCTCAGACACATGCTGCCTAAGATTTTACGACTTTTACAAAAAGCTTATTCATGCAAGAGTTGTAAAACCTACTGCTTTGATGTTCGCCGTGACTGTTTAAATGTTTTTCTCGAAAGCTCCCGAGTACGCTATGGTTTTATACTTATTAAAATCAATCGATGAAATTTTATAAATTCGCTCTAGAGATTCATATCTACTGATAATATAAATGCGAAGTGTGTTTGTGTGTTTGTTTGTTGGTTTATCTTTCGATCAAGCAGCAACGAATTGACATGATTTGCATTGCATTGAGTACTTGGTGAGTGACGTAGGCTACCTTTTATCCCGGAAAAACAGAGAGTCCGTGCGGGTATTTTAAAAACCGGCCCACAGATCCACGCAGACTAAGTCGCGGGCAAAAGCTAGTATTTAGTTCTTGCTAGTATTCACGAAGGCGCATGAGCTTTACTTGTGGGTACGTCATGTACATGCACATTGCGTAGTGTGGGTGCCTGTCAGGAGGCTAGGTGGGAGCGGTCAGGTGCGAGCAAACTCTCGTTCACACTTATACAGATACGACACACACACAACCATGAGCCATGCGCCCTCGTGAATTGCAAGAACTTATTTTCGAATACGAATCTAACTGTGTGTGTTTAGAATGCGCTAAGAGGAAATCTTTTAAAAGGAAGACCGGAAAGCGAATAGGACACTAAACTTGTGCAAAGTAGCTAGAAAACCGGCTACAATTAAAAACAGAATTACGTATTTCTTGTGAAGTTTTCTCTGTTGGATAACATTTTAAGCCTTTATGGTTTTATAATTTTATTAGTCATATATTAATAAACCATACAAACATATCTAATTAATAATTTTTAAATAGTTGCCGCAACGCCAATAACGTTAAAGTTTTCTAAATTGCTTTTTTATGATTTTGATATTACTAAAGTCCAGTCCAAAGCGGTAAACTAATTTCGATATGACTTGGCTCGAATCTAATGATAGACAGCGCCTTTTCACCTATACAGGATGATACGAGAATTTTAAAAGCGATCACTGAGACGAAAACTGAAAACTATTTGAGATAGAGATTCGGATTTTCAAGTAACTTATGGAAACTATTACTAGTTTAAAATTCACTTTAAAGTTTAACCCCATCTTGTTCCTTTACTATAAGTAAACTGCATTTAATATAAGGGAATAATAATAAGGAAGGAAACTAATATAAGTTTAAAGTGAACTTTAAACGAATTATTGCGATTTCTTACAACTTTCTGAAGATAAATCTTTCGATTGCACTTCATTTTTTTTAGAAAGATTGCAGGTTCTACTTTTGCTGTATGATTTTCTGTTAAAATTTGAATACAGTTTTAATTGTGGTACAAATTGATGGCAATGTTTCTTGAATCAAGTTTCTCCACCACTAGTTTTGTCCTAATAATCACTCTCTTGTATTACGTCTGCCTATCCGAATTTGGCCAGCGTGGTGAACTAAGGCCTTAATGACCCTTCCAATTCGAGAGGAGATCTGTATCAATGCAAATCGGCTCAGTATTAGCCATCGCCGCAAAGTATGCCGGCGGTGGGTTGAAATAGATGATGATGGAAAAAACTACTTCTCATACAAAATTAACCAATTCTCCGGAGGCAAATCTGCGGCTTAATAGGAACACACAAAATGTGCCTAATAAGTCATAGTCAAATCAAGCGGAATGCTAAAGCGATGTATAAATTGACGTAGCGGAGTCGAAGCAGCCTCGCACAGCCGGCTAGCGGTACGCCGCGATGGCATCGCGCTCGTGCGCCACCGCTCACGGCGCCCGCCGGCGCTCGCGTCGCCGTGACTTATGGCCTCCGAGCGAACTTCGATCGTCCGATTGAATAATAATATCCGATTCCCGCGCACCGAATTTATGTTAGAAAGTGAGCATTGTCCCGTATCCGACGAACACATCGCCCGCTCAATTTGTAAGCCGTCCTTCCCTGGGCTACGATGCCCGCGATAGCCGATAAATAAACACCAGTTCCTCTGGTTGGGTGTCGGCACTACTTCCCTCGGAGCAGCTGAGACTCGTCACATCTAACTGTCCGGCGCCCTACAGCCGCGACGGGTCGCATCGCATCGCATCGCGAAACCTACTCGTAGCACTAGGAGCATTAAACTGTCTACGAGTATTTAGGCGTGGGCCGCCTCTAGTATGAAATGTTTCATATAACATATATGAAAATGATACAGGAAATTCTTGCAATGCAATGCGATGCGGTACGACCACCCCAGTACACTTACATTTTTGCGCTTTACAATCCGATGCTTATACCCTTACTTATTGACGTTCGAACTGAATGCAACAGAGATCTGTTTTCAAACATTATTTTGAACAAGAGATAAACATAACATTTACGGCCAAGGATCAGTAACTAGCAACATAATATCATATTATCTCAATGTTTAAATCCATCAACAATATCAGTCTCCTTATTTAATACCTGAATTACAGTTATATCACTGGTACATTTCTGAGGAAGGCACTCGTCTCACGCGCTATCTGACTATCAAGTATCAATACAATTCTCATTAATTTAAAAATATACCACAGCAAGTATGTATACTCAGTTCTTCAAACATACCTAATAACAATAACGACCTCGATATTGATTTTCCAAAGCAAAAAAGAAGACGTGTATAATGTACTTTCTAGAGTAGTGAATATTGTTATGATAGGTAAGTGGGCGATCTTATCTCGTCTTACAATTGGTGCGTGAAAATTGCCCGCAAACCCCGGTCATTAAAATAACCAATGGCTGCTCTCAATTCGGTAACGAAATTAGTTCCTAAAGTGCTTAGATCATTTTCATGCCACTTAAATTGCTGTAAGTTCAACGCTCCAAAAGATTTGTATTAAATTATGGGTTCACACGTCTTAATGTTTTCACTTCGGCCGGTAATCGTGAGCGCGGTGCCTAATTACCTCCTGGATCAGTGCATGCTGGAATTTGGTTATTCATACCGTTACATTCTATCTTTGTACTGTGCCGCGTGAGAATTGTCTTCTGGTAATGTAATTAAAGTTATTTTACTTTACTGGAATCGCCTAATTATGTTATTTAAATTTAAAAAATTCCTTCAGTCGAAAAGAATGGAGATAAGGATTTTAATTTTTGCATGAATGTGCACCTATTGTTATTATGTGTATAATGTGTATCTATTTTACTGTTAGTCGAAGAACTAAGCATGTTTTGTGTTCAAAAAAGTTGAAACGGATATGTTGTAATGACACTGACATGTTGTAATTAACACAATTTTTAGTGCAAGTATATACCTACGTGCGATTCTAATGTTTTAATTTTTTTTTTAATATTATGTCATTTGAAACTTTTAAAAAAGATTTTAGGAAGCATTATGATCCCGTTCTAGATCTTTATTTGCGATAATGACAAAAACTTATATGAAATTATATGCTATGTTATAGAATCGGTACTTCTATAATGATTCACAAAATAATGAGACGTTACCATTATCTCTAAGAACCATATGTTTAATCATCTACACATCAGCAAAAAGTAGAGTGCAACACATCTCAGAACGCTTGACTTGGTATGATTTGGTACCTACTTATTACTTGCTCAAAAAATTGAGTCTCATTCATGCGAAATTTGCTTTAGATTATAGAGCAAGGAAAGAGCAATTATTTTAGCCATGTCTGAAACCATTGTCCGCATAATGCAACTCGTAAAATCCTTACCTACGAGATTCGAAAAAGGCTCTATCCACATACGACGCATCATTTTTAACGGTTATTTTAAAAACTCTTTTTTATCAAAGAAAAAACAAACACATAACCTATTTTGTTTCAAAAATATTAAATTGCTGAAAAAGTATACTCTCTGCACTCTATGCAGATTATGGAAAAAACATTTGACGATTTGGCGACAACTATTTTTATTATGTAGCTTGTTGGTGAAAAATGATTTCATCTATTTTTATTTCGATTAATTTTATGGTAACGTCGACCTATGTTTGTTTCACACATTTCGTAAGTAATCCAGCCTCGACTATAGTATATCCAGCCGGAAACATCATATAGGATCGTTTATCAAATAGATTGACGGCACATGTGGATCATTTATCATATTATAATTAATTGGATACACCTTCCGCGCCTTGCAGATTGAACACCAATGTCAGCAGCTCTATTAGAGATATTTTGTAAGATCTTCAACTTTAATGAGAAGAAGAAGATGAAGAGTTCAACTTTAATGTTTTAACTCAGACATTTAAAGCTACATAGGTCGTTCCACTGTAGACGTTGAATTATTAATTTTAAACTTTCACAGACTTTAAAATTCCTTCAAGTGTTGAGCGGAGCAGACCGAATAAAAAGTTGAGGAAAGAAAAAATAGTCTAATAGGTTTCTAGCTACAACTAATATGGTAGCGCCTTAAACTTTCATCCACTTGCGGTACATAAATTTCTTTTTTGTGCACACCACAATCACAACACTTTAAAATATCAAATTATTTCCACAATACATCATCATTATGTCGTAACGGTTGTATCAATTAATGTGATTAAATCGAGTAGGTTTGTCGGTCGATCACGTACGATGCCTTGTGCATTGTGTAGTCCGTTTGGACCTCTCCACAATTTTTTCACCGGCACAGATGTATTAACATTTACTAATGAAGAAAAAACTCTTTTTGAGACTTTCTACTTTTAGATTATTTTCCTTTTATTTATTAAAAACGAATAAGGCCTTTAGAACATCTCCGCTGCGTATGTTTTTTTACTTTTGTACGAAGGGAGGGCCTCTGATAAAGTGGCGGCACAAAAAAATACAAATAAAATCCGCAAGAAATTCTTATAAAGAACAGGTACTATAATTTAAAAAAATCACCTAACTATTGCAATCACGCGCACGTTACAGTTGTCCCTACGTGATCAAGTTGACTCCTATCTGAACTTTTGAAAGTAAAAGCAATATGTCACTCTTCAAATACCTTCAACGCCGAAATGCGTGCAGCACGAGCAAAGGTGCAAAGTGCAAGTACGTGATCTTTCAATTTTAGTTCCCTAACGATGAAAGCTTTTTTATATCATTGCTCTACATAAAGATTTGACAGGGCATTCTAAATATCGATATATTAAACTGTGATAACCTAGTGGTCAAGACGTTGACCCCCATTTCGAGAGGTACGGGGTTCGATCCCAGGATCGCCTTTTCGAAGTTAACTTTTCGAGTGATTAGATATCACTTGCTTTAACGGTGAAGCTGAATGATTCAACCTGCATGCCTGAGATTTCTCCATAATATTTTCAAGGGTTTTTTACGTCTGCCAGTCCACACGTAGCCAGCGTTGTGAACTATATCCTAAACCCTCATCTTCGAAAGGCGACCTAAGCCCAATAGTGAGCCGGGTGAATGCGAATGATAAGATGAAATCTAAATATCGAAATTCAAATCTGATGCACAAAGAAAAGTATACATAATTAGAATACGTGTAAACATTCTACCAATGAGCGAACTGAATAATTTTTCATCGGATACAGACTGTTTATGCTTATGTACCAAACGAAAGCTCTCCATTTTGTTTAATGAACCGCTTTGTTAGTCGTTGGCTTGAAATAAATTTGCCGCGTATATCACGTTGTAGCGCGCTGGTCCCTATGTTTTTTTTTTTTTTTTTTTAAAATTTACATGAGAATCCTCCGATTTTATGGTCGGAGACCGGATTTGAAAATATTAAACTTATATTTTTAGTCCATTTACTATCCACGTTATTGCTGGTATTCTACATAATACTAGGTAAAAGCACCAGACTTACCTACGTCCAAGCAAAAGGGAGAAAAATAGATAATGAGTTACTTAATCATCCCGTTCATATATGGGTAAGAGTAAATCAAATCTCGGAATTCAGTTCAAAGCAAATGGTTCTTATTTTGCATGTTTGAATCTTAAAGTAGGTAGTATTTTTTCAATTTTGAGATGTCATACAATGTTAACCTTTAAAGTAATTACTTTAAAATTTACTCCCACAGGAGCACCTGCGACATATTTACAAATTCTTTGACCTCTTTTTAAAAACATTTAAGGCTGTAATTTCATAAAATATTTAGCTTAGCATCCCTGTAGCACCCATTATTAAATTATCGCATTGTATTATTAACTTATGTCAATATTGTAGGTATTTTCGCTTCTGTATTTTGATTTGTACTTAGGTTTAGTTTTTCTGAATTGTATGCTGTGGTCATTTCCAGAAGGTTGCAATTACAGGATGTATTTTGTGTTTTTGTAACTTGTTAAGGTACATAAGTAAAATTGTAAACCAGTATAATGATCCAAATAAAAAAAGCTGTCATTTGACATCTCAAAACAAAATTGAAATAGGTAATACAGTTTAAGCCACACAACTAACCAAACAGTCATAAGTGATAACTACTTGACCTATGTAAATCGTTATCCCAATGAAAATTACTGTACTTATTAGAACACACAAATAAAGCTCGTCAGTTAAAGCATTTGCTACATGTAAACAGTAATTATTGTCTGAGTTCAAGTGTATTTGACCCTTCTTGTCACCCACGTCTATGTTAGACAATACCTACCTTTCAAACTATCTATAGACTAAAGTATCTGTACTCAAAGCGTTGGCTGACTTCCTTCTCGGCCTACCAATTATTATCTGTCAATCAATTTAATCGAAAAATGTGAATCGAAGTGATAATAAACTTAAAGACCTGCAGTTCTAGAATTAGATACAATGTTCGTAAACGTAGTCTAAGAAATATCTTAGTATGTGCCAGGTGATTATGTACCAGTCATTTTATTAAATTAAATAACAGACTATATGTGTCTAATTGTATCATGATGATGGCACGTCTACGTTATCTTCATTACGTATGCAATGTGCACACGTAACTAAAAGTATTAGCCAACGTAATAATTTGATTTGCCCCATAACCACACACTTAACCGAGCGTGTCCTGTAATCATACCTGCCCGTTATGAAATACAGGTTGGTTTTAATCAGAAGCTGTTACTCATATTGCTAGAATGACCTTATTAGTAAATTCTTGCTTTTTTTTCATTTTTCATCCGTTATATTTATTTTAAAAAGTAGTCGTAGTGTTGAGTTAAACAAAAGTCGATTTTTGAAGTATTTTTGAAATTTATAGTTAGAAACTAAAAATGTACCTACCTATAATACAATACTTCCTACATTATGTGGACCTACACGAAATGCACGACCAGTTATAGTCTAGATTGAAAATAGATTGGCAATAGCATTGAATAAAACTGTATTAGAATAATAAGCAGACGTTTCCGCTTCACAATATGCTATTTACAAGATAATCTCTGAAAGTAGAAGACCGCTTTCAATAATATTTATCTGTTTTACATTTATTGATCTCTCATCTCATGATATGTGGTTTTTGCCATACTCTATAATCTATATCTTAAATACCTGTCTCACAATCGTCGGAAAGTAAATATTCCATCTAAATCAGCAGCGGCTTGATGCCCATTTAGCCCGCGCGGTCATTGTATGTGGTTCCGATATCGAGACGCGTTCATCGTATCTCAAACATTAGCATTATCAAAAGGGCCGCTAGCGTCTCGCTCATATCGATGAGGACACGCGACGCGCTGCGGTCGCGGAAGCGGAGCCAAAGGCCCCGACAGACGACGCGACGGCGATAATTCAACGGTGCATAGTTGAAATAGAATCGTGTGGATAACGTACGGAGTGGCACCGGCGTCTGCCCTTCTACGTGCCCACTGAACTTTGCGATCCTACACGCCTTTTCACTGTTTACCATTCCCGGAATCCAAATGCTCTTATATGGCTCATATCCATCATTCATAAGAAGCCTCAATACCTCAATCTTTACCGGGGGCTATTGTCGACATGGAAGATCAAAGCTCTATGTTCCGTTGTACTATATACCTACTTAGAAAATTGAGTATCTCAGAACGTCTACGAGTTGCCAACTTGAGGCACTCTCGTTGAATACATATTATCGTGAGGGTAAAAGAAAAAAATAGAAAGATTATTATTTATTTATTCGTCAAACCTGCTTTATCAAGAGCTACTTTCTCATGGATTGTGTTAATGCATAAAGCTTCTATAATGGATATTAAAAATTATTATACGCACCTGCTAATGTAAGTCTAAAAGACTCGTAAATTGAATCGTGCAGCTGTGACCAATAAAAATAACCTAAGCGAAATGGAAGATAAATTTACTATTAAAATGGCAACAAAGCATTATTACGTCCGATACGCTTGAAATTATGTAGAGATTGTGCCCACACACGCAAAAATAAAATATACTGCAGATAGGTTCGCAAGTTTGTATTTATCATATTATGCGAGATGGACGCACAAAAGTAAAAGAGATGAAGGACATAAATATTTAATTTGGTATTTGAATTACCGTCTTGAAGTTACTCTTCACTTATTTTTCACTGTCTGCCACTCCTTTGTACGCTAAGCTGTATTACAAGTACACATTGGATGTTTGCTTAGCTGTCGGGATTTATGCACATAGTTATGAGCGATACCTACGTGATCATACATATACATAAAATGTTTAATATAATCCGCGAGCTTTGTTTTTGCTACTTACATTATAAAGATCCTGAAGATAAATGGTATGTGGAAAAAGACTAAATTGGACAGCGGGACACTAGATATTAAACTAAAAATGTATTTAATGAACAATGCTGATTATTAAATTCTAAACTTCAAGTGGTCTAAAAGACCGATGATGAAGATATTATTAATTCTTATGATCTCTTATGAACTTCGCGTCTTTCGATCCGGGGAACTCAGTATCGGAAAAGATTATAAATAAATATAAAAGAAAGAAAATGTAAAGTATCTCTGTACTAAGATGGATAAAAGCTCTTCTCAAGAGACGAAAGATCTTTGAACCAATTAGATAAACATGAATGCATAAAGATGAACATAGAAACAAACAATAGTTATATATTCAACGTTTTTTCTTAAAAAATTACCAGGTACTGTTAATCGTACCATTTATCGATCATTGTTGATATTGTTAGCACATCTCCGCAGCGAAACCGTACAAGCGTATTTATTTATTTATTTATTAAAGAGGCACACAAAACAGGTTGAGACTAAAAATTACACAAAATATAAATACATACAGCTTATCGAGAACCAAGTAACAACCCTTAATATGTGTACACAGCATGATTGAATAAATTAATTAACGAGTCAGAAAATTATAACACAAAATTAGTACCTAAATGAATGACATAAAATATTGACGTGGTCTATATTGTGGTAGAATAGAAAAATAAAAATAAAAAATCTAAAAATAACGTAAGTGGGTAATAAACTTATACAATTAAACACCAATAGTGAAAGCAAATTATGAGAACAATTACAAAGAAAAACATGCAAACTACATAGTTGATGATGGAGAGAAAAGTCCACGATGAATTTGTTTTTAAAAAATATTTATGTTATTGTTAAAAATGTCAATATTACGATCATTTAAGCTAATATCATTATACAGGCGGCACATCCGAACGATGGGATTATAGAAAGAAGTATTATTCTTGTAGACACCAAGGGCAAAGGGTTTAGTATATCTTAATCGACTGTTGTAATTAATATTAATCAACGAGAGTAATACGGGAGAATCTATTTTAGAGTGAATAATCTTATGTAAAAACAGCAATAGAAAATATTTACGACGGGATTCCAAACTTTGCATTCGAAAATGTTCAAGTCTGTCATGGTAAGATGTACGTCTGTGGCCAAAATGGTACCGAAAGGATAAAATTCGCAAAAATTTCTTTTGTACGCTTTCTAAACGATCACAATGAACGGCATAGTACGGAGACCATATTACACAGTTATATTCCATTATACTGCGAACTATGCTTTGATAAAGATTTATTGAACTAGATGGCTTTTTAAAATTTCTTGTCGATCTTAAGATAAATCCTACCAAATTTGTTGCATTTAGGAATTATATATTCGTAATGGTCCCTAAAGGTCAATTTATCGTCGAATATAACACCAAGATTCCTTAGCTGATATCTTTCTTGTAAGAATTGGCCTTTTAAAGAGTAATTATGTACAATCTTCTTAAATTTTCTTTGAGTAAAAACTGACCACAAAACATTTATCTATGTTGTAGGCTCATATGATTTTTCGATGCACCAATCAGCAATAGCGTTCAAGTCGTTTGTTGAAGACATAGGGCATCGTTTACACTGTCGATAGACTTGAAGATTTTGAGGTCATCTGCATAAAACAAGCTCTCGCAGTTTATATCTGTCAACAAGATCATTGACGAATAAATAAAGAAGAGTGGGCCTAAAGATAACCTGAGGGACACCCGAGGTGATAATGGTTGGTGATGATACATGTCCTTTAATGGCTACTAACTGTGACTCCTTAGTAAGTAAGATTGTACCATCGCAAAAGGCATGCCACAGATACCATAAGCACCTAGTTTATGCATAAAATTGTATGGTTCACCTTATCAAATGCCTTAGAAAAAATCCGTTATGTAAATTGTGTCTGTTTGGCCTTTCTGGCAACGATCTACAAATAAAGTTTTTATATTCTAATAAATTAGTCGCAGTTGGAGCGATTTTTTACGAAACCGTGTGTTTGGGTGTTATGATAGAAGAGACATGATGGTAAATGCTATCATATACTACAGATTCCAAGATCTTAGAAAAACAAGATAATATACTAATGGGACGATAGTTTTCACAGCGTGATTTGTCTCCGGATTTAAAGATTGGTATAATGTAAGCTGTTTTCCACAATTTAGGAAAGACCCCGGACTGAAGGGACTGATTGAAGATGATAGTCAAGGGGACACATAGTTCACCTGGCACATGTTTTGATAAATAAAGCTGGAATTTTATCCGGTCCAGCTCCTTTGGTTTGAGTCCAGTTTTTTGAGTCGATAATATAGGTCCTTTACAGTAACGCGGATGTCGCATAAAGTAGTTTCTTTGCTTGTGACGATCGGAGGATATAAGTTTGTATCTACTTTTGAGAAGTTGCTGAAAACGGAGCTGAAATATTTAGCAAATAATTCACAAATTTCATCACTGTCAGAGGATGACACATTATCGTAAGTAATAGTCTGGGGGATCGAGTTGGTTTGAGCACCTTTCTTGCTATTTATGTAAGTATAAAAGGCTTTGGTATTATTAAAAAGTGAGCTCTCAATAGTGTTTAAAAAGTTAGTGTAACATGTATCCATCAAGCGCTTGCATCTCAGCCGGAGCAGATCAAATGTGTCATAGTCCCGTGGGTTTTTAAACTTTTTATATTTTTTATGATATTTGTGTTTTTCCTTTAAACAACGTTTCAAAGCATTATCATACCAAACTGGATATTGATTAGAATCATTTTTAGTTAGTGGCGTGTTTCTATCTATAATTTCGTTCAGAGTATCGTAAAAAATTTGAACATTAGTATCAATATCAATTCGAGGATAAGGTGTTGTTCCAGTTACATTTTTCAATCTTTTTGGCATTTTCGTAGTCACATTTGTAAAAGTTATATCTTTGTACCTTTTTACGTTTAATTTCCGTCGGAGAGATAATGTTAAGTTTTAATTCTATAGCTAACGGTGGATGGTGTTTATCTACTCGACTAATGGCACTAGGCTCTTGTACGGTTAAAAAGGATAAGGTTGACAGAACAAGATCTAGACAGCGGTTATTACTGTTCTGGACATTGTTGAATTGGTTGAGTCCACATATATCAAGCATATCTAGTAAGAGTTGTGATTTCCTGTTATCTAGGGAGAGATTCGGCATGAGACTAGATGTATTAGAGGTTAATGTCCAGGTAACAGCTGGGGTGTTGAAATCGCCTATGAGCAAGAATTGTTGAGCGTCATCACCACGCGATATCGTGGTGATACAAGAATTATAAAAAGATTCAACCTCATTGAGAGGAAGATCTGGAGGTAAGTAGCACACACAAAGGTTAATAATATTGACATTTTCATTGTTATTACAAATAATGCTTAGCCACAGGTCCTCGATGTTGCTGTCCCATGATGTTTGACGGACAATATTAAAGCTCTTTTTTATCGCTACAGCAACACCTCCACCGTCCTTTTTAGTAATACAGGAGGAATCGCGATCTCTACGGAAAACATTATATCTACTATCAAAAATTTCATGATCAAATACGCCAGGATTTAAGTTTGTTTCCGTCAAACATATGGCATCATAGTCATTATTCAGGATGTTAAGATATAGTTCTAATGTTTTTGATCTAATACGATTAACATTTTGATAGTAAATTAACATTAAAATCAGATATAAAAAAGCTTAGCAGATTGTCTGAATATATTAAAGAAGGACAAACACATTAATGAAGGTTTTTGAGAGTGTCTTCACTTTTTATAAGAATGGCGGCAGTTGAGTCATTTTTCCGCATATAGATGTTTCCGAATTTCACCCAAACATAAGTATAGTTTTTATCTTTTGAGGCCTTTCGAGCAGCAGCATGAAGCTGTTTTTGTTCAGGTGATAAATGTTCTGCAACGTATATTTTGCGTGTCTCTCCCGCAAACCCGAGGAGACTTGAGTTAATGGTCTCTTTTGGATGTTTTTTATTATATCTATGTACAGCAGAGATAATCTTGTCCCTCAGCAAAGAAGATGACAGTGTTACTAGGATGGTTCGGGGTCTATTTGACGAGGGATTGTGTTTCGCAATTCTACGACAGGCATGTACGTGCAAAGGATCTATCGGAACATTTACTATTTCACAGAGTTTATTGAACAGAGCCACCACGTTCTCATTATTTGCTTCCGGAACAGCCTGCAGCTCAAGGTTATGACTGCGTGATATTTTCTCCATCGAAGCCAGACGAGCACCAATTTTTTGCACTTCATTACGTAGTTGAGCATTTTCCATCTCAAGGTTAGAAATCAGCTCGGTTTTATTATCTAAGGTGTCTTTCAGGGTCTTCTGTTCCGCGCAGATGAAATCTGTCGTAGTAGAAAAATCATCTTTGAGACTTTGGATTGCCATGTCCAGTTCAGCCCGTACTAACGCCTTGACATCCTCCTTTAAAACGGAACGGAAGCCATCCATATGAACTTTAAGCACCGAGTTCAATTTCAAATCGAATAGCTCGCTAATCTTTTTCATAGTTATGACACTGTCCCTTTCAGACGCTTTAACCGCCTGCACCTGCGGCTGCTGACTATGGGACGGTAATGTATTATCCATGTCGGAGAATTCACATGACATGTCCAAAGATACTTCCGCTGTAGGAACTAGACTTTGTCGAACTGGTGCATTCAGGTTGGGTCTGGTTCGTTTGCTTACATTCGCACACGCAGGGCATATCCATGAAGACAAATATTCCGAGCTGAGAGCTTTGAATTGACTTTCTTTCAGTCTAAGACATTCGAAGTGATATTGACCTCCGCAGAGATGACAGCGAAGAAAATTTCCAGGTCCTAAATGATTTTGTCTACAACCATTGCACTCCATTATATGTATATGTAAAATGTCTCAAAAAATAAAATTAAAGAAAATAAAAATAATAAAAAGTTCATTCAAATGTAATAAAGTGACGAGGATCGAACTCTGGGACGAGCGCCTAGTATGCGATTCACAGCTGACGATTCGCAAACTGCGTCACGAAAACAGTCTATTGTTTTGACTTGGCTTTAGAGTAAAATGTTTTGTTCGAACACCCACAAGTTGCGAAAATATTGTCACTCAAGATATTCACAAAATAATGTTTATTTTGATTGTATGAGACTTTGGTTAATTGATTTAATTACTATATAACACAAAAAAGTTATGAACACTGCACTGAGATAAGGTCATTCACGTTGAAACTTCATGATTACTAACTGATTCGAAGTTTGTCGCCGGAAACTATTTTACATAAAATCCTCGCAATCGTTCCATATCTACAGCTGCAAACACTATAAATGATGCGAGTTGACCACTAAATAACCGAAATTAAAACGATGATTTCACAAATTCTATGTTAAACTATTTTAAAACGTAAACAATCGCGGGGCAAGATAGTGCACCACTAGCGCCAGATGACAGGATGAAAGGATGGAAGCTTAATATTTGAATGTCTATACAATCTCTCTATAATAACTAATAAGTTACCAGACCAGAAGATAAAACAAAACTGTTTAACTAGCCGAGGCCCGTGAATAAGTTCGCGTGGAATTTAAACTTGGTGGATTTTCCGAAATAAAAATAGTCTATTTCAAACTCCTCCTCAATCAAGTCCTCAACTACCCATACAAAAAAAAAAAACGCCCACCCGTAGCCTGTTTGCATGCCTGTAGTATAACATTTGCTCTAACCCATTATTTTCTTAACATTGATTTGATTGATATATCTGCTTTAGAACGCCGCTACGATGTTGCGACGGAGATGTTCTAACAGCCTTAACAGTACTTTATCCGGACCGCCTAAAGCTGTTGCTATCTACAACCATTAAGCCACCAATGTTAATTATTGACAGTTAACGCCAACCGTACTGATACCACCGCCACTCGTGCGTTGCTGCCTCCATTCACTACAATTTATCAATTAACTAGAATATATTTATTTAAAGAAATATTCATAACCAGAAAGATAACCACACCTTCTGCTTGGCATAATTCTAAACCATTCACTATTTTGGGAAGATGTTATTAATAAACATTGATCAATTAATATTTTTTTAATATCCTAACATGATCCATATTTATGACAGCGTAAAATTAAATTCATATTTTTTGATGACCATTTACGTTCGTATTTTTATTTCTGTTTAGCACAAGCTTATAACTAGCATAATTTATTACGGCAAAATACCGTTTCGGCACGATTTGCGATTTGAGAAATTTATGACCTCCATAAACATTTGAAAATAATCGACAAGCCGCTTTCATAATTTAAAGTCATACCTACTTAGTAGATCGATTTAAACATTTGGAATTGATTTGTTTTATCAAATCTATTTAATATTAAAACGTGAGCAGAAACTACCCTTTTTTAAGCGTATTGCGCGCATGAAGAAGTGTGAGTTTTGGATTAGTTAGAGATGAAGGAGTGTAAGTTTTGGAATAGTTAAAGTTTATACAGAGGAGTGCAGTTCCGTTCCGACTTCCGTCTCCGGAATACAAACTATCTCCGTGCAAAGTTTCGCCTAGATCAGCCTAGATTAGATTCAGCGCGAGTAATTGGACTATATTACCCCTAATATCATTTATTTTTATTTTTATTCGAAGTAACCCTATTTACAATATAATATGTACCCTACGTAAATTCTTGTATGATCCTCTACCTGCTTTTAAAATTTCGTCGAAGTTTGTTCAGCTGTTCCGAAAATTAGCCTGTAGAAACAGCCAGACAGATAGACAGATCTTCTTATTAGCTAGTACTTACATTTCGTTGATCATTGTACATGAACACAGGCCACCTTATGTGCACGCCATTTTTTTCCTTTCCTTGAGACAGACAGAATTCAAATAGTCATAATATTATGAGCTTAAAAAGAGGGAACTTTTTTGAAATCACAAGCTTTACAGTTCAATTTATTTGTAGTGCCAGTTATTGAAACTATTGAATTTGTTTTAGTATTTATAAGTAACTTTGTTTTACTGGTTACATGGACTGAAAATTCAAAGTAACAGTAAAAGCTTTATGCAAATTATCATTATCATTATTAGACCTTATCAAACGGAAAATTTATAAAGACATTTTCTAACAGTAACTCGTTATCGTTACTTCCTCAAGTCACCAGAAGTGGTCGGTTCAGCTACAAACGGCATCAACGTATGATGCGACGATAAATAATCTAGTCGAGACCACTTCTCAAGAAACATACTAACACATTTATATAAATGACAAACTAGGGACAAACGTCAGGCAAATATTTGATTTGAAAGTTTCCCGCCCACGTGAGTACATAACCTGAACGAATAAAACGATAATGTGTACATTGGTAGTGCTATAAAAAATGTGGTGATAAGATGAATTGAATATTGAGGATTTGTGACTAAGATTCCAATTCCTAGAACACGATTACCCATTTTCAAGAATAGATTCAACTAGAGAAAAGTTTTAAAACCGTAATCCGACTACGGTAAATCTAACATTAAATCCGTCATATTGATTAAGTGAATATTGAATCGATTGACATCTCATTCATCAAAATCTCAGTAGTTTACGCGCTACGGTGAAACGTACGTTAGTAGACACATACATTAGACTGCTAGAATCATAAAACTTCATTTTGGCTTTCGTAGTCAGAAAAAACGATTTCGAAAACGACGAAAAATGAATTCTGTACTATGTTCTCCCGAAAACCACACATAAGAAAATCTAAATTGTATTATGTGTGTTCGGCTGTTTGTGCAGGCGAGCGCAGCGGTTAGAGGTGATCTCTCACATGATAGCGCAGCGCCGGATGCCGCGATACCGTCGCCTGCCGTCCTCTAATTACGGACACCATCCCATGAAATATTCGCGGATGTAAGCGCGCACGCATTGTCTCCCGCACCTTACTTCCTGAACACTTTAACGGCCGCTTGATCTAATCTCGCCCAGTGTGGATTTAAACTGACTATTTACTTGATTAGAGCCATTTACTTGAGTAACTGCACTTTAGCAGCGACTACAAGAACTTTGCTTTTTCCTGGAAATACCATTTCAAGCTTTTTAATGGTGTCCATTAGATACCTACGATTCCTACAGTTTACCATAAACTTATAAAATATCTGAACTACCATCCACAACCCCTGATTTTGTAAAACAATACATGCTAGGTACTATTTCTGAAAATTCATTTGACTGTCTTACGACTAGTACCTAATTCTATACTTACAAGATATTTCATATCTTGAATAAAAACTAACATATGTTTCTTACCCAAGTACATAATTTTTTTTTTTCTTTTAGACAAATCAATCCTATCGAATTGCACACTGCCCTACCTTAATTCTTGATCGCAGACCCACCTTAAGTTATAGTGAGTACTTAGCTTAAAAATAGCTTCATTCGTAACCTCCAAAACAATACGCACAAACACGTGATGTTAATTCTGATTAGGGATTTCCCAGAGGACGATAATATTTGTTTTGTATCAGACAAACTTTATGCCAATTTTGATGCAAGATTATACGCATGCTCTAGGCATGCTCAAAACGTAATAAAATATTCGTTAAACCGAGTAAGATGTTTCAATTGCAATTGAAAAACCATACTTTAGAAAGTGAATGAATAGCACATAGGGAGTTTGTGTGGCATATTAATGAAGCACTGATTGGATGCACGCGTGTAGGAGTGCTTTAAATTGTTGGCCACCCGGCCTGCCCGATTATGCCCAGTAAAGCTTTCATGTTTCTGTCCATACCCAAATAGACACCAGTTACTTACGTACTCATATATTATTCATGTAACATTCAAATTATTTTACAATAAACTACAAGGAAGTTTTCAGTTTGTGCTAGGTGCAAAATACACATACGACTTCTTTTCCTCCTTTTAATAGCTAAATTAGGGTTTGGAAAGTAATAAAAAATAAATGTATAGCTGCGAAAATACAACTTGTCATGACATAATGAGACACTGATTTATTAGTCATATTCATGCAAAATTATTTTCTGTCCTGATGATTTATTGAGGCTTACTCTAATATATAAAAAAACATGCTCATTAAAAACAGTTACAAGATCTAAACGCGGGCGTGCCCATGTATTTTGTGCGACAAAAACTAATGATGAATTACGGGCATTAACTCTGGTCTTTGACGCCTATTAGTAGACGACGCGGTGGTTACCTCAAAGATTTGAATTCTAGAGTTTCGTTTCTTTTTGATTCTCAGAGTGTAAGCTTAACTGTTTACTGAATTAATGGTAAGGTGCAGTACAAAGTATAAATTTTGTACGTTTTATGTACTTATAAGTAGAATAAGTTGATACGGCACGGCTATGCGATAACTATTTCGCCCAGTTCCCTGTATAATTCTACCCATACTATTAAATTCTATCTGTTCTATTAATCACAAGTAGCGAGTCTATTATACTACTATATATATCACTTGTAAACCCTAATGTACTCTTAGGTTTCTAATGAAACCAAGAATTGTTATCGGTATATTTTTTCTGTGCCAAAACTTGCGTACATCTTACTCGATTCAGAAAAATAATTGCTATTACACAATTTATTGTTTAAATATTAAATTTTTGTACTTATTTCGGTTTTTCTTTCTCTACCTCTAAGACTCTAATTATTCTTACCTGGATGAGCTATCCTCCTCGTGCCTTTTGGTAGAGTGCTGAAACAAAATAATAACAGAAATTGCACCACAGTAACAGCGGTCATATATTTGAAGCTGTTCTTTTAACAAATTACGTTTCTGAAGGTCTCAGCGAATCGTGACTCTTTATTGAGAGCAACTTCACACTTATCTAGACATATTTGTTATTCCATAGATGTATTAAGCAGGACTACTATATATTAAGCAAATAAAGCACGATAGACGTTAATCTACTTAAAATAAACACGTTACCATCTATTATGTCGCGCGCTCGGGTAGTAAAAAAGGAAACGCTTTGTCAATCGCTGACTAAGTTACTTACACATTCAGTGCAGTAGGTAATAACATTAGTCTCTTTTTAACCGACTTCAAAAAAAGAGGAGCTTCTCAATTCGACGCGTATTTTTCGAACGAAGTTCCTTATCGCGCGTTGTGAAAGGGGGCTAGACGGAAAAAATTCTTACGAAAAGTTGTCACGACACTTTTTGCTATCGGCATCGCATGTTTCTCTGTCTGTCTCTCTCTCTCTTATAGAAAGCAAGCCAGATATTTTCATTTCTATTTCGCATTGAACTTCGTTCCATCCGGGTGTCCCTTGACACCTCTCAAGTTTTTTTTTTTATTCTACACTTCTTGTTAACTAAAAAACAGAAATCCACTAAGCTTGTTCATATATAGTTGCATTTCTACAGAATGATTAGTTCAATCAATAATAACCAAGTTCTTCCTGTTGCGCTTATTTAGAATTTGGTGTATTTACAATACTAATTACTCGTAACGGAAAACGATTAAAGAACGTTTTTACACCGAAGGAATCGCAGGCGGGCGCTAATTTTTGCGATATGGCTGTCTTTGTAGTGTTCTTTGAATAAAATTATGTGTGTTCAGTTTCGAGTGTCGGTTCGTAAGTAAATATTCGCTTATTCGCGATGTGAACGACTTCCAGCACTTTTCCACGAACCACTGAATGACACGATTCACACTCCGTGACTATACGTACGACCTAAGGCCCTAGTGCAACATTTCAAGCTTACATTAACAGCTGTGCGTATAGTAATTATTAATAATAACTGATCGCCACTGTGAAATTTTAAAAAGTGTAACACTTTTTAAAATTTTACAGTGGCGATCAGTGGAAAAGCGCCTAACTCGCAGACCGCGTATAGGTGTGAAATTTGGCGTGTGGTCACCCTGCCGTACCGTTCCCGGTTCCGCACCGTTAATTTGATGTATACGGAGGCAGATGCCCCCAAGCCGATAGTGAACTGTGCGCGCACCTTCCTTCCACACTTTACTGCGAATTTCAAACATTTGCATGCAACAAGAAACGAACGTACGGCGTAATGGATTATTCACTTAGTTGGACAAAACATCTAATATCATTTCAACCTGACGTGCTTATACAACATTTATCACTGCAAAGCCTAATGATACATTCGGGCTTTATAAAAAGATTTATTGTTGCAGTTTTTGTTGTTAATCAATTGTTGTAGACGAGTTAATGCTGCTTTTATAAGTGAGGGCCCCTTCGTTCTTGTAGTAGGTACGAATAACAAACCACATAAAATTATATCCATCGCGTAGATATTGAAAGACATTTATTTGCCTCTCAATAACTTGATTACTTATCGGCTGAATACTGAAGTTTTAATGCTTAAGAATGTCTCTTCAAGCATCAGTCATATTCGAATGCGCTAGACAAGGCACTCTAAAGCTAGAATCAAACCTGTGCGCATCGATTCGGATTTTTCCGTATGATTTCAGTCAACACTATAGCGCGCCGCGCGTCGACGCATGCGAACGGACCGAACGGATCGCATACGCATCCGTATAGAGTTACACTTATACGAATTTGAGGTAGGTACAAAGAATGCGAAAGCCAAATCAATGCGAAAGGCTGAATCAATGCGTACACTACTCCATACAAAATGGAACGTTTATATGGACAAAATGCGAATCGATACGCACATATATAATTCCAGCTTAAAGACATTACTGTTTGGATTTTAGGATGACATAATTATGTCAAATTATTGGTCTTTTAAAGAAGCCTTTTTTCAGATTTCGACCAAATTTATTTGATCATACCTACCTATCAATTTTTTTTATCAAAAAATCGCAATAATATTTTTAAATACCAATCAGATACAAGCACATTAAATTTTTAGTAACGTTACTTGGACCACCAGCAGATTGGCCGTGATTTTGGGTCAATTTGCATGCGAGGCGGTGTAAAGTTAAAAGATAACGCTTTTACGTTAAAAATCTCTACCCGCATCTACCATCCGCGTATCATCCATCAACGTTCTTATTTAGACCTCGTTTACCTTAAAAAGCTGCGATTTTTTTTGAATTCCGCATGTTCTAAATACTGAATGTTCCACTGAACTCTTTTTTTTCACATTCATTTGTTTTTCTTGTCAAATGAAGTGAACTAAAGATTGTTATCGCTTCAGATAAAATATGCTAGGTATGAAATACTACTACTTTTACGCAGAAAAGAGTGTTTTGACGGGTTTTAATGCCAAAAATTATTTATGCATCAAAAGCAGATAGGTGGATATGTAAACGAACTTAATATTTTACGTACTTATAGTAACTGTAACATTGTTTATAGCTTGTATTTAGACGCTTATCAAAAATGAACCAATTTTTAATTTGGCATTCATAAAGTATCTTATAATTATACCTATTTTTATTTATCACATCACATCACACTAATATTATAACGGCGAAAGTTTCTGTGTGTGTGTGTATATATTTGTTACTCGAATGAACCGATTTGTCTGAAATTTGGAATCGAGATAGCTCATACCCGGGATTAACACATAGGCTACATTTTATCCCGGAAAATTAAAAAGTTTCCGCGGGAATAAAACCTTAATCCACGCGGATGAAGTCGTGGGCATCGTCTAGTTATTATATAATAAAGCAAAAAAGATCAGTCGGGGCGATCAATTTCATTCTAGGCAACTTTCAACCTTTCGCATTAGATAAGGGCGACATAATACCTTTCAGTATCAGCGCAATGAGGAACCATGGTCCATGGCATATGAGGAAAGAAATTATGGCGTTTAATGATATTGGATTAAACAATATTTGGTGAGCAGTTATCCTTCTAGGCCAGCAAAAAGAATATTTATTTGGATTCAGTATGAATATATATTTTACTTGGTACTTAGGGCCTGCTAGGGTCTAAAAATTATTTGAGTGCTTGTTACATTGCAGTAGCAGTTATAATTTTACTGATAAAATACATAAAGCTTTTATGTTCATTCACTGTGTTTACTTTTTACTTAAGTAACTTTGTAAACATTTGAAATGTGCATTTATAGCAACATACGCTGCTAAGGTAAAGCTTTTGCACATTGTGTGTGAAAATATAGGAAGTCGTCAAATGTTGCGCTGGCGACGGCCACGGCGTGAACTGATTTTGGATTCATTCACCCCACGTTACGCGGCTCGGCCGTCAGGAGTCTGCATTGTCTCCCACGAATGAACGATCCTTTGTTCGCTACACTTTGCCTACACTGTAACCTAGAGCACTCGGAACACTTCGCGCCCACTCCTAAACGTTATGTGCATGCCTCAGAACGCCTGAGAGCCATTACCGATTTAACGATATTTGCTCTACAATAACGAGCCGGCCCTTGACGATGAAACCTCTCAATCTAAGCCGCTCTTTACATTTTGTAATACGCCGCATGGTTTACTCTCGCTGTTCAAATAATAAATAAATACAGAATTATCCCCGTAACAAGGCTCTTCTTCACAAAACGTTTACCACTTTCACTGCAAGAGACAATTTATAGAACAGATTTGAATCCCGTTTAGAACTTTCTCATGATGAAAACGTATCGTTTAGTGAATGGCCCATTAAAAAAATAGACGCCGCAAACCTTAACCAAACAATCGAATCTTATCGTTTATTTCAGTCTGCGCTGACCATTGATCTTAACCGATTACCGGGTAATTGTGATTATGATAATACACAGAATTTACTTTTACTAGTGCTTACCTCAATTTTGTATAGAAAGCATTTTTACGTATTGTTTATTGTTATAGGCTTTACAATGGGCACATCAAGTTGTTTGAGGTGGAAATGATGTTGGCGATGTTTTTATGGTTGGCCATAGCGAAGGCGGCTCAGCCGAGATGCCATTTCCTGCGTGTTGTTATTTTCATTTTACAACTTTATAAAGACGACCATTCTTCCCGTACATGCAAACTTCTGTAGGTAAGTGCTTTACCGCCCCTTTATGTCCATTGCCATTAGATACATTTGATCTTTAAAATGAACAGTAATGTTGATTCATAAATCAAAACGAAGCTATTATTGATAAATATAATTTATTATATTAGCTCTTAATTGCTAGGCGATAGCCACTTGCTCTATCAATTACTTAGCACCACGGACCCGCCCGATACCGCCATTATAACCACATTAGAGATGGTGTCGGCACGCCATAAAGGCATTACTACATTTGTAACACGGTCACATCGTTTCTTGACCGCCCAATTTTTTACACCGAATACTTTTCTACTCAGTCGGACAATTTCACATGAGCGTGCGAAAACTCCAATGATACGGATTTTTACGAATTCCTGCTGTGCATACATACATGGTTTTGCAATTGAATGTACAGTTTTTAATTCAAATACGTGTAATCGGAAATGCTTGATGGCTTTTGTTGGTGATGAGGCATTTTTACGGGCCCAATTTCCTCACGCATAACATGATGTTCCACTTAAAAGTGGGACTAATAAAATTAATACAGTTAGCTCAAGGGCATTGATTTTACGAGTGTTTCTTTAACCCACAAATTTTAGTGGCCTTGCGGCACTGGCAACTGAATCCAGTCAGTTATCCTTTAATTGTTCATGAAAGTACACCAACGTGGCAACGATATAAACCTAAACGTCTTTCTAACATTACAGCAAAACTGCACTAAATACGCTCACACAATAGTTCTAAAGAAACGTTGCGTTCAATAAATTATCGCTCTAGCTTTACATAAAGAAGCATACATATAACGTGTATTTCCTTACACATAAATTAAGGCAGCTGGGTGGTTACAGTACCCCGTTCTCCATACCTCGTGTGTACTACACGCGCCTGAACTTAGGTCGCCGCTACACAAGTTAGGGTAACTCGATGGTTATGTACGTGAGCTCTCCGTTTTCTGTTGCTACACGCTTTTCCAGTTCCTGTACCCTATCTTAACATATTACAGTATACTAATTCGTACCACATGCACATAATCATAATATTATGTTCCTTCGCGATTGTGAATGACTCTGTGTCATAGTTTTTTAACTATTAGTTGGTATATTCCCGAAAACACTTTTTTTCATGACAAGATAGCCCTTGACTGCAATCTTATCTGATATTAACTGACAAATGTTAAAAACTTCTTGACTTTAGCATACGACCACGAACAAACATAAAAAGTAAAAGTTCTAGAATTTGGAAATTAGGAACAATCACCTGCAGCGCTGGATTTCTTTCTTAATATTTTCTCTGTCCTCGAATAATAAAATGAAATCTTAAACATAACTAATATAACGTTACTTACGTCAGGTTTAAATTTTTATTTTGATATTAATTAATTTAATCAGTGTCAATGATTTCGTGCCGGTTTCATTTCTTTCACACGGCGCAACGTATTAAACCTTTAAATTCTATATTAAAGTGACGCATATAATCCCGATAATTTCTTTTATTCTTTAACTTACTACCTACTGGTATTATTTTTTGTTAAACAGTGAATTATTTTGTACAAGCAGTGAACAAAGCGATAACAAACCCTCTCCTTGAAGTTGAAAATCTGCATCTTAATTTTCTATTTTTCCCACTGAGCTATTAAAAAGAAAAAGGTTGGGTTCCCCTTTAGAATAAAGTTAATAACTTTATTAGTACAGCCGCCATGGTGCAGAATTGGATGTTGTAAAGTTTTATAGCTAGATTTCAGGTTAATGATTTTATAAATACTGGCAGAAGCACGCTTGCTGAAGTGAGCAATCACAATTGTTACCATAATTTGCGATGTCTTCATTCTACTCGTTTATGCCACTAGCTGGTCTTAGATTAGACGAAATAAACTGAATTGTCTCTATACTTAACAGATAACTACTGTTTTTTTATTTTTTACTCTAGCACGCAACTGAATAAAATTCTTCTATTTCTTAAATTTCTATAAGAAATATAAGAAACATAAGAAACTCCTTAAACGAGCCCATGTGCTCGATAATTGAAGGACGTCCGAGCTGTGGCTACAACGTCGGTAAAGACAATTTAAAGCACATACCATCTGCTTATAGTCTTCCGACTGATTGCAGATTCAAGGGATTAAAAAAAAAAAAAAACAAAAAAAAATCTTAGTCAAGTACATATCCGAATTACAAAAATTACCTACTTAAACGATTTATATACCTACTAGTAACAATAATTTTTCAAACTAAAGATGTTATTACCGTAAATAAGTGTAAAATGAGTTTAGCCTGCTAACATAAATTAAAGATGATTGAACATCTAAAGCGAGGCGATCACGCGATTAATCAACAAATTGTATGTGAGAATGACCGTAATAAACGAGATAGGTTAGTTTTTAGCGCCACTTCCCATTGTTTTCTACTACATTGTCTTCATTATCTTTGACAGCTTGCTGCATTGACGATACAGAAAGTGTTTTACAGCCATTATACCTTTATGCACCATTGAATATTGGTTTAACCTAAAATCTTTGATCTGGGAAATAGTGTAAGCTACACATCATACATACATAGAAGTTTATTATTAGTAGGTATTTATAGGAATTATTTTAATCAATATGAATAATATTGTTTGGATACGTATGTTCAATATTTCCCAATTTTCGATTTTCTTGTCTTTTTAGTATCTAATTTTTAAGTTAATGGGACCCTCTGGGAACTTTATTTGTGGCCCAAACCAAGCCATCCATAGATTGCGAAAGCAGCGCTACAGCGGAAATAGCTTGAGTATACAAAGTTGTTTTTTTTTCGCCACACCACATTTACAATGCAGGCACAATTTTTTTAGACCACAAATAAAGCTGGTAATTTCTTTTTGAACAAGGTATCGTAAATAAATAATTGGCTTTGAAAACGATCATTGTCCAAATTATTGTTTTATTTTATACCACATTTATTTTACTAATCATTATATATGTGTGTACTATAATAGCTATACTAAAACTGATTTCATTATTTTCTTAGTGAATTTTCCCAGAGAATCCCCTTAACAGAGGCTGATATAAACTTAACGTCTCCCTGACAGCGCTATCTGTATTCCATTCATGAAGAATCAGTTCGGTTGAACATGAATATAACAACATCGCATTTATAATAATTACGCATGTGAGGAATATGAAGATATGTTTTATAGCAACGACAGTTAGGCTGTTGTCGGCACTGGTATTTATAAATATAATTTTATCAACAAATACCTATAACAGTTATTGAGGTTAACCAGCGCTTACAATAAAGTAAAGGCAATTGACATGGCAATGGAGTAAACGACGCGATGTCAAGTGACCTCAGGGCTTGGAAAGCCGAAGACTTTCTATGGACAACGGCCACTATAAAATAAAACGAGAAATTGTAATTGTAATAAAATCTGTGTGATTTATTGTATTAGAAGGCATTTCCGAAATTATTTTGGACGAGCTAATTTTTAAGAAATGTCTAGCATTTATTATACGTACTATATTTAAATGTTTAGAAAGAATATTTATTGACCCAGCTATTTATTAAAGCAAGTGCTATATGACGTTTTATATGGTCGTTTTGAAAACAGGTCTTTTAAGCTATTCTCTATAAATTAGAGAATCATCTGATATATGTTGCACTAATCGTAAAGGTATCAAAAAAAACTAATGCAGTATCCAAATGTAAAGTTCATGCTTATAAAACGATAGACAAAGTCGCGGTTAAAGTATAACAAGAAAAGTCCTTTCTCCGTCTTTCCGTCTTGACTGAGTAGATAGGTTGATACCAACTCGCCAAAGTAGTTGTGAAGTCTTATAAAGTGAGTCTAGAATTTATCTTTCCGCTTATTCTTGCTGAAACTATAATAGTGAATGAATGAATATATTGTCTAATGAATGAGAGTTGTACCTTTCTTGAACGCCATTGACCCCCGCATAACCAAAAGCCCGACATCTAAAGGCATGTTCTGTCACAAGCCACGGTCCGCGCTCTATGCAAACAATTTTAGTGCTCCAGTGTACGTTAAAATGTCTCCGAGATACGATTCACCAGAGAGATATAAAAGATAACGTAAATAAATGGCGAATAATTATAAACCCGTAAAGTTGTTTAATTAACGCCCCCAGTCTAGAACTCGCGAGGCTATATTACAAATATTTTGTAGGTTAAGCGCGTGTATATGGATTTTCTTCGTGATTAGCATCTTTGCTTTGCATGTAACCGTGTGGTATAAATATCAAAAACTTTCTTTGAACTTAATATTTACGAAAGCAAGAATAACGGGTCTTTATTAATATTTAATTTTTCTAATTTTACATTAAATTGAAAACAAATTAACTATCGCTTATTTGAAAATGTTTAATAAGTATACGAATGACCCAAATTTATAAAAAATTAATGAATCAATGAAAATTCATAAGGTATTTTATATTAAGAATGAGCAAGAATCGCGAATTCAGGAGATTCAGTACTTAATAGTGATGATGATATACACTCTTCTAAAACAATAAGCCGTATAAAATTTAGAGATCAACAGTGTCTCTATAATAAGTTTAATAGGTATCATAGAGATGCTTGGGAAAATTTATAAGTTTCGTGTTATTGTTATATAAAATCTAACAATCTATTAAACCTCTCAATATTGATGTAGAGATAATGAACCTAAATATAAAAATAATATAAGAATATTCTCACGCCGCTCAGCCACCTCAATGTCTGTCTTTATCACGTACGATCATGCACATCCCTGGTCAAATTATGCAAATTAAAACCTGCTTAATTGGCCGATTTCCAGGCCATTATGCAAAATGTTGAGATATTTTATTTTATTTATAAAAATAAAAAATACATTTTTTCACTGGGCGACTTTACACGATTAAGGTAATATTATTAAGAGGAGCTACAATCTAGGGTAGCAATTTATATAAATAACTGGTCGTTTTAGTAAATACTATGTATATTAAATTATTGATCAATCAATCTTTGATAAAATCACCCACTTTAGTGATCTGACAAAATATACTTCTTCAGTGATTGCCATCTAATTAATCTTCGCATTCCATTAAAACATACCTTAGACTAGAATATTTATCCTTTTTTTTATCACAATGCTAACGGTGAATTTGACTGATAAAAATCGAGATGCATATCTGAAATTTCATGTCCGCGATTCCTGATAGGTATTCCACTTAATAGTTTAAGAATAATATCATCAGATACTTGACATGGAACGGTTATGATCAGTGTCTCCTTTAAATTAATTCAGTGTAATTGAATTAAGTAACTTTGTGTCTATCATTCCATTTTATCTTTGTTCATTATTATTTGGTATCATAAATACATTACTCAAGACCATTGACTTCCTGTTAGTTATAATCCCATAACTAATACTTATCGCTCGCTTTATTGCACCAGTTCCTTGCGTTATAGTATCATAGCTTTAGGATAAGCGCGCTCTAGAACGCCCCGAGTTAGCCATTAACTATGTAAACATTTAGAAAACAATCATTATTATCAGACGGATAATAAACGAAACAAATAGAACATCGAACGAGAACAATAATTGATTTGCGATTATCAGTAGAAAGCACTATTTTGTTTGATTATATTATAATCTCCACTTAATTTATTTCAAAACTTACCTTAAACAAAATTTTACAAAATTAACTTACGAGTAAATCTCCCACTCCTACCACAAGCTTTCCACTTTTGGAGGGAATAGGAGGATATTAGTCAACTTCAGCTTGGCTAATATTCTTTATTAAAAAAATAAAAATAAAATCTTTCACAGAAAACACTTTGAAGTCTTGCCATGTTAATACTATAAATGCGAATAAATATGTAACGACTTGACCACTGAACCGATCTTGAATTTTGGAAGTACTTAATTTGCATCCCGGAGACGGCCACAGATTACACTTTTTATCCCGGAAGAATTTGTTAAAAAGTCAATTTCACACTTCCATGACCTCCCGATTTTGTTTGCCTTCTACTAAAAATATTTATCATACACTAGGTGATGCTTGCGACTTCTTCCGCGTGGATTAAGGTTTTTCAATTCCCGCGGGAACTTTTTAATTTTCCGGGTTAAAATGTATCCTGGTTGAACTTGGTATGAGCTAACTCTATTCTAAATTTCAAACTTTCGCCTTTATAACATGAATGTGATTCTTAGTTTTACATATTAATTTATTATTTAAAATTCGAAGTATATTATTATTTATTTAAAGTCATGAATGCTAACTTTAAGGCTATTAAATTTTATCATTTTATCAAAAATTCCACTTTCTTTACTACATTTACGATCATACTTATATCTCTAACAGGTCATTTAGCACATAATTTTATAATTTGTAGTGACAAGAAATACCATTCCATATTTACAGCTCATCAAGTTTCACACATAAAGCAGTAATTGCAAATATACGGCGGAGCATAGTTTAGTGGCCATGGCGCTGTACAAATATCACATGAATGTATACTTGTACAGAGTTCGCTGCATCTCCAGCGCATGTGATTAAATCACCACGTCAGTCCCATATAGCGGACAAATATGATTTAATGGGCATCTACCGTAGTTTACTCCTCTAGATAAGACCGACGAGGAAATACACAGAACTTAATGAAAGTGCATACGTGACACAACGTGCTTCTGGGGACAATGTGGTAGATTAAAACAAGCTTTTAACGGTGGTCACTGGTCATTGTAAAGAACACACTCGTTATCAATGGTGTGCTTTTATTTATCACTTTAGATAATGTTTATTACCTACATAATTGATTATAATTCTGAACTATATACTTCCCTTCCCTCTTCACTTTAAACAAACGTAAAGCTTGTGTTAGAATTGGGTACGACAATGGTGCGACGGCAGTGGGTGGGGAATGAACCGTCGACTTTTCATTTTCTGCCCGCACCTTTAACAGTTGGGCTATTGAGGCTAGTCTCAATAGTGCATTTGATTGACAAATAGTTCTAAAATAGCCCAAAATCATGAGACATACTTAAATATTATTTTATCGTATTATGAGACAAAATTAAAATTTAATAAAAATACATCACGTAACAGCCTCTTTGTGGCATATAAATACATATATGAAAGTTACCTTTGTACAATATGAGGTTATAGGGACCATGTAATGCAAAAAACTCCAAAATCGTAACGCATAACCGCACAAAAATCATACAATCTACTGTCCCCGTCCGTGGTGTATAAAATACATATATATGTAATATAATGCTCTGTATTTGAGTTTTTAGTTTAATATTATTGAACTGTACTTGAGACAAGACTAAGCACAAAAACATCTAAGCATAACTTCCATACAATGGCATAGATATTTTGCGAATGTATTTAATTGTCCAGCTAAAGTAATAAGTTGTGTAGTTCTGCCCAACGCACCACAACTGGAATCGCTAATGAGAGAGTGCAATTCAAATCAACTGATTTATAAGGAATAAGTTATTTCGCTGGAAGCACGTACATTATTTATATATTCTAGCAGCCACTCAGGTATTCAAATTCATAGCACAAAGATAAGTGTAGCGAATGTCTGATACCCACCCCGGGGGACCTAATCCGTACAATTATTATTATTAAATTGCTACATTTATAATTACCTACTTTTAAATTGAGATGTATAGCGATTGATAATAATGTAATTAAAACAAAATAGATAAGCATTTTACCCAATAATGTTTTAGAAAAATATTTTATTAAGAGTAGGTAGGTACATACTTGTACTTCGTGATATGCGATTTTTGGTCAGCCATAACTTGAAAACTATGAAGATAGACTTTCTTAGATAGTCAAAACTCCCACCAGACCAGACCAGAGTCAATTTAGAAATTATAAATTCCCAAATGGCCCCCGGCGGGATTCGAACTCAAGACCTCCCAGTTATAAGACCACAGCGCTCACCACTGCGCCAGGAAAGTCGTCAAATCACTAAATAAATTTATTTGTGTCACATTCTTACTAAAAATGAGGATCGTTCTAGGCTTAATTTGAGTTCATATTGCGATGCAAAGCAATCGCCGCGCGCCGATTGGAACACGCTACATGGCCATAGTCGGTTCAGCGTTGGTGTTCTTTGATCATAATATGATGATTGCTCGCGGCCCATGTTTGCTACCGGTTCGAACACGGCCCGACTTCGTTGCGATCCCTTACATCTTTATTAAATAAACATGTATGCATGTCGTGAATGATAATTAAGAAACAAACAAATGAAATGCAATAGTGAACGCGATAGTTTCTTGCTTTTTATTTAATTGCCTATTGTTCCATTTGAACTACGAAGAGCCTTATATGAATGTTTAATTCCTCTAATAAACTGAAGGGTCAATGCATTCGCATGTGCGCCAGGTCGGAAGGACATTTATATGAGCTCGTTAGAGTTGGCTAGACCCGTCGCAATGATATCCCTTAACCTCTTCAATTAGTGGACTTACCGGTACGGCGTATGTCAGCAATAACCCGAAACATCTCATGTAATTTACCTTTCCCGTATTCGTGATGCAATGAAGAAACATAGTGTAGGTAGTCTTAATTAGTCGTCCCTAGTATAAATAATATTTTAAATGCGAAAGTGTGTTTGTTTGTTGATTTGTCCTTCAATCACGCCGCAACAAAGTTACAGATAGACATAATTTAGTTGAGGACCTAGAGAACTTCGATCACAGTATGATCGAAGCTAGAGAGTTACATAGGGGTTTATCCAGGAAAATCAAT
Source organism: Hipparchia sbordonii (assembly GCA_038048805.1). Lineage (NCBI taxonomy): Eukaryota > Metazoa > Arthropoda > Insecta > Lepidoptera > Nymphalidae > Hipparchia > Hipparchia sbordonii. The sequence continues at coordinate 7,890,412 of CM076106.1, read as the reverse complement.
GAATTCCTACCAGATTTTTAAAAACTAAATCCATGCGAACAAAGTCGCAGGCATCAGCTAGTTATACAAAAAGCAACGATAAGGTACCGTTGTCGGTCTGTGCGGACAGCGCACGTAGTAATGGCGCCTTGGCGATTACGTTTAATTAATTCCTCCGCGCGAAATGTACTCACAAAACGGATTTCGGGAAGCTATCGCTATTCGATATCCGCGCGAGGGAACATGGAAACGCGACTGTATTCTCGCTTAGTTTCACACGCGGACTAACGTTTGTATATATTAAGAGACATTATTATTTAATCGGTGCGGAATAAAAGTGAGATTGGAAACAATTTTCTTGATAAAAATTTATTCCAATAATTAAGTTTTTTTTGTTTTTTGTGTGAAAATCTGAAACTATCATATATTTTTGTGTAACTGTTTTCATATGTGATAATAGATAACGATTTCCAAAAGTGACGCGATTTATTTGTTCATTGTGTAAATGTAAATATACTTACAGTTTTGCAACTATAGGTAATGTTGAATTTAAAGAACTTTTAATAATCACGGAGTCAACAAGTCAAGTATTCAGATTAAAATATTTAGTTCGATGGAAATGACTAGCATATAACTTAATTGTTTTTATTGTTAAGTAAGCCTAAGCTCTTGACGATAATAATCATGCCTGATGGAATACATTCATGAGGTGTTGGTTGGAACTCGTTTGCCTAGAAGATGCCTGATTCATTCATACATAATATCGATTCAACTGTACGTACACAGACCATAGTACCCTACTTTTTATTAACATTATTTTTATATTAATATATTCATGAACCGTTGTCTTAATCTATATTTATGGGTACGAAGAAAATACTAAATTGGTTTTAACGAGTAAAATAAGAATTTTTCACCTATATACATGTGATGTGGGATTATTGACAGCTTCACCAGCTCCGTAAATAAGTCAACGACAAGATATGCCTCTTTTTACTGAATAAACTTGTAATCGATTACATTTTTACATCACAGAGAAGCTGTTGAGCTTATATGTATTTTGTTTTAGATAAAGTTTTTCTTAATGATTGCTTGCTTGACTAGCTTTTAAAAACTTTAAAAATTAATAAAACAACAATGATATTTTAATAAATAACTAGTTTTCGCCTCTGTTTTCGTCGCATTTAGGTTTTTAATACTCCCATCAAAACCCTGTGGTTTCTTGGATAAAATGTGCAAGAAAAAGGCAAAAAAAAGTATTTTTTTATCTCCACAATATAAGCTATTTCTATGCCACATTTTATCAAATTCGGTTCAGCGGTTGAGTCCTGAAAAGATTGAAACAGACAGTTACACGTTCGTGTTTATTATGTTTTTAAAGTTAAATGTATGGATGTGTCCCATTGCATTAGATACAGATTCCTGTACAGAACAATAAGTGCAGTTCAGCAATTACTTGCGCAACTTTATGTTATTGTTTCGTACTTAAAAGGAGGCAGACTCGGCAAAGCTGCGTGATAATAAGGCGTTTTGTTGGTAATTAAGAGCGAGACACAGATCCGGCCTCTTTATCTCACGAGTTGTGATGACAGTTTAGTCGCTCTTTACTTCTTAATTGGTTATTAGCGTCTTTGTTGCGTTTCATTGCAACTGTTAGTTTTATTACTATAGGGAGAAATTCCATCGACCTGATTTGGGCCCACCACCTTGATTCAAAGCCAAATTAATTACAATTTGTAAACAACTAACGGGATGTATCATAGAATATTTTACGATATTAGCAACTACAATGTAAATATTATAGACCCATAAATCGATAGCCTAAATGCCTAGTCCTTATTGAATATGTACTCAATAAGGAGTATAATATATGATTTATGATACCAGTTAAATATTAGAGTTATAAACACACTGAAACCTTTACAGGGAGTGTAACATTATATTCACGCTGTACGCACTATAAAATTAAGTTATTTTGTATCGTCACTTTAACATGCTTTAACGAACGCGTACGTAATGCTGATCGCACATCAAGAGTGAACCATAATGCGGAGCACCAAACGCAACTTTGCATGGGCTTGCGCATATCGAGCTACTTGTCCTTGCTGCAGACCACTGCCGGCGACAAACTGTGAGAAACTTATTTTTCATTTTGTATAATGTAGCAGCACATGTATTGCCTAAAGCAGATGCTGGTACAAGCAATTTGCAAGCATTCCCCACTGGCAACGAGAATCGATGACCGTGATGCAGGATCACCAATTTCAACAATCTCATTTATGTTATTAATCAGCAGGTGTGAGTGAGAGTATGAATCTTAAGTGGATGTTATTCCACCCGTATCAGTCGCACGCTTCTATCATTTAGTAGCCGCGTGCCAATTTAGTTGTTTAATAATAATTGTGGTGAGCTATTACTATCGAAGATGTGATTTTTATGTCCATGTCAAGTGGGCTTTGACACTCATGCCGTTATCAGTCGTAATTCGAATTTTCAGGTAAAAATAATAAATACGTTGCAATTGTAAGTTGCTTGTGCGGTTGGTTATATACTCAAAGCTCGTGCGTAATATGCGATTAGCATTATTCGGCATTATGCAAATGGTCCAATGTCAATACTTTCGTGAGACGTGGATATAGCACACAAGGTTCTTTGTCGATCACGAAGCCGTAAAGGAGACAATAATCGTTAGTCGAAGTCGAACATTGTCTTTACAACGCTATCGGGTGTCATTCAGTAGCTCGCGATTTCATGTAAGAAATATCTTTAATTTGTATGATATAGAACATTTAACTTTTATTAGCAACGAAGCGACAGGTCGACGTGGTTTTTGCAAGGATATAACTGTGTACCTGGAGAGTGACATTTGACAGCTCGTTATATCCCGAAAAATAAGAGTTCCCGCGGTAATTAAAAAAAATTAATCCACGCGAATGAAATCGCGGTCATCGACTTATTTATAATATTAGTAAAGATTTTCCTCCCGTTTTGAGATCGCAGAGACATCGAAAAATTAATCCATAGTTTACATGCAAACGAGTCTTGAGTTCCTTTCGTGAGTTGACAATATAGCACAAGAGCACAAGAGGTTAGTTGCGGATCACGAAACTGCAGAAGAGATGTTATTAATCGTTGCTTGTACTCAGCCACTTCGTGTAAATGGTTATTGTTCGCTTGCGATATGTGTGACACGCCTTTTTTAACCGACTTCTAAAAAGGAGAAGGTTATCAATTCAGCCGGTATCTTTTTTTTTTTTCAATTGTAGTTATGTACACTGTTTTCTCCAGGATTTCTGGACCGATTTTCGTGACTTTTAAAGAAATAAAAAAATCCTTACTAATATTAAAAATGCGATAGTGTTTGTTTTGTTAGTTTGCCCTTCAATCACGCCGCAACAGAGTAACCCGTCGACATAGTTTTTTTGCATGGGGTACAGGGTACAGTTGAGGACCTGGAGAGTAACATAGGCTACGTTTTATACCGGAACATCAAAATAGTTCCCATGAGATTAAAATCTAAATCCACGCGAACGAAGTCGCGAGCATCATCTAGTATTTTATAAAGCTGTGCTTCACTAATATTCTCCTCGCCCCTCCAAATAAGCGGAAAGCTTATTTTATTTGTATCCATAATATATTCTCAATTAACTGCCTCGTTTTCAATATTAACTGCCCGTTGGTCTAGTGGTTAGCAAGTTTGACTGCGGATAACGAGGTCTCGGGTTCGATTCGCGGATCGAGAAAAAAATTTTGGATTGAGTTTTTCTGTCAAGTACTAGCCCGGAATTAAGAAGTTGGCGTAGAGTCACCCTCGTGACTCGGAGAGCACGTAAAGCTGTTGGTCCTGCACCTAATCTCTCTCCAGTAGTGCCGGATTTCCATCCCATCGGACTAGGAGAGTGAGGGAATAGAGAGTGCACCTGTGTTTGCGCACACACTTGTGCGCTATAATATCTCCCGCGCAGATGGCTTATCTCTGTAGAGATTGGCCGCCGTGGCCGGACTCGGTCGGGTCAACATAATATTCTCAATGGTGTGTGGACTCCGTCAATCCGCACTTGGCCATAATGGTGGACTATGGCCAAGTGCGCATTAGTGGGATAAACCCTTCTCATTCTGTGAAGAGACTCATGCCCAATAGTGAGCCGTGTTAGATTCAGGTAATTGGGAATTTGTAATTTTAATTAAATGATTCTTCTTTTTCACAGCACACGTTAACGGGCCACAGCGGAAAAGTGATGGCTGCCAAATTTCTCGGTGAACCAAGTAAAGTCATCACTGGCAGCCATGACAGAACGCTTAAAATATGGGACCTTAGGAGTAGAATGTGTAAGTTGCATATCTAATTCTATATTATCTATCTTTTTCCCGTGACTTCATCCATTCCGGAGTCTGTATTTGCTTTTAATAATTTAAAATAAAAACTGATTAAGAATACCATTTAAAAACATTTAATCGGTTGTTACTTCGTTAACAGATGTTATCTCAAACGGTTAATTAATTACTAATAGTCAGTAGCCATTTGTACAATTAATTTATCTTAATTTAAATCTCCCTCACTCTGTCGGTGACCATCTTAACGAGATTCAGTGTATCGCGGCCCGCACTTTACTTGCAAGAAAATTATCCTAATACAGCTTAGATATAATTATAATGCTACGACACGCAGTTCTCTCACGTTACTTCTTTCCGCTACTTTGGTTTATAGATAGGAAGCTGATGGCAGAAAAATAAAATTATTAGCTCGCGTAATTCTAAAATCAATATCTGGCATACTTACCAGTGAGTATATGGGTAAAAACTAAAAAGTAATGATAAAAAAATCAGCAGATCATTTGCGAGACTCTTCATTAATACTGCTTGACAAAACTTCCATATAAATATTGTCGCCAAACTGAGAGATATTTAAATTAAATGATTTGACGTTTGGCAAACAGTTTTTTGTAAATATCTTCCTAAACTAATATATTCATAATCTAGGAAACAATGAAGAACAGATTTTATTAATTTTATTTTTTGAAAAAATCAGCGACAGCGTGACCCTGCCGCGTTGTTTATCTTGTTCACAACACAGCCTTCAATACTCTACCTGTCGAGCTAATCATATTTTCCACCAACTCCCTAGCTATTATGTTCTTGCGTGACTATTACCGACTGCATAGTGTTTATCCTTCTACTTCTCTGAGTATATTTTGGACCGTCCACAGGTACAGAAACTAAGTTCGCAGGATCATCTTGCAACGACCTCGTGACGTCGGACGGCGCGGGCTCCACCATCATCTCGGGGCACTTCGACAAGCGGATACGCTTCTGGGACATACGCACAGAAATGTCGGCCAATCACATCATGCTTCAGGGCAAGGTCACGTCGCTCGACCTCAGCAGAGGTGCGCATATTATCATAATCACGATATCGATCGCTGCGAGATAATTAAACACGAGGTGCCGCGCCGCACGCACTACCGTTGCTAAATATAATGGCTAGCGCACACCGGAGGGGAAAGTTTCAAGAAGGATCCAGTGCACACCGCACACCGATACCGCACAGAAAAATTCGCTGAGATACTCCAAGGGCAGTCTTGAGTTTTGAAATATACTTATTCATTATTTCGATTGGATAAATATTAATTCATAAATCCGTTCCGCCCACCGGTGTGCGCTAGCACTAACTCATCCTATATTATACATATTATATATCGGTTGGACATACGCTATTGAAAAAGACTTGTTAATTTCTATTGCCCCAATCTAATATTCACAGATAATTGAATGCATAGTATATTAGTATCGGTATTCGTGTCAGCACAGCGACGTGACGGGTATGCGATGCCCATTTCCGTTACGCGTGTCTCGATCAATCCCTTTTTTGTCAGTAACGGTCCGTTCGGCGCACGAAACACCGAGATTGATACCTTCAATCAATCGAAGTGCCGGGACGTCACTGCCTGTGCAACTGATTAAATCACGTCGATTTCGTCCAAGACGACCTCGCCGACAAATGAATAGGAAAACCATTCACAGTAACGCATCACGCGTCGCTCCAGATTCGACAATGCGTTGGACATTAATTATTGCTACAACCATATAGCCCGGTCCACAGCTGAAAATCAGCGCCCCAATTTGTAGGCATGTCTGCGCATAATATTGTGTATAGGGCATTAAGTTGAGCTACAGTGCCACCAACTTATCTGTTCACGTGGGTGGTGGAAATTGGAACAAAGGCCACTATTTTAAAATATCATTTCACTGTCCAAGTATTGGTGGTATTTGCTGCTACCGATGCCACACAATCTTTTAAAAATGTAATGCCGATTTCCTGGCTTAATTTTTTAAAAGGCAATTCTAAACTCCATTATTGACTCCATCAACTGAAAATAAATTGGTAGTACTATACACCATTTCCATGTGGTGCCACAGACCATTATATTTGTTTCTCTGTGAAAATACGAAAAGACTCTTTCTTGCAAAAACTACTAGACGTATTTTGATGAAATTTCACAATGCTATGGATTATACATCAGAATAGCACATAGGCTATATTTTAACCCGGAAAATAAAAGAATTCCTGCGGAAATCAAAATCCCTTAATCCACGCGGACGAAGTCACGGGCATGGTTATTACTGAGTATATGTGTTTTCATTCTTTCTTCTCCATATAGTGATCCGGTTTGATATTACTTGTATAACACAAGAAACCTTCGCTTGTGAGCTAAATACGTGGTTATTGGGGCGGATGTAACTCATGGGGACATTAACATAGAGATTGAGTTTATTCCCACGTGATAAAATCAATAATTCCGCACTAGAAAAGTCACGAGAATTCCAATATGAACACTTAATTAAAAAGTAATAAATTCATGATATTTTGGGTAGACATGCACAATTTTTTGAATTCATGAAAATTGCAGTTACTCTATTCTATGGGAATTATATTTATATCATTATTTCGTTTTTTAACACTCAAAAATAGTTTCCTAATTACAGATTGAGCACTTTAATAAGTTACTATGCTCTACCTGCGCAGATGAAATCTTTGATTGATGAGAACATATTTGCATCCACTATTGGTTGTCCCGTACACGTCACGGTGATGACGTGACGGCTGCTGTAATGAGCGAAATATCAGTCTTTTATTGTTGATCTAGGCGTAAAATCTCAATGGCGTTGAATAGAATAGAAATTGAATAGAATTATTTTTTGTTATATTTTTTTTATTTTTGTAGTATGTATTTCTTGTACTGAAAAATATTGTAGATGAAACTCATTATCACTTCTCTTTTTAGGAGAATAGCGAAGTAAAGTGATGTTGCAGTGGTCTGGCTGTACGAATGTTTGATAAAATAAAAATGAATACCTATACTTCCAAGAACGTTATAAACTATTTCCATATCTGCTAGTCGGATCGTGATGCACAAGATAAATCACCTCAAACGGATGACTTTGTACGCATAATTTCGCAATCATTCTTGCATCTTAATGATAAATGTATTTTTTTTAGTTACCCGTTACAACGCTTATAAATTTCTCTATGACAGCAGACGGATCGAGCAATGTGGATCGGTGACAAGCCTAAAATACCATTGCTTTGAATAACGGATTCAGTTTTTGAATATATACTTGTGTTTGCTTTGCTGGTTAAGTTAACAATTTGGTGGGTTTTATTTCACCCGAAACCCGGGATTGTAAGTCCCGGGTTAGTTTGTGAGCTAATGGACTGTATATTTTTGGTTATTTTTACTTCGATATTTTCTATCCCTGGGCAAACCTTCACCATCAATCGGCGGGAACGAAATTAAGCAATCCACTTACCCTTTTGATGTCGTCGGCCTGCCGAAGGTGGAATCAGCCGTGTCTCGTCGTATGCATATGCCTGGTTTCGGTATGGTATAATCTTGCGGGGGAACAGCACTCGATCGCGAGCGGGCGTGGCACTCGAGGCGGTCTTCGAATAGCAACTGTCCGCCGCTGACGATGACGGACGCGAACGAACAACGAAAAGAGGGTGGATCGCCAAAATCGAACCCACCGAATTGACGGTGACCCGCAGTTTGCCCAGATTGTCTAAAACTATCGAAGCAAAACATTTCTGAACACCGCCCACCGTTAAAATGTAATTTTAACCGAGCTTGAAAAGATAGAACGAATAAATACGAACTAAGAAATTAAATTGAATTTAATGATGAAATTAAGAGATTAACTAAGAAATTAAATTAATAAAACAAGAAATTAAATCTAGCTTTGTAGACCAAAAAAAAAAACAAATTTAAATAAAAACGAATGGTATTATTTTACGAAATTCAATTAATTAGAAACAGGTAACGGAGATAACCGATGAACCGGTCGTTTCAAAAAACCTTGCTGAGTTTTCAAAGTGACCGAACGAATGACTCCATCTTTCGAAGGATGTACTTCCGAAACACGACCTAACTTCCATTGTAAGGGAGGTAAGTTAGGATCATTGATGAGAACTAACGTACCGATTTGAATGTTCTCAATCGATTTTGTCCATTTATTTCGCTGTTGAAGTGTATGCAAATATTCACGATGCCAACGTTTCCAAAAACTTTGGACGAAATTTTGAAGTAACTGCCAGCGCGATATACGTTTCAAATTTACTTCCGTATAATCAGGTTCTGGGAGAGAATTTAGGGGCTCACCGATTAGAAAATGTCCCGGTGTTAAAGCTTCTAAATCATTAGGGTCCGACGAGAGCGGACACAATGGACGCGAATTTAATGTACCTTCGATTTGAGTCAGAACGGTAACCATTTCCTCAAACGTAAGGGTTGTATTGCCGACGATACGAACGAGATGCGACTTGATTGATTTGACGGCGGCTTCAGCCATACCGGTGAAATGAGGCGCCGCAGGCGGGTTAAAACGCCAGGTAACTTTATACTTCAGTAGCGAATGAGCGATATAACGATCTTGTTCTTTCAGTAAATGGAACAAGGCTTTTAATTCAGCGTTAGCTCCCACAAAGTTCCTGCCGTTGTCACTGTAAATTTCGGAGCAAATACCACGCCGACTTATGAAACGACGTAGGCAAGCCAAATACGCATCAGTTGACAAATTAGAAACGAGTTCGATATGTAAAGCTCGCGTAGTAAGGCATGAAAATACACAAATGTACGATTTATCAATTTTAGGTTTACGAGGATTACCAGACTTCGTCAAGATCGGTCCAGCATAGTCTACAGCGACTTTAACGAAAGGCCTGACTTGCTGTACGCGAGCCGAAGGCAAGTCAGCCATTTTAGGCTCCAAAAAGGTTGCACGATGCCGATAACATGTGATGCAGCGAAAAATGATCTTCTTGACGACTCTTTTAGCCGAAATAATCCAATAGTCTCTTGCGACTGAGGCTAAGGTGGCTTGTAAACCCGAATGTAAATTAATTTCATGAATATAAGTGACGAGTAGTTTTGTAAAATTACTTTCGGAAGGAAGTAATAGTGGGTGCTTTTTCCGATAACTCAAATCCGAATTCGATAATCGACCGCCCACCCTGATGAGACCCTGTTTGTCGACAAATGGGTTAAGGCGTTGAAGACGAGTGGAAACAGTTAGTCCAGACTCTAATTTGCGCAAATCTGAATCGAACCACAACCTTTGAACTATGCCAACAAGGCGCAATGTCGTAATTTGTAGTTCCGGAACGGTCAGAGGACCCGTTAATTTGGTTCTCTTAGCTCTGCAATTATTTGCGAAACGAAGGCAATAAGAGATGACTTTGGTCAATTTATGAAACGACGAAAAACGATTAAGGAACGAAGTTTCTTCTATGCTCTCGACGGGTAATGCAGCTACTTTCGGAGCATGACGACGTTCTGGAATAGTGGACCTATCAACATCGACAGAACTAACCGGCCATTGATCTTCCGATAATGACCACCACGATGGTCCTGACCACCAAAGGTTGTGACTTCCAATTTGCGAAGGGGATAACCCGCGGGACGCACAGTCCGCAGGATTATCTGACGAACGAACATGTCTCCATTTATCGGGAGAAATGGTATTCAAAATTTCGACAACTCGATTTGCGACATAGGTAGACCAGTTATGTGGAGCAGCACGTAACCAGCATAAAACGATGCTTGAGTCTGTCCAAGCGACTTCCTTATTGATGGTCACCTTGGAACCAATCGATCTATGAATGAAAGCGAATAACGAAGCCAAAAGGGTGGCAGCGCATAGCTCCAACCTTGGCAGAGATAACTTCTTCAAAGGAGCTACCCGAGATTTGGCTACTAGAACCTGTACCGTAATATTTTGGTCTGGGTGTACAACCCTAAGGTAAGCGACAGCTGCATATGCAGATTCAGAGCTATCACAAAAGCCGTGAAGCTCGATAGAAGCAGTGTTCGAAGACGGAACGAAGCGAGGAATTTGTATAGAAGACAGAGTTGGAAATTCTGAAACTATTCGAAGCCACTTCTTTTTAATTTCACTCGGAACCTCTGCGTCCCAGTCAACGCCAGCTAACCAAAGTTCTTGAATAAGAATCTTGGCAGCAATGATAACTGGGCACAGAAAACCGACAGGGTCGAAAATACGCGCAATTTCCGACAAAATTGTGCGTTTCGTTACCCCGTCGTGCAGAGGTTCAACGTTATACGAAAATACGTCCTTGAGTGGCTGCCAAGCCAAACCCAAGACTTTAATCGAACTGTCTTCGTCCAAGGATACTGTTGAAGACTCGACATTTTTTACTTCGTCGGGAAGACGCTGTAAAAATGTGGGGCTGTTCGAACACCACTTTCGAAGTTCGAATCCACCTCTTTTTAGAAGAGCGAAGAGTTGATTTTGGAGGTGGGTAGCGGATTCAACCGAATCAGAACCACTTAGAACATCATCCATGTAAGTGGAACGACGAATGACTTCAGCAGCTTCAGGATACTCGCATTGATGATCTGAAGCCAACTGTTGCAGAACACGAATGGCTAAAAATGGGGACGACGAGAGACCGTAGGTGACAGTCTTCAATCTATAGACTTGAGGCTCATTAGAGGGATCAGTGCGCCATAATATCAACTGGTAGTTCTGATGTCCTTCATCCACGAGTATTTGTCTATACATTTGACGAATGTCAGCAATAAATGCGACTTTATGAAAGCGAAAGCTGCAAAGCAATTCTCCTACATCTTTTTGCAATTTCGGACCTATTAGTTGTGTGTCGTTTAATGATCCTAGGCAGGTTGGCGCCGAGGCATCGAAGACCACTCTCAATTTGGTCGTCACACTAGAAGGCCGAAGCACTCCGTGATGAGGAATAAAGTAGTGAGGATCTCGAACATCACTTGAAATAAGTTCCATATGACCAGACTTAAGATAGTCTGCCATGAACTCGAAGTATGAATTACGAAACTGCTCATCTCGAGCAAAACGACGCTCCATCGAAAGTAAGCGTTTGAGTGCTAACGAACGCGACTCTCCGAGTGAAGGCTCAGCTTCCCGAAATGGAAGTGAGACAACGAATCTGCCAGACGCCAATCGTTTGTGTGTTCGAACGAATATTGCTTCACACTGCTGATCGTCTGCAGACAGAACGGGTTTATCTGAGATCGATTCTATTTCCCAGAATTTACGAATTAAATTATCAAGACTGCTATCTTGATCTGAAACGACGAAAGACGAAATAATTGTTTTCAAATCAGGGTTACGAATAAATTTTAAGTTAACTTTTCCGATGAGAAGCCAACCTAGCGAACTAGAAATGGCCATTGGAGTTCCAATAGGCCCACGAATAGTTTCTCCGATGAGAATATCACTGTAGACGTCCCCTCCAAGGAGAATATCTACCGATGAAGGCGAACTAAAATTTGGATCTGCAAGTTGCAAATCTTTAATGTGAGTCCATGATTTTGCTTCGATAACGGCAGAAGGTTTGAGGGACGTTATATTTTTCAGAATCAACGCGCGAAGAGCTAATTCCGATCCTGAACCGTTATGTGGTTTAATCGCTGTAGTCACGAATCCCTTTGAGCAGGTAGTTATATCACCAATACCTTGTATAGGTGTGCCTAGCTTCCGACGAGTTAAGCCAAGACGAGTCACTAAACTCTCGGTAATAAAGGAAGCTTCAGATCCCGGATCGATTAGAGCTCGAGCGCGAGTGAATTTACTTGATGAATCACGAATCAAAACTACAGCTGTCGAAAGCAGAACGGTATTTGGATTAGAAGTAGCATCAGTTGAATACAAAGAGACAACATTGCTTGACTCCTTCGAAGGCTGATCCGATTTTGATGAAACTTCTGACGATTCTTTAGTAGTACTCGCGAAATGCAACATGGTGCAGTGATGAGAAGCATCACAAACCGTACAACGAATCTTTGCACAAACTTCATTGAGATCGTGCATGGGCTTTAGGCACTTCAAACAGATCTTATTTTCTTTCGCGAATACGAATCGATCATAAGGTTTTTTCTTTTTAAACGATGAACATGAAGATAACGAATGTGAACTACGATTACACAATACGCAAGTGGTATTTACTTTGGCCGAACGATCAAATTGTGATTTAGATGTGCTACTGGAATCTGGAGAAGTAACAAATGACGAAGTAGCACGAGATCTATCCTTTTGTATAGAGAGACGAGATGAATCAGAACGAGGACTAGGACGCGAACTTTCCCAAGCAACAATTTCTCGATTTAAAAATTCTTGAAGTTCACAAAATTTCGGAATTTGTGTGGTTAAAATCGATTTATCGAACTCTCGACGCGTGGTTTCATCTAATTTTCGATATAGCATGTGATATAGAACGAAGTCCCACTCATCTATTGGGAAACCCATAGAATCTAACGCGCCGATATTTTCTAAAAATCCACTAAGAATGATTCGAAGTCCCGAAGCGGACGGCGAATTTAAATTAGGTAGCTTATACAAAGCATCCATATGTTGCATGGCTATTAGGCGTTCATTTTTATAATTATATTCTAAAATGCCCCATGCCTTTTTATAACTACTACCGGTGATCGACATTCCTTTCAATAATTTACTTGCATCACCACGAACATACGATAATAAATACTGAAATTTCGCTACGTCTGAAAGGTCCTTATTTTCATCGATTAATGAAATGAACATATCACTGAACGAATGCCACTGTTTATAGTCGCCCGAAAAAATAGGTACCGATAGCGGGGGCAACTTCACGGGTTTTTTCTCCGTGTGGCGAATTTCTGATTTAGCAGTTGATTCGTCTAGCTCTAACCCGAACTTTATGGCCATTATTTCTCGAATCAAGTCATTAAAAGCAGTACGAATTTTGCTGTGTTCCGGACTTAAAACCTTCGTACTTTCTAGTTCGAGGTTTTCTAGCGAAGATTGAATTTGTTCAAATTGGTCTTGAATACGGGCGAGTCCCATACAAGAAACCATAAATTTACGATAGCAAATTGTACTAGAGTTCGCTTCCGTCCCTAATTGAATAATTGTGTCTAGTTCCCGTTCGATGCAACCCCTCCTATGCATCAAACTGGTATATTCAGTTGATTCAGTCATGATTCAGACGAATTAAAAACAATTAAACCGAAACGAAATTTAAATCAGGTTTAACAGAAGTAAACTATAAAAAAAAAAAGTTAATAATAATAATAAAGTGACTTGGCTTAACCACTGCGGTACGTCCAACGAATGAACGCTAAAAGAAAAAATAAACGAAAACGAAAAATTAATTTTTTATACTCAAGTCGAATGTCGTGTCGTAGTCGTGAGGTATAAATGCTAAAAGTGCCGCTCGCTTGACTCGATGTTACTACTACTTGTGGTCTAATACAAGTTAAAAATACTTGATTTTACTCGAATTAGAATAACCGTTTATTATTATAATACGAAATACGAATATGATACGAATGGACGAACACAAATATCGACGAAAACTTTGTGTTTGACCTACGAATTTTACGAAATACGAAATACGATAAAACATGCAAGCTAATCGATCTACGAAAACTCTCACAATGTTTTAATCGAAGTGAATAGCTATTTATACGACTAACGAAACGAATAAAATATAAATAACCTGGAAACGAAATAACGAACTACAATAAATAATTGGTTATTCAATACGATTTAACATCACAAGTACCTACACGTTCTTCAAACTACTTTACCGACACCGTCACTACTAAGTAGATACTTCCTTATATGGCAATTGAAAAATACGAATTTTTGATTTACGAATAATTACGAACAATGCTTTTCGAGACGTACGACACAAAACGAATTAATTAAATTATTGGTAACAAGTTTACGAAATAAATAGGCGAAGTCGAATGAAATCTTTTAACTTTGAAATTTAAATTACGAATACGAATACGAAAAATAGACAAGATGGCGTCATTCGAAAATCGTCTCGTCGTGAAATCGACGATTCCACCTTGAAATAGAAAACTAATTATCCGGCTCGAAGGACCAAAATAAGAATGGTGGGTTTTATTTCACCCGAAACCCGGGATTGTAAGTCCCGGGTTAGTTTGTGAGCTAATGGACTGTATATTTTTGGTTATTTTTACTTCGATATTTTCTATCCCTGGGCAAACCTTCACCATCAATCGGCGGGAACGAAATTAAGCAATCCACTTACCCTTTTGATGTCGTCGGCCTGCCGAAGGTGGAATCAGCCGTGTCTCGTCGTATGCATATGCCTGGTTTCGGTATGGTATAATCTTGCGGGGGAACAGCACTCGATCGCGAGCGGGCGTGGCACTCGAGGCGGTCTTCGAATAGCAACTGTCCGCCGCTGACGATGACGGACGCGAACGAACAACGAAAAGAGGGTGGATCGCCAAAATCGAACCCACCGAATTGACGGTGACCCGCAGTTTGCCCAGATTGTCTAAAACTATCGAAGCAAAACATTTCTGAACACAATTTATGCAACTTATTTGGTCAATATAATTTTTTTAACTCTTAAAAAATATAATTATTACACGATTTAAAGGCAATGTGACCCGACTTATTTTATTTGTAGAGAAAATACTGTATGTAGGACCAACAAAACGTTCAGCTATAGAGATAGATTTATTTTATCGATATCTGATGGTTAATTTATGTAAAACTAAGCTGTGACATTGATAATTACCTACTAATACCAATACTTAGTCAATTTACCGTTATATTTGCTATTTTGCTATTTAATTATAAATATAAAACCGGTAGTTTAAGCGGTTAATTTTATTTCACATATTATCTTTCGGATGTCCGCGACTTTGTGGGAAAAAAGTATGCTGAAGAAAAGAACTCTTTCTGTTTTATACGCATGACTAGTCACTCCGGCTCTAGATGTTTTGAAAGAGTATTACGCGTACTTTTTTCTTTTTGGGTTATTAAACTTTTAATTATCTAATATTAATAGATCTAAGTCCAAGATACGATAAACTAACATAGAAAACCATGCAGAATTATTTGCATCCGCGCCGGCACTCTGTGTCGACAAAACAAATAATGAACGGATTGAGTCTAAAATGTTTATAGTAGTGTAACAGATATTTGTGAATACAATGCTCAAACGTTACTGCAATAAAACCGCTTTCTTATCTTTGAATACTTTGCTATTTTTATGTGCCGCAAAGCATATAAAATTTCTAATGGTTCTTGCACAGTCACGGCTTTCCTGTAAAAGGCCGGCCACAGGCTACAGGCCCTTGTAAAGTTACTTTCTCAACCTGCTTGTCGACAGATGTAACTACTTTTAATTGAGATGACCTCCAGGTTTTCACGTGAAACATTAAAATTGTGCCATTCTGCTGTAGGTACGCAGTTAACAGTATTCCGCTGTTGAGTTGACTCGTAAAATAAATTGCCTACCAACTTATTTTGACTGACGGCTTTTATCAGAGCTTAGTGTAATATAAAATTTTATATACAATTTCAAATTGCGGTCGTTGCTTTCCTTCCATGTAATTTATATTCGACATTATTCTTAAGCTTCTGATATATGAGCCTTTAAGATTTTATAGCGTCTAAATTTATTTACAGATAGCAATTATTTGTTGGCGTGTGTTCGAGATGACACGATACAGCTCATAGACTTACGGATGAACACGATAGTGCGATCGTTCAGGTATGTACCTAATAAACTATAGACTAACAAATATTTTAACTAAGATCCTTTTAAGCCTCGAGAAACACTAAACGCGACGGCAACATACAAACTGCAGGACTAATAAGTATTTCAAGAAACTGTTTGTTCAATATAACATATCTACTAAGTGTGAACATGAAGGATACTAATCCTTGTTTAACTGCCTCATTGGTCTAGTGATTCACTTGTTCGACTACTGATGACGATGTCCTAGGTTTGATTCGGCTTTCTGTCAAGAAATTCTCAGTACCAACCCGGAGTTGGGAAGATGGCGGCGTATCAACCCTCTGCCTCGGAGAGAACCTAAAGCTGTCGGTCCTAGGTCTAATTTCTCTCCGGTAATGTCGGATTTCCGTCTCATCAGACTACGAGAGTGTACCTGTTTTTGCGTACACACTTGTGCACTCTAATATCTCCCCGCAATGAATAATCTCCAAAAGACCGTTGACCTATTACCACGTTGGACCTATTTCCGACGCGTATAGCTGCTTTAGTCTTTACAAATACAACAATTAATGTTAATAAACTAACAGTTAAAACACATTTTTTATCCGGAGTTATCCGCCAAGTTTTTGGAAACTCATTATATATTCAGTTATGTATGGATTTCGTATATTAAACCCCGTATCTCTCATACCGGTAGACTATAAATAAAATTGTACGTATAAAGCTTAAATGAAGTCACGCAAGACAAGCATTAATGATAAAATATGTGGTGAATTTTATTAGTATTAACTTGTCAATATATTAAATGATTCACTTTCTACAAGTTTAGCGTTTAGATGCTGTGGCGAATTTTCGCAATGATATCTCTTTATTTTTATTTATTACACAACTTTCGAAACCAGAAGTCGTATTCAAATTTAACAGAATTAACCCAAAAAATAAATAAACGTAATATTATATGAAAGTTGCAATTGTCGCGGCATAAATATTTAAATGTGATCATTTATATAAAATGCCAATGTTATTATTTAAATTTATATGTATTGTAATACTATTTGTGTAGACGGAGAAAATAAATAATTCCCTGTTTATGAGAATACATTGGTAATAATATATTTTTTATATGCTTATAAAAGCTTCCTAATGGGTTTTAGGATATACCTACTTTGTTTTGTCGTAAATTATTTTATAGTAGTAGTTTATACATGTATGATGTATAACGTGAACTGGGACATCCTCACATAAACATGTAAGTTTCTACAGAATGACAGCGGATCTTTAATTTAGTACTTGTGTACAATATTTTTTGGACAATAAAAAAGCTACTAGTGAGTAGTTTTTAAAATTGTTCAAAAAAGTGTTTAACTAAAAGTTCTCACTTAGGGAGCAAAAGATGTTAAAAGAACTTCAGTATCGAATTCCATTTTTGGACCCAAAAAACCTTCAAGGGCTACCTACAATAACTGCAGCCGCACACTGGGTGAATCCATGGCTCAGCTGAGCCACTAGATGCATCCTCACTAATAGCTATTCTGTGCTAATAGTTTAACGCCTCCCTGTTGTAACCACTAGTAACCTCGTCCACCCACATGCACCTGCTGTAACCACTAGTGGCTGCATGCATTGGCTTATTATCACTAGTATCTAAGCACGTCCACCTGATGTTACCACTAGTGGCTATAGACGTGCTCACCTGTCGTAATCACCAGCGGCTAGATCGTCCAGCCGTACACTTTTCCGTCTAGTTGCCATCAGCGGTTGACATTGGTCGGGCGTATTTATGTGAGCCGAGCAAGCGCCGGATGTGAGAGTAATCTCTTTTCTAAAAACACATTTTTGTTATAGTCACGAGTCATTCAAGGTGGGTTGCGACTGGTCGCGGGCGGCGTTCGGGCCGGCCGGCCGGCTGCTGGCGGTGGGCGCCGCGGACGGAGCGGCGTATGTGTGGAACACTCACTCGGGCAGACTCGAAGCTGTATTAAAAGACCATTCGTAAGTATCTACTTGATTCTTCTTCTTCTACTGAGCATTATCCCACCTGGTGGGGTCCGCTTACCTGCATAATTTTGTCCACTTTGCCCGATCCATCCATTTCCATAATTTACGGAGGATCCAATGGCAATTTAAGATGACACATTTAGAAAGGCAGGATATTAGGGAATGACGCGAAAACCTGAAATGCTAGTTGAATCTCCATCCGTTGCACTATGACAAGATTTACATTTAGTTGGAGAGGAAAGAGGATGGAGGATATTAACCATGCTAAACATGGTTAATACTTTTTTAAAGTCAGCCAACCTTCAGTACTAAAGTGGCAGGTCCATTGTGCTAGAATAGTGCCCTTGCACCAGAAAGTGCAGTGTTGGTAAGCCCAACCACTTGATTTCTACGTGGTTGGTTCCCACTTGGTTGGTTTGGTGGATCGATGACACCAACCCCTGGATTCAAGCCATACAAGACCGAGACGTATGGAAATTCTTACATTAGAACTATGTATAGCAGTGGACAGCTTTCGATTATCAAAAAAAGAGATTAGCAGAGAAGTAAAAATAATGTTTGATTGAGCACCATTAGACAAACCGTACGACTCAAAATAATACCGCATCCTTATAAAAACCTGTATCTTTTCATCATAAATCTACATAATTATGTCTATTATAAATAATAAATTTATTGGCACCTTATAAACCAGCATGACAATTCACACATCAGTAATAATAAAGTGTGAAAATTTAATGATGATCATCTGTTATCACTGAATAAAAAATTTATTGTTCTTGAGCAATGCTTGGAAGTTTTTATTGCCCCTAAACATGTTCAAAGTGTCATCCGATAAGAGGACATATTGAGAATTTATGCAATCATTGTTTAGTCGTAAATTAAAAATTATAAAAACAACGACTTTTAAATTTAAAAAAAAAATGTTTTTAATCTAAATTCATTTTATAATAAGAATAGGTAATAAGTTTCAGTTATTTTTTTCATGTACCACATTGAAGGTTTTCTTACCGTATAGGTAACTTGACACACTCCGAGCATAGCTAACTCCATCGCCCGCAGGGCCACCTTGAGCCAATATGGTTCAATAGAAAATGAGGAGGTCCGTAGGAGAAGTAGACTTACCGATATTACGTAGTTTATCGTGCCGTAAATCGTGGCAATGATCGCCGGCACATGACTCGCAGATTGGATGGTCTTCGGGGTCCCAAGGTGCTGGATTGGTGAACCGCAACGGGAAGTGCAGCGTTGGTAGACCCCCCACTAGGTGCACGAACGATCTCAGGCGAGTAACTCGCTGTCGCTAGATGAAAGCGGCACAGGATCGTGTTCTGTGGCGATCATTTCAAGAGAGCTATTCCCAGCAGTGGGGGCATTTGTCGGTTGAGATGATGATGATATTAAATTAATTGTATAAGTACCACTTCTTCCTAGGTTCATGACGATAAATAAACCTAGCCTTCTCACCTCTTTCCTAAAACGTAAACGTTGTAGCCCTCTAAATCATACCCAATTCCCTACTGGTCAACTGCACTTTGACCGGTTTCAACACTATTGCGATAAGTATCTAAAACAAGCTTTCCTTGTAGACAATGGCTGACTGACATCAATTTATTTACCATTTTTTACAAATATGTACAACAATAGGCTTTAAACATTAGAAGAGAGCTAAAAAGAATATACATATAAATATTTTTTTTTATGTTTTAAATCATATGAACTTTCTTTTGTATTTTATTTTAAAACTTCTATAGCTAATTCTAAGCATATTCTCGTATATGAGAAAGTGTTTTTTCGTCACTGAGAGACTTTCTGTTTCAAAGTTTAATGTTATTATAATTAACGTTTCTCATCGAATACACCTACATCAAATAAATAATGTACTCTCCACATAACATAATCTAACAAAGTACAAGACTCTCTTATAAACTATTAATTTTAATCTCTGAACAGTCAAGAACAATTTAAACCCTTAATAAACTTCTCAGCTTCAAGTACCATAGATAAAGGAACTACTTATTTAGAACGGATGACAGGGACTAGTTCCTCTATCTCATGCACTAGGAACGAAATGCGATCCCTGCAAGCTTAACTTTTTGCGGCATAGATTAATAAAACTAATACCGATGAAACTAAGCCTATTCATAACTGCAATATCTAATCACACGTCGGTTTTTCTAATCAAAAGATATCTAAAGCCATGTAGAATGTTTTTTGACATGAAAATTATTACGTAATACTTACTCGTATGTCCCTTTTTCTTTCCGGTAATCTCTCTCTTCGTAGAAAATAAAGCGTCAATAGCACAACGATTCACAGGTCGCTGGTTCAAACTCCATTTGTTGCACTAATGTTGTACCTACTCCTATGACAAGATTCTCGCTTAGTTGGAGGGGAAAGGGGAATATTAGTCATGTCTAGCATGGGTAATATGCTTTTTAGGTATCCATAACCAAAGGGTCCCAACGGGACCCTATTACTCTCTGTCCGTCCGTCCGTCTGTCTGTCTTTCTGTCTGTCTGTCAGCGGGCTGTATCTCATGAACCGAAATAGGTAGATACTTGAAATTTTCAGAAAATGTGTATATCTATTGCCGCTATAACAACGAATAATAAAAATATAATAAAAAATAAAGGGGGCGGTCCCCACACAAAAAAAGTGATTTTTCGGCGTTTTTTGTTCGACCTTAACTATCGCTGTTATGATGGCATGGAACCCTCCCTGTGCGAGTCCAACTCGCACTTGGCCGGTTTTTTTAACTGGTTCGCACGAAAAATAGAAAAATGTGTATTTTAAAAGAAAAAAAAAACACGTGTCGACTCCGCCGAGCCATAAACATAAAAGACTAGATTGTAGACGCAAAAAACGCAATTTGCTTTGATGTCCTGAGCCTCACAGCGTCTACCGGCCCGCGCTTGCCCCCTTGACATGCAGTAACGTTTCAGCGGCCACATATCTGACCTTGAATTTAAAACTAGAATTGTCTCGCTCGTGACATCGTTTAGTTCCCTTGTAACATTCGCATGGACAATTGAAATCGTGAGGTCAACATTACATCGGTCTGTCTCACCGGTGCAAATTTCTCTTTCCCACACACATACAGGGTGTAAGGGACGTGCTATAACGAAAACTGAAACCAGAGACAGGATTCTGAGTCGCTCAGCGTTGGAATTTTTCGTCGGTCTTTGTTGATTTTGACAACTTTTTTTTTCGTTTTTTCATTAATTGCAATATGGAATAGTGTATAAATAAAAGTAAAAATGACAATATTTAACACAAAGCAGCAATGTAATACGCGCAATCAGCTGTTTATGAAGAGTTCAAAGCACTCGCCTTAAGTGCATACCTACAAACCGCCGCTTACCTACTGCTTGTGTAAGTACTGGTGTTCGTTGTTCGTGATACATTGCGAGCTCAAAAAATACCCACCATTTCCGAAAAGAGTGACATTTGGAATTTCATTATAGGCATTAAATGCAATTCTATTCCCAAAGCTGTCGTTAATATGTCCCTTACACCCTGTATACCACCAGTGGCTGTGTTTAGTTGGTGTTAAGCATTGTGCACCGGTGATTTATTGCTTCGGTAAATTAATTGCTTGGAGTAAACTTAGTTAACTTAACCGAGTTTTACTCCATGTAATTAATTTCACGTAAGTCTTTCATCGTATACATACCTAAAATCCAAATGAACAGAACAGGTACATGCATGTATTGTGGGTCGGTAAGTATTATAAATGCGAAATGAATCGATCTTGATGTTTGCCACAAGTAGTTTGCATTCTAATGACGGATACTTTTTTATCCAAACCAAAGATACTTAGAATAGAGTAGGTATATTAATCTTAGGGTTAGAAGCGGACGAAGTTGCGGGCAATAGCTAGTGTTTTCATGAAAAGTGTAATTATCCATTTATTTCATGTAGGCCACTACCTATGGCAGTTACCTGTGCTATCCTCCTAAAGTTATAATGTTGTTAAGTAACATTTGGCCGAATACGATTTTTTAATGCTATCATACTTAGAAAAAAATTCTCTATCGATCCATCTAATCGGTATTCACCATTCTTTATACTGCTATAGTATTAACCGACTTCCAAAAAAGATGTTATCAATTCGGTCGGTATCTTTTTTTTTTGATACATCAATATGAAAAACGTCGTTTACCAGTTATCAAATGGCGTCATTTCTTTATAAATTTCCGCTTTTTGGATCATAGCTCGAAATATGGTTTTGGTAGTTAACGATACTTTAGCTTTAGGACGGCCAAGACTTTAGCTTTAGGACGGTCAAGACTCTACCAGCGGTAGAGCATAGACAACTTTATAGCTCGTAGTTTAGTCCCTAGTGGTTTTTCCCTATGTTAAAGAATGTTGATAATACCTCTCAAGATTACGCATACAAGCATAGTAACACGTTAAATAGCTTGAAAAATTGCACATGTCCCGCCTTCGCATCGAATCGATTGAAAGAAACCGACAGTAAGACAGTGGTGTAGTAAAAAAGCACTTTTTACACAGTGATTGTTGTACACTTTTGTCCCGCTCCCGCAATGTGTATATATAAATAGCCCGTAAAATGCGAGTCGGACTCGTATACGAAGGTTCCGTACCAAAAAGCAGCGAAAAAAACACGTATATGTATAGTAGGGGACCCACCTTTAATTTTTAATTTATTTTTATGATTTTTGTTATAGCGGCAACAGAAATACACCTTCTCTGAAATTTTCAACTGTCTACTTATTAAGGATCATGTGATACAACTCGCTGACAGACAGACGGACGGGCTGGACTGATGGACGGACCCTTTGCGTATGGAATCCTAAAAAATAAAAGATAGATAGGGGCAAGAAAGAAAGAAGAAGAATGCCTTACCTTTGCTTAGTGCATTTTATCTATTAAAGTTTTATAATAAACAACTAATTATTTATCGCTCGCAACTTCGTCCACGCGGAGTTAGTTTTTAAAAATCCCACGGAAACTCTGTTTTTCCGAGATAAAAGGTAGCCATGTCTCCGATTATACTCATGAAAATATACTTCGTTTCGTTTCTTCGTTTTTGTGTGATTAAAGGACAAACCAACAAAAAACACTTCGCATTTATAATATTCTGAATGCCAAACAGCCGGATCCGTCCAGTGATTTGAGCCGTGTGATTTGATCTTTGATAGATCAGTCAGTGATTTTTTCTTTTATATATTTAAGAAAGAAAGATATAGTAAGTTTAGACCACGTCGCTCCGCTACAGTGCAGCAGCCGTTTTATTGTACAAACCTATACCTACCTACATATAATTTGGTGTAGGTAACTCTCGAATTAATGTTTGTAAATGAACAATAAAGAATAGAAAAACTTCTAGCTATCTATTTTGTAAGATCGGTTGACAAGATTTTGCAAGGAGAAAGTATTAATTGAAATCAGCAAAGTATTCCGCATAAGATAGCACAAAGAATTTTTTGATACTAGTAGGTATCCATTTTCAATATTCCATTGTGCCTACTGAGAAAGGGGTTTTTTCAGAGTGAAAATCCTGAAATTTTATCGTCACATCTAGATCGAAAGATTCTACAACTAAGTGCAATATTCAGGTACTTACCTACAACGCAAATAATGGTATCTTATTATGGTAATATTCCAAATAAATTTTACACCATATTTAAATAACTAATATTGCACAGTAATTAATCCCCGTGTGTTTGATCAAGCACTGAACTTGGTCTGTCATTGCATTTATTCAACTCTATTTCAATATAGATCAAATATTGCTTTAGTTCTCGTGGATACCTTAGCCGTGTACCGTTTAGTCGTAAATTTTAATTTAATCTCCTGTGATGGGAATCAATTTAAATGGAACAATTTCGAATTAGAGTGAGATGAACAATAAAGATAGCTCGCCTTTTCGCTTGCTATTGTTTCTCATTTCATAAGCATTTAACCGCTAGCATAATATCGTTTTACGTCCTAGGTACAAGATAGGATGATTATTTAGTGTTAGGTTGATTGCTTTACTTTTCTACTTTTTTTTTTTTTTAATAAAACTATAGGAACTATGGAATACAATATAGTGGTAATTTATAACTAGTACAATATTTTTTTTGGTACAAAATTCAGCTGGCCTACATAACAGGCCTAAAAATAGTGTTAATCCACAATACGCATATATGTAGCTTTTCAGCACGTTAAAACCTGCTTGGGAATCGAACTTCATATTTAGGGTCACAGGTTAAAATTTTGCTTTGAATTTAATAAAGAGTTTGCTTTGAATTTCAGATTTCGTATGCATGCGTGATCGAAGTTTGAAGGGAGATTGTATCCGGATTCGTACGGTGGAGCGATGTCAGTTTGATGGGCGGCGCGATCGGGCATTTGAATGTTATCTTTGTAATGCGCGCTCGGCCGCTGTCCGCGCGCAGCATGTGGCCGCTAACATGTGCGACACGTGCTTAGTGTTGTTTTTCGCCAACATTATGATTTAGTGCGTACCCCCATCGCCTTATCGCCGATTTGTATCATAGAAGATATTGAGGTTGGACCTTGAGAAAATTATTAAACATAATAGCTACGAGACTTCGAACCCCGATAAAGAAAGATGCAGTGGCGAGACACCGAAGTGGGACAAGAATTTCGCGTCCCCTTAAAGGTTAAGCACGCTGTTATCACGCTTTATTATATTGACTTTTTGCTCCTTATTATATCCGACTAACTTTTGCCCGCGACTTCACTCACGTTAAGTTCGATTTTTCAAACCCCTATTATACCCCCTTAGGGGTTGAATTTCAGAAATCCTTAGCGGTTGTCTACGACATAATAGCTATCTGTATGCATCAAACCGATCCGTTCGTGTTGAGCTGCGCGTTGATAGATCAGTCAGATATTTAGATTTACAGTCACAATAATTGACATATTTTAGCAATGTATTTACTCAACCTAGTTACGAGCATATCACCGAAATGTGAAAGTTGATATTGAATTACGTGTAATAAATTCAAAAGCTTTAATTCTCGTATCAATCAACTTGTTGTATACTTAATCACTTTATTTTATCGCTCGCTCTTAACCCAAAAACCTAATCAACTGGTACTCAACAAAGTATTTGCTCATGTGAAACCAGTGGCAATAATTTCAGCCATTTATTAAGCTTCTACAGCCCACTTTAAAGTTGGGTATTAAAGCAATATAATGTGGGAGTAAATCGCTACGTAATTAGCATGTTTCAGTGATGTACAGCTTCTTTCTAGTTTATTATTATGGTTAAGTACGCTATTGCGTGTAGTGGGTGCATGTTAGATTATATTATTTCCTCTGTAATGTGATACATTCAGCCGTTAATGAAATAAACCGATGAACAATTGATATGAAATTGTCTCATAAAAGTTACATTAAGAGGCCTATAAAAAAATTATATTATTGTAGGCTTCTTAATGTAATTTAAGTTTCTTAATGTAATTAAGAGTAGAGTTCATTAATAGGCAATTCAAATAACTGCAATTACATAAAGCTCTAACGGAAGCAATCAAGTCTTGATTTTAATGTGATATGATTATAACTCACAAGTTAGTTATCTACCTAAGTTGTAAAACTAAAAAGGTCTTACTAAATCTATGCTCAGATAATTTCTAACATATACACATACTCATCTTAGATCATTCTTCACTTTTATTAAATCTCCTACAAGCAATTAGATTAATATCCAAGGTTTTATCGAAACTAAGCTTTCATGATTTTCTTCTGCATTGAGTTCTCATTAAGCTTTATTGATACAAGTATTTGATAAAAACGACTCTTTAAAGCTAAAGGTAAAGATGCAATACATAATTTATTAACTGCCAGCTTTAACATGCGGTTCTGCTCTCGCGGCCCGCCATCTATTAAAATAATCCAAACTGGTGATTCCTACACAAAATTAGAAATTTTGATTTTTTCGATTTTTCAGCATTTTTTCAGGGTTTTCCCCTATTTTCTTTTAATTTTTTAAACCACCCCCCGTATTAAAGCGAACAAAACAAAATATTTAAAATGGTCAAGCCGATTTTGAGTTCTAGGCAGTAGCCAGTTCTTTAGTACGAACAGCAATTGTTTTTTATATACAGGTATATTAATAACGTCATATGTCCACTTATTCTAATTAGAAGAAGTGGACATAGGTGAAGTTTATTTACTTGCAACTGCTTATATTTACTTGTAACTGTTTATATGTCGATACTGACATAAAAAATAAAAATAAATAAATACATATTATATAGATTTTATTTATTGAATCGAAAGTAACCAACGATCGGTTGGCCTAAAATTAGTCAGACTTCACACATCTTTGAGAAAATTAGGAAAAATTCTATTCCACGCGATATTTTCTTTGGATATTGAATTGCTTAAAACGCATATAACTTTGAAAGTTAGAGGTTCGCGCCTGGGATTCGAACCTCATACCTTCCGAAATGGAGGCTAAAGTCTTATTCACTGGGCTATCATTGGGTAAATAGTACGATTACTACCAACAAATAATAAAACAAAATATGAGTCATTAACGCTCTGCGGCTTGAATGAAAATAAAATTAAGTGGAACATAAATTAATTGTTTTATCTGATTACAAAGAAGTCGAAAGCTGTGTACATTCTTTTATCGATAATAACAGGTCCGCACTTGACTGCGATCTACCTGATAGATGAGTCTATAGATTACGCTAATTTGGAAGAAAAATACTTAGATAAGGTAGGTCTATGTAAGTCCAGCTTGTATATCTAATATACTTAATGTCTATAGAAGAACTAAAGCCACAACGAATGCTAAGACTTTCTGAAGGTAGAGTTTTTAATGTTATCCAGTATTAGATGCTGATAATGTGGAAACAATTGTAAAAAAAGCTTTTGGAGAAATACGTACTAACATGCCACTAACTTTCTCTAATTGAAAGAAACCTTTGTCCAACCGTGGAACTTTAAATAAGAACCTTAAAAGAGAGCTTAGCTCATTGTTAAATTTATTATTAGGAAGTATTTTCTAGCAGTCGGGTATTTTACAACAACCACGTTATTGCCTTGTTAGATTATGATCTTTAACATTCATTATTAGGTACATTCCATATTTTGGTTTATCATGTTTTGTATCTATTAAACTTCTATTAAGCTCCTTAACTCGATAAATACGAAACCACTTTAAACTGTGAACAGAACTAATGTCCCGTGCGTGCTCACATAACTTGCTAAGTCGTGGTTCTTGTAAAATTCCAGCTTTGCTTCGAATTTCCTCTTCCTACACTCAAAGGACAAATCGTTAACTATTTAATTTTTTACGAGAATAAAAAGAAAATTTTATTTAATTTTTTATTCAACTATAGCATAAGTAGTTTAAAACTACATATTTAATTTTTCACTGAGAATCTGGAAAATTTTCTTTTTTTACTCAGCTACGGCAAAGCCAGAAGGAAAGATTATTATTGTAGCAGGCTGCGTATGTATGTTTGTTTCTATTTACGTCTCAATGTAGCGCTTAAAATAGTGAGTCGATTTTGATGAATGTCTCTTCAGCGGTGTTATGATCCCGGTGACTTAAAGCACATTTTATACGAAAAAAATCAATATGACGGAAGGAATCTACATCAAATTTTCCGTAGTCAGGTTTTTAAACTATTTTTTTGTTTTAAATTGGTAAAGAAAGTGTTGATCAAAATGTTAAAGAAAGTCATAGAGGTGAAAAATCTGTAGATAGGTAGGTACTTCATCTGTTTTGTGATTTACATATATATCGACGTTAGTGTTATCGCAATGGTAGCTTTTTGTGGTGGCAAGGCTATCGACCGCCGCGATTAGATTCTTGAAATTGCTTTATTGAGTAACCTGTTCCCGAACACAGCAAGCGTGTAATTCGATTATTAATCAGAATTTTACTCGAATAAACACAGGTTCTACCCATATTTACACCGCGCTAACAAACAACATGTTCAATGTCAATGGACGTAACGTTTCGTTCATCGCAGTTCAGTTTTAATTTTTAATTTAATTTTTTATTTATAATACATCGATGGTTATTTGGCGAATTGACGACGACTCTATAAAGGATATGGCAGTGTAGATTCAACCCATACCCCTAATCGGTTTCTACACGCCATCGTGCTGGAACGCTAAATCAGTTGGCGGCACATGTTTGACGGTAGGTGGTATTTAGTCACGGCTAAAGCCTCCCACCAGACCAGATCAGAGACAATTCAGAAATTATAAACTCCCAAATTGAATCGAACCCGAGACCTCCCAGTTATAAGACTACAACAGCACTCACCACTGCGCCAGGGGTCGTCGTCGTTTGCGTGGTATTAAGTTTTTAAAATCCTTTGGTAACTCTTTCATTTCCCGGAATTAAAAGTATCGTATGATGAAGGTATATACTTCTTCAGGATGCAAGAATGGTTGCTTTTTGTCAAGAGCTCTTTGACGTAAATTTATAATACGTATTCGTATTGATTTTAATTGGAAATGTATTTTCCAATACATTTTTATAAAAATAATACCGCCAACTTGGCTTTTAATGCTCTTTAAAATATGCATTGCTAATAATATGATCTATAGTTTTAATTGCCGTCGCTTCTTTTTGCTCCATGATTGGACCAAGTAACATACTTCCAATTATCATAAAGTCGTTTTTTACAGATTACCTTACTCCATTGAATTAACATGTTAATTACTCTCGAATCGAATAAAACGATCCATTTCATCACAGAATAGTAAAGTTAATAGATAGTCAACAGATAGGTATTAATTACAAGAACATAAACGCCAAAACAGAAAATTAACAATCTATTTTATGTTCTCGTACATCTCGTTATCGCCATAAAATAAATAATATACTGTTATGTCCCTTTTGTTGCGTATGCGTTTGAAACACAATTGTATGCTATTTCACTAGGTATTACCGTCGCTTCCTAGTACCATATCGGATATTCCTTAGCTCGTTAAACGCAACCGGGAGCGGTATGTGTAAACGAACCGAGCAAATTCACTCTAATTCTTGTTTATGAGGCCCTAACCCGCATAATGAGATATAAAACCGTATAGCGGCTTCCGACAATCGAAACGGCGTACCAAATCATCTATTCTCTGCTTAGGAGTGTCGATACATTTTTATGATCCTATCTTACTAGCGATTATAAATAACTAGCTTTTGTCCGCGACTGTGTCCGCATGGTAGTTATCCTTTGTTTTCCGGGATACAAAGTAGCTTATGTCACTCTCTTCCGCTATTCCGCAAAAAATCACATCGATTCGTTGCTCCATTGTTACGTGATTGAAGGACATACCAATAAATAATAATCAAACACACTTTCGGGTGTTCTACATGAGTTGGATTTAATGTGTTTGTCTAAGCTATATTCAGTAAAACCTGACCGCAATTTTTAATTTATCCATAATAGTAAACTGACAACACCGCTGCAAATTTTTGTCGGTGTCATTAGGCGTTGAGCATTAATATAATAAGTCACGATGAGTATCTTCCAAGTGCTAGTGACACGGATTGAAGCGCCAACATAATATTTGTTATGTACGACCTTATAACGTGGGATACCGTTCATAGCCACCTCATGTTCTCAGAAGTGTAACGGAACAGCCAACTCCAACATAAAATGCACCAGTTTTGTCATAAAGCAGCACTATCTGGTGGCATTTAATGACCTCTTAACCTAAGATTATGTCAGGAACAGGTTTCGCAATAATTTTTGTCTGGTATAGCTTTGATAATGCCAAAAATCGAGAGCGCAGTTTCGGGTTGAACAACCGGAAGGCACACGTACAAGTAGATTTGAAAACTCTTCGACGCAAAATAAATTTCAAACAATTTCTATGGTAACTAAACTCGCGGATATGATAAAGGCCATTAATTTCCAGTCGTGATCCCGTGTTAGGAAGATATTTCGCTCTGAACCATTACTTAGCGCTAAGTCGACACTGGAAATGTCAAAGCTCATATACATACTTATTTGACGATTTCAACCAACTTTCCCAAAGTAAATTCTAAGTGCAATTTATCCATATCAGTACTGTGTATTCCTTTTCTAGCATTTGACCTACACTTCTTTGAACTTACATTAATTCTAAGCTTTAACAAAGTAATTTGAAATTCCCTTTATTTATTCAGTTCTTTAGAGCCACAAAGACCCGCATAAAACTAAGAAACATGTTATATCATTATTAAGAATAAAAATTGTTGATTAACAATAAAAATACACGGTTTGGGAAATTGTAATAGACAGATTTTACAACAGCGTTTAGAATAAAAATTCATCATGGAATTTATCTTGATCATTTTTCTATTTAGATTAAAAAACCAAGAAATCGTATATATAAAATATGAAAAAGTCGGTGTCTTTATAGTTTTTAAGTAAAGTCTTACCAAAAATCGCATAATTGATAAGGTGAATTCACATAAATAACTGTGGTTGAGGTGCGTAACTAAAGGTTTTTGATTTGTCAACAGATCAGCTGTAACGGCGGTGTCATGGCATTCACAGTCTGGACTCTTGGCGTCGGTAGATCGAGGAAAGCGCGCAGTTATTTGGGGCGACTTGTGACACGCGATCGACCACGTCTCGCTCCCACAAAATGAACAGGTAATTTTTTTTTTATGGATTCATTAACTGCCCAAGAAGTTGAATACTTTAAATTGTTTCTTTACTGTGTTGGTAATTTTTCCTGTTCTTAATAGGGTTAAAAATAATAACGTATTTAAACCTAAGCACAGTTGAAGAGAGATCACAACATTTTGAGGGAACCTGCACGTCTGAGAGATCTCCTGTTCTAAAAAGTGTGTAAAGTCTACCAATTCCCATTAGGCCAACGTGGTGGACCCTTCTCTGAGATGAGATCTGCGCTCAGGAGTAAGTCAGAAGTAAAAGTTGATGGGTTGACGATGCTGAAGATGGTGATGATAACAGTTGATGTTAGTTAATTTGAAAAATACCTTGAATAAATTGAGCATTTGTACTTTTTGTGTGAACCTCTGTGAAATGAATGACTCCATTTTCTTTAAGTTTAGATAATATTCTGTAAGAAATATCCTCCTTAGAGATAAGCTATCCTTCGTTACTTCCTTTAGATATACATATTGTTGAATATATGTTTATGTTTATATTTTATATATTTCGCTCATCATCAATTATTTATTAATTTCTAAACTAGTAAGTTCAGAAATGAATAACTGTCTCTGAATTTCCCTTTAAATCATATAAAATATAGTAAGAAGCGCTGAGTTTAGAAGTCTACCTTAAAATGCTCTTGGGTGCACGGCGCACCCCATACAAATGAAGATCTATTTTTAGTGTTACTACCGATAAGAATCAAACTTTGTTTATATAGGGCTCGCTTGAAAATGAACCCTCTTAAATGGTGAAATATAGTTTTGGGTCAAGTAGCGAGACGATGTTTCCATTAAAGATACAAAGTAGCTTTTATTAACAACGTCGAAGAGGCGTGTAATGAAAATTAGTTTTCGATGGTCCTACATGAGTCTGTATAATGAAATTCGTTCAGCGGCAAACTGATTTAATTAACTTTATTATTATACATTAAAACAATATTATCATTATAGATTTATTGAAGTAACAAAAGGTAGCGGTAGAGTCTTGACTTATCATAGAAGCCACAAGTTGGCCTACATGAAATATATAGTTTTGAATACTGAAAGTATTTATGTAAGTTAGTGTAATAGATATTCAGAGCATTTTTTCACTTCGTTTAGTGCAAATGTCGAAGATTCTTTTTAGCCCTGACTTTAAATATAATTTTAAATACAACAATATTCCAATACGATAAAAGTAATACTTACAATTACGATTTCTTCTTGATTATATTACATTATATTAACATGATATTATACATATAGGTACTTTAATATGGTACATATCATGATATTTAAAACTATAAAATAGTTTAATTAATGTATTTGTAGCTTTTTAAAGTTAACGGGTTTTTAACGGTAATTTAATAATAATGTAACTTTTATAAACCTACATACCACATTTGACATAAACAATTTAAGGGCCTTATGCGGTGAAAATCAAGATTGATATAATACGAGTTTTGAAGCGAATTCAGAAGCAGGAGCATTAATTACACGTTTTTTCACGTGCTGTAACTTTTATAAAAAATATGTTAGCAATCAAAGCATACCATATTCATGCCATATTCTTATCTTGTAATGTGATCTTGACAATAATTTGACACAGAAGTACCAAAAATAACAGGTTCCGAAAACTTAATTCGTATCCATTTTAATGCTACTTTCAATGAAAATGTAACTTGGGTACCATATATTTAAAACTGTGTTCTTTTTTGCACGCGTGGATTTAGAAATCCCTTGTGATCTTCAAATTTTCCTCTATCTACCCTATATCTGTCTATGAAAGTTCCGCAGAAATTAGTTCCGCCTTTTCAAAGATTTGATAAAATAGAAACAAATACTAATATTTTACTAACCTACTTTTAGAATATGGATAGCGTTCTAATAATCTGTAATCTAAATATATAAAAGGCAAAGATGACTGACTGACTGACTGATCTATCTACGCACAGCTCTAACTGCTGGACGGATCGGGCTGAAAGGACAATGGGCGGTTTCGTCCCCAGAGTGTATCAAGTTGTGATATATGTCATTTTAAAGGTCATGATAATAGCTTCATTTTATTGTATGACACCAACTATGAGACACGTGCAGGGAAAGAACTATGATTTTTTTTAATTTTTTTATAATAGAACGTATTTATTTTTGTTTTTTTGTTTTTTTTTTAATACAGAATGTATGCGTTATTTTAGGGGTTTCATTTATTTAGTATAAACTCAAAAAAAACGCTTAAACCATACCTAAAGCCGTCTCCAACCGCCCCTATAACGGCCCCTGACCTCACATCTAATCTATTATACGCGCGTCCTTTGTACAGGCCGTAGTTGGTAACTATTAACTATGCGGCGCGCACATATCTTTTGCTCTTTAGGATCGGTAATATTTTGAGTTTTTGACCTCTGTCCTCTGCACGTTTAACGAACTTGATTTTTCTGTTTTTGCTTTGATTGTGGCTAGTTTGTACGTGTAGTTTGTGGGGGGATCTTTTACCCCTTGACTAGCAAGCGGCTGTATTAAGGTTCTTAATACCTGCTTAATCTATTGTCTAGTTACAACATACAGCAGGGTCGTCTCCTCTGTCCGTGAGGCCTGAGGGGGTACGCGCTTCGAGGCATGGCCTCATGACCCGGGCGGGGCACGGGAAAGAGCATTTCGCCGGTGTTGAGTTTCGGCCTTATGGCCGAGGCTCACTGGCGTTGGTTAGGAGCCTGTGGTCCGTCGTATCCGTGGGGCTCCGCACCGCGGGCGGGTATTCCGCCGCCGTGTGCGGAGCGATGTAAAATCCGGTGGGTGGCTCCGCGCTATGGGCGAGTGAATCGTCCAGTGGATTTCGCATCGTTTTCGTCGTCGCTGGAGTCACTTGCGTGCCTCCTCGGTGTTGGCGATCGCAGGAGCTCTCGAGGTACGGGACGTCCGGTCGTGGGTCGGTTGGTTAGCGGTGCGATGCCGTTGAGGTGCTGGTACGGTCCGAAATCGGCGCACTAACATGCGCCGCGCAACTGAGCGGACGTACTCTTCCACGGTGGGCATCTTGAGGTCGCGATGGATGACGTCGTTCCTCACGTACCTTGGAGCTCCAACGATCAGACGGAGGCACTTATTCAGGAGGACTTGTAGGCGGCTCCTCTGACTTGCCAAGTAGAGCGCATACCAGGCAGGTGCCGCGTACGTCAGTCTGGAGCGGATATAGGCTCCGTAGATGAGGAGCTTGGTCTTCGGTGATAGGCTTGAATTGAAGACTTGGTGAAGCATCGACCCTGTCGCCTTGGCCTGGTTCACAATTTGGTTGACCAACGGAATCCTGATTCCGTTGGTCCTGCCCTCGGAAGCGGAGTTGATGCATAGGCTTCCGGTCTCCGGATGTCGAACAGGATAGCGGCCGTCTTTCCCACGTTGACGGTCATCCTCCATTTGACCATCCATTCCGGAAGCAGGTCCAGTAGGCGCCACATCTTGTTGCAGACGATGATCTGGTGGTACGACGAAGCGAGATACGCGCTGTCGTCGGCGTAGAGCGACAACAGCACGCCTTCCTCCCCCTCGCGTAGATGTCCGGCGAGGGTAGGGATGTTGTTAGTATACAATGCGTACAGGCACGGTGATAGGCAGCGGCCCTGGGGTACTCCTGCACGTATGCGACGCGGCTGGGAGTCCGCGCCCTCCACGGAGACGTGGAAGGATCTGCCTTCCAGGAAAGAAGCCACCAGCCGCACGATCATTGGTGGTAGGTCGGTCGAGAGGTCGCCGGTATGCCACACGCGATCGAAGGCCTTCTCGATATCGAGAAAGACCCCGACGGTGCAGTACCCCCTGTTCTTCTCACTGGCGATGTGGTGAAGTCCTCACGCCATCTGGAGCGTCGTCGAGTGGTTGCTGCGAAAGCCGAACTGCTCGTCCTGTAGTTGGATGTACGGGGCAAGCCTTCGCAGGAATAAACGCTCAAACAGCTTGGTGATGTGCGGCAGTAGGGTGATGGGGCGGTAGCTCCCTGGATGGTGGCGATCCTTGCCCGGTTTGGTAATGGTGATGACCTTCCCCCTTTTCCAGATCTCCGGGAAGTGTGCGGTGTGGAGTACCTCATTGAAGAGTCTCGTTAGGGCAACGAGACCTCTTCTGGGCAACTGCTGAAGTGTGGCGATCGGAATTCCAACATAACCTGGCGCGTTCCGTTTGGGGAGTCGGAATACGGCCTTCCTCAGCTCAGACGGGGAGATGAACTCGCCTCCCCGGAGCTGGGGAGTCGGGGCCGACAGGAATTCCCGCACTTGTTGGTCGATCTCTTCGTGGTGCCTGTGCGCATTGTCACTGGCCGGTGGGTTTGGAGTAAATTGTATCTCCATATGCTCCGCCATGATCTCAGCACGATCCTGGACGGAGTATTTTTGCCTAACCTGGCTGTCTAGTACAGCGTAGACGAGTGAGTCGGTTCCGGTGAGTTTCTTGCACAGGTGGTACAGCGTCGTTTCTCCCAGGCAGGCAGGGGTACTGCGTAGATATGCAAGCACGGAGGTGAAGGTGCAACACAGACAAGCAGCCACACCGCACTATATAAAATAAAACTAATTACCGTCGTACCAACTAGCCACAATCAAAGCAAAAACAGAAAAATCAAGTCGGTTAAACGTGCAGAGGACAGAGGTCAAAAACTCAAAATAGCACCGATCCTAAAGAGCAAAAGATATGTGCGCGCCGCGTAGTTAATAGTTACCAACTACGGCCTGTACAAAGGACGCGCGTATAATAGATTAGATGTGAGGTCAGGGGCCGTTATAGGGGCGGTTGGAGACGGCTTTAGGTAGGGTTTAAGCGCTTTTTTTTGAGTTTATACTAAATAAATGAAACCCCTAAAATAACGCATACATTCTGTATTAAAAAAAAACAAAAAAACAAAAATAAATACGTTCTATTATAAAAAAATTAAAAAAATCATAGTTCTTTCCCTGCACGTGTCTCATAGTTGGTGTCATACAATAAAATGAAGCTATTATCATGACCTTTAAAATGACATATATCACAACTTGATACAGTCTGGGGACGCAACTCATACAAAAGTGCCCATTGTCCTTTGGCATACAGATAGCTATTATGATGTAGGCATCCGCTAAGAAAGAATTTTTGAAAATTAAGCTGCTAAGGGGGTAAAATAGACATTTGAAAAATCGAACTTAAGCCGCGAGCGAAGCCGCAGGCAAAAGCTAGTCATATTATAAGCTCATTAGAGGCAGTCTTTTCGAAATTCCATATAGCCACTGCAATTTTTTTTTATTTGTAAAGTTTATAACGGTCAAATATTCGAGAGCATAAGCATATTGTCTACATTTGGGATAGGTACTGCAATATCATTTATTGTGAATTAACATTTGTGAGGATCGATTCTATTTTTAACTAATTGGGTTTGGACATGCATGATGCGTAGGTATAATTGCTGCGCGTCAGTGTCGATAGTTTAGCTAGTGATAGCTAAACTATCGACACTGACGCGTTTAGGCATACTGATACTATCATTTGCTATAGCTTACTTAATCTCACTTAAGACTATATACTTTTGAACGTCACGCTTAAGTTGGCATTAGGCAATACGGACAATGAGTATATCAATTGAGTACGTCTAGTGTCTTCTAGAAAAAACGTTAACGGACGTGGATTGATCAAAGGAGAGAATCTACCGGAAATTATGTTCCTCCCCAACCATTGCATCCGTTTATCACTCGCAGTTGGTCACTGATCAGTTTATAACTGTGATTTTATCCTTATTAATATTATAAATGCAAAAGTATGTTTGTTCGTTTGTTTGTCCTTTACTCATGAAGCAACGGAGAAACGAATCGACGTTCAGAACCTAACTCCACGCGTACAAAAACGCAACAAATTATACTAATTAAAGTGATTATATTTCTATCATATTTTAAAGTTATCTTTTTCTTCTTCGTTCCTAAAACACAAAAGAAAAATTGCAGTAGGTAATGATCCTCGTTTGCTTCCACAATTATTAATTGAAATAATAAGCTTTCATCCCACGAATTCCCGTGGAGTTTAGTTTTTAATACCGGCGTAAACACTCTCTCCAGGTTCTCTACCATACCCCTGCAAAATAACACTTCGGTGCTCCGTTGCTGCGTGATTGAAGAACCAACCAAAGAAACACAGTTTATAATATTAGCAAGGATGAATATGGTCAACAATATGAAGTTCAATGCACATGAGACCTGTCATTGTATTCGCAAGTTTAGGAATAATACAAATTCTTCGTCGAATTCACCGTAAGACATACCATTATTCGTGAAGGTCGCAGTTCACACTATTGCGCCATCTAGAATAAGTCTTGTTTCTTTATAAGCCCAGTGGCTGTACCTAGAACCTCACATTAAACTTCGCTCCGTAACATTATACGCTAACGGCACTCTCATGATACCTAAGCGAAAAAAAAAATAAAGAAACCATTAACCAAATTAACGGTTGATTGAATACAAAAAATATAAAACAGTTCTCCTACACTAGATACCTAATAACAGCAATTAACAATCTTATCATTATACGTATAGTAAAATCGATCGTCGGAAAAAATATCTGTCCGAGGATCGATCGCTCTTAGATTTTAAAACGCGAAAATACACGAGTAAATAAATCGAAATCGTTTGCGTAAATATATTTTCAGATAGATTTTTAATGGATTTTCAATATTGATCTCATTGATATTGAAATTATCCTGAATTTTTTATCAAACGTGTAAAAGTCACAGTTTCTTGAAGCTTTGCCATACCTGTTTTTTTTTTTTTTCAAAAATTTGACTGTCTCTGTAGCGTTATTTGACAGTAAACATTTATCTTTTGGATTGGATAAGAAATTCAGAATAATTCCAATTAATTTAAAACAAATCTCATCAATTTTGGAAGTCCTGCGAAAAACTATTTATTTGGAACATTTTCCAAGTAAACATGCAACTCATTACCTACCATCTGTTTACTTTCAAAAGTATAAATCTAACTCGGTATAATTAAAGTAGTCTTTGCACTTCTCACTAATTATTTTAACTATAGATATAGAAACCTCATTTATAATGAGCAATAGAGGATAATATAGATAATACGATACGATAATATTTTCCGAGCATTGTTTGGAGTATTAAACTCCGATCTAATTTATTCAATTTTGTTCTCAAAAGCCTCTACTTTTTCTTGTCTGAAATTTTAGTTTCACCTTTTTTTTTTGCATACTAGTAAAGCCATGAGATATAACTTGTCTAAGACGAAGCTATTTTATTCAAATCCCTGATGCTCGATACTATTATGTTCAGAAATAATAATACGGCTTCACAAATGAATAGAATATCTAATAAACGGTCAATGGTGACTGACAGACATCTACCGCATAGCAATTTTGACTGTAATAACTTACCTGACCTAATCACCTAGGCTTCTACCAATAATTCGAACATTAACTATATGAAAACTATATTGTTAAAAAATGAGTGTGGAATGGCGAGGGACAATAGATGCCGCCGACAAGTGAAAGCTTGACTTTCGACTTTCATTGGGTTTTTGTATAAGTGTATGTATGGTTTCGCGCCGAGCGGCGACCACGGCCGCACCATATTGTCTCGCGACATGAATTTGCTGAACGTTCTGCACTAAGGGACCGTGCACATGCGTTTGTAGAGTTTTTGTTAATTTTTACACGTTTTACCATACGGATTTTTTGTTTTGCCGGATTATCCTACTTTCTACTATATTAATATTATAAATGTGAAAGTGTGGATGTTTGAATGTTTGGATGTTTGTTACTCAATCACGTCGCAACGACCGAACCGATTTGGCTGAAATTTGGCACAGAGATAGATTATGGTCGGGAATAACACATAGGCTACTTTTTATTCCGGAAAATAAAAGAGTTCCCACGGGAATTAAAAACCTCAATAGACGCGTACGAAGTCGCGGGCATCAACTAGTAACAAAATAAGTTGGTTGTTCCAACTTACGCAACTATCGCTCTCGAACGTCAAGACACTCAGAGATTCATTCTTGCAGCCCACCTGTGGAGAAAATCTGCTGAAGTAATTGATGTTCCTATTAAAGTCTCCCAAGTTCTTTGCCGTAACAACTCCATAATATGCCATCGGCAAACCACAGTTATTGGTTAAGCTGTGTAAAGGTAATAAACAGACAAATAAAATCCTACAGCCTACCCTGCCTAAAATCAATACAAGAATTAGTACTGTAACAATACTTCAGTTTAGGACACAACGAAAATAACTTCACATTTCATCTTTTATTTCATTACAGCTATCTAGGCTTAGGTACCTTCTCCGCGCTTAGTGTCCACAACACTAAACTAGTTACTTTATCGCCGTCCACCCACCGATTACCCCCGTGTTTTCTATTCTGCCAAAATCCCTTCTCTCTTCACTTCCAGTCTAGTCATCAATTCTCCACCTTTGCATTTTTAGAAAGTATTCATATCAGTCCATTCCTAACTGGTCGTAGGAAAACAAAATATTCTTTGCACGAAACTTGTTATGTAGCAACGGTTTCGTACGCGGCCGAAGGGGTCCTGTGAACACGAACTCTTAGAATCACAATCTAAAGGCCAATATTTTTCTTAGCCTGCGTCACTACTATGCGTGCCACTTGTGATTCACAGGTGTTACTAAAGGAGGTGTGTAACTTTCCTAACAAAATGGGCCTCAAAATTACAAATCTGTATTCAGATCTTAAAAATGAAAGTGAAAATAATAAATAAAAATTCTTTTTAAAAACCAAACTTCAAACGCCACTATAAAGTATAAAATAACTTTAATTTGTATACGTATATGAACTCGGGCGGGCCTAAATAGAAAGGATGAAACCGATGCCCGACGCTAGCTCAAAGTCGGTTTTTTAAAAACAGTTTTTATTTTAAGCTTTTTAGTGTAGCTGCATAGGATCAATCGTATGGATTGATACTTTGACCCCGAGCGATTTGCTCTTATTCATTGAGGAGTTTCGTCCTCCATTTCCGAAGATATTCATCAGACCTTCACCAAATTTGAATAGAACCGACCTGACGATACGTTCTTTCAAATAAAAGAAAATTATTGAAATCGGCCCAGATTTGACGGAGTTATGGAGTAAAATCGCCAAAAAAAAAAATACGCGTCGAATTGAGAACCTTCTCCTCTTTTTGTAGTCGGTTAATTAGAGAAGTTGGTTAAAAAGCAAACAGTATAAAGACATATTTAAAGCATTTGTACCTACCTATATCATCACGAAAGTCTAACTGTAGTAGTTCAACCGAGTATCAGATAACAAAGAACAAGTAATGAAGGCTTAAAAAATCTCGCTGTATTCCAGCGAACTTCTCATTTGATCGAATTATTCAACATAGCACAACTTCCTGCAACCAATTGAAATCAAAATGAACGCATTAAACTTAATAGCTACTTCAGATTTACAAGACACGTGATCGATATTGTATTTTTATTACAGTAACGGCACACTTTCATTTCAAATCGGGGTTCGTCGGCGTTTTGGAAGTTGCATCTCAACGCTGTAAAAATTACTTTTGTCGGTATATAATATTGAGTTACATTCAGGTCACTGGTTCGATTGCAGTAAAAATGTATTGTTATAAGAAATTAATATTCTGGACACGTTACCTACCTCACTGTATAAGCTAAATATATCAACTTACAACTAAGAAAACTCTTACAAGAGTGATTATGCCGTACTGAGTAAGCACGGTGTTTATCGGTGTGGACGTATTTAAGTAAAATAAGGTTTTACTACCCTAGAAAACAATACACCTAGTACTAATTAATTGATGGCTGTTACACGTTGTCGTACAGGAACAATGTTGTGGTGGTGGTGTGTATTTTCAACATGTTTATGAATACAGTTTTCTACTATAAACTATTAGGTACACCATTACCTTGATAGTTGATTTGAAAATCTGTCTTTTCGAATTTATTTGTTGCTGAACTCGGCTTTGAGAAAATGGGCACTAAGAAGTTTAAAAGTTATAAGCAAATACACAGACAAGAGCAGATTGCGACTCTGTTTTATACTCTACAGAAGAACGCTCCTAAGTACCGCAATCGTAGAACCAAATTCTCACTAACAATGAAATGACACTTCGCCCCAAAAATAACCACCTGACAAATAAATCTTCAAGACATAAACGTGTTAATCTAAAATAAAATCTGCAGATCATTATCAGCTGTATGGCTTGCTAATTAAACCCCGCTACCGTAAACAAAGCTGTGATATTATTATGTTGTCAAAAACAGCCTCAAGCGCCTCTCACTGGGTACCGTTGGGCTGCGACGTCCAGGCGTTTCGGCGTAATGACCCCCACAATCGCGACACGAACGACTCAGATCTTAATCGTTTCCTCTGTGATAAGGCCACATTCCACCACCACTGTCGCCGCCAATCCATCAGGTGAACAAATAACACGTTACTTTGACATAACTGGACTTCAAGTGAGGCCTAATGAATACAGTGAATCGCATCTAATGAAATTGCACCTCTGGGCTTCTCGACACATGAGCAATGACTTGACTAAGTGCGATCTTTGATCCTACGTATGCGAACTTTGTATGTGTCTTAGTTATGGAGATAACTCAGTTCTTGTTTTTGTTTCTATATAATTATATGTATTTTAAAATAAAACGATGCCTTCCACAATTACTCAAAAAACTCAACATCAAACTAACTTTAGTCAAACAGACAAACATGTTGTTGTTGGCATCTGGTATACATATTACATAATGATTTTGTAAATAGGCTTCGTGGTATAAATAAGTTATTTTGTTATTTGAAATTGCTATTGGGTCATGAAATATTGTGCCATATTT
Source organism: Hipparchia sbordonii (assembly GCA_038048805.1). NCBI lineage: Eukaryota > Metazoa > Arthropoda > Insecta > Lepidoptera > Nymphalidae > Hipparchia > Hipparchia sbordonii. The sequence goes on along the minus strand of CM076106.1, from coordinate 7,848,964 downwards.
CTTTCGATCGTACATTAAAATATTTGAAAAGAAACACGATATGCCGTGTGTCTAATACCATGATTTGTAGTTATAATCCAAGTTTATTGATAAATTATTCATGCATTTATTATTGTACTAGTGTCGTGGCAGGGATCAATGGTACCCGTTGCGATAAGGGTATCTCACTGTACCATTGATTATGCACCTGAACGCAATTGTTTGTGAATATCACACCTATTTAAGTAGTAGTAGATATATTTAAGCGGTACCTCTAACTTCTCGAAGTTATGTACGTTTTAAGCAATCAAATATCACTTGCTTTTTCAGTGAAGGAACCTGCACGCATGAGGATTTTCCATAATGTTCTCAAACTGTGTGTTGTCTGCCAATTCGCACTTGGCCACACACACACTATATCACAATCCACGCGGAAGTCGTGGACATCAGTTAGTAATAATATAATTTCTACATGCCCATTTCCAAAAGGTTTTTTTTTTTTTTCAAATTATAATAACCTGAAATAAGTAAACTTAAACAGTAGGAAGTCTGAAACAACTAACAAGCGATCTAAAATTATTATAGATACTAGATCAAGGCCCATAAAAAAGATGATTGGTGTGTAAATAGTATGTAATACGAGCTTTAATTAATTATTGAGATTGATGTGTTGAACAGTGCAAAATTGTTATGCCAAAGTCGTTTGACGAGAACAAGGCAAATAGTTCGATGATCTCTGCTTAGCTAATTAGAATTACTTCTGCTACTTCATATTAGGTACGCTACATTACCCATTATGCTAAAAGGCTTTATCAGTTATAGACACAGGTCGCTATATTTATATCACCTTCCAATAAAACTAATTCGGTGATACCGTTTCGGCGTAATTGTGCTTTTTGCTCGCTTTTAAGGCCGGTAGTCCGCACGCAACACCGAAAGCTGACCGGAGGCGGCCTAATAGCTGTGATTAGCAAATCGCTATGAGAAATCGACAACAATGAGCACGAAACACACTCATTGCCTATGTCCCATTCATTAAGTTTTTGTGATACTATCTCTTGTCTTACGAATGTGGGTCGCTATTTTTTTTCTCTCTTATTACCTCTAAAGACCTAAACGGGACAATTTGCCCTCCAGCGAGTTTAGTGTATTATCATGATTAAATTATCTTCACGCGTTTTGTGAGCTATCATTTTGCCATTTGCGTAAAAGTTCCGAGAAAAAGTAGTAAATTGTTCTTATTATGTTCATTAAACACAGTTTTACACATCGAAGTAGGTACTACATTTACGATAGCTATTAAGTTTTATCATACAAATTCTAATTAATGCGAGCGAAAGGAAAATGATAGTAACTACGTGTGCAGACTTTTATACGAATAGATAGGTAAATATTTTAATTATTACTAACGATTTCCGTATATAGATGTTTGATATCGGAGCCCTAGTAAATGTCGCAATCCACTAACGAACGATATAAATCCAGAGCTCCGATTCGATTTGAAATAGTGCGGTGATATACAAATATACGAGAACAGTTAATAACGGTTACCATATATTAAACATATCAATTTCAATATTATTAGTTCTTGCTATTTTATAAATCCATAAGCCGAGATCTATAGAGCGTGCTCCTTCTAAGCTCATACTTAAGATAGAGTTAAAACGAGACGCAAACATGCTGTGACATAAATCTGTTTCGTTTTAACTCTATCTTGAGTCTGAGTAGAGTAAGAGTGTGATCTACAGATTTCAGCCCTAATATGTACAAATTTTTGTTTTATTTGGTTCACCTACGGTCATTGACAAATCGTAGTCTTTTCTTTAATACATTGAAATGCTAGGATTAGTCACGTAAAGTTTTGTCAGTGTGTTTCTGCCATAATATTACAAGCAGTAACATAAATATAAACTTTTACATTAACTTTTGAACAGTTAATTAAACCACTCATGCCGTTTTACAATCGGATTGAAAAGTAATGCTTTATTTTCAGGTACTCAGTAAAAATCTCGGGGAGCTCGAAGACGACAGTGCGGAGGTGTTCGACTTCTTCCGAGGCCTCACCACAGACATTCTTCAACGGTTTACATGAGGTCTTGCTACGTGCATATACGACATACGTAGGCGCCCCCACGGTTCACTGACATGACAAAAAATCATTACGATTTTTAAAGCCTGCAAGCTGCAACGGACAAGTATAAGACATAAAAGTAACACGTAATTATAATATTTATGTAGGTATAAGTGATACCTACCTTATAATATGAAATTGGTGAAATTAAATGATTGATGTGTAACAAAGGTAGTGCTGCTGTATTCAGTCTGAAACCTGTAACAGTTGATGGCAAAGTTTATAAGTCCTTTGTAATGGTCATATGGAGTTCCTTGTAAAGCTGCGTATACGCTAGGCGAACCGATCATAACGTAGCATGTAACGAATAAAAGTCATACAAAGAACCTCGATAGAGCACGGGTAGAGCAAGCATCGAACGTGGTCCGCTCTGCAAACGCTCTAAAAACTGTTAGTTTTTTGTACATGTAGTTTTTTAATCAATCAAAAGTAACTCTCTGGTGCCTTGCTTATAGAGCACGCTAGAACGCTCCACTAAATGCCGGTTTCTTGACAAACACGGGCAGAATTTAAGCACGCTCGCTCGCTCGTAGTTTTAACTCACGTATGCCCTAACCATCTTGTCAGAGAATCTTTGTTTGAAGTCAACAGAAATACTCGTTGATATACCAAACGCATCCAATTTTAATGTAAGATTGATTGGCAGTTAGGTAAGGAATTCATCCTTGTTTGTCGCGTCTGTACCTACTGTGATAAACTATGTTACAGTGCGTTTGTAGTAAGCTCATTGACTCCGCGAACAGAATGTATTCGCTGTCAGCTCGCCGATCGTAGACCCAGCTTGAGAGCGTTGCAGTGTGTCCTGCCTGTAGTAGCCACGGCGCTTATTTTGACGAGACTACATTAACGATTCACCTTTAATTTCTCGTCAGCTACGTTCCACTCATGTAAATGATAATGATCCTCATTATGTCGATAAAATCTATAAACGACTTACCATCATCAAGTTTATAGATATTAATAGGCGTATCAACAACATTACATTCCCTTGCACAATTTTTAGGGTCCATGAATTTTAACGCCTTGCTCGTTCAAGTGACTGTGAAACTAGAAACCTACCTAATAGAAAAGTACTTTCATGTATATTCTTAATGCCAAGATTACGGTTAAATTTCATAAACTTGATTACTTCTCCAGAGTAACGGATACGAAAAGATCTTTGTTGCGCTACAGAATAAAATGCACAAAATATGAACGTGGGAAGCCCAAACCGCAAGACAATGGTCGTAGGAAACAGTGGCTAGGTTCTAATTTAGATCGCGATACAAGAGCTACAGGGATACATTTTCAAATTTAGATCACAATGAGCGATAAATTAATGAGCGTACATTACTGTCGACGTGACATCATATTTGTTTAAGTCGGGAGGCGGATCACGAACCACCTGTGTTGAACACTCATTAGCACACAAAGGATTCACCAGCGATCGCGCGACGCGATCACAACTCTGCGCTGCATAGTGTGTGTGGACTCTACATTCAACCGGACTATATAGAACGATTAGGAGTATCCCTAATCAGAATTATTTAATTAATACGTTATCTTTTCAGATAAAATTGAAAATGTAGGAAAGGTGACTTGATCAAATATATAATATAAGTATATTGTATAGTGATTGGACCCGTTTAACACGAGATTTGATGCCGATTGTCAAAAATATTCCATGAGAATTAGGTTAACTCAGTCACGATTCTGAATCTACTTTCAACTGGGAAAGCAATCATAACACGTCTCACGATGTCACATTGTACCTTGTTTTAAAAACTTGTAAAAAAAATACAAACACAAATGTATCAGGTTAAAAGAAGATTGGAGGAAAATGTATTTTGCTCATTTCTCGTTGGTGAAAACTAAGCGAGCAAACTCGTTTTACTTGGTCTAACTTATCGAATTTTATTTTGTTTGGGTCTGCCTATTTTGTACATTATTGATCGAAGACAGACCGTAACGTACAGTTTGCTTAAGTTTTACGTTTAGGGATTTTTGATATTCCTAATTTGCTTATGAATTCGAAACATGGTCGCTATGGGCCCTTGTAAGGAGACTCAGAGTCACTCCACGGGCGATGGAAAGACCTATGTTCACAATCCCTGCGAGATCAAATTAGAAATGAGGAGATCCGTGGGAAAGCCAAAGTTGTTGCCAAAGCTCAGCGAATCGCGAAGTTAAAATGAAAACGGGCGGGCCACATAGTCCCAAGGTGCTGGAATGGCGTCTCTGCACCTGAAAGCGCAGTATCGGCAAACTCCCCATCTAGGTGGACCGACGATATCTAACGACTCACAGGGAGCCGTTGGATACAAACGGCGCAAGACCGAGACCTGTGGAAATGTAAGCACCTTTGCCAGCTGTGGAGCTCTGTCGGTTGATAAAGAAGAAGTTTTTCCTAAAATGGCGGTAGCGCAAAGGTGGCCGGCGCCGGCGGTGCGCGGATGCCGCTGGCGACCGCGCATAGTCGACACATCCATAACCCTGTGACGCGTGTTTTGACGGACGCATTCGCTCGCTTTTTGCTAAAGTTTTTACCACACTTTTTGCACCAAGTACAACGACCCGGCGTCATTTATATAACGCTATTTTCACATGTAATTACGCGTATAACAGACCGCTTAATTACCTAAAACTGCTGTGACGACAGCGCTTACCTTTAGAATTTGATCAAAAAACCTAATTCGCCGCCGCTCAAAATCTTCCGTCGGTTAAAGTCTTGTTTGGAATTCGGATGGGATTTCAGAATGGCACATCGTCTCTCTATATTAATATCATTTCTTGCCATAAAAACATGTCATAGGTACTTATTTTTAAAGATATTAAATTGCCAGCTCTCGTTATTAACCGTATATTTACATAACGGTGATGTCAACGACGGGCATCTTTAAAATATCGTTAGCGATGTCGAAAACTTACCACATGTGATTTTTTCTATTTTTTAATAAATTCAGTTCGGACGTGATGAACGAATGAATGCGTCAAACATTTGAACATAATATTTATTTAACGTCTTCCGTGTACAAGTGTAATGCATGGGAGAGAATACTTAAATTGACTTTGAACCATTGCATTGCTTAACGACATTTTATCGATCCCTAAACGGTAGTTAGACGAGTTATAATATAAAATTGTATACATTTATGTTGTACAAGTGGCTATTCATTTTATTACCTGTTTGCTTTTAAAACGGAGATATGCACGCACATTTCTGTTTAATCTTAAGCAGTGTTGTTTAACTTTGCTAAACATTATACCTATTTGCATTGTGCATATATGTAACTGTATTTTACTGCTTATGTAAATAGTCATAACTGAATCTTTTATCTTAAACTATTAATAATCCAGCTATTTTTTGCTGAAAATATGTGCCTTTTAATAGTCTTACCGCTAGTGGGTACGTTGTTTATTAATAAATAATGCAACGCTGTGTTGCCATATAATTCAGATATTTTAAGTTAAAAGTAATAATTATGTAAAATATATAATTATGCACTGTCCTTAATTTTGTTTAGGTAAATCAGTCGATGCGTCACATTGGTTGATTCATACAAAGTAAAAGACACGGGACTGACGCGGACTTCCTTAAGTACTATCTTAAGATTTAACATTTAATAAATGCGGAAGTGTGTTTGTTTGTTGATTTGTCCGTCAACCACAGCACAGAGAAAAAGTATGACAACATAGGTCTATGTATTTAACCCACAGTTCCAAATTAAGTACATATAATATTTACTTTTAAAGCTTAAAATATTAAATCGATGATACTTTTTTAATTCACAAACATAGACTGATTTAGAAAGAACAAAGTTCTAATTATTCGTTGTTATACACATTCTCTAAAAATTTCAACTCTACCTATTACAGATCATGAGATAGAGCCCGCTGACAGACAGACGGACAGTGGAGGCTTAGTAATAGAGTCCCGTTGGTTACCCTTCGGGTATAGAATCCTGACAAGTGTGTCGTAACTGCGACAATTCAAAAGGGACTAAGTATACAGTTTAACTAAACTGCATAGTCCCATTTGAATAGACGAAAGCCAGTGGATCGCTATTCGACCTGCAATGGAGAAGTTTCATGACGGCGATATTATACCTATCTTTATAATATTGAAATACCACAAAATATTATAGACAAAATTAATATATCAGTACCAAAAAAACAATCCGCCAGAAATTACGGATATATATATATGTACAATCAAAGTTAAAAAAAGGGGGGAATGATTTGAGCAGATTGAAGCATGTGACGTCACGCGTATATTCCATTCTTATGTGCGGAGCAGCGTGTTTGGGCCTATTTGTTTATATAGAGAGATTTGCTTTCATTGTTGTTGAAGCAAGCTTATCTATACTCTTGTATTGTTACCTGTTGTTAAAGATAATTTATTATTATTCTGTTACTGTAGTGTTTTATTTTGCTTAATTTCGATAAATAAATGAGAGTTCTCCATTGCTCAAGTAGAAATTGAAAGCCGTCTTTTTTACACCTACATATGTATGAAGCCGACAGGATGCCGGCTTTGAATTATTATAGATTCCTTTATAAACGCATGTAGTATGTCTGCGCTAGATATTTTAATGATTAGGTAGTTTAAATAACATTTAACAATATTAAATATTTATTAGGTTTGACAAAGACTGTTCTGGATATCGTAAGTTTATCATCACATTTTTCTTTAAAATTACTGTGCTTTATTTTTTGTATAATATCTACTGTTTAAATTATCTTTACTTCAAAGATGTGGAATCTTTCTTTAAATAAATCTTTATTGGTAGCTTTTTGTAACTAGACCTTTTTATATTTGTACTAGTCGAATTTCATATTATAATATATATAATCAAATTAGGTAAAAGTTATATTATGAGATATTGTGATTATTCATAGCGTATAGGTGATATCACAGATATTTTTATTATAGTCAATAGTGAAGGTTCTTTAAAAGTTATAACAATAAAGCCATTTGAATTTATTATCTACACGTAAAGCGATTTGAATTATTATTTATTCTGTGATATTTCCACGCAAAGTAATTGTTCGGTGTTGATTGAATTTGAATGATTATAGGGCATTAAAGTGAAATAATTGTTGTCCACAAGATTGTAACTAAGTACTGTAGTTTTCAACTGAGATAGACGGTATAAGACCATCAACTCCAATAAAGAAGCAGTTGTAAATTGTGTTTTGCTCACTTAAAGTTCTAAGTCCATTCTTCGGACTTTTAATTATATACAGGAACTCAATTCAACAAACCATTCATAAAAAGACAATACAGCTAAAAAATTTAAAAGGAACGCTATTTTCTGTAACGTTTTTCATAAGTATAAATATTTTACATCAAAACAATTAATTATTAAAAATGCTTTGCATTTATATTGGGTAAAATGTGTGAAATGATACAAAGGGCTGTAATGTATTGTCTATTTATTGCTAAAAACTACTCAAATACGTAGTCGTATTTAAAGTGTTTTATTAAAAATTTAAATTGAGTTTAACTCTTATACTGGATATTAACAATTGTTATGATGGCTGTTTTTAAAAGTGGCTTTAAGAAAAATTATTGTATATAGAAACTGAGTACACCAATTATATTAATTATCTTCTGTATACAAGACGCATAATTTACTTAGGTACTTATATTTAAAATTTTCATAAGCGCTAATAAGTGTTTAGTAAATAAGTGTCGTTAAATAACTTGAACGTGGAGTACAAACACTTATTTTGAGTTCTTACTTTTACATGTTTAAAATAGGATTGTAAAAGTACATTCGAATTTGAATGTATGTAAACCTAAAACTGCATATTATTGTCTCTGCTTGGAGCAAAAAGTAAGATACTCGTATATGTTACGTGACGTTTACGTTAAGATATAGTATCAGGGGACTAACTATCAACGCTTAAAGCAGTGCTTTATCAATATTGTTTTGACATGTCATACAATGTCAACCTTAAAGTAAGCAGCATAAGAACATCTATGAGTAATGAAGTATGAGATCTTAAAACAATATTCAAATAATACTACTTTTAGGCCGTCTTGCACCAATATCCTTAATCATGTTTAGTTAAATTTTATAATGCTGTCACTTTTTGGCAAGGTTAGTTCAGAGTTAACAAGAAAAGGACAGATATGGAAAATTTTGCTTAAATATATTTAGCTGATTGGTGCAAGTGGACCTTAATGTTGGTGGTAGCCCCGCAGTACAACTAATGTAACTATAATGCGATTCAAATGACAATAGGAATGAGAAGCCGCCATTTTCTGTTTCTATCTCACTCAGTGTAAACCACATATGAGCAGGACGGGAATATAAAATGGCTGTTTGACAGTCCTATTCTTTTAAATCGCGTAGTACGTCATTAATATTGCAACGGTGCATAATGTTAAATCAAGCATCAAATAATATTTACTAAGGTCTGCGTACCTGTCACCGTTGGATTATTTTGGTAAATTCAATCGAAAGCAATGTCGCTTTGTTGGTATAAAAAGTTTATTAGTAATGTCTGTAAAAATTTATATTCTTTTATCGATCTACTTTAGATTTAAAATAATTGAGCGAATATTTGCCATGGAGGATTTGTCCGCTCTGTTTAAAATATTTTTCAAATCTCTTGTTTTATGAACGTTTATATAAATATCCAAAATAAATAAGTACACATTAAAAACATTTTGTTATTTCTAGAAAGTTGTTTTTCATCCTTACTTAGTCATTTTTTTTAAACATTTAACTGAGGAATATGTCGAAACGTTGAATTTATTCATCGGTTACACGTTATTCGGGAATAGTGAAATTGGCCCTTGATATCGTTAAGAAAATAATAACCGTCACGGTTGATTTATTCAAATGCTTATAGGTACCTATTGACTTACTAGCCATGGCATACAGACCTGCAGTACAGGTTTGCGTGTTATTTTACCTCAATTGCCACTACAAGCCCTACTTGTAAGTTTTCTCGCTTGGAGAATGTTTCAAGTATTCTTACTTTTATTATTTTTCCTTTCAATCGATTATTGGGTCAAACTGTCAAGCCAGCATTCAGGAATGTACCCAAGCATACTTCCATATTATAACTAATATCCGCTTTATTCTTTAAAGCCTCAATAGCCCAACGGTTGAAGGTGCGGACTGAAAACTGAAAGGTCGCAAGTTCGAATCCCACCCGTTGCACTATTGTCGTACCCACTCCTAGCACAAGCTTTCCGTTTATTTGGAGGGGATAAGAGGATATTAATCACCAACTACAGCTTGGCTAATATTCTTTAAAAGAAAAAAAAAATGGTGCTAACTTTTTTCGTAGATAGGCATACCTACCTGCAGGTAGGAAGGTAGATAGGAGGTACATATCCTCCTATCTACCTTCCTAGATTTAAAACATATTCGTGTCAAATTTCCTAACCTATCTCAGGTTACCTATACCAAGCCTATATAACCTAACCAAAGTTCTGACCCTATACCAAGTTTACTTTTGATTTTTATGATAAAAAAAAGGTTATCTACTGACTGTAAATAGGTACTTACTTAAATAGGAGTATAGTAAATAAGTGTACCTCTGCAAATTGCTGGTTCGTTAAGTAGTTACTAGATAATCGCAGTTAAAGCTGAGAAAAATAAAACGACGTTCTATGAAAGCGTTTTGTTACGCCGTTTCGCCGATTAGCAGGTGCCGCGTTTAAAAGTCAGATCAGTAGCTACGATATGCACATTTTGTCATGCCTTTTCTTGTACAGAGCGGATAACAAATTATGCATTTTAATATTTTATAAAAGCTCGCATCCTTTTTTGAATGCTGATATTTGATATCTACATATTTCACGAGCAATAAATTGAAAAGAATTTTCATGAATCATACCCCTATACTGAGTATCGTGTCGTTTATCATGCAAATCCGCGATGACAGTGGCGACTGGGCGCTGTACCGAGCGCGATGCACGGGTCGATGTCACCGCTGCACCGGCGGCGGCGAACCTTAAATGCATTCCCTGTGGTCACCGCGCGGGTCCGAAGCCGCGCCGCCGCCGCCGCCGGGTCGCTGCGCGTGCGCACCCTAATGGCCGCTCGCTTATTACGCTCCCCGTACCCAATTAGTCCAACCAGCCGAGATTGTAGTAGTAAAACCACATCGGACACAAACGACCACCTTGTCTGTCGGACCTACGCTCCATTTCAATTACGAACGTAATAAAAAGGCATTGCTCTCAGAATACGAGTAATTACAAGCTCTAGCTTCGCACTTTTATAAGCACATTAGTCACCCACTGCTGTTGTGTAAGTCTCATCTTACCAACGGATTGATTGTTCTAACGCCAAATTGCGAAGTGCGATCGGATGCGATCTGCACCGTCATGATTCCTCACTGTTGATTCATCTCGGTTATATTCATTAATTTATTTCACGGAGATAGCATCTTGACGAATGCGGGTACGTATTACAGGTGGTATGTTTTATGTTTTCCTCTAATGGACGAACCGATATCTGATCTCTCCTGAGCGAACCGTAAGGCGCGCGGCGGCGGGACGAGCGTCTATCAAAAGACGTACACCGAAACCGATATGCAAAACGAAAATAACATTACGCCGCGTCGCTGTTAGTTTTTTGCTGTGACAAACAGTGCACGCTTAAAACTTATTACTACATACGAATTGAAGATAGCTTTGTAATTACAATATTTAGGTAGCAATTATTATAGGTAATGGGGGTCGGGCGTTCTTAATTGACAGGTGTAAAGGGAGTCGCGAGACGGAGTGAAAGCCGCTCTGCAAACACTCGGCGATCGGCGGGCGGACGCGCAGATGACTCTTAACCGCGACACGGTCAATGTAAGTATGAACGGGAACCGCACGGAGACAGACCACAACCTACATCACTACAATGCAAGCCCGGCGCAAATGGAAAAATACCTGCATAAGTGAACGGAAACAATAACAACGCTACGTGCGAGGACGCAGCTGATGTAAATCCGTTACTTACTTACCAGCCGATCTGAACTAGTGAGCTAGATGTATTTATGAGAAAGTCACGTTGCATTGGTCATCTACTCATCTCGGTGATCTATTACATTTGATTCTCTTTTTGTACAAGTTGATTTGCACTGTACTGTACACGATACTCCTAACTACAAATTGTTCAACTGGTCTTTAAGATATTCATCGACATTATTTATTATTGGAAACTAAGTAGATACCAAATGCTTACGACTTCGTTCGGGGGGATTTCGATTTAAAAAAATTGTTGACCGCTTTAAGGATTGGGATTCCAAAAATGCCTTTTTCGTCCCGTCTGATACCTATTTAAAAAAGGTTTATTTTATGCGATTGTTCCTACAATCTCCAGGTAACTTATAAAAGTTACTGCATAGGTAACTTATTGGTATCTTGATAACTTGTCATGAAAAAAAAAGTCCACATACGGTACCTGGATTGGCGATTGGTTGAGACTTAGATGATGATCATGATGAACTTATTGAACGAATTTATAAATTAAATTTTTCAACAACACCAAAGTGACCAATGCAAATGGCAATCACCGTAGTAAATTCGTGAATCAATAATAGATACGATAGTCAGTTGGATTTATTTAATTTCCAATAACCACAACCAAAAAAAAGGAAAAAAACATCCAGCAATAAAAACTGACCACGATGTACCGCAAGGAATATTGAGTGGTACCAAGCGTGTCCCAAATTCATGGCTACAGTACCTAGGTACCGCATGATATTTGAAAAATATTTGCTTCCAGATAGATACGAGTATGTAAGTATGGTGTAAATGCTAAGTTTAATATAGTGCATCTTCATCCGCAAACCATAAAAGGCTCACCACTGAGCATTGGTCTCCTCATAGAGAAGTGTTAGGCAATAGGTCACAAAGGTCACCGTTCACCACGCTAGCCCAATGTAAATTGGCATACTTCAAACATCTTTGATAACATCATAGGGTTTCCTCAAGATGTTTTCTTTCACAGTTGGAACAATGAATATTTCATTAATTTTATTTTAATGTTTTTTTGCTTGAACGCAATACCTATCTGAGAAAACTCAGAGGCGTGCCAGCGATCGAAGCGGCAACCTCCGGAGTAGGAGACCGCACCACCTAACCACTAGATACTGCTAATATAGTGCAGGCAAGGCACATTAATAAAAGCTTTCGAGACTATTACTAGGGTCCCACGTAATTAGAGAGCAGGTTCCCAAGGGAGCGATTAAGTCTCCGTAGGCAGTGCCGTGAGGAATGCTTTATAACGTAAAGTAAGCAAGGATGTATATAATATTCTTTGCTCTAGAATTCGAAGACAGCCCGAAGCATATGACTTGAACGGCAATTAGTACAAGCTCTTTAACGAAGTTATTAACTGTATTTTTTAGTTCTACGAGTATATAACTCGAGGCGTACTTCCTAATTAGAATGTGGTATAATGAAATCTTCAAAGTAACGGTGCATTTATTTGTAGGTATACGTACCTATGTATGTTATACCTAATAATATGTATGTACCTACATAAGAAACAATTAATATAGGTATTGAATACAAGTTTGCTCTGTTTTTCCAAAATATAAGGCAGCTTAAAGTCACCTTGTAAGTCCTCAAGATTAGCCAAAAAATCACGTCGATTGCTCCGACATTGGAGCACAAACCAACAACCCTATAAATTAGTAATGTAGAATATTAATTTTTATATAAAATTATAAAATTTGCCTAGTGTAGGCTCACTAAATGTTACACCATACGTACAATGTACATTACAAGACTTTCCTTTTTAAAGGAAGGTAGAGTAGATTCGCGCGCGTTGAAATCTTTTAAACGATTTTATTACCTACCAACTAGCTTTTGACCCCCGACTTCGTCTGCGTGGAATTAGGTTTTGGATTGGAATTTCCAAAAACTGTGAAAGACGGTCTTCTTTATTTTTCATCGAAAGGCAAAATACCAAGTTTCTTGGATATAACTTTAAAATTGTTTTGAAAAATTTCATATAAACATTCATCATTCAAGGAGTTCAATTTCAAAAAAGTTTCTTACTTCCGGTCCATGCTGTGCGTTGATAGAACAGTCAGTCAGGCAGAACAAGGTCTTTTTATAAGTATGGACTAGCGACCCACCTTTTCGGCTTCGCACGGGTGCAATTTACTACCGGAATGCGGGATGCAAAGGAGGGTAATGTGTTTATCAGTGTGTATATATGTGTGTAAAAATTAGTTCAAATCTTCCCAATAATGGGTCCCAACTGTTTAAGTAGGACTTGTTTGTTCTTTTTTAGTTTTCATATAAAAATCAATTTTCACGCAGTCGGGTTTTTGATTTTTTAAATTAAATATTTTTATTAATGAAGAAATTGATATTTTCATACAAAAATACCATCAAAATTTTAGATTTTTCCAAAAAAAAAAATCTTTCAAACAAACCTTTTTCTGACAATTACGAACACAACAAAAAAATACGCCAAATCAATCAAATCGTTCTCAAGTAACGATCTTTCATACATGAGACAATAGATTTTTATTTATGTAGAATTAATATAATAATTAACTAGTTGGTGCCCGTGAGTTGGTCCGCGCAGATTTACATTATTAAAAATCCCGTGAGAACTCTTTGATTTTCCGAGATAAATAGTACCCATCCCCATGTTCATTTCCAGGATACAAGCCATTTTTATGTCCGCCCGTCGCAAGATCGATTCAGCGATTGAGATGTGAATAGGTAAAAAACTGAATCGACACACTTTCGCATTTACAACATACTAATATGGATTGGTAGGTAAGTATGGAGTATAACCGGCGCACAGGCAAAAACTTATTGTAGGACATAATTAGATTAATTTTTATCCCAGAAAACCAAAGAATACCCACCGTTTTAAAAACTTAAATCGATGCAAACTAACATCATCTAAGTCTGGTAGGTAACATTTGATTAAATAATAATAAATAATAATAAAACATTTATTCAGCCAGCATAACACAATATATTTTAGAAACAAAAACTTATAATAAAACAAAGTAGGCCCCCTAAAGATTTTCAAAGAACCGAGGAAGAGATAACAAAATAATATCTACTAAAGTTCGGCCGTTCAGAGAATGCGTTCCTGACACCTATCAGTTAGTCACGACTAGTGATGGGCACAACATAACACTGAGTTCGTTACCGTTCCTCCAAAATTATTTTAAGATTATTTTCGTTTTAAATTGGCGGAATCATTTAAAATTTATATTTTAGTTATTTAAGTAGAAACCAAAAAAGGTAATATTCATATAATAAAATTGTTTTATTTATTCTTTGTTACAAAGTTACTTACAATCTGTGTTTCTATGCAATAAAGTAAGTACATTGAATTGAATGTGCGTACAGAATATTAATCAGACTCCGATTCGCTTGAGGAGGTGGTGTCTTCATCATCTTCGCCTACATGTATAATTATATTATTATCAATAACAGAATCAATCCTCATATCTCAGTCAAAATGTTCCAAAATCAAATTTTTAGTCTATTATAGTATAGTAGTATATTATAAATATAACTGTATAAGAACAGATTACGATACTTGCCTGTTATTTTTAGCACAGCACTACAAATATAAAGCGCTGACATAACCTTGTAATAGCGCAGTATAGATTTAGAAAAATATTGTTTACCAAGTTATTTGACACTCAGTTAGGCACAAAATTATAACATTCATTGATTATTGATATAATAATGTTGTTTTAATGCTCATCAATTGTTAAAACGGTAAACAACCAGCAAAAATATTTTTATCGTAACTGCAACGCCATTACAAAGCTACGTCGTCAGTTCAATCGCGACGTGTCAGGAACGCATTCTCTGAACGGCCGAATTATAAACAACTTTTTACAAACAATTGAACCGACGACGATAGAAGCAGCTAAAAAAAGAAAAACAAAAAATACCTAAATCATTTTAGTCCTACTAACTACGCTCTAAACCAATGTAAGCAACTAATTTTGAATCGGCGACAATTTTTTTTAAAAGCTAATTAAACCTACGAGCTGTATTTTTTAAGCATTGCAGCCAGGGAGGATTAAACCATTAATCCACCCTGATTACAGCGGATTGCTCTTAAAAAAACTTTGTCGCCGAATCAATTCTCTGCTTCAAAATTAATTATGAATATCACCATCGCTTAAAATATTTGATGGCGAAGAATGCTTTCACATCTAACCATAAATAAAATTTAATTCGCGTTTTATTTTCTATTCGCAACATAAACTTATTTTAAAATAAAATAATATGTTTCAATCTCTTAATAAATTCACATTTTATAGTGCCTAATTCCGAATTAAATTCACACTGAGAGGGTGTTTACATCTCTGGTCGCTTTAAATAGTCGAACTAAAAATTACTCTCCATAAAACAAATAAAACTCCTGCAATTAAATCAATCAAGCTTATCGCAAGAATTGACACCTCGCTGTTTTAATTAGTAGAGAAAAAGAGATAAACATGCAAATCAGGAATGAAGTTCACATGAACTGGACTTGGTACTTTGATAGAATCTAAATGTATGAAATAAATTAAAACGTCTGTGAATCAGATCCAAGTATCCATTTAATTAGGCCTTTATACCATTGAATTGTTCAAAAATGGCTTTTGCTTTTGTCCTCAGATTCGTGCGTTTGTAATGTGCGTTCCGGTTGTAGTGGACCGATTTAGATCCATTCAAAATTGTAACTGTATAACTTTCGTATCAATTGGTTCAGTGGTAATAATTATGTTATGCGTGCAGGAACATAGTTAAATGGCTATGGCATATTGTTCTTTTATAAGTGTTACCCGTCTTACCTATTGATATATATGTAATAAATATTTATTGATTGGTTTATAATTACTTAGTTTTTGTTGAATATATCATCATTTTTTGAATTTTTTATTTAACTATCTTTGTGCCAAATACCATGATCAGTTCCGTGTTTGAGTCGAGATAGGAGACAGACAGTTACTACATATAATAAAGTAAGAGTAAGAATATACTAGTATGGATTATTGATTTGGTAAGTTCTACAGATTGAAATAAATCTAGCTGCAAATGTGTTGAAAGCTCTTGACTGATGTTCAACTTATCAAGACAAAACCGCAACTGATGTGAAGAAAATCGTCGAATCGTGACCGAGCCGTTTAATCATAAGCATCTAAGCTAATTAGAGTACCCAGGTCGCGAACCTCTAGGACGGGTAATGAAAATTACGGCTGAACCTAGTTGCAGAGGAAAATTACACTTCGCATGGAATTTCTCGATGGAACGAGCATGGAGTTCCAAACGGCACTAAAATCATTTATGTGCCCATCGCATTAGCCATAAATCGCCTTGTAAATTAGGTTCGTTATGGTAGTGCTTCTACGATATTAATTGACTAATTGGATGATTAATACAATATTTTTATAGACCAGGAAGGGAATTACTACAGGGAAGCTAAAAGCTAGGACGGCATGCAAATAAATAAAGATGAAATCTGTGATTTTGAAACGGCTTTCTGTTAAATTTTATTGAACGAGCGAAGCGAGTTCTCTGAGTCAACTAGGGCGCTTGTCTGTACTGGACAGAGAAGTATGTACGTCCAAATGTCAGAGCCCTATAACTTCTGAATTACTGAACGTAATTACTTCAAATTTAAATATAATATGTAAACTGATGGCCTTCAGTCGAACATTGTATAAAAAAATATAAAAAGCTTTACTTCAGGGGGGCTCTCATAAAAGCGTGTTTGAAGTAAAATTTTGTTTGTTGCGTTACATAGACTTGCGATATATCTTTTTAAAGACGACTTTGAACAGAGTACAAAAATATTTTTTTTTAATTTTTCCCTTAAAATTGACGAAATGGGGGGCTTTCAAAATGGAGATTTTAATTTGAGCCATATGTCAAGAATTACTGAATATTAGAACGTGAAACTTGGTTGAAAATTCAGTTATATCCTGTACTTGAACAACAAATACTAAAATTAGATAAATGTTATAAAGAAACGAAATTATTTAGTTTTAAATGCTAATAGCTTCACAATAATCCTAATAGATGGCGCTGTGTCAGTAAAACAGTTTTGTGTCAACTATTTTTTTTTTATTGCGTCTAATGTTAAAAGTTAATTATTACAATATATAATTAAAACTTTTGGGAATTATGGGATATCGCGAGGTCTCAGTTCGGGGCGAACCACTAGTTATTAGAACAATAGTATAACGTAAACAAGATTAACTGTTTTTCAGTTTTTCTGGAACATTCTTCGGAATGGCTGAACTGAATTTCAAGGAACTTCCACAGGTAGACAAGGATGCACAATTTGTTGCCAGTGGTCCCGTATTTTTTGCTTAAACAATGTCCCATCCCGTCAGTAGGGTTTAGGTTTTCGTCGTCGATGACATTAGTGTCAAAGTAAATTGAACCATAACAACATTACGCTAAAAATTAAAATCGGTTGTACTGAATTTGTGAGTTTAAATCGATATAGTTAAGGTTCATTTTACTTTGACGCAAATGTCATCGAATACGAATACGATCAATCGAATTAAATCTTATACTAACCCTAAACCTAACCTAAAACGTAAGTAAAACGATACGTAAAAGTAAGTAAAGACTCTGTCTACACCCCCGACGCAAAAACGACGGGACGTCATAATTTTGACGTGTGTGTGTGTGTGTGTGTGTGTGTGTATGGTAGGTATTTTGATTGTTTTTTTTTTTGTTTAAAAGGTGAATTAGTCGGGAGTGTTCTTAGCTATGTTTGATGAAAATCGTTCCAAGATGGCCGCCGCGACAAAATGGCGGATTAAGGGCAGATTACATATTTTTTCTCTTAACTCCCTCCTCAATCAATTCAAGGGTTTGACTAGTAGAATACTATACACTATGATACATTTCAAATCCAAATGGCCGCCACTACAAAATGGCGAATTACTTGTATTTTTTTTAATTTCCCATGTTGGGGGTATTTTAAATTGTTACCCAAATAAAAAGAGAAATACCGTATCTTTAAAGCTTCATGATAGTTAGTCCCTTGTGGCCGAAAAAAGTACACTAGTGCCTACGGAAGTGACTTTACTGTGCCCTGTACCAGACATTACGCCGTTCCATCATTTGTTATTAGCTAAGTAATACAGGCCTTTCATTATAGTTAGCGCAGAGCTGTTGCAGGAATCATACGACTCAATCGCGGACAGGACATCGATCAATTTGATGGCGATGTAATAAGGCGCGAGTGGATAGTCTTGGCTGAAATAGTATACTTATCTTAGAGCCTAATCCAAATGCTGAGTATGAATGCCGCACAGTATCTACGCACATGTAATTTATATCGTGGAGGCTGTTATTACTGTAATGTACCTTGGGACTGTTAAGTTTTAAGTTGGAAGTTGAAACCTGAAATAAAAGACGTTCGCAGTTTTGCGAACTGAAGTTACCGTATGAAAGACCTGTAGTTAAGTCCTTTGTACCTCTTGGTATTTGGCCGAGAATGGCCTCAGTGATCTGTGGAGTTGAACTGAGATAGCCTGAGTAAATAAATAAACATTTAAATATTTAACATGCATACAAGTTTATTTTTGTCCGTGACTTCGTCCGCGTACACTAATGTTTTTAAAATCCCTCGGAAACACTTTGTTTTTCCGGGATAAAAAGTAACCTATGTCTCTCTCCAGATCCACAACTATACCAGTGCAAAAATCACTCCGTTACTACGTGACTGAAGAATAAATCAACAAACAAAAAACACACTTTCGCATTTATGATATAAGTAGAGATTTTTATTAATATTCTGTAATGTAATTTATGAAATAATTAATATTCTAGTTAATAGTTCCGAATTTTTTATTGAAATAATAAAAAATTGGGAACTATTTCAAAGCAGGTTATAAACTCAAATTGAGTTTGACTCAATTTTAATTCAATAGGAGAAAAATCAATTCAAGTAAGTAATGGAGAAAAATCTTTATTAATATTAATTGGAAATCAACATGCTCGCACGCTAAGCCGCAACCTCTAAGCTCAATAAACCAGACAAATGATGGACTCGTAATTTGCAGGAGGAACTGTTTACGACGGTTATAAATTAATAAATCTAGCGGCTATCAGCAATTATACTGTTACATTACTGGGCCCTTGTTCTCGATCGAGGCTTTGGCGCGAATCGCGATTGATCAGATTATCTCGCTGGAGTACGCCGCTTTCACGTCCTGTTATTCGTTACTGGATCATTTATAATGAAATATAATGATTAATGAAACGAATAATTAAAACTATGCACCGCATGCTTTAATATTATAAATGCGAAGTGTGTTTGTTTGGTCTTCAATCGCTGTGATTTTTTTGCATGAATACTGAATAGGTATACCTACTTGGGGACCTGGAGAGTGACATAGACTTTTTGTCCCGGAGAACCAAAGAATTCCATGCGGACGGAGTCGCGGGTAAAAGCTAGTCGATTTATATTCCCAACCTACCCACGCATCCACAGTAAAATAAATGTGCAACAGTATTCAATTCTTAACAAGTGCACGAGTGAGCAAGCAAAGTAGGTTACCTACACTCAAATTATAAATGGTTATTCTATTTAGTCCAGAATTGTTGTTAATAAATAAGTAAAAGACGTTTCTAGAGTGCAAGAGTTTCTCTTGCTTGTGATATTAAAAAGGTTAAGAATTAATTTACCTTAATTTTTTAGGGTTCCGTACCTGAAGGGTAACCAACGGGACCCTATTACAAAGCTTCCATTGTCCGTCCGACCGTCTGTCTGTCAGCGATCGTAATTGATAGACAGTTGAAATTTTCACAGAATGTGTATTTCTGTTGCCGCTATAACAAAAAATAATAAAAATAAAATAAATATATCAATACTTAAAGGGGCTCCCCTACCTAGAAACCTGTTTTATTATCTTGTATACCCTCTATCTGAACTATTTTACTTGGAAAGATGGCGCTGTCCTAAATTCATTTCCTCTAACATAGTAGTTTTCATATAATAAACTTTTGTTTTTGCTCTATCTTAAAAATAGCTGGTGTTAAATCTACTATGGTACTATGGTATGAAAACCTTCGTGTGCAGGTCCAACTCGCACTTATCCGGCTAAGTGCGAGTTGATTTAGTATGGGAGAATAGAAAAAAAAACCGGTTTTTTTAAATTAAAAATTATGCGAAGGATCTGGAACCCACCACATTATTGTCTAAAGAAAACTCCTACCATTCAATATGATGAATAATAAAGAGGGATCACGACGTCCAGCAATGAGGAATACGATGCAGCTCTCTGAAATGAATTTCTAATTGATTCAACTGATATTTTCAGTAAAAGTTACTCGGTAAGTGGTATTTGATTAATGGTTCACATTAATCAAATAGACATTAATTAAAAAAGTTCTCAACGGCTAGGCTTACCTCCTATAGAACCTCCTATAGATCTTAGGCTGATAATCCAGATACGAATCGACGGGGCTTCCCTGATCCAGGAAATTAAAGTTGCACAACAGGAATATTGAGTTAAATTACCTTTTCCTATTTACATAATCTCGTTACCTTTTGAAACGTCTATCAACAGGGAATCTTGGACCTACGAGTAAGAAGCGGGGAGTTTGAAAATCTTAAACCAACAGAATGGGATTATTAGTTCGGATTAAATATGACATAATGCTACGAGAGGTGACAGCACTGGCGTGTCGACAGCGCTTTATAGGATTCCGTAGTATAACAACAAAGAACCCTTGTAGATTCGCTGAGTCTCTACGACTGTCCGTCTATCTATTGGTACTAAATATGTAATTCGGCGTTAACTTACTATAGATCATATTAATCACGTCTGCTAAATTGTGAAATTATAAATCTTTGTCTCTATTACTTATACTCGTACTTGGTCTAACCGCCTAATTTTATTTTCTATAAAGTGTTAATACACTCACTATACTTGATGAAAATTTCCATTTTTTGAACCATCTTATCTTATCTACACGTGTATCTTTCGCTCTATCACTCTATATAGGTTTCATATTATCCCATCAGGTTGTTCAGTACGCGGTCGCACGGTAAGGGTCCCATTAACATACAAGCAAGTATCTCGATCTGCAACGCGAATCGCGACCGACGCGGGCAGATACCGCAGCATCGCTTCCGCGCCATACTGTATCTGGCCCAACGCTCCGACTCCCATTCCCTGGCACGTTTACTTGTTAGCTTGATTCCCAAATGATAACGATCTAGTTGCGTACAAAACTCACCATTGTGGCTAGAAATACGTGAGTGCGCTGAACCTTTCTACGCTCGCATTACCTAAAGCCATATTTCACCGAGAGTGACATGCTGACTATTCTCAAGTAGGTGGTAATTTTGAGTTCACTAGTTTACCTATATACATGCAACAACGTTATTCTGCAAGTAAATCTACTTTTGATGCACCGTGACAAGCGCAAACAACTTTCGCCCTTTAAGTACAGATGTTGTCGGCACTTTTTACCATTCTATTTTTGAGATAAAAGTAAAAATGTTTCGTAATCTAGATTGCCTATTTTATCGATTATGTTTGAAAGAAACCTATCAGCGAAAGTAGACTGCTTTGATTTATCTCGAGCCCTGACAATTATTAGGTACCTACTGGCACAATAAGTTATAAGTTCTTGGACACAATCAAAATAAATCAAAACGTACAGAAATCTATACTTATAAAGACCTAAATATAGGTGCCTAATTAATTAACTATACAATCCGATGTCACTCACTTTTTTTAGGCGCCTGAAGTAATTTTAAAGCAATAGTGTGTTACGAATTCTAAGTTAAATAATGGAGCAAATAAGTACCTACTTAATTACCTATTTACTAAACCATTCAGTCTTAACTTAATATTATATTCTGGGTTTTTAATTTTCTGATTATTTTTACTAAAAGATACTAAGAAACGATGCTATTTTCTTTTAGGCAATTTTTATTAGTTTTATAGTAGATAGAGAGTAAATATTTTCAAATCGTTGTTAACTATTCGTAGAAAACCCAGATAACTACTTGCCGACATAATATATGTATCCACCTCAAAATGGTAAGTTGCACTACTGACTGAAGTACAGCTAAAAATGAGTCTCGAAGTGAAATGGACGGGGCATATGGTTCAATGGATGTTTGGGTTCAAAAGTATAACTGTATGGTATCCTCGCACCGTTGTTGACAGACAATTACAACGTGAAGAGACGTTGTCAAACGAGTTTCAGGGAACCGCTGTAATCTAAACAACACGAGATTGAGGCATACGGATGTCACTACAGAAGACCTAAGTATGTAACTGTACGGTCGTCTATCTGAAGACTCGAAGGTTCCAATATAAAGTTAATAAATAATAGTACTAATAATTTTCTTGCGGACACATAACGGCAGCATTAAGCTCGCAACGTTTCGTACACAGCGTGTCGCCTAGTTGCTCCAGTGAGGGATGCAGGCACGCAGGGTCAACCATATTGCGTAGGAAGACGGCGCCGGTCATTACATCTTGCCCTTTGCAATGTGCCCGCTAGGCAGCCAAGAGAATATAATCACTGCGTTCTAGGCAGTGTGTACTCATTTACATAACGTAACTTAACTGTCACTTTAAACTATGTCGTACTTACCTTCCAATTAGCATAAAATCTGCTAAAATTGTATAGATAGGTAAGTAGTTACATATAATAATAGTAATGTCCTCCCGACCGAATCCTGCCACGATGGTTACAATCTCCACAGAGATTAGCCATCTGCGCGGGAGATATTACAGTGCACAAGTGTGTGCGCAAATACAGATGCACTCTCTATTCCCTCACTCTCATAGTCCGATGGGACGGAAAATCCTACACGACCCCGAGAGAGATCAAGCACAGGACCGACAGCTCTACGTGCTGGGCTTTTAAAAAAAGCCTATTTGCACGCAAATAAAATCGCGGGCAAATGCATTGTATTAACGAAAATTGCTACTCCGGTGTGAGTGACAAAGACGACTCTCTACGAAACCAGTCAGCCGAATATACCTACTTGTCAATATGAAATACATACCTACCTAATACTGGGTGGTGTAGATAGGTACTGATTGGCAGATTGATTAATGATTTAGGAATAATCGTTGAATTAACTCTTTAAACTCGTTAACCGTATAAGTAGTACTTACCGTGAAACTAAGTAATCGCTTGATTGAAGCTCGATTGCAACGTATTTAGGAAAAACGATGTCGAAGTTCAGAGAGCAAAAGGCAAAATAACAAGGAAAATTATAGAGAAAGGGTTCGCTGTTACCCGAAGATGAGTAGGTAGATATATTTACGAAAACAGACGTACTAATCGTACTATCTACTGAATATCTATAAAATAGGTCATATAATCACATATTACCTACCTGGGCAGGATCAGTGGAAGTTTAATAGAAAGTTTTAAAATAAGTAAGTACTTACCTACTTATTAGAAACAATAACTTTGAAAATCGATGCTAATTACGAAATTGATACTCACTAAAGCATTACATGGAACTCAGCTCAGCTCAGCTTTACATGGAACTTATTTGTCAATGTTTGCATATACCTATTCGTATTCGTATGAAGCAAACAAATCAAAAACTTCTTTAAAAAAAATAAGTAAGTAAGTACCTATTTAATTCAATAGATAGGTACCCATACCCTAGCCAAATTATTGATTAACAGCTATTTTAAAGCACAGCTATAAAGACACCATAATAGTGCCCGAATTTGTGCCAGACACAGGACAAATAAAAACTTATCTGGTCTGTGGTGCCACTATATTCTTTAGACCCTTGGGCCCTTTGCAGAAATGATGAAAAAAGATAGTAAATGAGGAGTGTTTTTGTTTTATTCATAAAAAACACTGTAGGGAGAATGCTCGAAAGACGTCTCGAACTTCTGAATGTCCTGAATAAAGCGAGCCTACGAGGCCGAGTCATTTTTTATTCGAACATTGATTTATATCAATATTCGAATAAAACATCCTTCTCTACTACAACAGTAGTCATAGTCACTACATCGATGTACCTAGTCACTATTTGTTTTAAAGTCCATCATCTATCCATGGTTCTAATATTCTAGTGATCGCAGTTCGCTTCGACCATTCTCATATAAGGCAGTTCGTGATCTATAGTTCTTAGTTTTTTGCACAGATTTTTTAACGCCATTTTGGCGCTGTAAACAACAGTTACCTGCGACTGCCCAAGGAACTTAATAAAATTGAACTAAAATTGTCGACAACTGATAGTAGATTTTTTGGCTTCCTGCATACCAATATTATTTAATTCCAGAAACATTCGTAGGTCAAAATATGTGGCGCTTTAAATTGATTCTTATTTTATGCTGTCATTTTTATAAGGACAGCCAGTCCAGTGTTAATCATAGAGTAATTATAGAGGTCAGTGATGCAGGCCTATTCTCTATTTTCAACATTTCCATTAGCGGCTTTTGGCCAACGGTCAATTGAACCACCAATTGGAAGAAGGGAATAAATCCAAAAACTAGGAACGGAGATAATCGAAAAAAACTGTTTAACTTTTAATTATCGGCACATAGCCTCTTATGATGTATGAACGAAATGAAGATAATGTTAATTATGATTATTTACAGATAAATTAGAACGACATATGTTAATATTAACTAAGATATACACATATAAAGTTCTTGGATTTATTTCCTTCTTCCAATTGATTAAGTACTAGCATGAAAAAGCCAAAATAATGAGAAAATATATTTATTTATTCGAAATACTGAAGGTACTTAGTGACGTTCTTCTATGCTTCATCGATTTCAGCAGTTTCGAATGTTGTAGTAGGCAAAGCCTTAATATCATAATTTTTTTAAAATTTGTCAAGAATGTATTGAGTTATTTTATGTATGTCATTCATTTTTGTCTCATTTATTGGTATTTTAAAAGCATATATGCCTTAGTTAATGATTGTGCTGGGTTCTCAGATACTTTCTGAAGCATAAAACTCATAAAAAGCTCTTTACCTAAGCCATCTATAAACTTAGAACATGTCAAGTAAACTTTTTGGCTTGAGCTGTACTCAAAACTTCTGTATTGTGAGATATTGAGTGCGATTATCTTATCTAATGACTCTTGCATTTCTTTTTTGTATTGATGAGTATTTTTAACACCTCTTCTTTTCTTTTTTGGAGTTTCATCTTGAACCTCCTCATCAAACGAATAGGTGCAAGTCGTATTTAAGAAAATACGCAATAATTAACTTATTAATCTCTAAATTGCATGTATATCTCAAATATACCTTAAGACAAAGGTGGCATTAATTGTAAATTATGTTTGTATTTATTTTTATTTGAATTAAGCAGGCATATCACTAGTTAACACTATGGACATAAGTGTATCAGTTGGAAGAAGGGAATAAAAGCCGGGATTTATTTCTTTCTTCCAACTAACAGTTTCTTTGAGTGCACAAAACTGCATGAAATAAGAGAGATTTATCTCTACTTTTCAACTCGCAGAGTAGGGCTATGTTTTAGGTACACAAAAATGGGCATAAGTCGATTTGGCAAAAAATGGCCTTTATTCCCTTCTTCCAATTGGTGGTTCAATTGACAACACTAGTTTCCCAAGTGAATGGTCAAAACCCGCAATTCTTCATCTATTGTAAAGGTGCGGTTAAACGGCGCGCTATAACACGAGCCGCGCCGCGCCGCACCATCCGTGTAGGCGCGGCTCGGCTTAATGCGGACGCAAGCCTGCTCGTTTAAACAACGCGGGGTAGCACGAGCCGAGCCGTCCGTGGAGATGCGGCATCAGCGGCATTCGTTCGTCACGCGCTCTGTGCCATCTGTTTAGACGGCGCGTATTAACACAAGCCGAGCCTAGATGGCGCGCGCGCCTTTGTTCCGTGTCGAAAAAACCGACAAGTGATGGATCGTGCAAAGTTTGCCGAGCCGCGCCGAGCGTAGTTGTTGAAACAGCGCGTGGCGCGCCGAGCCACGAGCCGAGCCTAGCTCGGCTCGTGTTATAGCGCGCCGTTTAACCGCGTCTTTACTAGCTACCTAAATTCTGTTTGATAGTTTTGAACGTTAGCCACTGAGATAGTGAATAGGTCAGTGTTTGGCACAAACATATAAGAGTAACACTCTTATATGTTTGTGGTGTTTGGTTACCTCGGTTACCTACTCTAAGGGGGTCCATACACGTTCAGACATGTTTGTCAAACAAACGGAAACGGAGGTGTTTGATTGGGTGCGCTGTTTGATCAAGGTCATCAAACACCAGCGCACCCAATCAAACACCTCCGTTTCCGTTTGTTTGACAAACATATTTGAGCGTGTATAGGCTCCATAAGGTCAGTGTCAACATCACAGACTAGGAATTAAGTGCGTAATACACATGCTAGTAGATGGCATGCTAGGTGCTGGTAAGCTGGCATGCTAGGTACTGGCAGAATGTCAGCGCGTGCACGTGTTATACATGCTAGTGAATGGTATGCCAGTTTCTAAAGACTTCTGAGTTCTACGTACCGTAACGTTTCTAAAAGTTCACAAAATGGATATTTATGAAGAAATAAATAGTGTTACAGTACAACTCGCAATTACATTAGGTAAAAAACAACAAAAACAAACACAAAAATTAAAAAAAGACGTGTGGCACTCGGGGACTGCCGCGGTAAAGCTATTGCATAGCATTTTTTATCAACGCCATCTAGCGGTGAGGGGAGTCCCGTGTCGGGTTATTTTCGTTACGGAATTTCTGGATTCGGTCGCCACGCTCAAGGCCCGCGATAGAAGCTATGCAATAGCTTAAAAAAATCTTGGCATTTAGTTGAAAGTTGCAATTTACAAGCTACACGTTACGATCTGTTTCTTTTACGAATACGAATCACCCGTCCCACTTACCCTCAAGGGGAAAACAATCAAACGGCTTGCGATCTACTCGTATGCTTTGTACAGGCACGTGCGTTACTGGCAGAACCTCGATAGTCGATACACATGCGAATAGCTCGGTTTTGCTTGTAACTGGCATGCTTTTGTGCAAGTAACTAGCATGTGTATCACGCACTTTAATAAGGTCGACATCACGTCGACAATATGTCGACATCGTAGGTCGACATTAGTGTTGAATTGGAGCAGTGATCACCGGAGAATTACCAGTGAGTCTCCGATAAAGTAATCGGCGAAAACACCGGAGAAAAACCGGTTATTATTGAATCACAACTCAAGTAATTTTATTTTATTTAAATAAAAAGAAGTTTGTTGATTGTTCATTATTTAATAACATTTATTCAAATACAATTTCTTTACCCATTATTTGCGATTTGCTTGTTGTGAATAAGATTAATTATTTCGGCTCTAAGAATATTACCACGTAGAAGGTATGTCTTGTATGAAAACACAGCGTAAAAGTGAGGCAACTTTATTTTCTTCTTTGCTCGAGTGGATCACAAAACATTCCAAATAAGTACAGTCACAGTTACAAACATTTTAATTGATGCGAAATCTATGCTCGAATTCACCGGAGATTTTCTCCGGTGCTCGAAATTCCGCTACGGTGCAAACCTCTAGTCGACATAACAAATGAAAACACAGAGTATAATTCACCATTATTTCACTACTTATACCCACAGCTTATACCATTCTTCCTCCATAACCTATACCTTAATAGGTACGTGTTACATGTGTGTTTGTTGCAGGGTTGCCAGATGAACGATTAAAGTCGTATTCGTAGTTCGTACGATTTTATTGACGTTTTATGCGTGTACGACTACGACCCAAACAATGATAACCACTGAAGCTCTACGCTTGGTTTAGTACTTAAAGGGTAGAGATTACAGTTTACGAAGTGCTAACTAGGTATAGGAAAAAAAGGAGGTTCTCAAGTCCATTGCTTACATTTTTTTTTTAAATTCTCGTCTCGTCGTCTCTTCCTTTATTCTTCATTTTCATCCACTTTTCGTTTTTGGACTAAATTGTGTTGATTTTTCGCCGACGACGCGAGATATTTTTATGGTAAATAAATTGAAAATAAAACTCTGTACGGAAATAAACTCTGTACGGTTTTTATTCATCTTTTGTTTTCATTTGTAAATTTCAATAATTTGTGATAAAAAATTATTACGCTTCCTTTTTTATTATAATAACTTTCTTAGGGAATACGACCTTTTATTTACCCTTCGTACGATCGCCTCGTTCAAACTTCTGGCAACACTGGTTCGTTGGTTTGGTTTGCTCTTTGCTAGTCTTTTTACATGTAGAGCTTCTTTCTTGATGAGGGTAGATATGTGTGACTATGTATTTGTGTGTAACAAAAATGGTGCCCGTTTACCAGCTGGCACTTATTTTCTGAATCACTGAGAAATCAACATATTTTGGTGTTAAAGTGTGGTGTTATGGCGTCTATTTTGGATTTAGTCAAACATTACCAGCATTCTATAGAAAAATATCCAAACGATGAACAAAAAGTAAGTACATCTGCTACGGAATTGTACTTCGATCAATCTCATCTGATATTGTTTAAAAAAATGGAATGTACATCGTCACGAGGCCTAATGGATCTTCACATTATTAAATTCTGGTGTAATTTCCACAAATCAAATTATTTAACTTAATTTTGGTTTACTCGTCATGTAAGCAAATTCAATTAAATGTGGCTATTTATCTAAATGCAAGAAGAAGCCGTAATACAAAACTACGGTTAAATTTAATATAAATACCAACTTAGCTACTCAAAACAAGCTTAAATCTAAATTTAATAAAGTAGTTCTTTTACAACACAGTGGTGTATAATTATTTATTCCAATACATAACAGCATGCAGTCTTAGGTCTCAGCTATTAATTGGCAAGACAAAACAGTCTCAAAAAGCTGTTTCTTAAAGAATATCATTAGGGACTCATTAACCTAGTTTTAGGATCTACCATTTCAAAATATTATACCTTTTACTATTAAAAGATACTTACTATGTACTTAGCTACTTATAAGTACAGATAACTTTACATTTTCTCATTACCAAGACATCTGCCTCAATGTATTATTTATTATTAGGTACATAGTTGTTTTATTTTAAAAATGTCAAACAGCATATTCTATCATATCCTTAACTCCACAATAAGTAAGTATAAACTTTCTTATTCTATATATTATCTAGAACTGAAAAAAATGTTTTTCAATAGATGCTACTGATTCTTTTCACCTCTGCCCTCTTGCTGCAATAAATGTATTATATGTGTTCCTACATAGAAACACTCTGAATTTAAATATATTTAGATTAGTACCACCTGATAGTAAGTGACGTTGCAATCTAAAATGGTAGCAGGCTAGCTTGGAAGGGGCATGGTAGTCAAAATTCAACCCATACCCCTAATTGGTTTCATGCCTGAAGGCTAAAATTTTTAGTGACACGTTTTAATGGTAAGGTGGCAACTAGCCATGGCCAAAGTCTCCCACCAGACAAAATTTAATAGATATTTTTAATTTATTTTCCTGTTATCAGAGGAATTGTATAACCAACAAAATCATAATTATACAATCATTAATAATAATACAGTAGTAGATAAGTAAAAAACCACATCAATGACAGACTGCAAACCCTATCAGTTTCACACCAAAAACTATAGAGAGTAATTGTTGTGAGAACCACGTATAAGAGGATACAAAAGTAATAACATGAGATAAGCACTCTAACCAACAGTATGCACATGTGACAAATAAGTTTAACAAATATTATTTATGAGATTGACAAGAATTAGGTACCTACTTATTAATTATGTAAGAAAATAAAGAAAAATGACTAGCACATTTTAATTAGCATAAATTACCATACTGCCCTAGCCTTTATAGGTATTTTTCCTTGCTAGTATAATGTATTATTAATGAGTAAATGATGTACATTTACAGGTTTTAAAATGTATAGATAAGCTATACAACTTGGGGGTAACTGTTCAACATCTGCAAGAGACAGGTGTTGGTCGTACTGTGAACGCCCTGCGCAAGGAGCCTGGTGACGTAGGTCAGGCGGCAAGGGCGCTTGTGTACAAATGGAAGTTGATGGTCGCTGCTGAAGAGAGCGATCAGGAGGGAGATCACAACAATGAGAGTAAGATTTTTTTGTCTCACTAATATTACAAAGATGCTAAAGTATTTGTTAGTTTGTTCTTCTATCACTGCAGCAACAGAGAGAGAGAGAGAGAATGACTTTTTGCATGGGTATAGTTCAAGACCTGGAGAGTGGTATAAGCTATTTTTTATTGAGGAAAACTCCTGCAGGATCTTAAAAACTATATCCATGTGGATATAGTTGCTGCCACTTGTCTCAATACAATAAGCCTCAATAGCCCAACGGTTAAAGATGCTGGACCCCCACCCATTGCACTATTGTTGTACCCACTCCTAGCACAAGCTTTTTGCTTATTTGGAGGGGAGAGGAGAATATAAGTCAAATTCAGCTTGGCTAATATTCTTTAAAAAAATATATTGTCATGTTGCCGCACAGTTTTCAACAAAATCACTACAGTGTCACACTGAATCGTTCAAGTGTTGTATCTTCTGCCAACACTGCAGTGCAAAACACTAGATATATTATACAACTATAAAAGATGCTATCATTGTAAATATCTTGGACTTTGAGAAATCATGTGTATTATGAGTTTACCAAACCTGCCTAGAAGTTTGATTGAAGCATGTTTGTTCATTCATTCTTGCTTTTAATTGTGCAGGTTTATCTCTTCACTTTCCAGAGCCTAACTTCACTTTTGACTTATGTATGTGTCAAAACCTAATAATTAACAATTTTAGATCAGTCTACAAGATGAAAGTTTGAATCTCTTAGCACCATTAATGACCTCCTCCTAGCTAAATAAAAGGCCACACTCTACAAGAAAGGGTACACTTTTCATTGAAGGACACACGGATTAGACAGACATGGTAGTTCTAGTACTAACACCTTCTAATTGCAACATTTACTCAGTCAACTGCAATTTTGTAGTGGTTTGCAATTGGCAATGCAATCTGTCTCCACAAAAATATATTAAACCTCCTATTTTAATAATTTTACACTCTTTTCATACTTTTGTATGAAATATCAAATAATGAATGAACTTGTGTCAAATATTAGTTGTCTTTTAGCAAAATAGTTTGTATTTCATCTGAAATTAGTCCCTTTTTTGTAGCCTCAAACTACAACGGACATGAACACGGGAAAGATTACGACAGTAATCCATCAGAGTCTAGAAATAAACATGACAAACCTGAAAAATATGATAAAACTCAAAATATTGAGGACAAACGACATAAACAGTCAAATGGAGACCATAGTGGGAGTAAGAGAAAATATCACAGCAGTGAGGTGAATATTATATCTAATAATTTTACTTATATATTACACCTACTATACTATGTTAACTAACATGATTTCTTCAAAGGACATTACACTATCCAATTTTTTACTCTACATGATATCAATAGTATATTTATTTTATGTTTTATATACCCATATTGTCTATTGCAACAATTCAATCAACACTGACCAGTAGTGTGTAGTTATTTGATTTTTAGTACTATTAATTAATGACTTTTTTTTTATTTACAAGGAAGAAGATCCTGATACAAAGAAATCAAAATATTCAAGTATAAAAGACAATGGATACATAAAACCTGAAATTAAAGTAAAAGTGGAACCATCTGATAGTGAACTAGACAGCCAAGATGAAACCTCTAGTGAAAGTGACAGTGAAGCCTCGCAGTCGTCAGAAGAAGATAGAAAACCTGATGTTAAAGTTAAAATAGAGAAAGTGGAAAAAACTGAAAAGCATGGGTCACCTTCCAGTAAGCATTCATCTCGCAGTAGTCATGGTACACATAAATATGAATCTAGTTCAGAAAATTTGAAAGAACACCACAAACATGCTTTAGAGACAAAACATTCCTCTGAAAAATCTTCTAGGGATAAATCAAATAGTTCTCAATCACATAAAAGTTCTAAAGAGGAAGAAAGGTCTGTTGTTAAAAAAGAAAAAGAACATAGGTCAGACAAAGAAAAAAGTCACAGTGAGGAATCTTCAGACAAACACAGGTCCAATAAAGACACTGAAAAGCATAAATCAAGTAGTAGTTCAGAAAAACATAAATCCAAAAGCAATTCAGAAAAACATAAATCTGGTTCTAGTTCAGAAAAGCATAAACATAGTAACAGTTCTGAAAAGCATAGGTCTGATAGCAGCAGTGCTGAAAAACACAGATCTAGTAGTAGTTCAGAAAAACATAAATCCAGTTCCTCTGAAAAAGAGAAGGTTCATTCAGAAAAAAGTTCAAATAAATCTGAAAAACATAGTTCTAGTAAATCCAATAAAGACAAACACAAAAGCTCATCAGAAAAAGAGATCTCAAGTGATAAACATAAGTCAAAGGAAATAAATAGTAGCAGTAGTAGTAGTAGTAAAGATAAGCATAGCTCATCGAGTAAAGAAAAGTCAAAGGACAAGCATAGTTCCTCAAAAGAAAAAGAACACAGTCATAAAAGTGACAAAAAACATTCGTCGTCTAAAGAAACTGACATCAAAAGTAGTGATAATAAAAGAAAGTCTGATAGTAATCATGATGATGCAAGTAGTAAGAAAAGTAAACACAAATCAAGTTCTAGTTCTAGCAAATCCAGCAGTAGCAAGTCAAAAGATGAAATACCAAAGAAAAAGTCTAACACAACTGGTGAACATAGTGATGACGGCATTGATTGTGGTTCTGGTAAGTTGCAATCCCTACTAATTCTATTAATCCTTACTAATATCCTTACTATATTATCATAAATCCGAAAGTGTGTTTGTTTGTTGGCTTGTCTTTCAATAATGCTGCAACAGAGCTACGGACCAACGTGATTTTTTGCACGGGTATAGTTAAGGACCTGGAGAGTGATATAGGCTACTTTTTATCCCGGAAAATCAGAGTTCCCGCGGGATTTAAAAAAATCAAACCCACGCGGACGAAATCGCAGACATCAGCTAGTATAATAATATAAATGCGAAAGTTTGGATGTATGGATGTTTGTTACTTAATCACGTTGCAACGACTTCTGATTTGGCTAGGCACAGAGTTAGATTAGCACTAGAATAGCACATAGGCTACTTTTTATCCTGGAAAATAAGAGAGTTCCTGCGGGACTCCAAAAAAAACCCAATTCACGCGTGCGAAGTCGCGGGTATCATCTAGTTAATTATATTAGACCTTTTGTATAAAATATCTTGCATGTATGATTAATTTCTAACTAAACATTTGTTTTGGCAGGTGCCAGTTTCGCGGAGGCCCTAGGCATGATAAGCCCGGCTAAACCCAAAAAGAAATCTTTTACCAGAGATAGCACACAGTCACCCAACTCCTGTAGTGAAGATGTATGTGTATTCAATATATTATTATATTATTATTCACGAATATTTAATTACACAGTTTATAAGAATTTATATGGATTTGGATGGAAGGCATTGTCTGCGGCCCTAAAATCTAAAGCCGTCGGTCCTGCGCCTGATTTCTCTAGTCGAGTCCGAGTTTCGTCCCATCATTCTATAAATAAGAGTATGGAGTGTGGGAATGGAGAGTGGACCTGTGTTTGTACACTATAATATCTCCCGCGTAAATGGCTACTCCTTGGAGATTGGTCGGATTCGGTCGGGAGGCCTATTTTTATTATTTACCATACACCATCGGGAATGGGTCTGCTTTGTCCGCCCATTTTGACATGCGTGGGATTGTGTGTACCTGTGATCCATTTTTGAAGCTTCATTGTGGAAGCACTGTATGTGTATACATAGCATAGTTTTGTTACCTATTGTAAAAATTTTTTTTTTGAAAAGAGCAACTGCTGAGTTTCTTACCGGCTCTTCTCAGCAGAATCTGCATTGCGAACCGGTGGTAGATTTATGATGTGTCACTTATGATATTACATGAAATAAATGGATTTTGAATTGTTTTTTTTTTTTTGGAACGAAGTTCCTTATCGCGCTTTGTGAAAGGGGGCTAGACGGAAAAAATTCTTACGAAAAGTTGTCACGACACTTTTTGCTATTGTAAGCTGTGCGGCGTCGCATGTTTCTCTGTCTGTCTCTCTCTCTCTTATAGAAAGCAAGCCAGATATTTTCATTTCTATTTCGCATTGAACTTCGTTCCATCCGAGTGTCCCTTGACACCTCTCAAGTTTTTTTTTTTTTTTGAATTTTTTTATCATCGTGTCCAGTTGAGCCCGGCCACGCTGCTGGCGCCCAGCGCGAAGCTGGCGCCGCTGCCGGCGCTGGAGATATCGGCGCTGCCGGAGATCTCTCCCAACTACCGGCCGCGCCCGCCGCCCAAGTTCCTGCCGCACTTCACCGACGAGGACGCCATGAGCGCCGTCATATCTTCCAAGAACCAAAGGTGAGAGCCGCCTGTCTGTTTGTTGCCGCTAATCTCTGGAACGGCTGGACCGATATAAACGGGACTTTCACTGGTAGATAGCTGATATTATCGGGCATAGTATAGGCTACTTTTTTAACCGACTTTCGAAAAAGGAGGAGAAGGAGTTGTGTTTTTCTACCTCTGTATATCGATATCTCCGTGATTTCTTAATCGATTTGCGTGAATCTTTTTTTAATTGAAACAAAAACTTTGCAAGATGCTCCTATAAAAATTTTGGGTTCCAACTCTTGAATCCTGACGCTGCAGGGGTACTGCCCTCCTAAACTGTGGGGATTTAGGAACTGTCGATTATGAATATTTATTGTAGGTACCAAGTTAAGACTAAATCGTTGAATTCCAGGACCCAACTCCTCAATCCTGATGCTGCAGGGTTTCTGCCCACCTAAACTGTGGGGATTTAGGAACGCGGACGAAGTCGCGGGCGTCCGCTTGTATTTAATAATACCAGTAATGTTTCCTTACTTTCAGAACAAAAGTTTACTCTGGCAACAAAGTGATGGGGAAAATTCCGACTTTGTATGAAATGTGCGTGAACGTCCTACAAGAACATATCGATGGTAAGTCCCGTCTAACTAATAAAAAAAACATCAATTTCGTTTATTTTTGAGATTGTGGAATTAGCCACATTAACTATTTTGGTCCAAGAATTAGTGGAATTAGCCACATCACCTATTTTGGTTAAAGAATTTGACTTTGTAAAAAGTATAAATGCCTCTACATTTATACTTTATATCCAGGTAGTATATCTAGGGAAAGACAAAAGTGGGGCATGCTTGATCTTTTTAACATAGCACAAATGTGGTTTTTATAGCTCTTGAATACACGGGCGGGGTTCCGTACGAAATCTTGAAGCCAGTGGTGGATCGAGCGACCCCACAACAGCTGTTCATGCTGGAGCACTTCAACCCATACCTTATGGAGGACACGGACCATTTGTGGCAAAAGTTTTGCGAGAAAAGTTTCAGAAATAAGAAACGACAAGAATTCGAAAGTTGGAGAGAGATGTACATGGTAAGAAAAGTTATCGTAACATTTCTTTAGTTATTTGTTTCACCGACTGCGCGATTGTCTTTAATATAAACTTAAAAAACGCCACTCCAAAGTATATCTATTGTGCCTATAGACTTCGAAGAGTTCCCTCGATTTCTCCAGGATCCTATCATCAGATTCTGACCTGATGACACCATATGAGACCACCTGGGAAGTAAACCCTTTCAAACAAAAAAGAATTTTCCAAATCGGTCCAGGCGTCTTCGAGTAATCGGGGAACATACATAAAAAAATCCAACGAATTGAAAATCTCCTTTTTTGGAAGTCTGTTAAAAATAATAATGGCATTCTCGCTGTATCAATGCATTTTGACCAATAGTAGAATACCAACCAAGAGAGTCCAGCCAGCTAGAAGTGATTGCATTTGCCACCCAGTCACATTTTAAATTACATTTTGCAGCGTTGCCAGGAAGAACAAGAAATTAGACTAAAGTCACTCACTACTAACATTAGGATTGCTCAAGAAGCCAAAAAGGCGCCCATCAAACAAACAAAAATGGCTTACGTGGATTCCGTGGTGAAACCGCCGCGTAACATTTTAAAGAAACAAGTAAGTAAACATTTAAAGTAGATAATTCTCATACTGAAATATCTATAATCTGAAAATATCTATATATCTGAAAATATCAATCGAAGTTCGAAAGATTTTCGTAACTCTAATACAAAAATAATACTTTTTAATGCACTTGCAAGAAGCATTCTTGAATACGGCTCAGTTGTTTGGAATCCCCACTACAACGTACATTCTATGAGGATAGAACTTATCCAAAAGCGCTTTCTGAATCATAGCAGTTTCTGTGATAAGCTAAGTAATAAACTTCCCAATTATTTTTCTAGATTACGACATTATGGATTGTTGTCATTGTCTGACAGGCGTAAACTTTTAGACTTATGTTTTTTTGCACAAACGGAACGCTAAATCGCTTGCCGGCATGTCTTATATTCTTTGAAAAAAAATTAATCAACTGGCTGATATTATTTTTTTTTTTTGTTTTTTTTCCCCAGGCCCAGCACGGCACCGCGTTCGCGGCGACGGCGAGCCCGGCGGCGCGCGTGGCGGCGCTGGCAGCCGCGCCCAACGTGCTGAAGGGCGGGCGCGCGGCGCCGGCGCCCGTCCTCACGCCCTCCTCCTCCGCGCTCAAGCCCAAGAAGGCGCCGCTCATGCAGAAGGCCTTGCAGTTCATGCGCGGCCGGAAACGATGATAAACGATGACATATTCCGTGAGCGTTGTATACTTTATACCAGTGGCGTGCACAGGATGTACTACAGGGTAGGCAGATGATACAAAATGGAAAAAATCTTCAGTGCGAATTATAAAAAACTTAAGGGTAGGCTTTTTATAATTTATACAATGCCTACCCTTAAGTTTTTATAACTCGTACTGGCGATTTTCTCCATTTTATAATTATCATTTTGCCGCGTTATGCCTACCCTGTGTGCACGCCACTGCTTTATACGTGTCACCCATTTACTGTGTAGTGTAACATTCGACTAGCAAAAAGGCCAAAGTCATAACTGGAGGAAGTTAAGTTAGGATTAGGGGTATGGGTTGAATGTACAACCCATACCCCTAATCTGTACCATAACCCTTCCGAGTTAATCTGCTGCCATCTTAGATTGCATCGTCACTTACCATCAGGTAAGATCGCCGTCAAGGACTATCTTGTCATCAAATAAAAAATTCAATATCAGCGTCTTTTGCCATCTAGCGCACTTTGGAAAAAAAATTCATAATAATTATGTTTTTTTATCCTTTCACAATTTTATCCATCTGCCATCCAAAGTTTCTATAGCAATCACGTATTTTGGATAGTCAGTCTGCCCATAGTCATAGTTTGGTTATTGTCTTGATAAATCGTTTTTATGTAGGTAAGTATTTAATTAGTTTAGGAAACTGAAAAGTGCCACTTAAGTTTTCGGCAGCAAAATGTTTGGAAACAAACAAAAGGAAACAAGAAGCGGAAAATTTACTATTTTATTTAAACTTCTTAACTTAAATTTCTAATCAACTTATTAGCCTAACACAATATGATCTATATGTGACGACAGGTAATATAGAACTCTATATTGTAACTAACATAAGCCTTGCTAGCTAGTACTAAAATCTAGGTTTTTCTCTGATTCAATTCTGGCAACATAGTGATATAATGGTGTGCTGTTTCTATAACTTATTGTGGTATGAGGTTGCTTTGTACTGAAATTGTTTTCACCATTTCTGTAATATGACTATAGAAACTTACACCACACATAATATTATATTTACTTAATACTAATTTCTTTTTGGTTTAAACTAATGAATAGTGATAATTGAATTTTTGTTACTATAAATCAATAATTATTTATTTTTCAATGAATTTATGATGCAACTCTACTGCATTACTTATCTTTTCTTCATTTCTCTTCACTCAAATCTTTATATCAACATGGCAAAATAAAATTTGCCTCAACTACTGCACTTCTTTCAATATATTCATCAAATATATTTATACTAGATGATGCCCGCGACACGTTAAGTTCGATTTTTCAAACTCCTATTTTATCCCCTTAGGGGTTGAATTTTCAAAAATCCTTTAGCGGATACTTAGGTCGGATCGGGCTGTATGGCATACAAATAGCTATTGTGTGTCCGTCCGTCTAGTGGTTTGAGCTGTGCGTTGATAAATTAATCAGTCACCTTTTCCTTTTATATATTTTTAAGATAAGATGAATGATATAAGAATAATACCACAAGCAACAAACAATGATTTCTTATTATTATACTTGTCTAACATTCTGCAGACTATAATTCAAAATTATATACAACTTGTAAATATTAAAAATTTAGATAGGCAATTCATGTTTTATTATTTAGAAATGGTTGCAATTATTTGTTCCTGTGTAAAACCAAAAAGGAAAGTTCATACTTCCAGAAAATGAATAAGAATTGTACCATCTTCAATCTTGATTATAAAATTTTAATATAAGTAGATTTTAAATGTGACTTAGTTTTAGAATAGCGTATAAAACAATTTGTAAAATACATAGCCATCGGTAAATAATAATGTGATGTATAATTTTTCTTGTATAATTTACTTAATTTTTTTTGTATGCAACTTCAATCCTTTACTTTCTATTTTCCACTTAAAAACATGCTAAATTACATACTTTCTTAATAGTTTTATATTGGTGTTGCTGTGATAAAATGAACAGAAGGTGGTTTATATATATTTTTTAATTATAATTAACTACTCATTATTTCTACAAAAACAACTTTGCAAAACAAATTATTTTTCTATTTGATTGATTTTTAAAAAGACATACACAATTAGGTATAATATCATAGTTTACATTTATTATATAAAAGCATAATAAACTGCATCACATTTTTATTAATTTTTAAGAAGTACTTAGTACTTAGGCTCAACAAAGCAACACAATATTAAACTTAAATCTTAATATTTTTCTTAAATATTAATATAGAGCTGTCCAGAAGTAAATAAACTTGAAATTGTAAAATTAGATACTTACATATCTACAAACAGTTTAATACAAGTACTAACTATGAGCAGTAAGAAAGCTACTACATTATGTTTGAATAGTACACTGCAAGGGTATTCACTATTCACCTGTTGACAATGTTAGAGAAGCTGTGAAGTATAGATATAAATTACCTAGTTTTGTAATGAGCAAAATAGTAAAGTAAGTTTTTAAATCTTTTAAGATGATAAAAACTTTAATCACCAGTAGTGGTATTCTCTAAAAATGATTGCATCAGTGTAACAAATGCAATGACTTATGATTGGCTGAATTTATGGCATTTTTGCTACATCAATGCCTTTTAACGAATAGTGGAAGAGTACAAGCCAACTAAAGGCCATTGTTATTGTTACACTGATGCAATCAATTTTAGACAATACGAGCACAGGATCTGTCTTTTAATAATATGATTAAAGTTACCTGAAAATTGAGTTAGTTTTAGTACATTTTTATTAATGATTGTACAGGTTTATCACAATCAAGATCTTAAAAGTACTTTTAGTTTTTATTTACTTCTCCTTTTCTGTTTTATGAAAATGCCATTATTTATACTGTGAATATATTGTGGATATTATATTGTCTTTTTCTAACACCTAAATACATTAAAATATTTTCAAAAAAGGACTACATCAATATTTCTAAATTTAGACTTGAGCTGTCGTTCATAATCTGTATTGATAATATTAGCACACTGATATAAAGCTAAAAATTTTAGATTTTTATAATGTTCAGATATAAGATCAACAATAACTGGTGTGACATTTTGTATTCTAGATAAACTTAAACTTTCTAAAGGTAATAGTGCTGAACTGCCCAAAGTTTTTAGAAGAGCCAATTCAGAAAAATTGATGTTGTTCCAGATTTGTAAATGCTCTATCCTTTTCAAAGATGTTAAGGAAACTAAACCTTCATCTGACAAATTTTCACATCTTATTATAGCTAAGTCCTTTAGTTGTGGACACTGAGATAGCAATTGCAAGATGCTGTCATCAACAGATTTCCCACCATATATATGTAATGTCTCCAATCTTGTCTGCCTTGACAATATTAATATCTTTATAAAATCTAAATCCAGATCTCTAATCTTTTCAATAAAAATGTGACTCAAGTGAGTACATTGCAATAAGGTATAACAATTGTTTGAGTTCAAACCAAAATCTGAGAGGGCTAAGTAATTTAACTTATTAAACTTATCAAACTGTATTAATAAGTCCATATTATTCAAAAGTAAAATGGAATTTTTTAAACTTAATTTTCTTAAATTTGGCCAATTTAAAATATCATCTTCAAATTCTTTACCAACTCGGCACATGACTAGCTCTAGACTAATTAAGTTTTTGCATTGTTCTATCACAGATTTTATAACCGAATAATTATAAAGATATTGTATTTTTAAACAGTAGATGTATTCACAATGCGATGTTATAATATCTAGATTTTTCTCACTTATTTCACTTTGACCAGGCTTACCAGAGTATATAATAACAATATGCCTCCATACTGTTGGGTCTTGAGCCAGCTTGTTCCAACGCTTACACACATTTTCACATGAAAGTAATGTTTCCAGGGGAAGACACTTAAAAATGTAAAGTAATAATTCATCAGGTAAATCATTGATGTGGCTTGATAAATCCTTGTTTTCTTCTAAAATAGTCATTTTATGGTAAAAATATCTGTAATAAATATACCTATTAATTAGAAAATTTCATTAACCCTAGAACCCTACGTGGGGTACTGGGGGACCCCAAGACAGTTTGTTTTCTAATTATTTCTGTTTGTATAAAACCTATAGGTTTGAGCGTCCGTGTATTTTAGTTTAGTGTTGAACTCTTTCGATTAATTCGTGCATCAGCGTCAGTCGCACTTTGTGTACGTGTCTACGAGCGACGTGGGGTACCCTAGTACCCCAGTGTAGGAAACCCGTAAGTATTTTTTTGTAATGTATAATTTTTATATAAATATATTTATTTCTTCATTTCACAATTTTAAATGATTTTATTTCTTAAATTACTAAGATCATCAGAAAAATCAGTGTTTTAACTATTTTTGATCAGCAATTACTCAGTTAATGGATTAAGTTTATTATTAATGCTTTTTCAGAGGGCTGTCAATCGAGGTTTGAATGACGAAGAGATTAATTCTATTTTAAACCACGAATCTGGTGAAGATGAAGAGGAAGATGTGAAAAATCAATGTTAGTTAGCAGAATTATCTGATGATGATGATGATCTTAAAAAAATTAGGCTTAGAGCTCATTGGTGAACATTTGGAGGAACGTTACCTAAGACCAAATTTGAGGAGGGATATGAAAGAGACCATTGCAGCGATTCTCCAAAAAACACCAGATTTGCTTAGGACTGTTCCTGTACAGCAGACACCAAGACATTGTGGCTTTTGTCCAAGGTCTAAAGACCGATAAAGCAAAGCGATGTGCCATAAGTGTAAAATACCCATTTGTTCGGATCATCAGATTAAAGTTTGTGAAAAATGCTCAAATGAAAACTAAGACTTTATTTTAAGGCTGATTTGTTAAAAGAAGTTCCTATTATTTAATAATAAAAAATATTTTCATACATTGGTTTTTATTTTAAAAAGTTACACACATTTTTGTATGGGGTACTCCAGGACCCCAGTGTAGGAATAACTAGTGCCCAGAATAGAGTAGGGTTCTAGGGTTAAAATAGTCAATAGTAATTAATTTGGATTGAGAAAGGGTTGAGTTACCTTTTGTGTCTAATAAATCTCCAAGGGGCAGGTTTATA
Source organism: Hipparchia sbordonii (assembly GCA_038048805.1). Taxonomy (NCBI): domain Eukaryota; kingdom Metazoa; phylum Arthropoda; class Insecta; order Lepidoptera; family Nymphalidae; genus Hipparchia; species Hipparchia sbordonii. The sequence goes on along the minus strand of CM076106.1, from coordinate 7,807,183 downwards.
AAACGGATTAAACTGCTCTTATTACATAAAAAGGGAATTAAGTTGATTGCGTTGTTAGTTGCTGTTATTGATTGATGTTGCTGGATAATATGCAATTCATCGAAATCTATTTTTATTTGTCCACCGAGAAAATATAAAGGAAAACAATAACAATAAATTTTCTCCTTTCCTTTTTCATGTCAAATGTCAAAATTGGTCAACATTCGACATTGACATTGATTTTCTCCCCACGGAGTAGGAAGGTACTTAAGGTACCTACTTACTAGGTACCCGTTCAAGTTGGCCGTCGTCGACCGTTATCAAACTCGGAGGAAAAAAAATTTTGTGTTTTAGATGGAGACGCCTTGACGTCTAATTTCTTTGCAAAAAAATCTGTCAATTACGGTGCGGGGCGAGGTAGCACACATAAACAATTTCTTACTACAGGTGCATTTTTCAATCACGTCGCTATGCACGCACACGACAAAACTACCAAACACAACCTTAAAGTATACGCACATAACCAAATTCACACACAGGGACGTTCTATCCTTACACGAAACAATCATGTCATTTATGTAAGCAATTTTGGGCTGCGACACTATCGATTATCGACTTTCGATAAGTTCTAAATGAATTAATGAATGAATGAAGTTCAACTAATAGTATAAATTAAAATATTGTTAAATCAATTTAGCAATCAATTACTGTTCGTTGGTCTGGCTAAGACTTAAAAAGTTTTTAACGAATTGTATAAAATGAGAATATAAATCTAAATCGAATGTTCTGAATCTAATATATAGGATACTTTTTATCCTAATAAACAATAAGGCTCATCCGCGATAGGGGATGAAAGTTTTTGAAAAATACTATTTTATTCAATTTTGGTGAAGATCTAATAAATATTATCGGAGATAGAGGACATACCTTCTCGCGGATAGTAGCAAGTTACTCTAAACTACGCCACGCGGATGAAGTCACGGAAATCAGCTAGTAAATAAATAAATTTAAGAAATGCCACATACAATTTTGTAGTCGAGTTTATAGTTTTTAAACTTTTATCCATGTTTTATCAATGGATAGTAGACATTTGTTGGAACACTAACTGGTTCTATAAGAAAATTAAAAAATACATGATGTACCTATACCATACACACCGAAAATATCAATATCGATATAATTTCTGCTTCCAGTCCTAATTTTCTTGCAGTGTGACCAACTTCTTTAAAATAAAATCCTCATTTTTGAACAAAAAACTACCTTAAAAATACTGTTAATGATAAGCTTATCCAACTTTATGAATGGGTACAATACCTATTACAATTTAATTTTTCATAAACCGAGGTGGCACGAGGGCATTTAATTGTGGCGATTGAATATTAATAAGGCTTTTTAATCACAAATCTGTGTATGTTTGTAATGATTTTTGCGCATGCAATTATATCGGTTACTTATATTATACTAGCGGCCCGTCCCGGCTTCGCAAGGGTGGATATTTATTTTTTAAACATTTTGGCATAAACGCACAGTAAATGCAGGACATACTTACCTAAATAATAATATATTTAGCAATAGTGTATCGCTGGCTCCCTTTGGGTATGGGACTTGATGATTGAAAACAAAATGATAACAGAATAAATTACATCAATGAACTCGTAATATCTTTCGAATGGAATGTCCGATTTTAATAAACTAAAAAGTAATTTGCAGGTATTTAAACAGCCTTGCTTGAAAAAACATTTATTTTGGTAAGGATTAAGGCAAAGGTATAAATAACTTGGTCTGATTTTGGTCGGATTTCTATTAAATTTTAAAATGTTAAAAAGTAGTTATAGTGACATAGCTACAATAGTAGCTCAGTTTACTAGTAAGAGTTTACTACAGATAATGATATATTTTTACTATGCAAGACCAACAAAATCTCAGTCACACGACAAGAAAATATTATAAAATGTTAACGAATATTCTACTTAACTCAGTTTTGACGAAATGTGTGACTCGTCCTTTTCAAAATAACCGATTAAATTGTTTGCCTAAAGTTTATAAATTAATATAAACATAAACCCCCCAACCTTTCCTATTCGATCGTAATTTTAATTGTATGTAATCAAATCATTATGCAGTTCATGATAAAGGGCTCCAATCGAGTAATAAGTAGATTGGTTAATTTTTTAAAATTTCCCGAAATTATTTCTTGTACGATTCCGTAGCAACATTTTCGGATCAACAGTATTTTTAAGTTTTCTCCTTAAATAGTGCATTAATTGGATAAAAGAATATATCAGGAGAAAAGTAATGTTATCCTTTCATAAACTGGATATTTTTGGTATTTTTTTTAGAAGGAAAATCACTCATAGTCGGCATATTATACCGGAGCTCATCCTCCGCTAACCATACGTTGTTGACAGGCGCGTGACGCGAGTCAAACAGTTTTATATAACGGGTATGACCGCTGGGCATACCCGTCAAATAAAAACTTACAGAGGGGTACGCATCCTATGGCCACTCCAGAGCTTAATCCTCCTAGTTATCAAATGACGTCATGCCGTACCGTTGACAAGAAAATAATAGGTAGTTAGGTACCTATTAGTTACTATTTTTTTTACTGTAACCACAACTATGACGGAAGTTTTCTTACCTGGCAATGACATCTTGAATGTCGAAAGGCATGATTTTTAATTTCTTATATTCTTTCGCTTGAAAAAAAGTCAGTAATAATTTAGTAATAATAGTCGGCGCTATGAAAAACTTTTCCTTTTTGACTCATCTTCGAAAGCGACACGCGAACAATAGTAACCAAACAAAAATACTAATTTAAAATTAACAAAAACATTCAAAACATAAAACTTCTTTCGCCTTTTCTTGGGTGAATTTTAAAAAAATTTGGTTGTGATAATCAGCGAGCAGGGTACCTACGTTGCTATCTGTATTCAGCAGCTCAGCGTGGTCTGACTCGAGGTGCGGTGCGGGGGTGCGTGAGGCGAGATAGCGGCCAACTAAACGTAAACAGGTAGTATTTACCTACCGTATCTACACACACACACACACACACACACACGTACACTTTCGCAGTCGATCTTCTTTCTGCAACAATTATACGTCAATAGCGAGAAAGTACCTATTGGCCAGTCAGAAGCGATTGCAATATTGGCAATCGTCAGGAGTGATTACATTCTCTTTGGAACGACACCTTAAAACAACAACAACAACACCTTTATGACAGTTGAGTGACAGTTCCCACCGCGGAATTGTATAAAAGTGATTGCTACAAACTGACGATCGCAATCACCTGATTGGCCGACTATCTCAAGAGGTAGGTACCAATGATACAAGCTGAAATATATGCCAAAATACATTGTTTCAGCGATTTCAGCAAAAATATCGTAAGCGTCAAGATGACTGACCAAAGTGACCGATCAGCGTTAAATTTTTCCAGCATTTAGTACCTATTTAGTACTATTTAATACCTTTGTTTAAATATTTGGTACCTCAATAGTAACAGAGAAATTTAATTTATTAAGTGGTCAGCCATCTTGACGTCAAGATGACTGACCACTTTTGAGTTTCCCCGTAAGGGCTTAGTATTGTGCATATGTTTCTGCACTATAATTTAGTACCTATTTGGTACCTACACATATATTTTTTCCAGAATTTTTTGACAAAAAATAAAGATTTTATGAATAGATCAAGTTTTTCTATACAAATAACCAAAGAATTCCATGTATATAATCAAAGCAAATAACACTATGAATTATGCAATGAGAACAAAGGGAAAAACTGCCAAGTTTTCACTACAGATGTCGCTCGTAATGCTCAGCCATGAGGCTACTTTTTATACTGGCAAATTAAAGAGTTGCCGCGGGATTTTAAAAACTAAATCCACGCGAGCGAAGTCGCGGGCATCAACTAGTTTCTTATAATTATGTACGTTTATTCATGGCTGAGCATTACGAGCGACATCTGTAGTGAAAACTTGGCAGTTTTTCCCTTTGTTCTCATTGTATACTTCATAGTGTTATTTGTATAGAAAAACTTGATCTATTCATAAAATCTTTATTTTTTGTCAAAAAATTCTAGAAAAAATATATGTGTAGGTACCAAATAGGTACTAAATTATAGTGCAGAAAAATATGCACAATACTAAGCCCTTACGGGGAAACTCAAAAGTGGTCAGTCATCTTGACGTCAAGATGGCTGACCACTTAATAAATTAAATTTCTCTGTTACTATTGAGGTACCAAATATTTAAACAAAGGTATCAAATAGTACTAAATAGGTAAGGTCAACCGGGGCTATTTCGTCTATGGGGCTTAGGCGTCTTTTTCAATTGCCGTACGAAATGCGTATTTTAGAACTACTCACGCCATCTTTTTTACGTCTTTGGCACTAAAACTACAAAATTTGATCAATAGATGGCGTGACAGAGCTATTTTCTGTAAATAATCCGCCAACTTAAATCTGTCATTTCGTTTGGATTCTTCTTGTGCGCCAGCAGGTGAATTTAAATCGGCATAAATCTCAGTTCTTTGAGAATATCTATGCTTCTTAACTGTAAGTAGTATTGCTGTTTTATTGCGATACATGTTGTTTTAATTATTTCATGTAATTACCTTAAGATTTGTAGTCAAATTGCAATTTTAAATTTTAACTTATGTTTTTTGCTTTGGGGCTATTGCGTCCATCCTGATGGGGTGATTGCGTCTATTGTAACGCAATAGCCCCATTGTCAGAGGTCCTAAACTTTTTGATTTTAGGATTAAAGTAGTAAATCTATTTATATATTTTAATGTAGGAATAATGCAAAATATGTACTTAAATTGTATTATTTTTATAAAATGTTGATCGCTTTACTACACAATCTAAATCTACAGTGTTGAGAATTCGTGTCTGTTTTATATGGTTCGTTTGCACCAGCGTCACCCTTAAAGCAATGAACGAGGGAAAATAAGTCCTACCAATTTAATATTGTAAAAAGACTGATTAATTGATTATTTACATGTACTTAATATCAATGTTTTTAAACATGTTACGAGGTTAATTAAAGTTGAAATAAAGAGAAGTTTAACTAAATACAAGATTCGCGCATTTTGTGGTACACTTTATATTTTGTCATTATTTGTAATGATTGTTAGACAAGATAGATGTTACGTTAGACTCTTTTGTTCCAATAAATTATTCGTTATTTCTTAGTTGTGATTTGATTCCATTCTTAATAATTAAATACGCGAACCAAATGGAAAAAAGTTTAGCTCCCCTGAAATCTACGATGGGGTGAATGCGACTACAAGAAACAAGTACAATAAGACGCCATAGCCCCAAACATTTGTTTTACACTAATAACCCTAAACTAAGCCTAGAATTTAAGATACAAGATAATGATAAACTATATCACTGGTACTGTTCCATTTACCTCGATTTCAATTACTATCAGCTCGTCCAATTACGTTATACCGGTGAAAGACGCTTTCGCCCCACCGAGGGTTATTGCGTCTAAAAATCCCAGATTTCATAAAAACGTCATTTACACGTAGAAGTTATTCAAAATGTCATTAAATGGTATTAAAATATGAAATAAGATAACATTTCCTAACTTGTTTCATGAGTTAAATCTTATGATGAGATAGAATATGTTTGTTATAATCAGATAAAAATGTCGTTCAAAGTATTGTGGCGCATTAGCCCCGGTTGACCTTACTAAATTCTGGAAAAATTTGACGCTGATCGGTCACTTTGGTCAGTCATGTTGACGCTTACAAAATATCACCAATCAACTAAAATGACATTAACAGACTATCTGCAGATTATCCGCAGACAACCATTTCGCATGCGAACGCATTTGTTCGCATGCGGAACTGTTGTCCCAATTGTTGTTTGCGGATTGAAGATGCGTATAAGTGTGACTGAAATCACACGGAAAAATTCGAATCGATGCGCCTTTGAGGTTTATGTAAAATGTTATACTTAGGCTGGAAGCCTGTAACATTTTACATTAGTAGGTATCGATTAACATATAGATTATCGATGACTATAGTTAGGTATTCTATTTTTTGTAACTTACGATTAACGGGGCCCGTAAATGCTATTTAAAACGCCATTAAAAAAAGGCTTCTAGAAATCTTGTACTACATCTAATTAGAGTAAGTAACTACATAACTAATATGATACATACTTATTGTATTTCTTTATTTCATGAAAGATTATCTTTTAAACCAAACGGGTAAAAAACTGGTAAAAATAATCTGTTTCAATCACTTCAATGTCGGACTTCTTGTGTGATTGCCGGCAACACTGAGCCCATTTGCCCAAGTTTTTCGGGACCTGTGGTCGGGGCGGGTCGTCTCTGCAGTTTGCTTTAAGTACCTATTTGTAATCGTTAGTTTAATTCACAGTTTGGTAATTTCGTTTCACTTTTAGTGTGTAAGTGTTTAGTGTAGAGCGACCCGAAACCTTATCCGACTTAAGTACTTAATTAACTCAGTCACAATGTTGCACCTAAAGAATATTGCCAAAACTGTTGTGCCGCCCCTCAAAAACACCATCCAAAATGAAGGAATGAATAATATGCTAAAAGTCATCCCTGCTGCAGTTAACGTCTGTTGCCGCACTTATGCAAGCCATGAAATTCCAGACAGGCTTAAAGATATACCGACAAGTGCGAATCCAAGATTCTTTGACATGGTGGAATACTTTTTCCACCGGGCGTGTCAAGTAATCGAAGATAAATTAGTGGAGGATATGAAATCTAGAGTTTCCATCGAGGAGAGGAAAAAGAGGGTCGCTGGTATCCTCAAACTAATGCAGCCATGTGATCACATCATTGAAATACAGTTTCCACTCCGCCGCGATTCGGGCGATTATGAAATGATTCTCGGGTACCGTGCTCAGCATTCGTCGCACAGAACCCCTACCAAAGGAGGTAAGTTCCTTCAATGAACATTATCTTGCTTACATCACCCATGCAGATCCATCTGGCGCAGTTATTGTCACTTAAAGATTTTTTATTTATAGCTCGGAAGACACGTGATGTCGACCGTATATTACGTAGGTATAATCAAAATCTGCGTGAACATAACCTCTTTCGAATCCAATAATACTCAGATTATTAAGTAAAACACATGTCCAACAAATATTAAATCACTAACCTACACAGGCTACCGTACAGATGAATAAATTCTATGCAGGCACCTAAGTATACAAGCAGCAAAAAATTCTATTTCTGACACAAAAATTGAACAAAAACATTCTTTTGTTTATCTGAAATAAAATAACTGACTGTCTGATGAACTGATTGTTGCAAGGATTGTTGTGTACATTGATGGTTGTGTTGTTTTTGTAAGAAGATAAGAATAATTTAAAAACTTCATAATATTTTAATACCACCTATTAAATAAGGGCAAGTGTAGCAGCAAAAAATTCTGAGTAACTAAGTTCATTAAGTACTTATTGTTGATTTCTAAAAAATGCTGCTACTTTATTATAAGGGTAGTTCTACGATAAGAGGTAACTTGTGCAGCAATCAGTTTAAAATAAAAATTTTACTTTATATGTTGTTATTTTTTGCAATGAAACACATCACCTAAATGTACTTTATTAAATAACATCACGATTCAATGCCTAATTAAAGTATATTTTTCTGAAATTCCTTATAAAGCCTAAAAAAGTCTCTAACCTGGCCTGTCCCTCTGTCGTTTTCAGTTTAATTTGAAACGATACATATTTTTTTTGTATCAGTTATTAAACTAAAGTATGTTAAACACAAATTTCAATAAATGTATTTAAGTATTGTTAAGGAAAAATAGAAAAATATTTATTTATTTGCAATATATTTTACACTTTACTTTTGTCCCACTGTTTTTGGGTATCTACTCTAGAAAATTTCATTCCGCTACTACAAACACTAATATAAAACGGCCATATTCCAAAAATTGCTCAAAGTCATCTACGGACGTGAAGTTAGTAATGCAAAACACGTGAGCCGTTAAGAGCGCCGTCATTTGTTAGTTGTTGCGACCGTTGATTCGAAGTAGTCGTTTCGCGAGGTCATTGTGTCTCTCACCTGGCAAGTCATAAAAGTTATATTATTCATTCAATTTATTTGCATTTACTGGTCTAATTTAATAATGATGGACTAGTGAAAGTGTGATACATAATGTACCGAAAAACTTCTTATGTCAATTAAAACAATACAATTTATCATGAAAACGTCTCTCACCTGCCATATTTCACCTGGCAAGATAAATGTCAGGAGAGAAACTTGTTGACCAGGGGAGATAAGGTTAGTGCAAACAAACAAAGTCAATAAAGTCAACAAAGTCAACAAAGACAAAAAAGTCAAAAAAAGTCAAAAAAGTAAAAAAAAGTCAAAAAAAGTCAAAAAGTCAAAAACCGTCAAAAATGTCAAAAAATTTTTTGAATTTTTTGACTTTTTTGATTTTTTTGATTTTTTTAATAAAATATGCATAAAGTGACTTGCCCTTACGTGAAAAGATAAATAAATAGGACAAAAATCGTAATATAAGTGTTTAATGAAAAAACAGCTACTTTTCTCCGTAGCCGTATTCTCTATGGACTTAGGACCTCTTATCGTAGAATCACCCATAAATACTTTTACATTCTAGTATTACTTTTACACCAGCTTTTTTCTGATAAAAAAGACCTTCACACTTTAGCTTTCGCTAAACCAACCAAACTTAAATGGTTTTCTTCTAGTCATTACTCATAGTGAAAAGATATTTTTGTAAGACATTCATTATAGAGGTTTACATTGCAATAGTCATTGATAAAAGAAGATAAAAGATGCATTATTAATTAATACCCATAGCTGATTTTTTTAAATGAATCACTAAAGACTGAGTAATGTGAAATTAAAAAAAATTAATTGAAACTATTCATTTATATTGCTATCAATTAAATGATAAGAATTCCTGTGAGTAAAAATGCACTCTGAATATGCCATCACAACTGTTTAAATTTAAACATTGTTAACTTTTAAATGAAGCAATTACTAACATCCGTTACTGTACCTAATCATTGAAACACACTGGAAATGTTTGTTTGTTGTGTTGATGTTCTACATTTAAGTAACTACCCACTTAGGTTGTCATACCTATACATTGTTAGTGTGCATAATAGAAAATTTAAACTAGGTAGGTAAAAAGGCATAGATACATAACTTAGTAACGACAGACTACAACTTATAAAAATTTTAAAGAATAAATCTCAAAGGATCAGTTATCCCACTGCAATTAAATAAACGTCAAATGCAAATTCGACTCGCATAAAAGGGATTCCCCTACCAGTAGGGGAGCCCCTCTTTAATTTCTAATTATTTGTATTGTCATAGCAGCAACAAAAATAGTAAAAATACACATTCTCTGACAGATTCAACTCTACCTATTACGGATCATGAGCCGTACAGCCCACTGACAGACAGATGAATAGATAGTAGAGGCTTAGTAATAGGGTCCAGTTGGTTACCTTTTGGGTATGGAACCCTCAAAGACAGATTTTAGCAAAATTTATTTCAACCCATTGTCAGTCAAAAACTGGGCACAGGTCTCCTCTCAAATATTGAGATCACAATGCAACACCAAGTGTGACTGTGGATTGGTAGAATTCACACACCTTTGAGACCATGATGAAGAACTTCACATTCATGCAGGTGTTCATACAATGCATTCCTTCACCTTTAAAGCTAGTTAATTGCTTTATTTTTTTATTTAAAAAAGTATCTGCTCTGTTGTTTTGATAAATATAATAGTAGGCTATAAACCCCATGATGGATGTGTTTATGCTTTGCTTAAAACTTATCAATCATAAGGTATTATGTACCTATAAACTGCAGGTACGTTTGTAACAAAAATAACTAAGGTGATGATTGGTCTAAAAGATAAAAACAGAATTCCACGAACATAGTATAGGTATTATTTATAATCACTACACGCGACGGCACTGGTGGTACATCTGGGAGGCGCGGCTGTGACGCGCTTGGCATCAGCGAATTATGTAACGAAGCGTTCACGAAAAATAAATGTGTTGGCATTTTTCAATACTTGTAAATTCATTTAGTGCCTTAGATCACGATTTATACATAATGAATGACTTGGATACACTTTATGACTATACTGAAAAATGCTAATACCTATGTGTCGCTGGACCACGAAACGTTATTTTATTTATTAAAGAATATTAGCCAAACTGAAGTTGACTAATATCCTCTTCTGCTCTCCAAATAAGCGGAAAGCACGACCCAGGAGGAGGATACCAGGAGTAAGTACGACAATAATGCAACGGGCGGGGTTTGAACCTGCGACCTTTCAGTCCGCACCTTTAACGGTTATTCGCACCTAGATAACGACATGTCTTAAACGGAAAGCTTTCACTAACTTTCTTACTACTAGTTTAAGACACACCGGCGCGTTTTTACCGTGCGACGTGAATGGCGTGAGGATGTTGATTTTTGAAAAATGCTACAATACAATGGTCGGTTGGTGGGTCATTTCAGTTTATTTCGGTATATTGGATTAATTTTTGACTGGCGACCGACAAAAAATAGAACGATATGACGAATCTTTAACGCTGGAGGGCATGTTGGGTTAGTCCTTTTAAGACGGTCAATATATGTACGAGTATAGAAGTTATATGTACATAGGTGTTATATCATCTGAATAGGTCGGTAAGTACGAGTAATATTACTCTTATGGGATATATTAGGCCGTTGTTAACATCCACACAACAGTATCCCCCGTTGCAATTGTTAAAACCTCCCCCGGTTTCAAACCTCGGGTTTGAACTTATTCTCCGGAATAGCGTAACCCTTCTCTGCGAGGAGATCTGCGCTCAGTAGGTAGACATTAATGAGTTGCTAATGATGATTATGATGATGATATTGGAAACGAAATAATCGTAAAACCCACTCACAGAGTTAGAGACAATCAGTGCGTGTACAGTGTACACATCACATACAATAGTAAGTTGGATAACTTGCGTCCCTAGTAAAAATTCCATAAATCGTTTCAATTCCCAATTTTATTCAAAGTTTGTTTTTAAGGTCTAGTTTTATCGAACTTTCGTCTGCATAATGTTGGGAGGGGCTAAAAAGTGATAAAAAATAACATTCGACGGATCACGTTCACGTCACGCCACTGATCGCGGTTTTTGCTTATACAAGTTACTTACTAAATAAGTTTATGTACATATTTTCGATGTTATTTGCATAATTTTAAAGTAAACCGGTTTATGAAATAATAATACATAATTATTATCAGTTTAGAAATTAATAGGTTGCCTTCCGTCAAATGAACTTTATGTACTACCACTAACTAATAAAGTGAAGCGGTACTTTACGATGGAACTGTTACTTACTTGTACCAATCACAAGTTATCGTGTATGGTGTACTGCAGCCATGAGATGACTGCCAAATACCAACTTTCTGCATTAAATTCGGTGGATCGATGCGCCAGAAGACTCATCGACGACGAATCGCTGGTTAACAAAGGCACAAGGTGGCCTGTCTGTCGGTATTCTATAGTGCGGAAAATGTGCGCAAGCACTATAATAATGTAATTATATGTAATTTAGACTTTCTTATCAGATTGAATGTATCTTGTCTGCAGGTATAAGATTCTCAAGTGATGTGACGAGAGATGAAGTTAAGGCCCTGTCTGCTCTCATGACGTTCAAGTGTGCGTGCGTTGACGTACCCTTCGGCGGCGCAAAGGCCGGCATCAAGATTAACCCCAAGGAGTACTCTGAGCATGAGTTGGAGAAGATCACTCGCCGGTTCACACTTGAGCTCGCCAAGAAGGGCTTTATCGGTAAGAACGATGTTTCCCCGTAGGTCAGAAATGTTCTGGAAAAAATGTACCTATGATCCGGCCCTTAATTATTTTTAGCTTTATATAGTTTATTCTACAAACACGTAATGTTTTTTGCGTGGCAATTTTTCCTTGAAATATTATTGCCATTTGCCATACAAATAAATATCATAGGCCCAAATTGCCTAAAATAGCGGCTGAAATTGCAAAATGGTCTAATGTCTGAATCAAGACGTACTGTACCCAAGTAGGTAGGTACATACCTCCTACAATTGTGTGCTCTTCTGATTATTTTATTAATTTGTTTACTTCGATGTCATCACAAGTCATGACGAGCCTCATTCGCACATTATTACGCTATACATTATAAGCAAATGTTTACAAAACCGAGTGAATATTATGACATGTAATTTAACAAATAGGACAAGTTATCTAACAGGTATAATATAGCTACTCTACTCGTAAATAGATAGGTACTTAAAAAGAACATCCTAGTTGAATAAGATCAAATAAACTGTTGAATTTATGAACTTAAAACTTTGGGTGATGTAGGATTCTCAAAAATCCCATGCAAAGATGTGGCGGATCAAGTAGGTAGCCAATTCAAAAGTCAATTTCAGGAAATTACTTAGTAACAAGTAAAACACCGACCTAGAACATTCTTTGACGCTATGAATGACGTCCACATTGAGGGCAAAAAACAGGAAAATATTTCGTTATGGTACACGGCATTTTGATCGCCCACATTGGTTTCGACTTTAGTGTTGGTGGCTAGCTTCTTTGACTATGGATCATGAGGGCCTGGGTTGAAACAAACCGAATAAAAAGTTAAAAATCTCAGTAGCAAGTAGCAGCTTGGAAGTTGGCAGTGCTAGACTAGATACACCCCCTGCTTCGAAAAGTTTATATACACTATTAATATTAATACTACCCTGTGTAGTTGATTGGTCTGCGCTTCCGTCGTTTACTGTCGTGCTAGTGACTTTCGCTGAGATCTATAGACCGTGCTCTGACTTAGCTCAGACTTAAGATTAGAAAACGAGATACAAATATGCTCTGATATAAATCTGTCTCGTTTTAACTTTGTCTTGAGTTCGGAGTGAGTGAGCAGAGTCAACAGATTTCAGCCTTAGATCTTGGTCGCGTCGAGAGGACATTACTCTTATTATTATTTAATTATTTTTAGCCTGTCACTTTCTGGTAGGTGTCTAGGTATATAGACTACGACAATAGCTTTTATAAGTAGGTATAGATGAGTATTAGACTGAACGCCAGGTCATGCCATGGTCGCCTAAAGTCAATAACCCTTCGCTCGCGCGAGATTGAGTTAAATTACTTTTGCATGCTGTAAATTGCCTAACAACAAGTTCTCTACTTTTTGCACCTATACTCGTATAATAGTGACCATTGGATATTACATTATAGTTGAAAAGCAGACAGGACAAGGCACTTTTTTTCTGCCCTATGCTCTGCATAACTCTCATAATATTATGTGATATAAAGGTATTGTTAGGGTATCGTACGTACTTAACCCGTGTTTTATCATATTGTAAAATGCGTTATCGAAACTATCAATCAACGCAGGTAATTAAGGTTTGATATTAAACTCGACAGCAAATTCAATTAATTCATAGTTCATTTCGCGAAAACAGGTTGAAGTATTTTTTTTAACACGGAATATCTTGATAGATATAAATTTTCCTCAAGCGATTTGTGAACATGTGACATTGATTTTGGAAAAATTAATCACGATCTTAGCTGGCCTTAGGCCACCTTCCGTTCTAAAATCATCTAACCCATTGGACATTTGACTTGAGGCAAAATATAGGTGCATGAGGTATAATAGTTTTATTAGGAGTTAAACGATAAATACATATTGATCATTACATGATGCGAAATGATAATAAAAATTGAATTCACACCTTTATCGTGACTTCTCTTGGCCCCAAAATAACTAATCTATTTTTATAATCATGTAAACGCATATATATATATATATATATATATATATATATATATATATATATATATATATATATATATATATATATATTATACAAATATATATCAACTACATTGTTATATTAATCTGTTGATAAATTAGAGGACCTGGCATTGGTTTCTTCTATTGCTATTTTCGTGAACTCCATTTCAACCTATCACCTATTTATTTATCTTTGATTAAATATATATTTTATGTTATGTAATTAAATCACAGACAGCCTGTAGACAAAACAAAAGTATAATATTTATATTAGTAATTTTGACCAACAATGCTGTGATGTGATTGATGTACATTTCGCGTCCTATGCTGATGTAATCACATTTTGCTTTGGTATGTCGTTCAATACAATGATACGAATTATTTTGGCAGCGTGACAAGGAAGACTGACTCATTATACCTCATGCTGTCAAAGCTCCATTTTTTTAACCGACTTTTCTTTTTATGTATGTTCCCCGATTACTCGAAGACACCTGGACCGATTTTCAAAATTCTTTTTTTTTTTTTTTGAAAGAGTTTACTTCCCAGGTGGTCACATTATCATCAGGTCAGGATCTGATGATGGGATCCTGGAGAAATCGAGGGAACTCCTCAAAGTTTATAATAGTAAAAAAAAAAGTTTATAAAAGTAATATATGAAGTCGGTTTTGTAAAAAGAACATCATACGTTTATATTATCATAGTAGAGATGGAATTTCACTCGATATATATAATATATTTTATGGGAACATAGGAATGTTCTCATAAAATATGTTAATATCAAAAATGTCGGAGGCATTCAGATAAATGCAAACTATTGACCTATTTTTTATTTTGTTATGGTCTAGTTCACTTGTTTTATTGGGATCTAACAAATAAAAAACTATATAGGAGTGAAGTACACACTTGAAGAAAGCAATGCAGGTTAATAATATAAGAGCGTTATAATCAATTCTAGCCGATAGCCAGATTACTCGTACATTATACCAAACGTGCAATTGCAAAATGAAAATATTTTTTTCGTTGAGCATTATTTCTATGACCATAACAAAATATTGATAAGAAATTATCAAGATCAACATTTTCTATATAAAATTGTTTTTTTAACAACCCGACCTGGTTTTATGCTACTCTTCCCCAATATTGGTTAAAAGTCTTTCTGAATCTTTTGTTAACGAAGTTATGAAACTCAATTTTATTTTAGGTCATAAATGATTCTTGAAATGCGACCTAAAATAAAATTGAGTTTCATAACATAGCTAACAAAAGATTAAAAAAGATTTTTTCGTTTAGGGAACAGATACCTTTTTTGAGTTGTTTCACTATTGATCTGGGTGTGCGATATGTTTGTTGAGCAGCGTCGCATTTTCAGGGCCGGGTGTGGACGTGCCCGCCCCTGACATGGGTACGGGCGAGCGCGAGATGTCATGGATCGCAGACACCTACGCCAAGACCATAGGCTTCCAGGACATCAATGCCCACGCGTGCGTCACGGGCAAACCCATCAACCAGGTCAGTGGGACCCTGTGGAACTAATTTTTTCCCCTCCAAATAAGCGGAAAGCTTGTGTTAGGAATGGATACGACAATAGTGCAACGGGTAGGATTCGAACCTGCGACCTTACAGTTTTCAGTTCACACCTTCAACCGTTGGGCTATTGAGGCGAAATCTATAAAAATAAATAAAATTGAAGTGTCTGTTTTGTAATATCAAAATAACTAACTAATAATAAAATGCTCCGGGGGGTATTTTTCGAGATATTTTATTCATTATGGATTCAGAATAGAATAGAATAGTTTTTTATTCAAATAAACTTTTACAAAGTGCTTTAAAATCGTCAAATGAATCTACCACGGGTTCGGAATACCGTTCCAAACGTATCGTTCGAATTCGTATTTGTTTTGAAATAACATATCGATGCATGGTCTAGTAGTCAAACATGCTAATTACTGGATTTAAATATTATTAAGAAAAACAGTTTAATGGCTGTTGGATTGTTATTATTTATTTGCATACACACTTCTAGTTAGATTATTTGTTTTATTTATCTAGGTAATATAACATATTTTTAAAGAAAAACGTATAACTATGACACTTATATCCGTCTGTGGTTTTACTGTAGGTTTAATATTATTGTTAAATAGGGTGGTATCCACGGCAGAGTGTCGGCCACAGGCAGAGGTGTATTCCACGGTCTGGAAAACTTCATTAATGAAGCGAACTACATGAGCATGATCGGTAAGTGGTATTCCATTCCAGTATAAATTAATTGTCATGGATAATGCTACGTTTGAACGTAAAACATCAATCAAGTGATATGTGGTGGAAATTCCACGATCTTGCACTCATGATGGAAATTTTTTAGTCAGTATTAATTAACACTAGATGATGCCCGCGTCTTCGTCCGCGTGGATTAAGGTTTTTCAATTCCCGTGGGAACTCTACAATTTTCCGGGATAAATTGTAGCCTATATGTTAATCCTGGGTGCGAGCTATTTCCATTCCAAACAACCAAATCGGTTCATTCGTTGTAGCGTGAAGGAGTAACAAACATACAAACTTTCGCCTTTATAATATTAGTGTGATTAGTGTGAAGTGTAATTGACTAAAAAAATTCCATCATGATTCTTGAATAATATGCAAGCGACGACTCTCGCACGACAATGGACGATATCCGGTGTCGCAAAACTTGTCAGGCGACACGTGTCCCGTGTTAGTTGTCCCCTAGTCAACGTACACGGCTTTAATGTACCCAGGCACGACCCCCGGGTGGGGCGGCAAGACGTTCATCGTGCAGGGCTTCGGTAACGTGGGGCTGCACACGTGCCGCTACCTGGTGCGCGCCGGCGCCACCTGCATCGGCGTAATCGAGCACGACGGTGCCATCCACAACCCCGCCGGCATCGATCCTAAGGTAAGCCCTAACAATAATATTATCAGGAGACTGTAGAGGACTTCGATGCCCCTTGCCAGGGTGGCGGGCTTTACTTGGGGAAGTACTGGTTCAAAGGTGGGTAACTTTTTCAACGAAAACAAAGGAGGAGGTTCCCAATTCGTCGCGTAGGAACTTTTTGTAGTCGCTCTATTTTGATGATTCTCCTCGAATCTCCTCGGTCTCCTCGAAGTTGGTCTCATTTAAATTTGAAAAAAGAAATTCCACAATTATGTTCTCCGCGCTCCACTAGAGTTCCACCCTCAAAGCAACGGATTTTGAGGTGTGGCCTCCTTACCCGAGAACGAGACGACCCGTATTGCCGGAATATCATAAATGCCAGATGTGGTCCGTCTGTTACCTTACCATGACATGGCCCGAATTATATATTTATTTGTATGTTACACTTAAAACTCGTCAGTTTCTCTAAACAACGGTCTGTGACTGACATCCAGAATCAAAAACCGTGAATTTATCGATGTTTATGTATTCCGTCGTAATGACATAATTTTACCTCGGGGGGGTGCGTGGGCGACTTTATTTGGCAGAAAATATTTTTGTGCGTCATTTGTAACTCTATGCGTAAAACAAAGAGAAATAAAATTATTTTGTAGTACTTCATTTTGGTTTGTATGGATGGATTTTAGCTTGGGCTTCGTGCATCGTGCGCTTTGATGTGCGTTAGAAAACCGACACAACTCGGCATTACGCGAATATAGTCAAAACCTGTCAAAAGTCGCAAATGGGTATACTATTTGCGAATGTCTTCATACATATAGGTACTTGAAATAGTTCGGGTATTAATGTGAGTGACCTGCATTAGAATCCTACTAATAATAATATAAATGCGAAAGTTAGGCTGAATGGATGGATGGATGGAAGGATGTTTGTTACTCAGTCATGTCGCAACGACTGAACCGATTTGGCTGTTTGGCACAGAAATAAATTATACAAAGTCTGGAATAACATAGGCTACTTTTTATCCCGGAAAATAAGAGAATTCCCACAGGAAGGAATCAAAAGACCTCAACCCACGCGAACGAAGTCTCGGAATCAGCTAGTTAAATATAATTTAAAATAATTTTCCGTAGCACTAGAAACCTGTCAATGTAGGTCACCCCAATGCAATAGACCCTGGCACAAGCTGAAGCGACGACTGTAATCTATTCCGTGCTATAGCCTATAAGCCTACTCCGCCCGTACCTTCGAATCGGACGAAATAAATGTAATTTCAGTGCTTTCATTTTCTGTTAAGTCTGGTTCCTTGGCGGAGTGGTGTAGCTTTACATGTGGGAGGGGTTATTAAGAAATTTATAATTCCTAAATTCTCTTTGGTCTGGTCTGGTGAGAGGCCGTGGCTAACTAAGGGCTAACTAGCCGCAACCTGCTGACCGCAAAGCCGTGCTATCAAAAGATTCGGTTCCCGTACGTAATTTCCAAATTGCCCTTGCCAAGAATCGAACTCGGGACTACCCCACTCATAAGTCCACTGCGCAAGGGAAGTTTTACTTTTTTTACTGATGTTTTTGTGACAATAATATCCGTCATATAGGTATATCAATGTGTCATTACGTCATATATCAATTTGTCATTACATCATATTTGCTATAAGACGCGGCACACAAAGAAGAATACTCCTACTGTCAAAATTATACACGTATGAGTACATTGGGAATTATGAGGAGACCAACGAACATGTGTACAAATACGCAGATAGGTACAGCTCACGAAAAAATCCTTCCCTAGTCGGTTAAAAAGCCACCTATCTAATAAAAATACCTATTATGTTTATTTAAGTAATCCTCTAATCGGCTCATACATGTCACAATTGCCGATAGTGTTTTATTAAAAGGACTCACGAGTGGTACTTCAGAAGCCTCTTAACCTCTTATAATAATTTAATATCTCATGTAGTTATCTTTTTCTCTTTTTCATTGTTTTCACTGTGCGTGTGTTCTGTCTGTGGCTTTTAATTATTAGTCATGTGATTATTATTTGATTAAACTTCAATACAACCCAAACACGCTTTTAATTTTTTTTTATCTAACTCTTTCTCTCTTTGATTGACCAGGCATCAATCTTCGCAATGGCTGAACCGATTTTCGACGGGATTATACAGGACATACTTTGAGGCTCGGAAATATTTTGAGTTGCTATTTAAAAAAACTATTCATAGTTTATGGGTTAATATATTTTCACGAAAGACTCAGATATATCTTGCATCTGGAGATTTCACAAGTGATTTAAAAAAATATATATCCACGTGGTCAAACGTGCGGGCATCTCTGCTTGCTAATTATTTTGTATCTATGATATTATATTCTCCTCTCTAGTCATGACGGTAACGATTTTATCTATACCTAGATAAAATTAATAGTATCATAGTTTTATAAGACTATCGTAGTATCCAAGCGGTGATAGAGAATTTGGCATCGTGATGAGATTGTTCACTTTCTTGTCACAAGATAAGATAATTATGTTCAGCTGGTAGGTACTTTAAAATCCAATCTCATCACGATAGCACTATCTTAAATTACTAATTTCCGATTTGAGTTTTATGACTGCCGCACATAAATATTGAAGTAAAAACACTGGTTAAATGTACGGCCATTTAGCAAGTGTTTTTACTTACGAGTCAAACAAAAATGTACCTCCATGGTAAATTTAACTTTTTTTACTACCTTTTAAACACTAAATACCTATTTCTTATTATTCTTAACTAGCATTTGTCCGCGGCTTCGCTCACGTGAAATTCGATTTTGAAAACCCCTATTTTATCCCTTTAGGGGTTGAATTTATAAAAACCTTATTTATTTGAGCGTGTACGAACGACGGTCGTCTCTGTTGCGCAGGCTCTCGAGGACTACAGGATCGAGAACGGCACGATCGTGGGCTTCCCCGGCGCAAAGGCGTATGCGGGCGAGGACAGCATGCTGTACGAGAAGTGCGACATCCTGGTGCCCGCCGCCGTCGAGCAAGTCATCCACAAGGAGAACGCGCACAAAATACAGGCCAAGGTAAGGCGGACTCCATTACAACTTTTTAGGATTCCGAAAAAAAAAAACTTAACCCTTATAGGATCACTTTGTTGTCCATATGTCAAGGCCCTTTCTTCCCCCCTTCTTTTTCTCAGAAACTGCTTGAGGTACTAAGGTCAATGGTCTCATAATGCGGTGATGTTTTCAAGTTTCTAGTTTAACTCAATGAAAAGTTACAGCTTTGAAAAGCGAATTTCCAGTGACGTTTTTATTAATTATTTTTAGTTAATTTAAATTTAGGCGTAATTTTGTAATGTTATTTTTAAATGTTAAAAAAAATACATTTTATGATATTTCAATATATTTATTGAATGGTATAAGGTTAGTAAAGAGTATAGTTCTTTCAATTCACAAGGGCGCATGAGCTTTACTTGTGGTTACGTCTTTTACATGCACATTGCGTGTGTGTGCCTGTCAGGAGCCTAGCCACTTGTATAGACACACACAACTATGAGAAATGCGCCCTCGTGAATTGCAAGAACTATAACGTAATATCCAATCGTCCTAATTTGATTTAATAAGTCATAAGTCCGATGTATCTAATGGCGCAGAGCTGTGATTAGTCTTGTTACATTAACAAGGTTTGTTTCCCGGTTGTTCCTTTGCTCAGAATAAAAATAATGTCTCTCTCTCCCTCTCAAATAACGCAACTTGAAATCTCCAGACAACTCGAGACAGCTATTCTTGAAATCTGCTCAGCTTCATTTGGAATAGGCGTTGTTGGCCTTTGTCCAGAAACAAAAATCTTATTTTAAATGGGTCGTTCACCTGTTTTTTTTTTTGAAGAGATCACATGTGTTAAAAGTACGCAATGCGGATTTTGATAAAGGCATAGATAACTTTCAAGCTTTTTTATTTTTCTCATTTATGGCCATACAGAAATCACCCGAAAGCTATGACTACCTATATAAGTACCTACTTTATTATTTTACGTGTTTTAAAAGAGTTTGACTTTTAGTACATCTTAGCCTGACCGACTTGTCCAGGTATGCAAGGTAAGTATTAAGTATACAAATAGTTCTTATATAATGCGATGATAAAAAAAAAAAAAAACACATTCAGCTGGTTTCTAAGCACAGTTTTAAGTCAAGGTTGCGGAATCTACACAATATTATTTTCATAGTCTGTGCCAATTATTTTTTTCAGTTTATTTAGGGGCAAGTAATGTTTTAATATTTTGTGGCCGTATATGTATATGGTTTGGAAAGTATGGGCTGGGACATACCCCACCCAAGATTTCTATGAAGTCCAGGCATATTCGATATCTCAATTAGGTATACCCCACCGGTTAAAGGTGCGGTTAAGATTTAGGTCTAATTCAAGATAGTTTCTAGTCTACAAGAGTCTGAAGATTTAATAAGATTTTTTTTAATGTCTTAACTGTTAAAGATATTATTAGAATAATTGTTTGTGGTAAAAAAAACTGTCTAATCCTATGAAGTCTGGGAGAAATATATCTTGTATTGTGTCCGTTGCAGATAATCGCGGAGGCCGCCAACGGGCCGACGACGCCCGCCGCCGACAAGATCCTGATCGACCGCAACATCCTCGTGATCCCGGACCTGTACATCAACGCCGGAGGTGTGACCGTGTCCTTCTTCGAGTGGCTCAAGAACCTCAACCACGTCTCGTACGGCCGGCTCACGTTCAAATACGAACGTGAATCCAACTACCACTTATTGGGTACTTTATTTTTTTTTAATATCTTATTTATTTTTATTTTTTATGTACATATAAAGATTTACAAGACAACATATATTAGAAGAAGTAGACATAGGTGAAGCTTATCTCTAAAAAAAAGAAATTTCCAGCTTCTCTTGAAAGTGAGTAAAGTGAAATTACAGAGTGGTATAGGTCTGTGGCGGTCCCGACGTCTCTATATGATGTACGACGTCGTGCTTCGTCGGTTGCTTCAGAGACATCGGGCGTAGAACGTCTGGGTATTTCTTCAGAATTTCGTAGTAAACTTGATCTGAGCTGATGACACGGATGGATTCGAAGGTTTTCGCCTGGTCGGTTGTAATCCGGAGCGGTAGACCGAATCTTACGAGCCAGTTTTCGTATAGATTCTCCCAGGGTCGATGTTTCTCGTGGACTTTCATCATCGCTGACGTGAAAACATCAATCCTGGGAGCAGACTTCTTACAACACTACAAACTTCTTGTGGACCTTCACAAAAAGAGACTAATCGACGACGAAACGAAGCTCACGGTCAACGCGCTTGAAGTCTCAACAGGTCAAAAATGTACATCACTACATATACTATAATACCTACTATATATTATATATAAATAATAAATTACATGAACACGAAGATACATAAATACATATGAATACATATCCATTCGAAAACAAACAACAAAAACACTGCAACATTGACTGATATGCATATCAATAACAAGCATAAACAACATTCATTTTCCGAATTTCATGGATGGAATATACCTTTTTAGGACGGACGGAGGACAATAACAACCGGGCCCACTCTTGATAAATTCTCTAAATTGTAATAGGCAACATAAACACTTTCGATCAAGTATTTGCGAGTTTTAAAAGGAGCGTGGTATGGAGACATAGATTTTCACGCTTGCGTGACGAAATCCGCATCACGAGCGGATCACGAGCTTAAAAACTTTTACGATGTTTCTATAAATCGACCGTTCCGTAGAACAAAGTCTAATCTGCTAAATTCATAACTTGAAATTTGAGCCTTGCAGATGTGACTTTAAGGCTCAAACAAGTTGTAAAAGCAGATGAGACTTTGTTCTACGGAACGGTCGAAATACTTGATATTAATATTATAATTTTTTATCAGAATCTGTACAAGAGTCCCTGGAGAGACGGTTCGGACGCGTCGGCGGTCGTATTCCCGTCACCCCCTCAGAGTCCTTCCAGAAGAGGATCTCTGGTGCCTCCGAGAAAGACATCGTGCACTCCGGCCTAGACTACACCATGGAGAGGTCGGCCAGGGTAAGTTGACCCCCTTCGATACTTAGACGTTAACGTGAGAAAATGAAATGGGTCTGCTTTGTCTGCCCATCTAGACATGCTTTGGATTGTGTGTACCTACGTATGCATTTTTGAAGCTTCATTGTGGAAGCACTGTATACATAGCATTGTTTTGTTACCTATTGTAAAAAAAAATTTTTTTTAAAAGAGCAACTGCTGAGTTTCTTACCGGCTCTTCTCAGCAGCATCTGCATTCCTAACCGGTGGTAGATTTATGACGTGTCATAAGAGCTACAAGTTGGTTGCATATTATATGTTTTCGAAATGACGGAGACTGGAGGTTAATATGCTCTCTAAGGTAAGGTGGAAATCAAAAAGTCTCTCTCTCTTCAGCAAGAATGTCATAAACTCGGCCAATCTATGATGATTACGATCGTCATACTGTAGCAATAATTTTTAGTCAAATCCACACCTGTGCGATTGTCTAAAAAAAAGTGTGACGATTGCAATCGCCTCTGATTGGCCGATACTCACTTTTATCTAAAAAGCATTGTTGCAGAAAGAACACACTTAATCTCCGCAGATGAAGCAGCATTACAATGACTGATGTAGCTTTTACAGTATCGACCTGCAGATATAGAACCAATTTTTTTCTTACAGGCCATAATGAAGACTGCTTTGAAATTCGATTTGGGTCTAGACCTGAGGACAGCCGCGTACGCCAACTCCATAGAAAAGATTGTCACGACGTACGCCGACGCCGGTCTCGCTTTTTAAATAACTCACTTTACGAATTTAAGTATTGTCTGCATTTTGAAGACTCTATATAGTTCCCTTTGCACTTAAGTATAACTTTTAAGACGTAATCACAGTATTTTATTTCCTTGTTAAAAAATCATGGCTTTTTTACTTTTTAAGTTAAGCGAAATATTGTTAAACCTTTAAGTGGATGTGTAAATTTCCAATTGTATCGTCTTTAATTTTCGAAATAAATTGTTTTACTGTTACTTAGTGGTGTGATTTTTTTTCATTTTTCCTTTATTCTTTTTAAAATTATTACCGACTAACTACCCAAGTATGAGTTTATTATACAAGAAAAATTACTTATTCCACAATAATTAATAATTAATAATGTCTCAAACCATGCTTCAAACCTTTCGAGCTTGAGATATATACTTACAGTAGATTTATAAGTAGCTAACTACCTGGAAGTTATCAGGTCAATCGCAATCACCACTGATTGGCTCTCAAGTGGTACCTACTGCATTAGATTTAAGCAACAAGAACGTCATAAAATACAGTAGTCTCAATATCCCATAGCTGAATTGCCTAAAAATGATTGCTATAAAATATAATAAGTATAAAAATTATTTCGATGGTGTGACGACTGATAATTACAATCGCCTAGATTATCTATTAAGTATAGATGGAAACATTGAAGCAAGAACGCCATACTAATTGTACAAATACATCATAAACATTTGAAAACCTATGAAAATTTTGTTTAATGGAAGTTAGTTTTAATTTCCGTGCATTATTTGAGAAAAGTACTAACAAGCCTTGGCCACAACTAGGCATTGATGGACTTACGTATGTGTGCCTCGGCTTCGCCTCGGCCCACATTTACACGTTAGGCCATCAAAGCATCTTTTGCTGCCCGCTGCAGTACTATTAATATTGTTTCTTCTTCCTGTTTCTCACATAAAAACGGTGATTTTTGATGATTATCACCATGGATTGTAAAGTCTTCTGTGACAAGAAAATTGTCTTCTATTAAAACTTGATTTTCTTCTTTTAAAACTAGTTTTTCTTCTTGTCCTTTATTTAATTTATTATCACATTTTTGTGGTTTAGATTTGTATGTTTTGTTCAATAGTGACAAAACTGATTCATCAATTGTTTCTTTTTCTTGTTTACTATTGAATTCGCGTCTTCTGTAATTTTCTGGTAATCTATCAAGTACTTTTTCTTTATTTAGAGGGCTGATTCCTGCTTTCATGAATCCTTTTAAAATGTTTTGTTCTATATTTGGTTTCATTTTTTCTAACATTATCTTAAGTAATTTAGGGAATACATTCTTCGGTACTGTGGGCAGTACACTGCCTTCAGTTTTTTTCCATGTGAAAAGGATGTCGCGCCACGCAATTTTCATAATCCTAAAAAAGGCAACATCGAGTGGCTGTGTTAGGTGAGTCGAGTTTGGCGGAAGAAACACAAAGTGTACATTTAACTCTTGACATTTCTTTATGACATCTAATGACAAGTGTGAAGATAGGTTGTCTCCTATCATTACTTTTTTTCCTTCTTTTTTACTAAAGTATGGAAGAGCCACAGTTTCCACCCAGTCTTCAAATGTGCTGCCGTCAAACCAGCCTGAGCTTGTGCAATTATACCTGCAGTTAGGGGGGCCATTTGTAATCCAGGTTTTATAAAGATAGGCAGCTTTATAGACTACGTAGCAGGGCAACAGAGTACCGTCGGCTGAAGCGGCCATCATCAGTGACATCGACGACTTTGCGTGGTTCATAACCCTTTCGGGATATTTGACTTCTCTTTTCGTCAAAATCTTCACTTTTCCAGGGTCATCAGCTAAATTAGATTCATCGTAGTTCACAATGTTAGATAAAGGTACACCTTCTAAGGTATTTTGAAGTTCCCTAAAATAATCTTCTATAATTTGTGGCGATACTGCAGTTCTACATCGTTTGATGTTTTGGCTTATTCTTTCCGAAATTTCATTGTTGTGACGCTTCAAGAAGTTTTCTATATAGTTTAAACCAGGAAAGTTATTCTTAAATTTTTTTATTTTTATTCCTAATTTATCTAAATACCCCTTTATTATTGTCCGTAAATCGTAAGTATCTAGGGGATACCCCCACTCAGAACAAATGTTAATATATTTTATTATATATTTTTCTACTTCTTCGCTTAGAGATCTTTGTCCACCTTGACTTTTCATTGTACGTCTTACATGTCTATGCAAAACAGACTTGCCTATATTAAATTGCTTAGCTATTTCAATTAGAGATGTATTTCCAGTTTCATAGGCTTCTATTGCAGATTTTAATATTAAAGGATCATACCTCTTATAAGGCTTTAAGCTCTTTGAAGTATACACGCGAGGCATCTGAAAAGAACATGTAAACAGTGCATAACTGCTTATATGACACTCAATACATCAATAGGGACTAAAAGTAGGTAACCTACGTTATTTCTGGACAATTTTGCTTCCTAATGAAGAAAAAATTATTAAAATCGGTTAAGTAGTTTCAGCTTATCGATTACAAACAAACAAATCTTTCCTCTTTATAATATTACGGTATAGATGAGTAGTAGCCCAGTCATATTAGGATTTCACATAATAATGAAAGAACAAGCTGTAAACTTGTTTAGAACTTTAGTTTGGCGTTCTAAATGTTGTCTCAAAAGTCTCATAAAATCTCGTTTACACCGCCTGAGATATTCAAGGTCAAAGGTCACAAAATTCAGTTTTTCGCAAATATCTCGCTTCCTGTGGCTTGAATGCTATTTGCATTGATGTAAAAATTGTAGAGCATAAAATTCTGTACAAATTTTGTTCAATACATTTTTTTATCCGGGCAACCGTTTTTGAGAAAGAGCGCAGAGAGCGCGCAGCGCTCAGCCGCACTAGTTGACCGAGCGAAGCGAGGTCTCCGTTTCTACTTGAGTGAATTTGCACTTGTCCGTCCGTCCGTCCGTCCGTCGCGCGAAGCACCACCCTGCCCCCATCTACTTGAGTTTTGCACTTGTCCGTCCGTCTGTCAGAGCCTTATAACTTCTGAATTACTGAACGTAATTACAATATAATATATTGTTAACTGATGGCCTTCAGCCGAATATTGTAAAAAAATATATAAAAAGCTTTATTTCAGGGGGGGCTCTCATAGAAGCGTGTGTGAAGTAAAATATGAGTAAGTATGAGTGGGCTGCATGCAGCTATTGCACTCCTTAACCAATGAAAAGAATGGAGATAGTTCATACGTTCATACCCAGGATTAACACATAGGTTACATTTTATCCCGGAAAATTAGAGTTCTTGCGGGAATTAAAAAATCTTAATCCACGCGAACGAAGTCGCGGGCATCGTCTAGTACATACGTGTTATGTACAATGTGACAAGTGGTGACAACCCTACAAAGCTGTAACTATTCATACATAAAGCCGTTCCTATTCAACTCATTCTCAACCCTTTTAGCCTCTTCCGTTGCTATTCACACCTAAGCCATCCCCATTTACCCCATAAACAACACATTTTTCGTGTCTTTCTAATTTATCAAAAAAGATTAACATTAACCAACAACTGAGACTTACCTTTTATGCATATGATGGCCCAAACACAAAATACCTCATATTCTCTTCCTACGAAATAAATCTAGTAGAGCAAAGTTTATGTTTATAACACTGTGTTATAATTTTTTTTTTTTTTTTTAATTTATTAACGACACTGTGTTATAGGTATCACAGAACCACAGATTACTATGCACAGAACACTAAAATACTTATAATAGGTAGGTACTGCAAACTGCAACTCAAAACGGAGTGATTATTGGATTATGTATATTCTCTTGGGCAACTCAGATGAAATTACTGCGTAGAGAGAGAAGACATAGAGCCAGTGACGATTTCTTTCTCACTCACACTAAAAAGAGAGCAGAAATAAAGTTATTAACGTGATAAACAGAGACGCAGCTACCCAATTTTTTGTCCCTCATCGTGTAACCAGTTTTTTCAAGGTCGACACACTTTTGTGCGAAACAAACTGACAGTTAATAAGAAAATTTAGTATCTATGTGTGTTGCCAGCTTTAGGTACCTATACAATGTCCCGATTTTCCCTATCTTACTTATATTATAAATGTGAAAGTTTGAATGTATGTATGGCCATCCATACATACATCCAAATTTCAGCCATATCGGTTTAGTGTGGCGTATTGAGTAACAAACATCCATATGTTTGTTACTCAATCACGCCACACTAAACCGATATGGCTGAAATTTGGCACGGAGATAGGTTTTTTTTAGTAATGTCCTCTGACATATCGTAACGGCGGGTTACTTTGGCTACTTTTTCAATTTTTTTTTTTAATTTTTGTTGAAACAAAATAAAGTCGTGATGGAAGAAATGAATATTATGAGAAAAGAAAAGAAAGATGATGGATACTAGAATATGTCGGCGATGATTAAAGTGTATTCAGTTAGATAGTGTCGGTTACTGTTCTGAATCATCCTGAAGTTTCGTAGAATGTCCAACGACCAGTCGAGAACTGTTGGCGATCTTAAGAATTATTTTATTTACAAAGTTCTTAATTTTTAAAGCCATTTTTAAATAGCTAGAGGCAGACTTTTAATGTTTTTTTTAAATAATTATTAACTTAAACTATGAAGAGTTGCAGTTTTATACGACTGCCTGAAAAAAGGAATATACTGTTAATTTTGATAACTAAATATACAATTTTTGTTGCTTTTAATTCAATAGCATTACTCGATCGAAGGAAAATTTTAACTGTTCATTACAAATTATTTTGTGTAACATTCTTAATAGTAACGAAAAAAAATTTTCCTTTGTGTTACATACATCTTTTTTCAAAGTGACTCACATATGCTAAATTTCTATTCGGCATTTCAATATTTTTTTTAAGGAGCAAATAATTATCTAGTGAATTGGTCCTATGAAACTACATTAAAAAACTTTAGTATAAAAAAAAAATATTTTTAAAAAACCGACTTACGTGTACAAACTAAAATTATTTTATACTTTTAAGTGGTGGTTGAAGTTAATATTGTGTGCAATAAAGAATAATAAATTCTTTATTGCACACAATATTAAGATATATGTAAAAAATAGAAGCTTACCCTAATAGGTATGTCTCTCCCAGACAACCTTATATGTGTAGGTATGTTATTTAAAAAATAAAACAGTTCAGCATCTGTTTTGTCGTTTTATTTAAAAATCCTGGGAAGAATTTTCCATCTAATTTGGGGTACTAGGGGAGTGTAGTTATTGTGGCAACATTAAACTCGAACTTGTCATGTGACGTCATCGTTACGTCATGTTATCTCTATTTCAGTCGCGGTTACACAGTACCTTGGTCTATTGCCTTCTCTGTCTACGAATTACTGCAACCCTCAGACTAATTACTACCCGTGCCTCAGACGTCACAGACCACGAACACTTCAAACTGCGGCTTATATGTTTGTGCTGCGGTCCCACGGCCCGTGTTATAAAGGTACTGACACACATGCTTAAAAAAAAAGCATGCTTAAAAAAAAGCATTGAACATTGAAACATTTTTACGTCTATTTGATAGTCTGTGGTCGTGTTTGTCAAACAAACTACCTACGTGTTTGACAAGCAAACTACGTGTTTGACAAACTGAATCGGAAGTGTTTGATTGGGTACGCTGGTGTTGATGACCTTGTTCAAACTAAACCGTAACAAAAACACGTAAAAATTTTACGTGTTTGACATACAAACGGAAACGGAGGTGTTTGATTGGGTGCGCTGTTTGATCAAGGTCATCAAACACCAGCGCACCCAATCAAACACCTCCGTTTCCGTTTGTTTGACAAACATGTTTGACCGTGTATGAACCCCCTAAGAATACCTACGTGTCACGTTCATTGTCCGAAACTTCAAAATTGAAGAGTGATGACGGTTGTCCGTGAATGTCAATGTCAAGTTGCAGAGTTGGTTTATGGTGGTTTAATTATTGAGTGGGTAATATTTTTGAGAATCCCTATTTTAATAAATTTTAAAAACAAATATGTATATTGCACCACTCGTTCTAACAATACTAGTCACTCTTATTAGTGGTATAGTTTCCAAGAGTGTAGAACTTACGTTCGAATTACCCGATAGTGCTGTAGAATGTTTTTATCAGGAAATTGAGCAAAATACATCTGCCTCGTTGGAATACCAGGTAAAATTCGATACTCCCTACTTATTTTATTCTAGACTGGCAAAAACTCATTAGTTTTATCTTTTAGGCACTAATTTGTAGTAAGTATGAAGTACTTACCTACTTTCTTTTTAATTTATTTTTGTCACCAATTGTAGGTAATAACTGGCGGCCAGTATGATGTGGATGTTAAAATTGAAGGACCCAACAAACAAATAATATATCAACAACAAAAAATGCAATATGATTCTCACCAATTCACAGCACAACATACAGGTATTACTTGTTCTGTTTTATCTTTTCTTCACAATTTCTAGACTAGATCTAAAGTGTTCCTTTTCACAGTGTCCTCTTCAGAAAATAATAGTGTGTTCAATAAGTCAGTTGACTTATGTTCGTGTTATTTTTTCCATTTATTCCACCTTTCTACATGATTGTGTGCATATTTTATTTTTAGTTAAAATCAGATTTATTTTTATATAATTTATCAAATTGTTTGATTTATTCAACTCTTTCACAATGTAACTACAACCTACTTTTCTATTCATTAATGTCAACAAATTTATCGAACAGACTCTACCAAGTGATTAGCAAGACAATAAATAGATTTGATGCTAATATTTCAAGCTTTGTTTATTGAATTTATATAGCCTAAGAAAAATATTCAATAAGCTGTTGTTTGAAAAAGTGCCAGTCAATTGTAAATAGGTCTGATTATAAGAAAAAATAAGTGTAATAGCTTATGAAAATACTGATACTACTGGATACTGTTGTGCCAATAATTTTATAGTTTCACTTCAATTCGCAAGTAATGGCATTTAGGTGTGCCAACTGGACAGATTGAATTTAGTAGTTTACTTTTTATTGAAAGTAATAAATAAGTCCATAGATAAAAGTTGTCTATGAATGATATCCAATAAAATTTCTTTTTCAGGAGTGTACAAAGTTTGCTTTAGCAATGAATTCAGTACATTTTCACACAAACTTGTGTATATGGAGCTAAATGTGGGGCCGGAGCAACCTCTTCCTGGTGTTGGAGAACATGCCACTGTACTAACACAGGTATTGACAAAGCTACTTTTAAAGTAGATTGAACATTTTTTTTTTTAATTATTTGTTAACCAAAACTTAAAGTAGAACATATTATAAAAGATGTGTGATGTACATTTCATCTCTAAAGAATATTTCCTTTCATTGAAATTGAAATTCATCATATTGACCCAGGGATGTGAGCCCTATCTATATTTAATACCAGCTTTAACTAAAACTAAAATTGCCCAAGATCTTATTATAAATATGGAAGTAACCATCAAGCTTTTTATTACCTATTACATCTAAACTGCTAGGCTGATTTTGGAAGAATTAGATTACTTGCAACCATAAAAAAGACAGGAAACTTTTCAGATTATAAAGAAGTTCTCTTGGCATTTAAAAAAAACCAAATCACCAGCTTCAGCTATGGTATTATATTAATTTACAAATTATAATTTGTATGATAAAAGTAATGATGTGTTTATTGTTTCAGCTTGAGACATCAGCAGATGAAATCCATTCAGCACTAAATAGGATCATTGATCATCAAACTCATCACAGATTGAGAGAGGCTCAAGGGCGCAAAGCAGCTGAATACCTAAATGAGAGAGTGTTCTGGTGGTCAATGTGTGAAACTGTAGCTATTGTTTGTGTTGCATTTGCACAAGTTATGATCTTAAAGAATTTCTTTAGCGACAAGCCAACATTATATAATAAAATGTAATAGTAAATGTCTAATAGTCTATTAATTAATATATTCCATGAGCTAAATATTTATACTTCTTTTATTTACAAAGTGCTTTCGAATATACAACTAAATCTACCACTGATGTGGATGTGTGGAATGGACAAACCAGTAGTACAAATTTATTCATTCTGACCTTCATATTGACATTTTGGTGAAAGATCAGTTACAAATTAAGATATTGCACATGAACATGTACAGAAAATTCTTGACATCAAAGTAGTTTTAAAATATTTGCTTACCTATGATAAAACTTCTCTTCAAGTGATTATAATATTGTCTTAAACATAGAACTTCAATTTTGGTGCTATCAAGAATTGTGTCTGGTTACTGGCTAGGAGTAAGACTGACAAAGTAAAAAATGAGTCTTATTCTTAATGAGACAATACTTATTGCCTTGCCCACTTCTATAAGCATTATGGTCAGTAGAAGGGAATGGAATAATAGTCCTGCTTAATTTTTTTTTATTCCATTTTACAAAAATTTTACCTGGGTTTAAATCTATTATTATTGCCCTCGACATTTTAAACTTTACAGTTCATTACGATACTTCTTTGTCACTTGCAGAAATAAATATACATGTACAATGAAAGACTTTTGTAAGATTGCATATAATTTATTTTGAATCAGTTTTAAACCTTTGATTTGCTTTACAATTAAAATACAAACAATACAACAAATAAAGTGATTTATGTAGCTAGTTTAATATAAATTTTTGTAAGTAAAAAAAATTAAGAAATCATTATACAGAATTTTAAGTTTATAATTAGTCGAAATTTTGCAATAAAACATTTTTGAGTCCTATAGTTATATGGTTAAAGCCTATCAACACCATCAGCAATCCATCAATGTCTCACTACTGAGCGAAGGTTTCTTGGAAAAGAGTTAGAGGTCATTGTTCACCACACTGACCAAATGCAAATGTTAAACCCTATATTTGGGTTCAGTAGGGATTTCATAATATAAAATATTTCAATTAACAACATTTGTAGTAAGTATAAAAATATATCTTATTCTAATTTAAATACATAGTTAAATTATAGTCAATTAAAACAGTACAAGAAGTGCAAACACCCCATTAACTAAAGCACATGGGTATGCAATAAGAGGTCTTTGTTCAAAATCACCTGACATTGTAACAAAAAGGCGACTTGCTGACAAAGCAGACCAAATCACTGCTGCAGCTGACAGACTCAGACCTATTGTACCTTCTAGAGATATAAAAATACCCAAGCAAGCTAAAACTACCATTGGCAGCATACAATACCCTAAAACACTGGCAACACTCAATAAAGTAAAAACTCCTTCTGTATGGCTCATTAAAGATAATAAACAGTACATCAAAATTACAGACATTACAGATAATCCATAAACATATCCAAAATGAGCTTTATTTCCAGAAAGAAACAGACATACAGCAAGAGCTAAACAAAACGCAATTGGACCAGCAATATCTGTATCTCTTAGTAGGAAATTAGCATCATCTGCTTTAGATTGACCATGAAATGGATTGAGTACAGCCAAAGTTTTCTCTATTATTCTATCTGGATAAATTTCTAATTCATCAAGTAGTGGAGGCTCGTCAAAGTCTGAAGCTTCTGTAGGCTGATCCCCTGGTATTGGTGCTGGCGTGAATAAATTTGGGTTGTAGTATTGGTTGTTGTTGACAGGAATGCTTTGTCCTTGGTCGAAAGAATAGTTTTGTTGGTCAGCTGTGAAGTTCTGAAAATCTGAAATAATATTTGTTAAAAATATTTTACACCTAAATGTACTTGCAACAAAATTACCATCGAAGAGGTAAAAAACTATTACCTAGAGTTTGGGAGTCACCGAATGCATTAGAATTGTTAAAAGATGCACTGTTGTTTTGATTGTGCCAAGAAAATTCATTTTGATTTGCAAATCCAGCCATTATTTCACTTCGACCAGCAGTAAATCAAAGCGAATTAATAAACTTTTTTTGTAAATATCTGAAAAAGCTGTATAAGTATTTCTGTATTTATTAATCCTTTTCTATTTTCACAAGCCACAAAAACTTTACATTTTCTAATTTCTATTTCCAACAGTTTTTGATTTTTCACTATTCAAGTATTCAGTTTCTCTCTGACATCTGTCATCTGTGTCTGTCATTGACTCATTGTTTTCTATTACGTTGGCATTACTTCCTGTCAAGCATTGTGGACGTGTCTCGAGCAAGCCAAGAGAAGAGAGTATAATTTCCGTAGAATGAGTATCCTCTAGAATCCTACCAAGCGTGTTGCCGAAAGGGATGGGTAATAAAGCGCATACAATATTAAAACGTTGCAACGCACCATTATTTATATTCTAGATCAGTTTCATTTCGGAGTAAAGACTTTAATTAACACTAAAATTATCATAATACTATGAAATACCTATTCTTGTACGTCTTGTTGCTCACAATCACCTCACAATGTATTGTGAGCAATAACTTAAAACGTGGCATGCAGTTAGGGATGGATATAGACATAGCTGTCTCATTCTATCTTGTTTGACATCGCTATACTGCATCTCTTTCGTGTGGGAGGGAAAAGGAAATATCATTAAGTCTATAGTACTTCTCTGTCTACGATAATTTTCTACCTACCATGATTTTAAACAAAAACCACTATTGTACCTACACACTTGTTCGAATCAGTAAGTCGAACATCAGAATCACGTCGTGATGCGATGTCGTCTAATTTTATTATTTACTATGAACTAAACTTTTGATAATTACTTGAATATTATTGGTATTGCTGGCTTTTCTTATGCACCTAAGTGCTTAAAAAGTTTTATCGCGTAGATAGCGCCCCGTTCGTACGTCCAACTCCTCAATTTCGATGCTAAAAAGCTTAAAATAAGGAAAAGAAACGTCGAAACCGACGCGCTTTTTGCCTGACTTCAATATAATATATATTAAGTTTTGTAATATTGTGGAAATAAAAGAAAGTCTAAAATATGTATGGCATTTATTTTTTTTCTTAATATTTTGCCATTGCATTAATTGATGGAATGGCAGTTATAGTAATAATAATATAAAAAGTACAAGTTAGTATTATCTATATGCATTTTGTTTGATTGATACATAAAAAATAGTATTACTATATATGACTATGCACTGCAGTAAGTAGATAAATTACATGCTGGATTACAAATATTTAGAAATAAGTTAAAATTATAAGAGTCATTCATCAGAAGATATAATTTAAAAATTGTAGATCAAGTAAATGTTATGCCAATATTCCATTTACGAATATGAGTAGGTATATCGAACTGAAAGTGATTATAGCGTATCTATATTTTTGTTGTTTTTGAAACACGAGTTGAAAATATTTCCGTGTTAGCAAAGTTACTTTCATAGTTTCATACTAGGTACTTATAAAATAAAAAAATACCACGCTTGGCTATTTCAACTTAAATTCATTAGTCTAAAAAAGATATTTAAAGATTAAGTAGTTAGAAGTTTTAAAATCTTCGTCTCAAGGGATAAAGCGTTTTTACGACGATATCGTAAACGCAATATCTGCTTCAGTTACATCAAGAACATATAAAGGATAGTGGACATAATAATATTATTATTGCGATTATTTGGGAAGCGTTATACAAGTAATAACTGAAAAATACGAAAACGTTACGCGTTCCAAAACATTTGTTGCTAGGGAGACAGTGGAAATTTCGATATAATATTATGATTAGTTCGTCGATGGGATTAATAGAGGTTTGGTCGAGACGGGAATAAAATATATAGGGGAACCGGTATAGTTAATGGCCCGCTAAGCTACCGTCAGATATTATTTGTAAAATAAAAATAAATGAAACACTTAGATATGGATAAACATATAAATTACTGAATATCTAACATTTATATGCATTGTATAATTTAACTTAAATGTACTTATTAATTTAATTTTATGTTTTTGCATGCCTTTTGTTGGCGGATTGCGGAACGATCTATACCTACTGTAACACCTTAATATGTACCTGCGATCAGGCATATAAATGCTTTTGATTTGATTTGAAATTCTCTTATTTCTCATATAATTTAAATAGAATCAATCTAAAAACTCAAAATCAAACATAGTTATCTGCCACATAATTACAGTTACTTTTTGTTAGCGGCGTTTGTCGAAACTTCCCAGTCAATAACAATATTGCCATTAATATATTTTTCATTTAGTTAACGAGTTTTACTAGTTTTTCAATAAAAAAATTAAATGGCCAATAACTGTATGGGGAACAATAACTATACCGGTTCCCCTATTAATTTGTAAAACACTTTTAAAATCACTACATAATCAGTTAGTTATTAATAATGTAGTTATGAAAAAAAAAGGTAAGTATAGGTCTGCATGGGTATGCTATTATACGCGAGAGTAATATAGAAACTACCACTAACTTCCTAGTAATTTTTGTAGAGAAAAACTTAAATTGCGCGGCAGTTTAAACTATACATGTAATAATTATAATAAAACCATATTTACTAAGTAATAAGAACTCTTATAATAAACAATTGAATTATTAAACATTTTATAATAAATTATAAGTAAAAAACAAAAGATTCAGGTACCACTTTATAAGTCACCTTCTCATATTTCATGTCAACATTTATATCGAGTTTAGTGTTTAACATACTTAAATCAATAACTACCTAACATAAGTTTTGTAATAAGTATTAACAAAATAACTACAATAACCATAATACTAATATTACTGAAATATATTAGAATTTATTGTTACGTTTAAAATGCTCCATTTAAAATCAAGTCAATAGGGTAGATGACACGAATTTTAAATATTTTTCCTAAACATGTAACTTCGCAATATTTTTTTATCCAATGTTATGTATTATTAAATAGCAACACAGTAATAAATTTTTCGTTAGGTTAACTTTTTAAAATCTGTTAGGGTAAGTACCTATCAAATGACTTACCTATAAGGTATGCAATAGACGTGGGCGTGGGAGGGAGATAGTGAGATCTAAGCACACATTTTTCTTTGTAGAATCTGTTTAAAAAGAGAACCGTCGTGGGATTAAGGGCGCCTAATTGCCTTTTTGTTTAGCATGTAATACAATAGTGTTGCCCTCCTCAAGCTATAACGTTGTTAACCAACAATTGGCCAAATAGTTACGATTTTTTAATGCTATCTTAGTTAGAAAAAATTCTCTATCGATCCATCTAATCGGTGTTCTCCTTACTGCTGTAGTTTAATTTATTAGTTATCAAATGGCGTAATTTCCTAATAAATTGCCGCTTTTTGGATCATAGCTCGAAATTTATGGTTTTGGTAGTTAACGACACTTTAGCTTTAGGTTGGCAAAGTGCAATAAATAGCGTTGAGTTTACTGTTTTGGCCACGACTGTTCTCTTTTTAAACAAACTACCTTCATTTTATTTATTACTACCTGAATATAAATCCTCATCATTTTAATGCTGGTTTCACAAAAGAGATTATTTTTAATGGATGCTGGCTCATAAAAAATAATGATCAAAATAAGTGACATCTACCCTTCCTTCAAAAGAATCTTCCTTTTGGATAGAAAGCTCGCTCGCTTACAAGTATAGGTCGATACAGACATTGCAAAGTGTTTGGTGTTATAGATAGACAATTAAGTTTCACAGATAGCTTAATGAGTTTTGAAATGGTGTCCTCCGATTGTTTAGTTAGTGTTTATTAGATGATTCATCATTTTTAAATGATTAATACATATAGAATCATTCATATTATATTTTCATAATCTAACCGCTTCACTTAAAGTCGTTAACCGTAACTTAAGGATTTACTAGTACAGATTTAAAAAAGTTAAGTCTCAGACACAGTTAAACACTTCGTTACTACATATAAAAGACTTAGCTAAGGACTCATTAAATATAATTGAATGTTGAATTGTCAAGTGAATGTTCTTGAGTATGGCAGTTAGTTCACAATAATTATTTTTATTTATAAGTTGCTAAGAAAATAATTTAAACCTGCACACCTGAGAGTTCTCTATAATGTTTTCAAAGGTGTGTGAAGCCTGCAAATTCGCATTGGGCCAGTGTGTTGGACCTGCAAATTCGCATTGGGCCAGTGTGTTGGACTTGCTAATTTGCATTGGGCCAGTGTTAAACTTGCTAATTCGCATTGGGTCAGTGTGTTGGACCTGCTAATTCGCATTGGGCCAGTGTGTTGGACCTGCTAATTCGCATTGGGCCAGTGTTGGACCTGCTAATTCGCATTGGGCCAATGTGTTGGACCTGCTAATTCACATTGGGCCAGTATGTTATGGCTTATAGGACGAGGCCTCCTTCTATAGGCCAGTGGTGGGCTGCTAATGATGATGATGATGATTGCTAGTCATCAGTTTGGTTTGGTAGCGATTTTTACACACTTGGAATGTAACTAAACTTATTTCATTTATAAAATGCCATTTTACAAATGCACCTTGCATTCAAGCTAATATTACTATGAATTTTTGTAATAACAAATACAAGTTAATAATAATGCAGACATTCAGAAGAGTATGATCATTATGTAGTGTAAAAAATATCTTACCTACAATGTGTATCTTATGTTGTTATGTACAATATACACTTTGTACATGCGGTAGGTATACTAAGTACTTGTATAATAACTCGTTTAAGTATAAAAATATGAACACGCTAATAAATGGAGATTACAAATATTTTTAAATTTCGTCCGTTTCGAAAATAAAACGTCACCGACGCGGGAATAAAAAACTTAATCGAGTAAAATAATATTCACACTCAAAATATATCACAGATACCTAAGGAAGATATTAGATTAAATCTATCTTTGAGGTACTATACATAGCGTTATTGTAAATATGTAAATAAATAAAAAGCACGCAATCTCAAAGTGATTCCTATTTCCTAGGTATTTCGTCGAAACACCGACTGTGTTCATGACGTCATCGGAACTAAAATAAATAGTCTTATATCAAAAATTAAACCTGGAAATAATCACTCACAGTGCAATCTGCACCATTATTAATACTGTTTTTTGGATCCTTTGTTGCAGGGATGTTGATTTTTTCATATCCCGCAGAGGAATCCGAGCGATCCATGCCCGCTTCACTCACTCCAGAGTTCACTTTTTCATAGGGCGGTTCTCGGTTCGACAATTCGAAATATTTAACACTTTCATAGTTTGGATCTTTTTTTGACCGCACTGAGTCGTAGTTAGAATCCTTCGACCTGACAGATTCATACTTCGGATCTTTACATCTTAGCGATTCGTAGTTGGGATCCTGAGCATTCACACTCTCGTAATTAGGATCTTTGGGGCGAACCGACTCGTAATTCGGATCGGATTCGCTGCCGGTGGTGTATAACGGATCGTTGGACATCGACTCGTAGTTTGGCTCCATTACTGATTCGTCATTATTGTTCGTCGGCCAGTTGTACTTTCCTGGCCTTTTGTTCACAGTGGAGTACGTGGGCTGGACTTTGTAGTTGGGCGCGATCGTCGCATAGGGCGGGGTTGAGGGTTGGTTTCTCAGAACTTCGTAATTGGGGTCGGAATCGGAAGCGTTTGCATCGCCTTTGGATATGTGTTCATAGCCGGGGTCGCTGCTGACGATACTGTTGGGCCCGCTGTCGAATTTAAGCAAATTATTGTTTGTGTAGTTCGAGGGCTGGCTTTTGCTTATGTCCTTTACGGTTTCGTAGCCGGGGTCCTGGTTGGAATTCTTTCGTTCCTTTCGTGCGATGGTCTCGTAGCCGTGGTTGGCGAAGAGCTTGCGGTCGATAGTCTCGTAACCGGGATCGTCGCCTCGATACTTCAAAGTCTTGGAGTCGACGTCGGTGTTGGTTAAATCTTTCGATTTCCTCAGAGACTCCTCCTTGGCCTTGGCTTTCTTCATCACTTTGGCGTACATCTCCTCGACGTTTCGTGATGGGCTCTCCGTGGCTCGCTGCTCGGAGGCGATGCTAGTGTTGGGCTCGGTGGAGTAAGTGGCGGGCCCGTCGATGGAATTGTAGAGGTTGTCGGCCGCTTCCTTGTGGTCGATGTCGAAGTGGAGCTCCCTGGCGACGAGAGGCCGCACCAGGTCGCCGGAGCTGAAGCGATGCTTCTCCACGGGGTAGTTGCAGCCGTAGAAGTCCGACGAGCTGACACAGCTGTTGTTGCGCTGATGCTTCTCGTTGAGACTGCGCCGCAGTTTGTCGTGGTTGAAGTGAAGATCACCTGACAAACAGGGAATAAATTTAAAATATGATAGGATTCAAATATAACAGAAAAAATATTATTGACAAGTTTAAGGCTTTAACAAGTTATAAGATGTGGATGTATTGAGAGTATTGGCGCATTTACTACTCAATATCCTTACAGAATTTTCTTGTTTATTCGATTTTGACAAAATAACCGGGGAACTATCCCTGGTTCCTTAGTATCATAGATTTACGCAAAGTACGGTCTGCATCAGGCCAATAATTTTAAAACAAAACAATTCACAAATAATGGAATGGACATAGCAGTTATTGAAACTAATCTATACTTAATATATAAATCTGAAGAGTTGAAGGTTCGAATTGAAACATTCTTTTTGTGTTGGATAGTCCATTTATCGAGGAAGGCTTTAGCCTATATCACGCTGCGAGCAATAGGAGCGAAGCATCAGTGAAAAATGTTTCAAAAACGGAGAAAATTATCCATATCTATACTAATAATAATTTAAAATATATTCTTTTAAGAACTTCTTAATCGCGACCATAATGACAGAAATTGACGCAGACGAAGTCGCGCGCAACAGCTAGTATGATATAATTATAATAGAGTCAAATATTACCCGTGCTGGATATCCTTTGATGTCGTTGGGCGAGCGGGTCGGCGGAGCGTGGAGCAGGCGGATGTACTGGATGAGCTGAATGCGGTGGGTGCGATGGGTGCGGTTGATGGGATGGGTGCGGTTGGTGGGATGGGTGCGGTTGGTGGGATGGGTGCGGTTGGTGGGATGGATGCGATTGGTGGGATGGGTGCGATGGGTGTGGTTGGTGCGGTGGGTGTGCCGGAAGCGGTGGGTGTGCTGGGTGTTGAGGGTGTGTGGAGTGCGGAGGCGGCGGCAGCGGCGAGTTGGCCTGTCGCTTCTCCGGCTTTGGTGAGCCAAGAGCACCCGTTGAATTCGAACACGACGACATCGATGCTGAAAACAAATTCGATGAATTTAGATGTTTCACTTTTGTTTAATTATAATGTGAAATTTCTAATTATACACTGTCAAATTTATATGATTAAAATGTATATTACGCGAGTTAATGTGATGCGATAAAAGGGTGATTAGTGACTTTGGGTCCAATGTATTTTCAATCAATTTATTTTCGGTTTTATATAGAATGTCTTTTTGATAAATATGAATCTAAAGCGTGTATTCTGGATGAGAATTTTCTCATGATTAATCCAAGTTTATACAAGTCGGGACATTTTCTAGCGTATTTTCACGCAAGTTCTAGGCAAATATATCTTTAGTAAGAAAAAAGGATCACATTATATGTTAACAATTTACCTTGTCGGGAATGTGTGGCATTTGAGGTTGACGCGCCGATTTCAGGCGGTGCGCTTCGCCTATGATAAAAAAAAAAACATTAATATTCAGAAAAAAAAAGACTTTCATTAATAGAAATGTTTCACAAAACTAACTCTTAAGTTAGCTTTGCTCTATAACGGATGTGGGAAGGTTACCAGCTTTCTCATCAGTGTTTGCTATACGAGAGTGTGTATTATGCGAAAGTGTTTGTTTCTTAGTTTGTTCTTCAATCACGCAGCAATGGAGACGTCAACGTGATTTTTTCCAAGGGTGTATTAGTCGAGCTCTTGGAAGGTGATATAGGCTATGTTTTATCCCATAAAATGAAAAGGTTCCCACGAGATTTTTAAAAACTAAATCCACGCAAAGTTACGGGTATAAGTTGGCCGGATATGTGATGCACTTCACAACTTTGTTTCTGCTTCACCATTCTGCCACAGGACTGTTAGAAGTCTACGATAACGAACTTTTAATATATTTATTAGATTCCTAAAACACAAATTTCACCTTCCTAAAACATCTTATGAGAAAGCCTGTTCTAATTTACATCTTGTGCCCCTGTACATACGTAGAAATATAGCTGATA
Source organism: Hipparchia sbordonii (assembly GCA_038048805.1). Classification (NCBI taxonomy): domain Eukaryota; kingdom Metazoa; phylum Arthropoda; class Insecta; order Lepidoptera; family Nymphalidae; genus Hipparchia; species Hipparchia sbordonii. The sequence continues at coordinate 7,765,682 of CM076106.1, read as the reverse complement.
TTTGCTTTTTACTCAATATAGCCAGGGAGTCAATAGATTGTCCTGAGTTACTTTCTAAGCTAGGTATTATAGTACCCTCACGTAGATCATTCCGTTCACCTAGACATAAAAAAAAATTACATATCCCTTTAACCAAAACAAACTATAGACACAACTCATTTATTATTCGCGCTTCTCGCCTTCTGAACTCAGTTTATGACGAACCTAATGTCGACTTGTTTTGTGGTAATATGAACAGTTTACGTCGAAACCTAACAAAGATATTAGTTCAGCCAAGTGCATCCTAAACTTTCTACTTGTAGATGGTTTAGAATTTTTATTGTGCACTCGGGGTTATTCATTTAGTTTCTATCTGTGAAAACCTATTACCTACTACCTTGATACAAAAAATCAATAACAAAAATATTAAACGGAAACTAAAAGATTACTTCATAACAAAATTAGATGGTTGATGATATTATTTACTTATATTGTGTACATACTTGCCTAATTCCTAAACTTATCTCTTTATATACCTACCTGCTCATATATTTTATTAACCTGTCTCTTAACTTCTAATGTAATTAAAAGTATACCTACCTATTTAAATGAATGAGACCGTATGTTTAGTTATATATTGTTTTGTACATACTTACTCATTTTAAATGCTATGTTGCAGAGTGGCATCGAGGATAAACCTCTGTGGTTTTTTCGATGTGCATTATCATGTAAATGTGTATAACTTTGTAAATGGTAATAAATAAATAAATAAATAAATAAATAAATAAATAATATTATTAGCTACTAGCTGATGCCCGCGACTTCGTTCGCGTGGATTAAGGTTTTTTGTTCCCGCGGGAACTCTCTTATTTCCCGGGATAAAAAGTAGCCTATGTCACTCTCCGGCCCGTAAATTACCCCTATGCAAAAAATCACAGCAAGTCGTTGCTCTGTTGCTGCGTGATTGAAGGATAAACCAACAAACCAACAAACACACTTTCGCATTTATAATATTAGTAGGGATTAGTTGTTTAACTTTAAGTCTATGTAGTGTTATAAGCTGTTGGTTTTCCAAAATAAATAAAATAAAATATTTTTGGTTATAAAATGTTTAAAAATTATTGCAACTTTTCAGCTTTCACATAAAGGTACCTAGCATGGTGCGTGACGTCTGGCTGCAGGACGGGCGCGGGCGTAACTGCGGGTTCGTGCGCGGGCGGGTTGCGGCGACGTGGCTCGGGCGCGATCTGCGCGTACGTATCCGAGCCCTCGCCCACGCTCGCGCCCTCTATGGCTTCATACATTTCATCTGTGTGACGAATTAGCTAATATTATATAGGTACTATAGACCTGACAGACGTTGGCCTGTTCTAACTTCTTAATGTAGAGGGGAGAAGGGAATATCAGTCATAATTGTGATAAATTATATGAGTATGTACCACGATATTTGTAGTTGGAATTATCGATATTTCGATCCAATTGCATGGACCGTGGTCGCGACGGGACTCTGCAACTGAATCGAAATATCGACAATTCCAACAAAAACAATTATCGTGGTACATACTCGTACAATTTATCACAATTGTCATTAAATCACGAATAATGTCTAAAATCTTTAATATCAGTCATGTTTAACTTTTTTTTTTTTTTAATTTATTTTATTTATGTTTGTATGCCATGGTAAGATCTCGCAGTAATAACTTCGGTAATACTTCACGTATTGAAGTGAAATGAAAACTAGTATAAAGTGTAATGTGTGTAGAACTAACCGGAGTCATCGGAGACGGTGGCATAGTGCGGCTGTAAAGGCTTGACGTTTTGCGCGCGGATGTTGCTCAGCGGCTCTCGTACTGATATACTGGTGTAACCCTCTGGAGAAAACATAAAAAAGTCATGTCAATCTAAATTACCGTCAATTCCAAACCCCGCCTCCATATTATTTTATTCCCAATTGGCTACTGTTTGCCTAGATGGATAATAGCACTGGTCCAAATATTATACATATTATGTCTTCTTTATAAGTCTAAAGTAGTAGATACTTATAAAATAGAATAGGATGCATACGTACACAGTGACGTTATCGAAGTGAGATAGCGACATAATATTCCCAGTGGGAACATGTCTTGGGCATGGCGACGACGACATATCGCTCATTTGCGACAAGGGTGACATAATTCAAAATTCACCAATTTTAGTGTCGAAAATTTATACTTTTTGCTATAAAAACAACATTACGCTAAGCACAAAAAAATAAGAGCGAGAGATATTGTGACTTAATGCTCTGTCGCTTTGTTGGCCGCTGTGTTGTTTCGAGACCGCAGCATCCACAAAACATTACTTTCTAACGAGAGAACTCTCTCATCATCGATTTTGAATTATGTCACTCTTGTCGCAAATGAGCGATATGATGTAGGGCTCGAAGACACCTGTGAGGGAACAGACATACTGGCCGAGTCGGTGGAGTCCCCGCTGAAGTGCGCGTCGGGCGGGCGCGGCGACGGCGGCGTGATGTAGGGCAGCTCCTGGCTCGACGGCAGCTGCCCGCTGATGGCCACTGACGCCGATATCAGCACCGCCTCTGCTGAATGTTCCATACGGTTTTAGGGCTTGTACACAAAACTGCGATCCGACGTCGCATCGCAAAAACCTACGAGCTCGCACGTCGCGTCGCAAGAACTTGCAAACTTGTTGACGGTCGCCGAAGGAATGGTCACCTTATCGTGGACGGGAGACGCCTTGCCGCACGAAATCGCATCGCAGCAATTCGTGTCGCAACTTTCTGCGTTGCGAATTCGCATCGCAGTTTTGTGTACAGTCCCATACTGCTGCTCATAATCTCGAACGCCTTAGCACATCTCTGCCACAACACCGTTGAGATTATGGCATGACTTGTTAGTCGTATGACTAGAAAAACAGAATCAGAAAATTGCCCTCTTTGCAGAATTTTGACTCTCTTTTTCTCCAAGATTTCGGTGATGTACTCAGTCTACCATTTCGCACTTTACGAGCTTGTTAGACTAGGGCCTAAATCTTTTTTCGCAACGCTTGCCTTCTGATGGCACATGAGATACACGTTTGTTGAAGTCGGGCGAGCATCGCGTATCGGTTTCGTTTCTTTTTGAGTCCACCCGACTTCAATAAACGTGTACAAGCTAAAATTATTTTTATACTTTTGTAGTGGCGTAAGAAGTCGGTTTTTTGAAAAGAACTTTTATGCAATGACAGCAATGTAGCAATTGAATTATTACTTGAATTGTACTTATTACAAAATAATTATATTATTAGTTATACATTATACATCACTATTAAGCGTAATCCTAGTCTCTATGTATTTATATAAGCAATTATTTTATTTATTATTTGTTAGAAAACAAAAGCAATTGAATAGTTCCAAGTTGCATTATCAATATCGCTACACCACTTGAGATTGGAATGTATTTAGTGATAACGGGTTATGATTTGGTGTTACTCAATAAATGACGTTTGTCGGATTTGATGATGAATGACAATAGCTTACGTGATCGCATATTAGGTACAGCTTCTTAACAATCACAATAGAGATTTCGTCAATGGGCAAGGAGACTTGCCGATATACTTCTAAATACTGAATTGGATCTTAAACTTTAAGGCTCCATTGACGTGTTTTTGATTTATGTGACGTGTACACGAAAACATTCAAAATTATTTTTCAAATAGGTCTACCTGTTGCTCTTGTTTTTCTGTCGCGACCAATCCTATTCTATCTGTTGTGTATCTACTGTTTGAGATTCTCCAAGAAGACCAAAGATCCAAGAAATATTCTAATCGAAAATCCATGATGATACATAAGGCCGCATTATTAAATGCGGCCTTAGCTTTATATGTAATCAATCACCATATGAGAATTGGCCGCATTATTAAATGCGGCCTTAGCTTTATATGTAATCAATCACCATATGAGAATTGGACCATTCACGAATTGGACTATCTGCGTATCAGATCATCCGCAAATGTGACCAATCGCGATTTGGACCAACTGCCAATTGGACTAACTGAGAAAAATGGTGACTTGGATTAAATTAAAATTTGACCAATCGCGCCTGAACGAAAAGGACCCGAAAAAATACAAAAAAAGAAGAATACTAAATTGATCAATTTAGGAATTATTAGATATCCCAAGATGTTTTAATAACGCATAAATTATTACCGTACTGACATTACCGTAGAAAAAGTTGATTTTGTAAAGGATCTGCTAATAGTCTAGTTTATCATGATGATAGTAATCGTACACAACTTAACAATTAAACGATAAAATTATCTCACAGATATGTATCATGTTCATTATACCTGCTGCCGAAGAAGCTGTTTCCCGTTCTTCGATTTGAATATCATTATCGGAACTTTGATCTGGTACTATTTCCACCGTTCTGAAATAAATATTAAGTTTCATTACAATCCCTACTATGTAAAATTAAAATGCGCAAGTGTATTTGTCAGTTAATTTGTCTTTCATTCACGTCGCTGTGCTACGGATCGACGTGGTTTTTTGCATAATTGGGGACCTGAAGAGTGGCATAAGCTTCTTTTTATTCTCGGAAAATAAACGATTCTCGCCGAGTTTTAATAGTACATTATGGTACAAGTGTAAAAGTTGGTGATTACCGCTGAGGCGCTATTGAGACCCGAGCCGTTAGGTGAGGGTCTTAAGGTAGCCGAGGACGGTAATCATCAATATACACGTGTATCATACGACGTTTTTCAACACACTTGCGAAGAAAATAATACTAAAATAGTACATTATGGTACAAAACAGTGAAAACGAGTTGTGAAAATTTTTTCGCAATGGCGGGAAAAATTAATGTTGTTCTTTTGTTCGCCCTCTTGAGATGCTCTTGAGGGCAGGCAAAGATCGACGACCATACAGGCTATTCAGGTGTTTATTTGATTTAATCAGTTTTCCGGAATGCGCGCGCACCTTTAATGGCCATAGACTAAAAGAATGAGGTTTCTTTTTTTTTTGGCTTTTCTCTTATAGCCACGTACAAAATGGGGAATTTCCAGTTTTCTTTATTACAGAAAAAACAAAAGTTATATTTGAGTGACAGTTTTATTTATTAAACACGTACAAGTTGAAATTATCTATTTAAATACGAAGTTGTATGAAATGAGCAAGCAATAGGTATCTTGGCAATAGGTAGGATCTTTTTTGTAATAGAAACTTTTTTAAGAACAAAGCAACTCAACCAATAAAATTAAAAAAAAAAAATCTATAACTCACATTGTGAATAATAGTAATCAAAAGTCACAGTTTGAGTTAAAGGTGTCATTGTGTGCCTAATTGCGGTGAACCGGGAGCCATTTTATGAGCAAGTGTGCTGAAAAAAATCTAACTCCACGCGGACGATGTCGTCGGCAAAAACCTTTATCCGTATCATGTTTTTAAAATTTTATTAGACCAAACATTCAAATTACAATATAATACGTCTAATATTACAAAAATGTAATCAAGTACCTACTTGCAATATGCATAGTACATTTTTAAAAATATTATATTCTAATTAATCTATTAGTTTATAAAATGAGTTAAATTCGGTTCATTGAATCGTTAGTAAAACATAAAACCAACTTAGAGATTAGAATTCACGTCATAGGTAGGTAAAAGTCTATGGAAAGATTTCTCCAATGCATCGTAAAATAATGGGTTTGTGCTTACAAACTTGTTTTTTAACTTTATGTACCTCTTGCTACTAATGTGAAAATTATTTACATTTCAGATTCTAGGCGATAAACATAGTATGCCTAGCCAGAATTTTAAGGATATCTTAATACTATAATTTTAATGAAATCTAGTTAGAAATTTTTAAATAAACCTTCAAGGCAAATCATGAGCACTAATTCTTAAAATTACATTTTTAGCGTGAACAAAATATTGATAATTTTTTTATTAAATTTATTGTTTTTTTTCTTCATTTCTTGTAAAAAAGACAGAAATATATTTAACTAAAAACAACTTACACATTATGACTTTCATTTTGCAGCTTGGCATACGCGTGTTCATAGGGATGATCTCTGTTATTGGACGTTGTGGCTACAGCCTTATTTCCTGAAAGAACGCATAACACGAAATTATGATAACGCAGTGTGTACCCGCTGCTAAAAATAAACTAATTAATTAAGATGTAAGCACCGCAAATCGGTTCCTGGTAGCGGCTGTTTAATGTATAATTTATGTAATGTCAAAAGATAAACATATTACGATCAGTGATTAGATTCAAATCGATCAAAACCCGTTCGGTAGCAAGACAATGCAATTACATAATTGCATCTAAGTTTTCTGTTTCCGCTTGAGAGGGATAAATGGATAATTGAGTTACAGAACTCTCTTATTAAACGCATTAATCAGATCCATTCAGATGATTCATCGCAGTATTTCGTTGTTGTTTCGACGTTGGCGTCGCTTCTATTCTGGGAAAATAAGACAGTTCTCACAACAAAAACAGTTCTACTTTGTAGATATTTCATTGTGACAAGCAATTATGCATCTCGCGTTAATCTACAACGCGAGCTTAATCATGTTTTGGGCATAATAATGAACTAGGTATTTAAAATTAGATTTGAATAGTTATTTCGGCAGAATTAGACAATTTACATTGGAATTTTACATTGGATTGGATTTTTTACATTGGAAAAGGTTGGAAAAAAGATTTTTTTGACGTGTAGGTCATCTATTGAGACCAGACTCGGACAACCGAGTTAACCAAAATATTTTCCTTCGGGATTTTTTTTGTAGCGGGGACACCTTTTTTTTCTCTGATAACTAGCTTCTAGTAATATTATGTTTTTTGAGATCATTAGAATAAAACTCTCTACATCGATCTTTACAACTTGCCGAAAAACTCGCTTTTACTATGTCAACGACACAATTTACGTATCAGAGAAAATAAATGCTTACTCCGTGCAAAAGATTGGGAACATTTTTTGTTACGAAAATCGTTATTATCGTACCAAAAAATAACATAATAACATAAACATGTATTATTCAGAAATCACTTCTATTCTGTGAGTATGACTTAATACATTTGAATCCCCGTTTACTGGCCTAATGTAAACATACCAAAATATATTTTCACCTTCGTCTAAATTAGTAACTGTAGCATATATTTCCGATGCCGTGTCGCCGCTGTCGTGTCTTCCGACGGGGTGCGGGATTTCCGGTAGACTCCGCTGGCTGTTTTGCGTCGACGCCCTAAATTAGATTTATTTTTTAACGTTTTTGGTAAGATAGCGAGGTTTTTCATTAAAACGCAAAGAAAAATTTAATAAGTGTGCTATACGAGTATTTTCATTTTCTAATATTTAAAAACATATTCCATAAATAGGCAATATATATATATTACAAATCTTTAAAGAAAAATAAACTTGTACTTATTATAATGATAAATTCTTTGATTTCGAAATAACTTCTTTCTATTAATCTAAAATAAATAATTATTTATTTATATGAATAATAAATAGCATATCCCAAACACGTTTTTTTTTTTCTGTTCATTTTATACACTGGAGCCGATTTTGATGAGACTTTCACAAGTAGTTAGAAAATTATACAAGGAGTAACTCGGGTTAAATTTTATCTTAGAAATAATAATTAGGGTTCCTATCGTCAAAACTAAAAACTTTAGATGAGGGACATGACTGTCTAACTGCTGAACTGATCTTGACGCAATTCGGAGAAAGCTTGCATTTCTGAGATTGCTACTTATTATCCCCGGAAATCAAAAAATTCCCGCGGAATTTAAAAAACGCGGGATTCGGTCGAATTCATAATTTGCTCCATCTAGCAACAACTATAAGGCTGTGTTCACACCAAACTTATTGACAGCCGACGACTGTGAGCGAACTTTATGCAGTTTACTCTTTTTCATACATATTCAACTTTTCGCTCATATCAAATTGACGTTACGCTTTTACCAGCTAATTACGCTATGCGTAGTCGCTGACTGTGGCCGATTGTTGGACTAGGCCACTACACGCCGTGACGCTGATTGGCTACGTAGCTGAACGTACACAGCTATAAACAAGTAGACTCCTTTGTTTATACCAATTGTCAGCAAAGTGTGAACAAAATATCGTTTTACTTCACGTTCACATTAAGGCACGCAGTGTGTCTGCTCACAATCGGCGGCTGACGATCCGTTTGGTGTGCACACAGCCTAACAACAATTTACATTTAGCATTCCAATAAAAAAAGAAACAAATGCTTATTACATGCAATAGTAATTAGCAGCAGACAACATTATAAAATACAATAATAATGTTATGTTGTATTTAGCTCATAACTTGTTAGTACATAAATAATAATAAATTGTAGGTTTTACATCACAGGTTATTAAATTAATGTATAAACACTTGCCGACTGTGTCAGATGTATGTCCATCATGAGCTAAACTATAAAATAGGTATTTTCACTATCTGTGTACCAGTATTGAAAATTTGGCAGAGTTAACTTTTTTTTTTGATATTAAGGGATTCTTGTTGGATAGAAAGAGATTCATACTGGATTTGCTTGCATGGATTTAAAAATTTAAATCCATGCAAACAAAGTCACTGGTGTCAGCTGTGTCAAATTTTGTTTATTTCTTTAAGCGATTTTAAAAAAGAATCTGTCTTTTAGTAATTAATGTTAGTTACAGTAAGTAAATCATTAATGGAGAGTCTTCAAAATATGTAAAATCCTGTTAGTTTCCTGTTAGTTTGGTAACCATTTCAAATTATCAATTAAACTGCAAAACAACTGACAATAGTACAAGAGATGGGGATTGAACCATCAAATCTTCAGTTGTCAGTCTGTACTTTTAACCATTGTGCTATTGAGGCTTAAAATATATTTTCCAACAAGCTCCTATTCTATGCATGCGTTTTGATATTTAATATGGAATTGCTTATTTTATTAATTGGCAACATCTCTATTGCCTAAGGCCCATCCACACATGACTGGTAAATTGGCTTAATAGCAGTCATTCTAGTTTGATCAATGACTGAAAACCCTTCGCATGTGTGAATACAGGATCAATATTAATACATTAATACATATAAAATAAATGAATAGAAATTATATAAAATAAATGGATAGAAATTATTAGTGTTATGAAGTTAATTCATATGAGATTAGCTTTAACATCTATGTTAGCCCCATTAATTAAGTGTCTAGGGCATGCTGTAATGAACAAACCGCTTGACTGAGGCAGGAGTGGTGGGGGCCGGGGAAGGTACCTCCTCATCCAAACGGATTTTGACCACACCGGCCGTACCAACCAACTCACTTCTGTTAAATACAAAATGTCTTGAAACAAAATTTAAAGAGCATTATACTATAATTAAACTATTTATTTCTGCACACAAGAGAAGATGTGCCAGACAACTTATGTTATTAGAAGTTGAATGAAGACTGATTCAAGTTTTCAACATTTTTCTATAGTTTTGTTAATATAATGGAACTAAAGTGTATTTATAGTAAAAAGGATTTAGTGCAAGATGTAAATAACTATAAGTTATGCTAATCTTATAAAACTTTAGTAAGAAATTTGATTTTTTACTGTGCACACACTTTAAATAGTAACAATGTTGTCCCTATTGATTATCTAATTAAATTAGTAGGTACTTTATTATCATATATAAAACAATTATTTAGCTCTTTGAAAATATGTCATTTATTACTTAATTGTCACATATACTTGTATGTCTTGTTTCTAACAGACATAATAATTTCGTATTTTATATTAATGAGTGAAAATGTGAATTCTGCAAATCTTAGCTCTAGTTGATACTTACTTTTGGTTGGAGTTTTTGCAGCCACATACACATGCAGACAGAATAATCACGAGAGTGGCTAGCACGCCTATGCTTAGACCTATCTCTATTAAAGTATACATAACAACAATTGCTTAATCGATCCTGATACACCCGAAACTGTGAGTACTTTCCATTACAAAAACCCTTTCAGGTGACTTCTTTAGAAAAAGCCACACTGAATACACGACTTTCTTCCATTTGAGAAAAGTATTAAATGTAGGACACTTGTTTAGGCGACTATTGCTTTGCTGGGATGGGTCGAAAAATTTCTAAATGGCACTGATCAATATTATATGTTATACGCTTCACAGACAAATGGGTCACATCGCTACGGAGAATTGTTATTTTATATCGTAATCGAATAGAGTTTTGCTACAGCACATCTTCAAAAATATGTTTAAAAAAAGTCAATCAAATCAAACGCGATTTATAAATATTCCTGTATTTGACTTGACACTTGACATTTAAATTAATATAGATTATAAAGGTTTGATTATCGATATTCGATAGCATATCGATAGTAACGTGATAGTTACAAGCACAGACAGGAACAACAAGATAGACGATATAACTTTTCAGTGGTTCAATAGGGTGCAATAATGATAAAGTGCGTGCTACACATGCTTGTTACTCACACAAAAGCATGCCAGTTACAAGCAAAACCGAGCTACTCGCATATATATGGAGGTTCTGCCAGTAACTCACGTGCCAGTATAAAGCATACGAGTAGATCGCAAGCCGTTTGATTTTTTCCTCTTGAAGAGAAGGGAGATTCGTATTGCCTGTTACAAGTACGCGACAACTACCTGCCTAGATCTTTTTAATTTTTGTGCTTGTTTTTGTTGTTTTTTGCCCAATATAATTGCGACTTGTATTGTAACACTATTGATTTCTTCATAAATATTCATTTTGTGAACTTTTACAAACTTTACGTTACGTACGTAAAGTACGTAAAAGTTTATCACGCGCTGACGTTCTGCCAGTACTCGGCGAGCCAGCTTGCCAACACCTAGCATGTCATCTACAAGCATGTGTATCACGCGCTTAAATGTTTATGGTTTCAAAGGAAAATCCTGTGGGAAAATCATGTAAGTAATTTTTTGGTTATTCCTCTGTGGTTGACATTTTATCTGTTTTGTTTTGACATTTTTCGAAGTCATTTTCATTTTGCCGTTAAAAACCGTTCTCTGTCTACGTTAAAAACACAGTTTGAAAATGAAAACAGAATCATATTTAAATTATTATTTTACAAATCCAAGCTTGCAGAAGTTGATTTTTTCTTTTCCTTGTTGATGTTTTATATAAATAATTTAGTTTTAAAGTGGTTTGTAAAAGTAGCATTTGGGTTGCTTGAATTTTGTGAATGGTGATTCATTGCTTTATTTTAAAATTAAATATACTTAACCTAAAACCGGTATGGAAACTAAAAGTGAAATTTTCAGTCAACGTTTGATAAAGGCAGTAATATGGAATATTTGCCTGCAGACTATTATCGCTATGTTGTGGGTATTTTTCATACAAGTCGATTTGATCCACCCCATAGCATGGGTAACTTCTACATTGGATGAGATATTTAGCTGGAAGATGAGTCTCAACATAGTACTTCTTGGATTAGTGTCATTTTTTCAAGCTTATATTTATGGAAGTCAGTACTCGATGCCAGTGCCAAAATACTTCACCAGAATATCTATGTTTATGAACATGTTCTCTGTACATAACATAATATTTAGTACACTTTATGCTCTAAATGGATATTTTACAATGAGTCTATATTCATCATTGGCTAAAAGTAACTTTAATGTTTTAAAGAAGAAATGCGAAAACTATGATGGGCAGTGCTTGATGGAGCAAAGTTTGTTTTTGCAGATTGGTGGGATGTGGATGGGCTTATATTATTTTACTAGAACTCATTTATTTGGTGCTGCTGTTTTAACATTCCCACATATTTATCAAGAGCAATTTCAACAGATTAAACTAGTGATAAGCAACATTTTATCTAAGGGATTTCAGCATTCCATAACACCTGTTGTTTATTATTGCATTTTTTACTTCTTATGGGGCAGCAAGCCAAGGAGTGTAATATCTGATGTTTACAGTTTGTACTTGGAAGATCCACCTTTAGACAATATTATTAATTTAATAAGCTCTGGAATATGGATTGGACTTTGGTTTTACACAAGCCTGTTTTTTATTTCTATTTATACTATGAAAACAGTTTTCAACATAGTACTCACGGAACCTATGAAATTTCCTATAGAGTCTAATTTGCACATGACACTGAATACTGCTCTCTCTCAAAGGTTGCAATTTACGAGTTACTTGGGTGCCTTGGACTTGAAGAATTTATCAATGACTGATCCTGTAAGAAGAGGTGAAATCTTTGCCCTTTCCCAGCCAGGTGGACACCCAAAGAATTGGAACAATTTGTTAGAAAAATGTTTGTATATTATTAATGAATTTAATAAGGAGTTAGACAGCATTAATGGAGATTCTTATGCAGTTGAAGTGGGCTCAAAGAATAGAAGTGGTTTAAATAGAGTACCACCGGCTAGTCCATCATTTCAATATACAGGCACAATACGAAATATGGCTTCATCTCCTCAACTGCTGGACTTAAAAGATCATAGTAAAAAAGCTGTTGATGATACATTTGCAACTGCTGTGAAGGAAGAGTTTAATGGTTTTCTTCAAAAGTTATGTCAGAAACCAGGCATCAGTTACTTCTTTGGGGAGCTTGTTGATACTAAATTGAAATTTATTCTTATCCAAGCACAGCCAGTTATGTGGACATGCGAAGGTCTAGCCAACATTGTGTCATCGTCATTGAAAGAAGATAAATATGGTGTGGTACTACATGACTTGCCTTTAGTATTATCAACATTCATTAGTCTTAAGCAGAATCTGGATAAATTGACTAAACCTGGTCTTGTACCTAGGAAGTATATACTTAATGATTCTTTTGCAATAAAAATAAGATCAGCTCTCTTGTCTTCAGTTAAAAGAAGTTTGTATAAAATTGTGCTTACATTTTCAAAATACATTCATGAGATACCACTTGATCCTGATGTTCAAACTGCTATTCAACCATTTATATTATGTAAAGAGCCATGATTGAGATTTTTCATACCTAATTTAATTTAATAAATAACTTTTGTATCACTAAAGGTTTTTATTTAATTTCTATTTTATTTATAGTGGAGAAAATATAGTGTCTTCACTCATAGGCTGAATTTGGACTACAAGCTAAATGCAAAATTGCAGTTTACGTAAATCACTCACTCTGACAACTTACCACCTAACTGTGTACCTTTACTATCACTTCTGTTGGCAATCGGCGCCAAAATAGCGCTATCGCTATTTATATACCTACCTATGTAGGTACCTATTCAAGTTACTTTGATGTCAAGTATCTACTGCCTGTCCAGAAAGCTAGTGTCAGAAAGGTCAGTAAGATTAACTCCATTGCCCCTACCGGCTGACTGCAGTTCGCGTGTCGCATCAGTTGGCATTTAGATCAACTATCTATACTTATTTTATACATTATTCGTAACTCCATTCACCTACCAACCAGGTACAAGCAAAGCAAGTGGGAGAAAGAAAACGCAGTCATCAACAAAAACTTCTATTAAAACTTTAGTAAATAAAATTAATCGTTTACAATAAATAATTCTTTTACATAATATTATTTGTAACAATCACAGCTACAAACATTTTTAATGAATTTCCACACAGTAAATCTATAGAAAATCTTTTTATTTCAAGTTGAATAGATAATTAATTTATTATCGTGTAGTTTATATTAGAGTACAATAATAAGTTATTCCTCAAAAGTTTTTTTTAAATGCAGAACAAATTAGGTTCCTGAAACGCCGCGCCACATCGCTGCCGCGTTGTAGTAATGCGATTAACATGTTTGTAGGGAAAAATAACCATAAACTATTCCTTACGAGAAAACGTAAGAAAGTAACCGACTTGCGAACATGCGCATCCTTATTCTGCATGCAACCAATCTATTATACAGTTAAGAATAAGAAATGTTAAACCGATATTTCTATTACTGTTTTGCTCAAAGCCTACTTAGCTAACACGCGTGAGCATTTTAACATTCCTTTTGATCGTATCATACATACTCATATAAACAGATTAAGTCTGTGCGGACCCTAAGGTACATAAAATCAGTGTTTGTTAGATGTAGGGTAAAGGTAAAAAAATGGTTTTAGAGTAGAGTATCCTCGTCCCGTAGTTCACTGCTCAATAGAAGGGAGCGCTGGCTGGCCGCACCCAGTAAAGCTGTTCTTTCTGCAGAGGATGTTGCCGACTCACAGCTCAGAGACGCTGTGAAAAGGATTGGTTTTAAATAAATTAAAATATTAAATACATTAATTAAATGCCCACCGTTTAACTGAGACGTTTCTTAAGGTAGCAGAGTGGTGTTGTGTGGAAAAGTTGACAGTTGCGTAAGAGTGCCCACAGACTTATAATTTCAAGTTGGACAACTAAATTGCAGAGAATACCTACCTAATATAGGCATAGTGACTTAGTTCGATAAGATGAGATGTCTGGGCTACATTAAGTCACTATGCTTATAAATATACTTCTGCGATTTAGATGAAATTATAAATCTGCGGGTACTTTTAATCCTATACAAAATGGCTACTTCAGGCACTCTCTCAGCTAAACTTTAGGCTTTTAATTTATTTCAAAGGAACCTTGGGGTTAGTATTATAAATTGGGTACGTATAAATGGGTATGAGTATCACACTTTTTCATAATATAAATACATGCAAATCACAGACAGTAAAAGCAAAGCATTTAGCAATGTTGGAATATCGAAACAAAAGAGCTACGTATATAGTTATTCGACCAAAAGCCGCCATTAAAAGATAGGAGAGCCCAAGAAGCTGTTAGTGTGTGGTTATATGCAGATATTTTTTATATTTGCATATTATTAGATACCACGTGCAATAAATTTTTTCATATCCACCTTATTCCAAAGCTGCCTGCCTGGTATCCATAATAAGGACCGCTTTTTGTATTTTATTTGTTTGTAGTTTGTAGTTTGTACCTATTTATGTTTAACGGGTCTTGTCCGTTTTTTTGTGTGGTGTACAAATAAAGAGTACTCTCTCTATCTTTATAAGAATAAATGCAACCTTTCAAGGTTTACAGTTCAATCCACGCACTATTGTCGTTCCCACTCCTAGCACTAGCTTTGCCTTTATTTGGAGGGGATCGGGGAATATTAGTCAAGTTCTTCATGGCTAAAATTAAAAAAAAAAAAAGGTAATAGTTTCTTGGCTCTCCTGAAAAGTTAGAAAAACTACTTTCGCCCAAACACTTCAAAGTACTTTATACTTAATAGAAGAAAGAAAGAGAGAGAGCTAGCGCAGAATAGTGAGAGGGGGAAAGGGAGGGGGATATTGCGAGGCGGTACATACGAGCGGTTTACCGTCGGGGCTGGCGTGCGGCGTGGCGGATTCGCTTCGCACGGCGCGGACCGACCCGCCCGGGGACTCCGACATGGAGGCTTGCAGGCTGTAACTCTCCCTGAAAGATATCACCAAACATTAGCATTTGGTCAACACGATATACACGCAAAGCTGACGGGAAAGCTAGACCATTTTCCTATTAAACGTTATGCAGCGACCGAATCACATAGTCGAAACTAACTTTCTTTGTTTTATCGCAAATAAATAAAAATAACCATGTACTTAATATTAAACTATATTAGGGGTATAGGTTGAATGTACACTGCCATAAACCTGCCAAGTTAGCCCGCTACCATCTTAGACCGCATGGTCACTTACCATCAGGTGAGATCGCAGTCAAGGACTATCTTGTCATCAAATAAAAAATAAATTTTATAAACGATTACTTATAAAAGCCTCAATAGCCCAACGGTAATAGAAAACTGAAAGGTCGCAGGTTCGAGCCCTACCCGTTGTACTATTGTCGTACCCACTTCTAACACAAGCTTTTCGCTTATTTGGAGGGGAGAGGAGAATATAAGTCAAGTTCAGCTTGGCTAATATTCTTTAAAAAAAATTGAATGTTATGTCCATGAACTAAGGGCCTTTGCACACCACGTTTTTAAACGCGCCGTTAACGCGCGTTTTTTTATCCTACAGAGCAGTTTGTTGCCCTTTGTATCGATACACACACGCATTAGCATCGAGTTTGTATCGGTACAAACGCGCGTCAACGGCGCGTTTAAAAAACGTGGTGGCTAATATTCTTTGAAAAAAAAAAAATATATGAAACTCATGTCCACGAACCTGTATCCGGACGTGGAGGAGGTCTGCGAGATCTCGCTGTCGTAGGAAGTGTCGGTGACGGTGGCGGTGGGCTGCAGCAGCGCCGGCCACGCGCGCCGCAGCGGCGTGCTCTCGGGCCCGGGCGACGAACACTCGTCCGATTCCAGGCGGACGTGCGTTGCCGCCTGGGGCTATAATATTGCTCTTCTTGAATATTAAAAGTAAGAAAGAAAGAAGCGTTTTTTTAATGCATTGTGCCACACATCACCCAATAGGTATACTTAGATTAAGTTGTCCCGGCGCCTCCACCACTTGAGCGTTAAAGATAAAAGGCGTCAAGCAGAAGAAGCGCCGGAACAACTAAGTCATGTGTGGCACAACCCGGAAAAAAGGTCCTAACTCAGCAAAATGCTGTATGCTTTGTGCATGCACAAGAGAATACAGCGCTGATTTTCAGCCAGGTCCCTGGTACCCTCAGACTTACATTTTAAAATTGGACAACTAAATTGCAGAGTATTTCAGGTGTGTGACTTATGGTAGCCCGCACTTCTTATCCAACTGAATCGTCCAACTATTAGTATTGGCGAAATTGCTTGACAATTTGACAATTGTAAAAGTGCGTAACTTATTTTTACGATTGTCGGACAATTTGAAATTGTCTAGAGATGTTCCTTCAAAAAAAAAAGTCTAAGAAGGCGGGTACAGATTGGCAAAAAGTCTAGAAACAGAACTAATTGTTTTCTTTAATGATAACACTAATAAATAAATTGCCAATCGTCAGTTCTCATAATGTTTAGGAATTCGTAAATATTTATTTATTTTGCGTTAAACCGTCTAAAAAGCTAGTCATATAAGTCTACAGTTGCGACGCAATTACTTACATCAGTGTCAATATTTATGGCATATGATATAACACACCTAAGATTGAAACTGCAATTTTGCAATCGGCTTGCTTGCCTTTGGCCTCAAACCTCACCTGAACCTCGGGCTTTGCGTGGCGACTGCGGCGGAACTTGAAGGTTTTCTTCGAGTGTCCTTGCGCTCGCTGCAGCCGCGGCCGCTCGTCGTCGCCCTGCCCCTCGCCCGCCTCCTCGCACGACTCGCCTGTTGACACCGCTGACACGGGGGAAAGCGGCGTCAGTGCCGCCTCGCCTATTGCGCCTGTCATTTTTTTTTATGTACATAAAACAGTTACATCTGTTAAATTCACTACTTGAAATTTGAGCCTTAAAGTTAAAGTATCTAAGGCCCAAATCTATTTAAAATTTAGCAGATGAGACTTTGTTCTACGGAACAGTCGATATACATATAAACAGTTACAAGAAAAAATTACTAGAAGAAATGGACACAGGTGAAGCTCTCTAAAAAAAAAGAAATTTCTTCCAGCTTCCCTTGAAAGTGAGTAAGTTGAAAGTATAGGTCAAAAATGTATATCACTACATAATCATATACTGTAATATCTACTGTTGGTAATGATGTTGGTACTGGTACAGATTGGAACTCTTTTTTTTTAATCGAAAATACGCTGAGGGCAGCGATTGCTGAGGGTAATTGGTCCGAGAGCACGCTAGGTTGCCAAGAGATGGCGCTGAAATGGTTATTTTAAAAAAATAAAAATAACCAATAGGACGTCTATATGTCTAAACAAAATAAAACCCAATAGTAAGAGAAAGAAAAAAGAAAGATTTTATAATAATTATTATTAACTAACTTGTCGAACAAATAATTTTTTACATTATTTACCTGTAGTCAATTTAAACTCGACCGATGACACAAAGCGTAGCTTTGTTTGAATATTTCCATACGGCGGTGCGCTAAGTACCGACTTATGGTCCCCGCCAAAATTATTGTTTATTGTCCCTGCGAAAACGAATTGCTGGTTCAAATAATATTTTATTTTAAGATTTTACAATTAACAAAGCAAAAGAATGTTAACTAACATGATCTAGCCGCCATTTCAAGCGGATTACATTTAAGGCGACGCGACGTAGCAACACAAATAGAACTTGCCGATATTCGCATTGGCGTTGTTGAGATTGTTGTTGGTGTTGTCGCTAAATCTGCCATTGTTGTTGTTCGAGGGTAGGTCGAACACGGGTTGACTGGTCGTTGAACTGCTAGATAGTGATTCTGTAAGAAACTTTTTAGTTCATTTGGTGCCTTAATAAAGGAAGAAAATTCAGTCGAGAAAAACTTTGTTAACTTAAAAATTTGGAGTTCCAACTTCCAACTCCTCAATCCTGATTCTGCAGGGGTCTTGCCCACCTAAAATGTAGGGATTTAGGAACCATCGATTGAGAAATAAAGACGCGACCGAAGTCGCGGACGTCCTGTTACATCCCTAATTCACTTTTTGCTGAGGTACTAATTGGAAAAAGTGTAATTCAGCGATATACTCTAATGCATGAATTGCTGAGGTGCTATTATTGAGGAAAGTGCTATTCAGCAATATAAATCTCTATAAAAACGTTTGATTGAGAGAAATCAAACCAGTCGTTCTGGTAATTAGCCTAATCGCTGCCCAGCTACGAACCTGGTTTCTGCCAGCTAGTAAAGCTAAGACCCTGAAATAGTCGCCGTAAGACCTTCCTTGAGGTCCCGCGAGTCGCGTAGTCCGAATTCGCTAAGTGATTTAAGTAATAATAACCGTGATTGTCAGTGAACAGTGCGAAATAAACTAAGTTCCAGTACTCGCCCGTGTTTTTCTTATAAGACCGCCGAGCCTAACAGTTAGGGACTAACAGTCCGCAAGTTTTAATAATACAGAAAAAAACTCGAGTAAGGTCGAATGTACATTTTTCCGCCGGTAATTTTCATTTGCCGATTGTCTAACGCTGGTAGTTACCTCGCTGAGCCGAAAGCGGAGCGGAGGGGTGGTCGGGCGTCCTGGGCGCGGGCGCGCGGCCCACCAGCATGGAGATGAGCGACGGCCGATGCTGCTGCTGCTTGTCCGGCAGCCCCGACCGCGGCGCCGCCTCCGACGCGCGCTTGCCGCCGCTTTGACCGATGTTCTCTAATTGTTCTGGGAGAAATGGCATATTTTTTTATTATTAAAGTGTTAACCTACACTTTTATGTGATTTAAAAATACAGATAAAAAATGGCATATGTTATTATAGAACCGATGATCGTCTACGACGGACAGTAGACCCCACCTAAGGGACATTGTTATGCGACAAAATCTTCTGAAGCTTCAGATTTACGCGATATAAGTTATCAAAGTTGTGCTGGTCGCGTTATTAGTGAAGAAACATTAAACTAAAATACACGCACAAATTGCCTCTAAAAACTATCATTATTTATCATCAAAAAATGTTTTTTCAGAGCCATTACGTTTATTTTACTTTTTTATTCACTGATAGCACCACCACTACAATTCTGATAGCTTATACGTATCTCGGAAACCTCAGACTTGAGAAGATTTGTTTACTAGCTGATCCAGTTTTATTTTGACTACTAGCATTATATTTATTATGATCACAGATAACAGGTTTCACGAGTGGCTTCTATTTTGAAAAAAAAAAAAAACCATCAAGTTGGCGGAACAAATCCTATCTACCTGAATGACTATTCACGATCATTGAGAAATTGGAGAGTTAAGAGAAAATTATCGGACTAACCGAATTTATAATTATCGTGCGTGTCCCTCATGATGCGCAGCTCGCGCGCCAGCTCCGCCAGCAGCGAGCCGCGCGCGCGCGCCGCCGGCAGCTTCAGCCCGCGGATGCGCTCGCGCACCACGAACTGCATGTGACGCTCGTGGTCGCCGATCGGCGGCTGGGACAGCTATACAGGACAAGTTTCGCAGTATTTATATGAAAACAAGAGTAATTTTTCACATTTCCAATGGCCAGTTGAAAACACTGGGAAGATAAGAGAGAGATAACTCTCTACAAGTACGTTTTGGGTCGTGGCCAAAGTCGGCACTAACGCCGCGATCCTTAGAAATATCACTTTATGACGGGACATTGTATTGCTGTTAGCACAATCACACCCCTCTGTCGTTATCATCCGAGTGCCAATAGATCCTTGTTGTACTGTATTCCATGTTTGACAGTTTTAGTTAGCAACTAAACGACAGCCACTGAGATAGAGAATAGACTCCAGGTCTACTCCATTACAAAAAATCTTACTGATAACTAAGACGATGCAGTGTGGGAAAAAATTCAGGTGGACACAATCTTAAAACTAAACTAAATTGATGGCACTAGAGATTTTGCAACACAATTAATATCAATGTCTTAAAATTTCGAAAAACGACGCACCTTATGCACGATAAAGGGCTGCAGCAGGACGTAAAGCGGCGTGCGGTACGTGACGATGTATTCGAGGAAGTCCCACAGGTGGTGGGCGGCCTCGTTCCGGCGCCCCAGCTCGCGAATGGCGCGCGCTATCCGCCCCCACTCGCTGCACAGCTCGCTCGTGAAACACGCGCACAGCACTTTTAGAGCTGCGGAGTTTATACACCCATTTAATAAACAAAACGAAGAATGTAGGAGCCAGAAATTAAGCAAAAACAAAAAACTTGGAAAAAACTATCTAAATTCCCTATCGATCAGTAAGACCCTAGAAAGAGGCCGCTGAGGGGTTTCAAGAATTTGCCGATCCTGCTCGGAGAGGTAGAATTCGTCGGTCCAACAATACCTGAGAGATCTTAGGAGTCGCGAACTGCTGGAATTGGGGCTTTTCCATCACGTACATGACTCTGGGAAGATGGCAGCTCATGGCACGAGCGGTTTAAACTCTTAGCGAGGTATACGAAATCTGAGGGCTATCTCCTCTTCAGAGACGAACCCAATGGGCGTTGTGCAAGGAAGGCTCCGGTTGTGTTCTCAAGAGTTTTCCGAGTCTTCCAATAAGCGCTAAGGGTGGCCACCGAGGTTTTAGTCGGTAAACATCCCACATAAACCGAACTCTGCCCCCGGACTAACTGAGAAACAGTTTACAACCAAACCTATTGGACGCTAACCAATGTCGATAAAACTTTTTTTTTTATATGAGTAGCGGGCAAACGAGCAGGCCACCACCCATGAACACTTGTAGTACCAGAGGCACCACTAATGCGTTGCCGGCTTTTCAGGAATTTATTGGTCCGCCCCTTGAATAACCTCATATTAAGTGGGAACAATGTCGAAGGGTGATGATTCTACAATTTGGTACGTGGAAAAAAAGATTTGTAGCAACGGATGGTCGAAGTGCTACCAGGCACCCAGGAGGGAGGAACTTACCTAAAAAGGCGATCCTGTAAAGTATATTGGAAAGACGCGTTGTGTTCCTCGTGTCCCGGCTGCCGGTGAAGGTGAGCGAGTTGGCGCGCGCGTCGGTTCCCAGCTTCGCGTTGACGGCGACGGCCTGCCCCGGCGGCGCGGGCGGGCACAGCGCACTTACCACCACCGACACTAAGTATGATACGTCCGATTGACGCAGCGGTGGTACATCTACAATATGAATAATCAAATCAAATCAAAATTTATTTATTTCATGTAGGCCAACTTGTAGCTCTTACGACACGTCATAAATCTACCACCGGTTCGGAATGCAGATTCTGCTGAGAAGAGCCGGCAAGAAACTCAGCAGTTGCTCTTTTCAATAGGTAACAAAACTATGCTATGCATACAGTGTTTCCACAAAGAACTTTCAAAAATGCACACCTACCACAACCTAACACATGTTAAGATGGGTAGACAAAATGCAGACTCATTCCAGTTGGTGGCACCCGTTCACGAGCACGACGCATGTTCCAGCCGTTTTTTCGCTCAACTATATTTGATAGGACAACATACTTTTTTATACTTAATCTACAATCTACAATATGAATTCCTACAATATATACTTTTGTTCATACTTAATTTTTTAAAGCAACCTCAGAATATTCAAATAATAGCTTAATGGCCGAAATTCATAACCTTTCTTGTTGTAGAAAATCTAAGTTCTTTAAAAAAAATTATATGTCTTGCTAAACATGACTAATATTTTCCTTTCCTCTCCAACTAGTGTTTGTCAATTGGTAAAAAGATTACAATCTTAACACGAGGCTTGTATTCACACGCTTTACTACATATATCTACATGTAGATTTTGGATTAGATAGGTTGTTAATTTCGTCTGTTAGGTCTATAAATAAAGCTTTTTATATTATGATCATACAATAAGGTTATGCGGAGTATGGACACTAATAGGACACTTGGTGAAAATTAAAAAGAAATTATATAAATCCAAATTCTGTGTTTCGAGAATTTTGACTTAACTTGAACTTTAGTTCATTTGGAACAATATTGAAATTGAAATTTAACCTAACCTTTTCTTCCAGCACCAACTCGTAGACTTAAAGGCATGATTAAATTCATAAGCATGTTTTCTGTTTTTTCAGCCGTTGGAAATATTGCACTGCCACCGCACATTTGTTCCAACGTGTAGCTTTCCTGCAAGCAGATAAATTAAAGTAACAGACATCACACTGTCAATCTAGATCATGATCCGTGATCTGTAATTTTGATCGCAGATCACGATCTTTTCCCAAATCCAGAAAAATAGAGACAATTTCATGTTACCCTGTTTACTTGAGACCTTGAGATCCATCCCTACTAATATTCTAAATATGCAAAAGTGTGTTTGTTTATTGGTTTGTCCTACCATGACCAACGGAACAACGTGATGTTTTGCACAGGTATTGGGTATAGTATAGTACCTATAGGTATATGGGTATATTTTAATGGGTAGCATATGGGTCTATAGGACATAGAGAATGGATGATGAAGCGATGATGCAATTTATACTTACTCCAGTATTACCAACTTGCAATGCGATCAAACGGACAACAGTGCTGCCAAAATGTGGTGGAGGCGGTTGTGACATCAACGCTGCTGTCGCTGACGATAAGTTTTCACCGCTGTTATTATCTGACACTATTAACGCCTAAAAGAAAATAAACAGTAAACGTCTTCGTAATATTTTCACGGTACATAATATATGCGATATTTGGTAAGAGTTGACCTAATTTTGATGTTTTTTCACAGCAAGCGGTATTTTCGGCAATAAAATTGTACAAAGTTCCGGCAGTCATATATACTATCTATATGTCATTTGTTGGCTTATATGTTGTATTTGGGTATTACATTTTAATGTAACATTTTAAAACATTCTCTATTAGTGCTATGCTTATTAGAATGTTCCCTGAGAAAAAGGAGATAGACTTAGACTGAGATTTATAGACCGCACTCTCATTCCGCTTAGATCTTATGACAGATTTAAGTCAGTGCATATTTGTCTCGTTTTAGCCTCTATCTTGTGTTTGAGCTGAGCCAAAATACGCTCTTTGGATGTTTACATTAGAGACCAGGGCCCCAAGTCTGCTATTTTACATGTCATTGTCATTGAACCGCAATACAATTACAATTCAATTATCATTGGTCCAAAATTTCGTAGTCTACTAAATTCACAATGGTCGGTGGTGGTCTTATAATTGGATTGTAATTCAATGATACCTCGGTATTGCCATTAGCTTAAAAAGCGTTTGCCGAAATGAGTTTCAAAAAAAAACTACATATTAAAAACGTTTATTTAAGCTAGATACAAAGCTAGATGTGTCAGTGGCAAACCATCGGAAAACAATTGTGACGCCATTGAATTAGTAGACTACCAAAATCGCTAAAAGTAGCAATTGGGATGTCATTGATAGAGAATTGAACTACAATTGCAATAGCAGACTTGGGCCCCAGTTTCATTTAATAGCTGGTTCTTACTTGGACAGTATTTAGAAGTGTTTTCACTTGCTGCCAGTGCACTATGTATGAACACCGTAACATCGTTTCATAAATACCCTTCAGTAGAATCGCCGCGGAGTCCCAATCAGTGTTTCTCTGAAATTTTTTAATTTTGTTACTAATCTAGAATCATTCGAATCTACTGTTACTTAAGGGTTACCTATTATACTTATTAATCAACCAATTATTATTTATATTGTTTCAAGAGTAAGAGTTTTCAACTGTTACATATTTACACATATACATTTGTTGAGTCGTGGTTATTACAAAGTTAGTGACTTTCTTAATGAAAAAGTTGCATGGAATCCATCGCTTTGGCATCCAGCTACCCGCAAGATAGTGTAATAAGTTATTACATTGTAATCTTGAAAAGAGCAATTGCTGAGTTTCTTACCGGCTCTTCTCAGCAGAATCTGCGTTCCCAACCGGTGGTAGAGTTATGACGTGTCATAAGAGCTACAAGTTGGCCTACATGAAATAAATAATTTTGAATTGGAACTCGAAACTTACCCTTATACTCGGTTTTTTGGCAATCTTCATGAAAACTTTGTCAAGTCTGCGTAAAATCATAATTAGAGCGGGTTTTAATGAATCGTCGGCCCAATCCGCGGCGGGAAGCACTTGCATCATGTATTGTTGTAAACCTCTGCAGCCCATAGACTCCGGGTCGTATGGAGACACTTTTAATAAAGAATGGGCTATTTCGGCTAGTCTCTGAAAAATTATTGGATTCATCAAATAAATCTACTAATATTGCTATCTTATTCTTGTTTACACGGTCATTTGGCCCTAGTGTTTAAATAATTTCAGCCTTAAATAAGTACATCAAAATGTCCACGTTACATGAAAAAATTAAAACGTCAAGGTCGGAAGCGCCAGTCGTGACCCGCCGTTTACTCGCTATTCGCTAAAGAAAAAAATGACGCTGTATAATGTATAATTATGATACTAGTTTATGCCCGCGACTTTGTACGCGTGGATTGAGGTTTTTAATTTCCGCGGGAACTCTCTTGGGTTTCCGGGATGAAAAGTAGCCTGTGTGTTATTTAAGACCTATGCCTGTGCCTCAGCCAAATCGGTTCAGTCGTTGCGGCGTGATTGAGTAACAAACATACATCTATACGTCCAAACTGTCACATTTCCGGGATATAATATTAATAGGATTTACCGCGTGAGATTTGGAATCGAGTAGCTCAACGGGTTTCCCCTCAGTACCACCACTGCCTTTAGAACCATTCAAATCCATCAAACGTGTGGTGGCGCGGTCAATAAAGTCCCCCACCAGGGACAACAAAACGTCCCGGGGACGACGATATTCCGCACGTACAAGCTGTGCAATAAATGATTTTATATGATTAAAAGTGTTTTATAAATATTATATCATTTGGACGCACATATGCAATAAAGTGTCAACCCACACAACTTATCAATTTGACAAGGTTTTGTGGGTTGAAACGTTATTGCATATGTGCGTCCTATATTTAGATCATAGAAATAGTCATCATCGTCATGAGCAACCCATTGACGTCTCACTGCTGAACGCAGGTCACTTCTCAGGGAAGGGTTACGGACCAAAACCACGCTATTTTAGATTGCGAAAGCAATGTTACAGCAGAAATAACTTGGTAATACAAAGTTGTTGTTTCCGCCACACCACTTTCACACTACACGATTTGTTTTTGGATCGCAAATAAAGTTGGTAATTTTTTCCACGTTCACTTTGAATAAGGTAATACAAGTTTTTTTTAATATGTTTTAGACTAGCGCTAAACTGCGATCTTACCTGACAGTAAGTGAAGATGCAGCCTCAAATGGTACGCGTTTGATGCCTATTAACTCTTGATTTAAAGATACTCAAGTTATAGTTAGTTGGAAAAATGGTAGCCGGAAGGACATTCCAAATTTTTGCGGTGCGCATTAGGAACATCAGAATCCTCAGTGCCCGTATATTCAAAACTAATTTTATGGGTAGTACAAAGTTGTTATTTCCGCCACACCACGTTCACAATTTTTTTTTAAAGAATATTAGCCAAGCTGAACTTGACCTATATTCTCCTCCCCCCTCCAAATAAGCGAAAAGCTTGTGCTACGAGTGGATACGACAATAGTAAAACGAGTGGGGCTCAAATCTGCGACCTTTCAGTTTTCAGTCTGCACCTTTGACCATTGGGCTATTGAGGCTTCTACAATGTAATGTGCGTTTTTAGACGCAAATAAAGTTAGTAATTTTTTCGACGTTCATTTTGTGCAAGTTACCTCGGAATCCTCAGTGCCCGTATAGTCGATGACGGGCGGCATGCGGGAGTGGTCGCTGACGTACCGCGAGTGCGACTCGTCGTCCAGTATATCGAGAGCCATGAAAGCGGTCGCCGGGGGCCGCGGGCAGCCTCGCTGGGAGGAGCTTTTGTGTTCTGGTGATGTACGGTACGGCCCGTTGTATGATCTAGATTTTAAAAAATTATATACTTAAATACATAAAATCTTATCACATTACACTAATATTATAAAGGCGAAAGTTTGTGTGTGTGCGTAACGTGCGTGCGTGCGTGCGTGCGCATGTTTGTTATTCCTTCACCCCACAACGTATGTACCAATTTGGTTGAAATTTGGAATGGAGATAGCTCACAGCCAGGATTAACATATAGCTACATTTTATCCCGGAAAATTAAGGAGTTCCGGCGGGAATTGAAAAACCTGATTCCCTTCGAGAAAGATTTAAAGAGATAGGCATTCTTACAGTAGCTTCACAATATATTTACAACAACATAATATTTGTCAGACAAAACATTTTGAGTTACAAAAAAAAGTGTGATTTATCCCATAGACCAAGTAGAAATCCAAATAAGCTCATGTATCCTGGGCTGCGCCTCAAGAGGGTCCAAAAGTCATTTGTGAGAATGGGCGTGACGTTTTACAATAAAATTCCACAGTCAATCTTAAACTTGCCTCTACACAAGTTTAAGAAATCAATTAAATCTGCTCTCATGAAAAAAGCATATTATACAATTGAAGACTATGTAAATGATAAAAAAGCGTGGATATAATTCGCTCCAGTGATTCATAAGACAGTAATAACTATCCTGTGTAACATGATTTTATTGTATTCTGTTCCACGGTGTTTCCACTATATTTGTCTCAGTCATGTCTTAAAATGAGTAGTTTAATATTAGTATTCAATTCGATGCCTTAACATGGGTAGCCTAAGTATGTCATGCTCTCTTTAAAGTTTAAGTGAAAAATTAAAATAAAAAAAGCCGTTTGTTTCCGTTCATAATTAAATTAAACAAATAATAAAAGCAACCCACTTAGATAGTCCTTCGCAGTTGTTGACAAGAGTTTTAATGGCTATAGCAAGCTGCTGAATGATTTCTTTCTCAGTCTTGCCCTCCCGGTTGTAGGTCGGAAGTTGTATTTGCTTCACGTAGCAAGGAAGTATTGCTTCGAGTATAATCTGTTAACAAATGAATAGAGATTTTTTTTTTACTTGTTAAAAAATGTACATATTCATTAATTACAATCGAAAATGTAACATATAAGAATAACATTTGTAAAAATAGAAAATAAATCGGCCAAAAAACAAATAAAGTATATAAGCTGTTTTTCTGCGACTGTATCCATCTCTTTCTAAAACGAAATTCCGTATGGACCTACATTTTATTGCAATAGTGCTCTCTTTTTCTAAAAGGAAACTTAAAAGCTTTTAAATTCAAATTTGTCAAATTCATTTATTGATTGCATAAACTGTGTAACAAGATGTTAATGTATACGAAACTAGTTTATATATAAAAAAAAGAAAACTGTTATAATATTAAAAATCTTTATTTCGACTATTTCAAGTAGATATATAAAAAAAATTAGTCGAATACCCAATTACCATACCAATTTAAGCTTTCGCTTTGCAACACCGTTACGGTTATGACCCCGTGATAAAAAACAACAAACACTTACAAGCATTTGATAGCCACGCATGCTTTCCGCCGAGTAGGATACAACCATCACACAAAGGCTGATGCAGTCGAGGACATTGACCATTTCATCTTCATCTCTGTAGCAGAAGTCTATCGGTTTGAGCGGCTTCTCTTCCTTGATAAGTTCTGCTATGTGGAGGGGGTCAGGTGACGGGGTTTCAAGACTCAGTAGAAGATTGAATAGGCAGCTGGACTGCACCTATAAGGCGAAAGAAACTATGTGTAAAGAAGTAATACAGATTTGATTTATTGATGTATCGCAAGTAAATTAATTGATGTTTTATGTAAGATTTACACTAATTTTGAAAATTCATAAAAAATCTTTGTCTTTTTGTTGAAGACATTATTTACACATTAATTTTCGTGTCAGACCAACGTGATGACGTGAACGCGAATATATATATTCGAGATAACAAATATATATAGGGGAACCGATATAGTTATTGGACATTTAAAGTTTGTTATTGAAAAACTAGTAAACCTTGTTGTTAAATGGTAATTTTAAAAATATATTAAAGGCAACACTGTCCTAATAGTTCGACAAAACGTCGCCAACAAATAAAATAACTATATTTATGTGGCCAAAAACTGTTTTGATATTTCAGGTTTTGAGTTGATTTTATATTAAGTACAATATTTTAATATTTTCCTATTTCAATTTAATACTTCTTCTTCGTCAAGATATGATATAATAACTCGATCAAAAATTCCTCTTTTGACAAGATTTTCAAGACAAAATTCATGATTTGACGATGTGTGATCGCAACTGCCAAGTATCAACTTCTAGAAACATTGCAGAATTGAGTGTGCTGCACGCTGTACTCACTTTACTTGCGTCCCCAAAAGCTGCTTCTTCATCCGTATCCAGTATAGCAGATACCGAACCAAACATTTGTAGAATAAATGGTTTTCTATTCAGCAAATAGAACTGCTTTACGGCGTATTCTATTGTTGTTGTCACGAGTTTATTCGTTTGGAAATTCGAGTAGATTTGTAGCAGTGTTGGCATTATGAGGAGATAGCTGAAAGTGAAATATTTAATGATGCACATTTCAGCCTGTTACAGTTGAATGATCAAATATTATAAATGGTACGTGCACTCATTGATACTAATTAACCAACTTCCAAAAATTCGATTAGTAGTATTTAATAAGCAAAAAATGAGTTACCCATTAGTAGAAAATATATTTTTGAAATTAAAAGCAGCATTCACATAGGTTGCTATCACGTATCGGAGTATCAGCGAATCTTCGCTGTGAAGCATTAGGGCCCCATTGAGTACATTCAAGAACAGATGAATATCTCTCGACGACGTAAAGTTTCCTGCCATGGCTTCGAACATACGGGCAATTAGTCGCACCCACCTTAAATAAATATCATTTTCAGACAGCTACTACGGTTCAAATAAAGATAAATAAGTCAACGGACCAAATTCTCAGATGTAAGTTAATAGTGTAAAATTTTATTATAAGGTTTTTTCAAAAATTTTCTGAGCAAAATTTCAAAGCCATAAATTTTAACGATCCACGGATTACCATTACGTACATAAACTTATGCAGCACATCTAAACCAAGTAAGGTTGAACCCAGAGGCCCTCGGCTATACAAAGCTAGATCAGCTTCCAGAGCTTTCCTTGGAAACGATGGCAGTTTCATGAGTTCGTCGTGCAGGAAAACTACCCTTTGGACTACCTGCAAATATAGCATATGATCAGGGACCACAATTTTAGATTGACACACACTGTGTTAGCTTTGTACGTCAAAGCTAAGAAGACCCTTTGGAAGAAATCGTTTAACCCTGGATATATTTATAAAAATGTAGGTACATGTCACATATCTCTCCGAGTTCTTGAAATGCTCAAATGAAGGCCTTAGGTACGATTGTTTTGCAGAATTTCACGTTGCCTCTGAGTACCTTCTTAGTAAGCGCACGCCAATCTATATTTATTTTAATGGTTTCATTCCACCACATGATTGATGTTATATAGGCTCTAAAGAAGTCCAGCCTTATAGGCTGCCGAATATATTGGATATCTATGTCAAAGTTAACTTACCATGTCCACATTTTTAAGTATAGCCCAAGTTAGCGACACTTTTCCAATCTCGACAAATTTTTGTAACAGTTCTTGCTGTTGCAATTTTTCAAAAGCCTCCTCAGGTTCCATATGCACGAGTCTCAACTGAGGGTACTGAGAGCGTTTGAAGAAATAATGGTCACGGACGTAACTCTGAGCGTTGTGAATTTGACCTAAAATATGACCTTACTAAAAATTATAGTCCTCTATAAAATAGAGACGTGTATTTCAGTATAGTGTCACCAACTTATATATTCAGGTGGACAAAATTGGAACTAAGGCCGCCATTTTAAAATGTTATTCCAGTGGCCAAGTGTTCGTGGTCTTTGCTATTGTCAAAGTAATTCTAAACTCGCCACTAGCCACTCTGTCAGTTGAACAGATAAGTTGGTGGATCTAAAACATTTCCTTTTGATTGCAGATTAGAGACATGACATAAAAATCAATACTAATAACATAACAAAACTTACGTGTCTTAAAATCGACTAGAAAATGTTCATCATGTAATTTCTCCGGAATGCCAAAGTAATCCAGAGATTCCCTCAAAATTTGACAGAATTGAGTGTCTTCTTGAACAGGAAATTGAGATGGTATACTGCCTTCGTTGTCCGCTAAAATCAATAAAATTTTGACGGTTCTCAAATTATGCCACCCATGGCCACTATTTAAAAACGAATTACTTCATAAAGTTCTAGATCGTTAGCCTCAAATTCTCAAAATTAATTCAAAAAGTTCCTTCAGGTAGGTAGGTAGTCCAGATATCATGTAGTAAAATAACAAATAAATATATTACACTTACAAGGGCCATGTACGATGATCTTTTTAGCGGCGGGCACATTCGCAGTAAGAAGAATTGAGGCGTCGCATTGTTCTTTACGCAATATTTGCTTTAAATCTTTAAACATTATGCCGTGAACACTGTGTACCACCTAGAAAATATTTATCCATAAGTATCATCCATTAGTATCATCTATTGATTACTATAGATAAACAAACGTAAGCGCGACCCTCCTGATGGTCTGCTTCTGTCTCAACCAAATAGGTAGTCTGCCGGTGCCCACTGACAGTGACTGACGTAAAGTCTGGTTTGCACGTGATATTTTGGAAAAAATAATTTATTTGTATAGATATTTTCTTAAATCAGAAACGTACGCACCATCCAAAGAATAGATAATGCTGCACCGATAAGCCTCTGTCCATCTTCATGCGGCGTCCTCACGTAGAACATAACATATCCAATGATATAATTGTACAGAGCGAACGCAGCCTGCTGTGGTAACCGTGGTATGAATCGAATCAGATGTCGTAGGAGTTTAAACATTTCATCTTGATGGTCTCGTGTTAGTCTTTCCAGTACGTGACGCAAAAACAGCGCCGAATCTTCCACCAGACAGCCCCATATCACCTAGATTAGATTTTAGTTATATTATGTTCCGACAAAGTTAGTATGTTGCGGAAATATTTTTAAATGATTCCATAGTAAATTTTCCTTGGTGAAGATCAAGGGATAAATGATACAAGTTAATGAATTCTGACTTATGCAAACTATTAAAATTGCATTTTAACGGTAACTTTAAATGCCATGGTAGTGGTTGAAATTCGCAACCAACCATATAAAGCAGATAAATCTTAAGTAGTCGGCTTTAATCTTTAACAGTAGTGGTCTAAAACCTGTTAAAACCTGGCAATGTGTTTTAAAAAAACATAACTATATTTTCTTGAGTACCTGATTAATTGCCGTCTCAAGTATTGCTAGAGCGAGTCACTACAAGTTTTTTATCATATAGTTTTTTAAATACCTGATAAGCAGCTTCATAAACGGAGCACCCTTCGCGGGATACAGCGGCATCATCAAGAAGCGATATGATTTCGGCGACCGCAGAGCATAATACTGAAGGAAATAATGCTGATGCTACTTGTGTGTGATGTGACCCGCGCACTCCTTCCACAATTTCCTCGTCTGCTGGGGCTAGAGAAATTAAAGGCAAGAGTAACATAAAGTTCCCTACAACATTTGCTAATGAGAAAGCTGAAACTAGTTTGCTCAGATACAGTAACCTAAACGATTCGCTAATAGCGATAAGACCGCCTTTGCGCACTAATATACATTAATAATTATAATTATAAGATACAATTTTAAATATCATTTCTTGTGTGTAGCTATAAAGAATTTTCTATCTATGTATCGATAGTAGGTAATAACTTTTTAACTATGTTGCATTTTATGCAAAAAGTTTTATAAAAAAACATGAAGTAGGAAACACTTCTTTTTTAGTGACTGGCTTGCCTATTATAGGCAAAGTTCGTAAACAAAGGTTGTCACCTTTAAGGGCTAGGACTTCAGCGTGCTTTTATCATTTTGTGGATTTGTAACAATTAATTATCACTTTCGTCGTTAAGGTGAAGGAAAATATCGTGAGGAAACCTGCTTACCGAGATAATATTCTCATATGTGTGATGTCTAGACAATACAGCATTGTAAAGTTGATATCTCCTGAGGATGCTCCGGTGTCGGGGCGAAACGTGCGTCGAGAGTAGTATTAAAGTCTTGTGTGGTGGTGCATGTGAGTGGTGGTGGCATTGCTTGCTTGGGAACTTTGCTTTATTGCTTGGTTGGGGAGGTAAGCGGTGCTTAGCTTATAACTGCATGTTTGACCATACAGATTTTCTCTGTTGGCGGATTACAGCAAAATAGTTCTAACATTTTTTTGTTTTATGTGATGTCTGTCAATCCGCTCTTGGCTAGCGCGATGGATTGCGGCTGAAATCCTGCTGATTCTGAAAGAGACTCGTGCTCAGTAGTTTGCTTGCGATGGGCTTGTGATCATGATGACACTCACGTTCGATATGATCATCGGCAGCGTGATCCAAAGCAGGCTCCCGCGCCGCTTGGCGAGTTATTGGGATGGTTGTGATAAGGAAGCTCTCCCGTTCGGCCTTCTTCTTGTCGTCGCGCTGT
This sequence comes from Hipparchia sbordonii, assembly GCA_038048805.1. Classification (NCBI taxonomy): domain Eukaryota; kingdom Metazoa; phylum Arthropoda; class Insecta; order Lepidoptera; family Nymphalidae; genus Hipparchia; species Hipparchia sbordonii. Next base: position 7,732,859 of record CM076106.1, on the reverse strand, counting down.
TGTAGTGCCTTCTTAATTGCTTCCGTTTGTTGCTTTTTGCGGGTTTTAGTTGCAGTTACCAATGATCGCTGTAGATTAACACAAGGTGTCGGTTTGTAAACTATCAGCCTTATCACAAATAAGTAAGGGCTGTGCAGTTTGAAAACCATAGTCTATGCGTTTACCTTCGACGTCTGCTCTAATAACGTAAATTTCATGTACATGAATTTCTTATTTAGATTATGAACCTCAGAGTCACAAAGCTCAAGTAGCAATGGGCAGGGCATATAGTTTGAAAAATAGACAGACATCTAAGTTGCTGGATCGTCGACGAATCCAAGCCGTCGACACAAATGTATGTAGGGCAAACAGTTCTAAGAACCGATTTGGTTCGAAGTAAGTATAAGAAGGTTTTGAGGTTCCAATGTGCCAGAACGGCAACCTTTCAGATCAAACCGCTCAATAAGGTGGACAGACGATATCAAAAGAGTCATAGGGATCTGCTGGATACAAGAAATGCAAGTTACAGTGATATCCAGCCCTACAAAAGACCTACGTCCTGCACTGGACATCGAAATACTTGTACTTACATGACGCTCTTGGTTTAGAGTCATTTCCATATCCTTATCCTTGACTTGCGGACTCCACGGTGGATCCACTACCGCTAAGGATTCGATGCCTATCTTTGGCGATGGGAGAGTGAATTCGATGCCCGGTGGAGGCACTTTGAATGTCACTGAAGCACCCTCTTCCATACGAGGCCATACTTGGTAGCGTAGTTTCCACATTACTTGGAATCTCAAAATGGCGTTAATTCTGAAATAATGAGACTAACATGTACTTTATTATAAAAAGGAAAGAGGATATACCAAGGATCGTATTATAAGGAAGAACGAAGGCCTGTTCATCTGTTTTCATTCAACTAAGAAAAATCACAGGAAACGATTTGCCTAGTTTTAAAATCCATTAAAAGCCTTAATTTATCGTGAGGTTTGAACATAATTAACTGCAGAATCAGAAAAATCAGCATTCCGAACCGGTGGTAAAGGAGGTGGGTTGATAAGGCCCAAAATCCGCCCCTCATACACTCGAAAAAAAAAGTTCCAGATTCCGACAAATTGTAAATGTATTTATATACTTGAAGATATAAACTTTATTCTAATATAAAGTTTAGGTGATAAAAAAAATAGTAAGTTACAGAAAATATTACCCAAAAAGAGAGTGTTTCTTTTACTTTTCTTACATTTTCATACATTTTAGTCGTTTTTTAAACTTTAATTTAATATTTTAGAATGAGGCGCTCCATGAACCAAAATAAATTAATACTCATATAAAAGCTTATAAAAAGGAGCATCATTATCAGTTACGTTTACCATGGTTCATGGAGCGCCTCATTCTAAAATATTAAATCAAAGCTTAAAAAACGACTAAAATGTATGAAAATGTAAGAAAAGTAAAAGAAACACTCTCTTTTTGGGTAATATTTTCTGTAACTTACTATTTTTTTTATCACCTAAACTTTATATTAAAATAAAGTTTATATCTTCAAGTATATAAATACATTTACAATTTGTCGAAATCTGGAACTTTCTTTTTCGAGTGTATGAGGGGCGGATTTTGTTGCCTTATCAACCCGCCTCCTTTTCGACTTGTCATACGAGCCACAAGTTGGCCTACATGAAATAAATAATTTGAATTTGAATTTGTACTGTGTATTTATCTGCCTCGACTTTTTATTTGTTAGTTTATTTCGATAATAATTCAGCTAACAGAGCCCTAGTTGCCTCAAAAGTAAATAAATTCTTACTAATAATATCATAAATGCGAGTGTTTTTGTTTGTTAGTTTGTCCTTCAATCGCGTCGCATCAGAGCTAGGGTACGACGTGATTTCTCATTTTTTGCATGATGACCTGGACATAGGATACTTTTTATCCCGGATTTTAAGAGCAAAAATAAATACCTAAAGGCAGGATCGGGATGTTTCAAATGGCGATGCATCAGATGTGCGGCGGCGGCGGGCGCCTTCACAGCCGCTAGTATGAACAGCGCGGCCGCGCACGCGCTCAGCTCGCGGTCCGCTTCCAGCAACAGGTGCCACGCCGCGCCCGCTGCGTCCGCGAACACGTCCTCGGGTAATGTGGTCGCACCTTTAACTAGAGCGGCCAGTGGCGCGTGGTATGCATCGCGAACCTGTGTTTAACGAACTTGGAATAACTAAAAATTTTTTTACGAACTAGCGGACCCCGGCGACTTCGTCCGCGTCTTCGATTCATGAGAGTATCATATAAAAAGATTCACGCAAATCGGTTAAGAAATCACGGAGATATCGATATACAGAGGTAAAAAAACAACTCCTCCTCCTTTTTCGAAAGTTGGTTAAAAAAGTAGCCTATATTACGCCCGATAATATCAGCTATCTATCATTGAAAGATAGATGTAACACTAACATTTGTAATGTCATAATTTAAAATAGATGGCGCTGGTTGTAGGTATAGATGTAAAGCCGGTATTTTACCAAAAATGCAAAACGGTAAAATACGAAAAATACCGTATTATTCGGTATTATTCCATTTCTCATGGTATTTTTCGTATTTAACGATTATCTTATGTTTTTCAATCTAGATACGTTTTGTTTGTAAAAAAATCAGCAAGGAATATAAAAAACCTGGTTCTGCGTTTAATTTTATTTTATTTAAATGATTTATAAACAAATTAGGACATAATGATTCAAACATAAATTATAAAAAATCTTAAGACTTAAAATTTCAATGATTTAATCATAATCATAGAGCGTGCGAGCTCACCACCCATCACCACCATTCATCGCCACTCATCACCACCCATCACCACCCACTCACCACCCACTCACCACCGCTCACCACCACTCACCACCACTCACCACCCCTCACCTACTCACTAGTCATTCATAGTACCCATTATAAATTTCATTCTATTACATTGTATGACAAAATATTCATCCACCCGCATCAGCACCAGCAGCAAGCAGCGGGCCAATTCTTTATTAATCTGATTAATGATCACCAAGCAATAAATATTCATTCAAAAACACGTCAAAAACAAAATTACAAGAAAATGAAATATAATTTTGTATGAAAAAATAAAATACCAAAAATACCAAAAATACGGTAATCTATTGAATTATACCGGAAAAATTCATAGCTATTTGGTATTATACGGTATTTTTACATCTATAGTTGTAGGTTGGCATGCGCTGTTACGCGATTGACGGGCGTTGCATAAAAGGCTTCTATACAAAATTGCTTTTAGTTCCAGTTCAAATTTATTTATTTGTATAGATGGAGACTGTAGCTTACAATATTTATTAAAAAAGCTAGGTATCGAGCTGTTGTTTAGATATTACATTTTGTGTTACAAAAAACACAGTGTTCGATCGGCTGATGTACTCGTACCATAAACATAGTATTCCTTACTGGGCACCGTAAGATACGTACATGTTTATGATTGCTGCATAACTTTAGTTATTATCTATCTATACTAGCCTCCTTTACGACTACGATATAGCATAGGTGGCGGTATAGGTTCCTATATAGGGCAGTTTGGCGATGGAAGTACGGCTAGACCATTTAAGGAAGGATTAGTTTGTTAACTTACATGCGTTTTAATGTATTTCAATATCGGCGGTGGTTCCACGGGAGGGTACGGTATTGTTCCAGGCTTGTTTACGGGCGGTGCTTCGTGCGTAGGTAAAGACGTTTCCACACCAGACGTGCGGTACGCCAGACCTGCGCTCTCTAATACTGATCGATCGATTCTGGGAGAAAGAATAAAGTACTTTGGACATGTGTATTAGTTTCCTAGTCTCTAAGTATTTTGTGTAGGGGAATAGGTTGAATTTACACTGCCATATATGTACATGCACATAGTTCGAAGAGCTGATGGTCGTTGGGGTCCCAAGGTGCTGGAGTGGCGACTTCGCACCGGGAAGCGCAGTGTTGGCAGACCCCCCACTAGGTGGACCGACGACATCAAACGAGTCGCAGGGAGTCGCTGGATTCAGGCGGCGCAAGACCGAGTGGAGATCCATGCAAGAGACTTATGTCCAGCAGTGGACTTCCATAAGTTGATGATGATGATGATGATGATGATGATGACACTGCCATACCCCTTCCAAGTTAGCCCGCTACCATCTTAGACTGCATCGTCACTCATCATCAAGTAAGATCGTTGTCAAGGACTATCTAGTCATAGAATAAAAAAAAATCAATTGCGAGTGTTGAAAGTCTCACGTTGAGTGTCCAGATTGTAAGACCAAGGAATTAAATTCACTTGCTCGTCGATGCCGAACTTACCGATATAAATGTTTTCTAGTAGCTGCCAGAGTGCAGTAATCAAGTATTTTTGTACTTTTTAAATGCCCACATTTTTTAATGTATATCATATAAGCTTCAGTTCTTCAAATATATCTAGGCCTTGACAAATTAGATCTAGTATATGTAAAGATAGTTCTTTGGCCTACCTATCACTTGTGTGTTCTGAAGATTTACGACCGCGTCGACTTCTTCTCGACCCACCTGGGCCTTCTTCATTATTTGTAGTATTTATTTCTGGACCAAACTTTTCCCCATATATCTGAAGATACAAATGCATATGTAAATCTATATTACTTATTATTATTGCAATAGCCACAATAATTGTAAATTGAAAATTTGAAACACCCCCGACATGTTATAAAAATAAAAACATGTAACCCGCCATTTTGTGGTAGTGGCCATCTTGGATCGATTTTCATCAAATTAAAATCGGTTATTATTATTATTACCTTTTGAACAGATTTCGTAAGTCGAACAGTTGCTCGCATATTGCGACGGAAACAATATGGATGACAGAAGTTTTGATGGCAGCACACATAGTTGAAAGAGTTTAAAAACTTTACTATCACCTGTAAATCATAGCAATTGTTATTTTCTCAAATAATATATGAAACAAGTTTCCAAACCAATACAGAAAGCGGTAGCATACTTCTACCTCGAAATCATAGCAGCTGAATGAAAGTTAGTGTTACAGTTACATTGATAAGCAAACTATGAGTATTCAGTTCTGAGAAGAGCCAGAAAAAAACTTGGTGATTGCTTTTTTTTTTTTTTGAAAAAATTACTTTTATACAATCTAAAAACTTGTGGAAAAGCAATTCTGAGAATTTCTCGTTTGAGATCGTTTGCCGACATTTGACTATGAATTTTTTTGCTACCACCCTAAAAGAATGCCGCAACAAGGCTTGTTAACAATTTTCGTTCATGGAAGTAAAAGTATCAAAATCTATCTAACCTTAAGCCAAGGGAAACCTTTATTAATGTCCGGTGGGTCGGTCGAATTGCTATCCGGACTGTCGGGCGGATGGTCGTGGTCATCGGACAGTACGCCCGGACTTTCCTCGCCACCGCTGTCGACTTCGTTGGGCATTATCACTGTACCACCTAAAAATATTGAACTCAAAGGAAAAAGATTTCGACTATTGGTTAGAAGCAGGCGTTTACTTTGTGGAATTCCATGATAATACTGAAAAAAAAATATTATGCTGTAATCCGCCAAAACAGAAAAATCAGTATGGCATCAAGCGTCGCCATTGAAAATTGCAAAGACTTTGCAATCGTGCATTGTGGAGTCAACATTTCATGATGATGTCGTATGTTGAGTGTGTATTTAAGATGTTTGTGTGCTGCTGCGTATTGGCGTTGTGTTGTTACTGTGTTTTTTCTGTTCTGGAGAAGTGATAGGGTGCGGTGCAGGCGGCGCATGTTGTCATACAGATTTTGTCTGTTTTGGCGAATTACAGCATATTTTTTTTTTAAGAAGGTGACTAACTAAAGCTAGCGCACTGGGCGGCCAAGTATTACTGGTTGCAGTGGCGATACGAACGTTCTGACCAATAGTGGCTTATAGGAGCCCGCCAATAATTTTTGTGGCATTGGCTGACTCAGTTTAGCTGTTCTTTGTTAATTATTTTTTTAATGAATTGACAGTCGTTACATAAAATTGAGGCCCCAATAATAAAATAAAAATAAAAAATAGTCCACCGGTTAAAGGTACGGATTGAAAACTGAAAGTTGACAGGTTCGATCCCCATCCATTGCACTACTGCACCCACTCCTAAGACAAGTTTTCTGATGTTTTCAACAAAAATCTTACCTGTTCCAGGATAAACTTCTGAGGTATCACTTTTATCAGATAATGATGAAACTTTCCTTCTGCTTTGGATTGAATCAGACCTCCGATTTATGACTGAAAAATTACAACATAACTTCAAAGCGTCATAAAATTCTCAATTTAGGAAACATACAATTTATAATGTCACGTACACTCATCAAGTTCCCTCGGATCCCTTTGTTTCAACTTAATAGAACGCCGCTTAAATGAGCCGTAGGCCGCATGCTGTTGGGTGTTTCGACGTGCTATGCCTTTACCGCGAGAGCCTAATCTTGACTTCTTGTCTTCGGTTGGGACTGCTTCTGGTAACTTGATAAATAAAAAATTACATTAATTTTAATTAAAATGTAAGAAATACTTTATTGAACTTTATAAAACAACAAAAAGAATATAAGTCACAAAAGACAACCGCAAGAATAGTACCAAACAATACATGCTTTGTTTCTCAATAAATTAAATGTCATTTTATTAGGCATTTTTTATGGGGTTTTAATTTATATAAAATGCAATTTTATAATATACTATTTTAGTTTTAAGTTTAAGTTAATCATTGATTAATTATAGAAGTTGGTGCACCATTTGCAAAATTACTTACTAGCTGATTCCCGCGACTTCATCCGCGTGGAAAAAGTTTAGATTGACTTGCTACTATTCGCGAGAAGTTATGTCCTCTATCGCGCCACACTTCATCACAGGCACACGTATTCATCACAATAGTAAATAATAGGAAATATTATTAGTTCCAGAGACACTCGTATCTGCTTAGTGCTTACAGCGCCAAGATGGCGTCAATCAAATAGGTACAAAACCAGTAAGGACGGAAACCTCTCCAGTGTTAACCATAGATTATTATAGAGTTTAGCGGTTTTTATGAAAGTATTGAACTGAATTCTTACTGTAACGTTACTGCCGCCAGATACATTTTCCGGTTCGTGTAGGACAAAAGATATCTTTCGTTCCGTTTCTGCTCCAGCAATTGATTGTAGGCTCTGAGCCGAAGCTTGCGAATGTCCCATACTTGATAATGCCATACTCCATCGGCGATTAGCTTCCCTGCATCAGATACCAAATAATCCAGATACATTCAGTGCAGATTAAAATTGTATAATTTAGTTAATGAATTTTTAGCGGCAGTAGTACTATTTCAAACTATGAAAATAAATTTCTCTCAATTATTTATTGGTATTTTTTCTGTTACATCATCTTTAAACTAAAGTAAATTGAAACGTTTGAAGATAGTGCCATCCTTTTCACAAGGCTCCTCGCGGAAAAGGATAGCATTACATGTTTTAGAGCTGTTTATTTAGTTTAATTTAGAGATTGCGTACAACAGAATTGATACCATTTGGAATAATTGGCATGCCAATGTAGCAAAGCGAAATACGATGTTACTATTACTAAACTATAGTAATATTTGTAGTTCACTAATTTTGAATGTAAAAATGTAAATAATTTCAAAAATAATTTTATATTTTACCTACTTTTATTGATTTAGACTTTATTTTTGTATTCTTAGAGCATACCATGCACTTTAATTTTTTGGAGTTGTTACCTCTTTAGTCGGTAAAATTTATTAATTATTTTTGTTAACGGATCGTCTTATAAAGGCAGACATAAGGATTTTAATTTTTTAGGGTTCCGTAGTAGAGCTACTATTATTATTTATAGTTTCGTCCAGTCCGTCTGTTCATTTTACTCCAACTATTAAAGTTGCAAAGCTGAAACTGAGAATTGTTCTTGAAACTTGTTATCGTTAGCATAATGACCATGTTGGTGATGAATCACAAAGTCAAAAAGTATAGACATATAACCATAAACGTCTCGTTTTCAGTGGGAATCATTAAATATTATGCTTTACAACATTATTTGGTTGACTAAAAAGTTATTTTTACCGTTTACAAGTAAATGAGAGGCAAAATGGCAGTTTTGCGCGAGTTTGATGTCCTAAACTATAAAGTATGTTCCTAACACTAATTTAACTTTTATATTGTATTATTACACACTGTTCAATGCAGTGATTGTTTAGAACATACATCAGTAATAGAAGTCCTAGAACTGAACATTTAACTTTAACTTTTTGCTTTTAAGTTTTCACTAACATTACTACGGAACCTTAACTTATGTGGGTTCTGACACGCTCTTGATAGGTTATAGGTAAATTATTTGTATAATTAATAAAAATGGTTGTCTGCTTTTACTTCTGGATCCAGTGCCGATATATTGTAAGTGAGAAACCTACGCTATTATTTGAAACTATCAGTGACTTTACAATCTGACTTTAAAACCGTGTTCAAAACAATTGTATTTACAAACTATGTGCATGCACATTTTGTGCAATAAAACATGCATTATTTAATTCACATACTCGACTGGCATTAATGTGTGTTGACTGCTAAGAGCCCTGTTAAAATGAAAAGTTTGATCATAAATTATGCACTCCTTAATCATTACTAATGTACGAAACATAATGAACTCACTTAGTATTACACAATAAACGTCTCCGCTTTTGCATCCACCTTCGCAAAAAATAATAACAAAAGAAATCAATGACACAACGAATAGATATATATATGTATGTATAGTTATTGCAACTACTTACCAAAAATAAAGGATATGGAATACTCAAGCAAAAATCGTACCTGTACACTCGGTCCCAAGGACCTCTTTCCTTTAACGAAGATCGACATGATTTAGGCAAGTTTTGGTAAGTCTCTCGAAGAAACGCCGTAATTTCGAACAGTAGAACGCAAGCAATCATACGAAGAGCCCGAGGACATTCCGCTCCGATAGTTTTTCCAGGGAGACGAATACTAGCTGTGGTTACAAAATGAAAAGAAGTTCTTATCGCAATCATGAACAATTTGCGATCTACGAAGAAGTTCTAAGAAGAACGTGTTTGCATATCGTCGCCTATCAAACAACACCGTTCAAGTCATTTTGACTAATTTTATATGAGGATGAAAAAACTGCTTAAATTACTGATTTCAAGAGCTTATAAGTTATTTATATTCTTTTTATGGATGATAAGTAATATTGAATGCTAACTTTTTAACTTTAACGCGCGGGAGAAGCCTAGCTTTACCCAATCACAAATTTAAGAGTAAAAACCACCAATTTTCGACTTGAGTGGTTTTGTTCGATTTGAAAAGAGCCACAAGTTGGCCTGCATGGAATAAATAATTTTGTTTTTTTTTTTTTCTTCAAGTCAACTGTCCCTATGCAAAAAATCAAGTTGATTCGTAGCTATTTCGTGGCGTGATTGAAGGTCAAACTAAAGGAAGTAAAAATATTTTTGGATAGAGTATCCATGACGCGAGTTATTACGAGTATATACCTTCATCTAAAAAGTCCTCTTCTTCATCTTGCTGCAACAGCTCTCGTTGGCCGTCGGGGTCGTTCACGAGGTTAACAACTGCGTCGATATGCTTTTTGTCCTCGTTCAACATATCCTCGAGTCTGTTACCGATTGCCTGTGGAAAACAAAAGCAAAACAGATCATTCTAGAATTTTTAGTTATTTATTTATTTATGGACGACCAACAGGTTACAATAAATTAAAACTAAAAAAAAAAAACTAGATGTTTACGTAAACAGAAGTACTTTAATAATTATACTATATTAATTAAAGAGGTTGTTACGCCATTTGCAATATTATTAGTTCCAGAGACACTCATATCTATGCTGACTGCGCCAAAATGGCGTCAATCAAGTAGGTCCAAAAAAGAAATCACACAGCAATTCCAGTGTTAATCATAGATTAAATATAGAGGAACTAGCTTAAACATGCGTCAATGTTTTTTAATATCATAAGTACCTCCTTGCTTTCGCGAGTTAAAAGGATGAAAGAAGATTTTTGCAGACTAATCGACAATTATGATTATAGCACGGCCAATTTACAATACATACACCCTAACCCTTTTACCCACCCTTATGAGCTTCTTGGCGCGCACTTATGTCTGTGCGCGCCAAAAAGCTCAGAAATCCCTTCGGTAGTTTCTGAGCTTTTTGGCGCGCACAGACATAAGTGCTGCATACTCAATGGAAGGACTTTGTTTCATACTAATATGTAATGACACTTACTTCAGCCCACTGGTAGAACAGTTTTCCAGCTAAACGTTGCCGCTTCAATTGTAGGGGACCAGATGATACTGTATCAAATGCAACGCAAATTAACCATTTTATATTTAGATTCACAAACTATGGGAATGCATGCGAAATCTTCGGCGGCGATTTAGGTTCTATAAAGATTCCGTGTAATTTTCTGTGATCTAAAGTAGCCTAGATCATTCTCATATAATCCTGTGAAAATCCCGTTAAAATAGGTTCACCCGTTTCGAAGATTAGCTCAGACCAACAAACAAAGAAAAATTTACAAAATTAACACGTTTACGCTTTTTTGATAAGGTAATTCTTTCATACATAACTAGCTTTAACCCGCGGCTTCGCTCACGTTAGGTTCGATGTTTTAAACCCCTATTTAACCCTCTTGGGGTTGAAATTTTTAAAAATTCTATCTTAGCGGATGCCTACGTCCTAATAGCTACCTGTATGCCAAATTTCAGCTCGATCGGTCCAGTGGTTAGAGCTGTGCGTTGATAGATCAATCAGTCAGTCAGTCAGTCAGTCACCTTTGCCTTTTATATATTTAGATAATATGAGGCTCAATGAGAAGCTGTTAGCAGATACTACAGATTTCATTTATTTGTATAGAAGCTAAGGAGAACTTACAGGGATTTTTCGCCATGTTAGATTTCAGCCAATAAGGCCATTGCCCTTTGTTACAATTGTGAACTAAATACGCACACTCCAGAAGTATAGCTGCGCGACCAACCACTACCGTATGAGGCTGTAACAATAATTACAATATTATAGCCTTTGCTTGACTAACTAATCGTTTTCAAAGCTACATTTTAATAATGTTGCAAAAGTTGCAAGAACAATACTGCAGTGCGCTTTTCTATGTCAGTCTTGGAAGGAACAAATACTTAGACTTTTGCTGCTGTGACACAGGCCTCCTTATAACGCGGTCCGATGTTCAAATCTCAGGCAGAAAGCTCTAACTTTCCGGAGTTATGTGCGCTTTAAGCCATTGAATACCATGCGTTACTTGTGTTACTATCAGACCATTGGGCTTTTACGGTAAAGAAAACCATGCTGAGAAGCCTGCCACCTGAATGCCTGAGAAATCTCCGTAACGTTCCCAAAGTTTTGAGAAAGTCTGCTAATCTACACTTGGCCAGCATAGTGGCAGCCTAAAGTTAAAACCTTCTCATCCTTAGAGGATCGGTTGAAATTATTAGTATGACAGCGCGTAGGTACCTATTGAAATATCAGTCCATAAGATAAGAGTTCTCTCTTATGGTTGTTTGTAATGATTTTTGTTATGATTTTTGTTATGGAAGTATTCACACAAAAATGGCAAAAGATGGAGGAGGCTTTTACCCATAGGGGACCACACACAAAATACTAGATCAGACTTACAAATCTAAAGCTAAATTTGTTGAGATGTGTGTAGGATAAACAAAGCTTAATAATAATAAAAAGATAAGAGTTCAGTTAAGGAATAATTCATTTAAGTATATTAATTGCACTAACTAGATCCAACAAAGCGGCCATGAACAGCGCGTCAGGCGTGCCGCCCGGTTGCGTAGCATCTAGTATGAAGTTGAAGCGCGCGAGGCCAGCGTATAGCGGCGCCGCGGCGACCAGTCTACGGCGCTTCAGTACCACCACCTCAGAGTCCCCACCGCCCGAACCACCCTCCGCTGACCCGCGACGCGACATGACTTTAACACAAACATATTTCAATAAAAACTTGACAGGACAGAAGGATTCGAGAAGGAAGGAAATCAAAATGAACAAAAAACGTCGAATTAAGTTTTTTCAAATCCCGCGGGATTCTTTTGCTTTTGCGAAATTTGAAATTATTTATTTCATGTGGGCCAACTTGTAGCTCTTATGACACGTCATAAATCTACCACCGGTTCGGAATGCAGATTCTGCTGAGAAGAGCCGGTAAGAAACTCAGCAGTTGATCTTTTCAAAAAAAAAAAATTTTTTTTCAATAGGTTACAAAACTATGCTATGTATACAGTACTTCCACAATGAAGCTTCAAAAATGCATACATAGGTATATACAATCCAACGCATGTTAAGACGGGCAAACAAAGCAGATCCATTCCCGTTGGTGGCACCCGTTCACGACTTGATAAAAACTTGATTTAAAACACAGGACAGAAGGTTTCGAGAAGAAAGGAAATCAAAATGAACAAAAAACGTCGAATTAAGTTTTTTCAAATCCCGCGGGATTTCTTTGCTTTTGCTAAATTTAAAATTATTTATTTCATGTGGGCCAGTTTGTAGCTCTTTTGTCAAGTCAAGAATCTACCAAAGTTTGATAAAAAGTAGTCTGTCACTTTCCAGGTCCTCGACTATGTCTGTGCAAAAAATCATGCCGATCTGTTATTGAATGACAAACCAACAAACATATTTTTGCAATTATAAGACCACAGCGCTCGCCACTATGCCAGGGTCGTCAAATTCGATTAGTCATTATTCGATAAGATAGGTCGATTTATAATTTCGTCTGAATATGTTACAAGCGTCACTGTATTTGCAGCCCTATATTTGATCCAGTACCACAAAAACTGACTAAGGTCTGCAAAAATATAATTTTTATACTTACATCCACCTGTAGTTTCCTCGATACTTCCGTCTCGTTTCTTCCCTATCTTTCGGATACCAAATCTATTTAATCTGTCTTCGACCCTCTTTCTCGCTCTGGAATAAATTATAACAATTTTATGAACTCGTCAGATTTGTGAATAGACTTGCGAATTCGAAAAATCGATATACCATGATTCACCAGCGCCTGGACTTTATAGCGTCAGTAGTCCAACAGTTAAAGTTACGGAATTAAAACTGTAAGGTAAACGGTTTAATCCCCACCCGTTGCTCTATCGTCTTAACCATTTCTAACATAAGCTTATTTGAAGGATAGAGAGGAATATTAGTCAAGTTCAGCATGTTCTATTCTTTTTTTTAAAGAGGAGACCAGACCCGGTGATGATGTTTTTTGTACCTGTTAAGTGTGTATCCGACACGCCGTTTAACATGCACGGGCCGAGAGACGTGGATGGGTTGCGTGTGGTAGGGCCGAGCCAATGACGCCATACTACCCGATATGGGCAACGACTCTCCGGAACCCGCACCGTTGCGGATAAGAGGCTGGGGTTGCGGCTTCTGACGGAACCAGTTCACTAAAAAAAATTGCAGCTTATAAGAGGTATATCCAAAATTGCGCGTAGCCTTGGACCGTTACCATGACAACGGCAGGCGATTCCCCGCGCGGCCACCACGCTACCCCTCTGTCGCCCACCGCCCGCCGCGCGCACGGCGCTCGCTTCCGCAAAGCTGGCAGTCCGCTGTAGGGAAGGCGTCTATGCACACACGCAGCGCGTTAATCTTTTAGTTTCTCAGTCGAACCCATTTTTGTAAATATTTTTTATTGTGTTACGAGTTTTTTTTAAATTACCTTTACCTTTAAGTAGCAAAAACTCTTTATTTTCATTCGCGTTTCTAACAAGGTGTTTTTTTAGGTTCAGGTTTGGGTCTCGTCCAATAATACTTCAGCTCGATGAGCTTCGAGTATGCCGATAACTCTTAGGTTTCACGTTTCGTGATTTTGGTTAATAAAATAATTATTTTTATTTTATGAATTGATAGAACTATACAGCCGATTCAGATTCCAACAAATTATAGAAATACTTGGTTAAATTACCTATACCACTGATATGGAACTTCGAAGATAACTTGGAATGGGTTATATCATGATGGGGTGTGATGTCTGCGGACGAAGCGGAAGGGATTGTCCTCTCAGATTGCCGCGGCGTCAGTTGATATCTTCGGGTTCGAACTGATAAAGGCGACTGGCTTGCAGATTCATCCCCTGCCTCCGTTTCTAGGAGACTCTGTAAAGTATTAGAACATGAGTTTCTAGGAAGATTTTGTTGTGTTTTAGTGCTATGTTTCCCTAAGAGCGCACTACACCCTTGAGTTTGTGCCACGTCATCCCGCCAAGTTTTTTGTACATTAGGTATTACTCAGACGATCTAAACTAAACAAAACAAGTTTAGAACTAGTGCTATCCTTTTCTGCAGAGATCGTATTGGAAGGTTTAGCACAAAATCACACTGTACAATGTTCACTTTTTAAATGTCAACAATTCTAGAAGTTCATTACTAAGTAAGTGTAAGCGGTAAGTTTTTTATGAGAACTCCATAAGCTATGAGAGTTCAAAACGTAGCCTGGTTTGAAAAAAGTCCGCAAAAAAACCCAGCCAGCTGCAGGAAGCCGGTTCAATCGACATAGTATCATAGTCTTAGGCTGAAATCTATAGATCGCACTCTCACTAAGCTCAGAATCAATACAGAGTTAAAACGAAACAGATTTATGTCAGATCGTATTTTTATCGCGTTTTAACCTCTATCTTGAGTCTGAGCTGAGTCAAAGCACACTCTATAGATTTGAGCATCAGGTCCTATACTTACATGAGCACCAGTTGAAGAGGTGCTTCTCTTTTTGAATGTAAATTTTTTATGACTGCGGTCGTCGGCCGCACATCCCGAATCTGCGCCCGTGTCAGACCCGCGTTCGTCGTCTGCTGTTCTTTGGATGTGCCTAGTGAGATAAAAACTCCTAAATACCCGAAAAATATCCATCTTATACATAAAAATCTATACTTATCTTTAGTTTATCCCGAAAAGTAATCAAACACAACAAACGAAACACGTCGCACAAATATATGTAAACTTGTTTGTTGACAACAAAAGGTTATAACTTGTAGGAGAATCAATGAGGCCGCCTTTTCTTTACTTATTTTATGGTTAAATGTGTGATTTTTGCTACCTAAATTGCCACCGACTTGGCCCCTTTAAGTTTTTTTTTTTAAATTCCGTGTGAACTCTTTGATTTCCCAAGGCAATACTGGCTTGTGAAAATCCCGTCGAAATCGGTTCAGCTGTCCCGCCGAACAAACAATCAGACAAAATTTTAAAAACATGTTTGGGATATACTCCAAGTAATTATAGGTTAACGTTATTGAGAGGAATTTGTTACAAAATCACACATAAACACTTCAATGAATTCATTTAAATTTTGTACTGAAATTAAAAAAAAAACACTTCGATTTTGGAGACCAACCTGATAACTCTGGTGGTCTGCATATGAGACTCTTTCGGCTGGGTGCCGGGACGCTCGGCGGTGTCCATTAAACCGCTGAATGCCACCACGCGAAACTCTCCACCGTGAGCTTCCCGCACGTAACTTAGTAATAGACGTACTTCTGCGTACAGAGCCTGGAAAAATATATGAATGTAGGGAATTACGAAATGCCGTCAAATTCAAGAATATATTGTTACAGTATGATATCATGGATATAGATGAGGGCAAGAGAGCCAGAGGTCGCCCACCAACTACCTGGATTAGAACCATTTACAAAGACATGACGACGCTGAGCCTAACACCAGTGATGACTCAAGATCGCAGAGTGGCGATCTAGTATCAGTAGAGCCGACCCCAAATAGGGAATGCGCGAGGGGAAAGAAGAGATTGGTACAGTATGACCACTTTTATAGTTCTCCCTCATCTTTATCAGGCGATACAAGTCCACAGCTGGATTTAAAAGACTTGTGTTATATCGACAATATGATAACTAATATAGGAAAAAGGAATAATCACGTCGACGTTAAAAAACTACGGTAAAAAATTTTGACGTTGTTGCTATGTACGTTTAGATTAAATTTTTGGACAATAAGAGACTCTAAACTCACCACTTTAAGGAAAAAATTTCAAAAATCTCTCCTTAATAATTCGGTCCACCCGATTATTTAGATTGTGCGTTTTTTTTTTCAGTCAATCACGGTACTTTTAGAAGCTAAAGGTTGAACTTTATAAGTTGTAACCTAAAATAGAGTATGAAAAGGCTCTTACGGAATTATCGAGCAGTTTTAATTCCCGGTGCATCAGGGCAAATCTAGTAACGAGCACTCTAAATGTGGACTCCACTATGAAGTTTTCTATCGCTTTGTTCGCATTGGCTCCTTGAGCTGCTCCGAAGTTCGTTGCGTATCCCGCTTGTAAGTGGCTCATTTCCGGAGTTTTTGAGAAATTCCTCTTCTGTTGATCTATTTAAGACATTTTTCATGGTTAAAAACATAAAATAAATGCATATTTCTTTATTCAGCCTCTAAATATATATTTTACAATTTAGATAGACTAAAAATATAGCATTGATTTGCATCATATACTACTGCACTGCAAAGTTACAGTCTTACAATAAGAATTCAAAATTCCACAGATTACCTGTAAGTAATTACGTGTTTAATGCTTTGTTGCAAGACCACTAATGACAAAGATAAAAAAAGTTAAAAAATTGCTCTAGGGGTTAGCACGTTCGACTATGGTTATCGATTTTCGGGTCGGGCTGAAAATGTCTAGATATTGGGTTTTTCTAAAAAAATTCTCAATAGGTACTAGCCCGAAGTTGGGGAAATTGGATTTGTTACCCTAGTGCCTCATAGAGCATTTAAAGCCGTCGATCTAGCGCCCTGTCTTTCTCGTCGTGGCAAACTTCCGATTTCCCATTGGACTATGAGAGTGAGGGAACAGGGCGTGCACGTGTTTTTCGGCATACATTCGTGCACTATAATATCTAGCTAATCTCTATGGAGTTTAGCTGTCCATCGTCGAATTCGGTCGGGATTAAAAGGATTTATTAATAGGACTTACTCATTGGCGAAACCATAGACGCCGGTTCAGCACAGTATCCTAATGTGGCATGAAGGTTGTCCAGCACTTCCCGTATCGGGGCGAATTTAGTCATTTCTTTGAGTCTCAAAGTGAATTTACTGACGCAGGCCGACCGCAGCTGACGGAGGGAGTTCCTGGCTTGGACGCGGAGACATTCCGCCTGAGGTCCTCTCAGAGCTGTTGTACAGCCGTGGGAACAGCCCAATTGACGGAGCAATCTAAAAGAATAACACACATATACGTATTCCATAATACTCCCTACTAATATTGTGTGTTTGTTTGTTGGATAGTCCTTCAACCACACGGCAACAGAGTAATGGATCGACGTGATTTTTTTACATGGGTATAATTGAGGACGGAGTGACATAGATTCAAAAAATACCGGAAAAACAAAGAATTTCTGAGGGATTTTTAAAAAACTAACGCCACATGGAACTTTGTCCATCGTGGGAAAAGTAAAGGGGGTTCAGAAAAACCAGGTGGACGCAGGACGACTTTCCATAAAAACTAGTCTGTTCTATTGTAATTTCCCCTACATCTCAGAATCTTACCTGAGCATAATGTACATAAGCATGTAGTAAGGGCAGTCAAAATTTTCTTCCTCCTTCGATTTGTCCTTAGTTTCACCACATTCGACGTTAGTCGAATCTTGGCTTTGGGCACAGGGTATGCCTGAATCTCTTTCCTATAATAAAACAATACTTGTTTTTATGTTTACTTATTCTTTATAACAATTTCAAAATCATTAAGTAAGTAACTACTGACCTTGCTGTCTTTGTCTTTGTGGAAATCGGCTAAGGGATCTATCGATTCCGGTTGTGCGTCTTGATCAGAATCAGATTGCCAGTTTTTATGCACTCCAACTTCCATGAGCGTATCAACCAAATTCAGCATCACTTCCATAACTCTTATTGTTATGTAGTAACTATCCATTATCGCAACTGAATAAACTGCCTAAAATAGGAGTACATTTCTTTTGTAGTGGCAAACTTTAAGACAAATGATTGATATTGATGAACTTTAATTTTTTCCTTGACATATTGGTTTCCCTATTGGCCATATTGAATTTGTCATGAAGTTATATTGTAAGAGACGTGACCTGATACTAATTCTGCTACCAACTATACTTTGTACCAAAATTGTAAACAATTATAAATAGTTGGTCAATTTTAAGAGAACCGATAAACCGACATATTCTTTAAAACCATAACAAAACTTGAATTCAATCTTCTTCAAATCTTGAAAACAACAAACAATTATTCGTTACGGCATCATTATGGCCTATAACATTTGAACCGCAAGTCGAGCATTATGAAAGAACTAAAACACAATCTCATACGTATTCTACCAAAAACTATGACCATATAACCACCAAACGAAGAGTTATAATAATACCTTAAGCACAACTTGAAAGTCAATATCTCCGTCCTTGGTGATATAATAAAGCGATCCGGGTGCTTCCTGTATTTCTTCCACAATGTATGTGATGTTGGAATCAGTCTGCGACCTCGTCAAGCTTGGCTTGCGTTCCGGTGTAGGAATGTGTTGGGATCCTTGCATGCTTACTGAATCCATCTGAGATTCTAAAGAACCCTGTAGATGAGACAGTACTTTAGCAAATTGGGGACTTGACTAAAATTTTTTCATAACCTTAAAATAAGGATTTTTAATATTATAACTAGTCTCTAAAATATAGAGCTTTTAAATTTCAGACAAAGAGAGCGCTACTAAATCATGATGTTACAAGAGAGTAGCTCCATATACTCTCCATAGGAAATTTCGTTTTCGAAAGAGACAGATACAGTAGAAGTAAAACAACTAAAGAATAACCACATTTTGACAACAGTCAAATACCCAATTGCTTTCTATGTCGAAGACGCAAGAGACTTTAAGCAAATATTTATAAAAATAGTGAGCTGCAGTGTTTCTGACTTTGTGTATGAGATCATGGAATCAAGTGGATTCACTAAACATGCGGATGAGTGTTTGGGTATTTCCAAACACTCATCTGCATGTTTACAGAGCCAATTTTAAAGACCCTGTAGGCGAGACAAGAGTCCAGCTAACTGTTAACAACGATACAAGAGGGAATAACTTTTGAAAGCTTATAAAGAGTAAAATTCTATTCTACATAATTATACAGAGCGAAGTAATAAGCTGAAAAATATTTCTCACTTGTCTGGTTTTGGAAAGATAGTCGGGCGAAGGAGTGGGCGTGTGTTCTGTTACAGTAATTATGGGATTTTTCTTTTTCTGAATGTTCATTAGCTTAGCGTTCGAGATCCCTTGCGCTCGTTCCGTTTTGATTTCACCAATATATCTGGAATAACATTTTACTTTAGTTCAATTTCAGGAATAATTTGAATTCATATTCTCGGTAGGAAGGTTTTTAATTTGAACTTTATTTGTGTCTATTATATTGCAGTTAATTAGGGTACATAGTTAGTACCAAAAATCTATTAGAAAACATGGAATTTACACAGGTGAGCCGAAATAGTTTTTTTTAAATACTTAGGAGTTAACACTGAATAATGTTGCCAATATATTTATTCTAGAAAAGTACATTCGATTTTATTTTTACTAGTTTCTTAATTCGCAAGCTTTTGTCTACAGTCATGCAATAATGCGATTATTTTATAAAAGTTGAAAGTGATAACATGCTTTTATTGCAATGGTTTGCGTTTTTAATAACTAAAGTCTATTTTTTTTTTCTAAAAGCTTCGTATGATCAATTGACTATGCAAGTAGGTTTAATGTATGAAGGATGTATTTTAACTATAATCTCTATTTTATTTGTTTTATTAGTTAGTACTTGGTAAGCTAAGCCTGATTTAATCTGTTTTTATCGCTAGGTTTAATTTTCTAAAGTACCAAACTATGATCTAGGCATGAACAAATAATTATGAATTAATATTATTTAAAACTCCAATCTAAAAACAAAGCTTCTACGTTCGTTTCATAACTTTTCACCGACTTACCCATTGGATGCTAGCTCGTCTATGAGACAGCTAGCGACCGTATTGTTCGTCCGCAAACAGTGAACAGGATAAAGCGTAAAAAACACGGGAGGAGAGAGAGAAAAAATCATTTTTAATAGAAAAAAATACCAGAATTTTGTTTATAATGTATGTGTTGTCTAGGCATGCTGTGTTGCGGCTAAAAGAGTAGGTCTGGCGAATTTAAATAAGGAATAGAAGTTTCAATAGAATAAAAATAACATTTTGTTGTACTCTACAATGATACTGATTTTGTTGTTAATCTCTAAACTTAACTTAGTTGGCAAGTTTAAAAATAATGGTATCCCTTTCAGAACTTTAGCTTAGTAAGGAGACCATTAAATTTAGAACTGTCAATTTAATTTAGTATAGGGATTATTTACAACGGAATTAGTACCATTACCTAATTATGGATAGTAGCTGTAATATTCAAAGCTTGAGATGAATAAAGGATGCCCAGCCAAATATGTGTCGCATAATGCAGCGCCACAATATTTTATAATGATTAAAGTTTTACTGCTTCACATTCGTCCAGAGTATGTTAACTCTTAATAAAATCATAGAATATCAGAGTAGTAAGGCCAGTAGCAGAGCTCCATCGCAAAATAAATATAGTGTAAACGCTGAAGCTCTTATAAAACTTTTGCTTTACATGAAGTCCGAATCTTCAGAAAGCCTTAGAGTACCTAATAAGGTTTGATTTTGTCTGTGAGGTATGTGGCACTTAGGTTCTCCGATGAAAACCAGAACTGCGGCCTGCTTTGAATTCGTGCTGAGCGGAAAATTTCTTCCATGTCAACACATAATCTAATTTAGATTTATTTATTTTGTAAGCATATTATATTTGTTAATGTTTCTTGGAAAAATACAAAAATAAAATGTATCTAGGTATCTATTTATCTTCTATTTCTATTTCAGTACAACGGACAGTTTGAAGCTTCAGAGGTGTGGCTACGCTAGTTTCGTGGCGGAAATATGTTAAGGGTCTCAAGAAAATTACGCTCCAAGACCCACAGGAAAGCTAAGACACTTAAGCCACATTTTCCAGCATTGAAAATCCGAGTGGCGTCACCACGAGAAATTGACAGTAGAGGTCAGGACACAGATAACCTAGACGTCATCAGCAGGAAGTATGTTTTTGATAACACGACACGCATGTTGAGTATTGCAAAGAAAGAAGATACCGGCCGCATTGATAACCTCCTCCTTTTTAGAAGTCGGTTACAGAGGAGTTCGCCTCATGCAGCTTTTTCACCTTTAGAGTAGTGGCACTGCATTTTGCTACTTTCTATATTTTTGGCTGCTAACCAATATCTTTATTTATTTTACTAACTTTAGCTCCTTACAAACTGAGTAGTAAATTATGTTTAAAAGTTTTAAAATTAAGCTTTCTAAAGTTTATATTAGAAAAGATAAATCTAATTCTTTTCAATGTGGAGTGAAAAATTGCGGTATCAACTAAAACTACGATTCAAGTGGAAAATATGTGTTACAGTCGTTGATATGTTTTTGAAGCTCACCTTAGACTAGGCATGCTTTTTCCTTTTATGAGATTGCATTGAAGTAGATCCCCAGTAAGTCTAGGAGCTAGCGGTGGAAAGTTGCTAGCGAGAGCCGAATTGGGGCGATCGTCGGCGTTATCAAGACTTCGGTGATATTCCTAGAATGATATTTCTCAATCAGGATGATATAAACGTGTAACTGTTACTAATTTTGTTTACTAAGAAAAAAATATCTACAGATATCATTCTTACTGCAGTATGAAAACTGAATTTATGATCTTCTTGACCAATTTTTTCCAACGCTTTTTCCGATTTCGATAAGAGCTTCAACTCAACGAACGCTTTTAGGTCGGCCATTTTCATTTTCCGTTTGACTTTCTCGCTCGCCCTTCGGGACATAATGTTATCCTCGTCGATCTTGGGAACGGCGAACGGAATTTCAGTGACAGGAGAAATGTCCATCGACTCTGGAACCTCCATTAGGTTTTTTAGCGAGTCTCTGTCCTTCATTTCTGGGCTTTGGTATATGGACACTTCGATTTTGGGTATTGGCAAGGAATTACTTCTTTTCCGTGGTTGTGTTTGTTTGGACATGTCATCGCAAATATCACGTAACCTATAAGCCATAGATATTTTACAAACTTATCAAAGAAGGAATACTTAATTATAAAAGGAATACATACTTATCAAATAAGAAATAGGTACTCATCAAAGAAGGAATACGCTTATTGAACGCAAACGTAGTTCACAATAAAAGAAAGTTGTGTCATTTTTAAAAATGCATGATACATGTGATGGCACTTTAAAACGATTACAAAGAGAATTACCATCGTCGTCTCAACAGAGATAAAAATAGCTGGACAAAAGAAAGCTGCAAAGATCGCCACAGATCTCGGTTTTTTGCCGCTTGTGTCCAGCGACTTCCAAAGTTTCAACGCTGCGTTTTCTGATACAATGCGAGTTTCCAAAATTGACACTTTTCGATTCGATGAACATAATTAATTGATGAATGTAATTTGTGGACAAGATTTGAGCATTTTGTAGATTGTTCTTATTTACCTGTTGTATAAATAGTGTAAAGCCCAATATACACCTTCTTCTTGCCATTGCGATGCGAAAAGACATCGCAAAGTTGCCACATCCAAAAAAGTTGCCGCAGACACCTGAAACAATATCGATTTTTAAATTAGTTACCAATTTTATGATAAAAGTCCAGCCCTAAAGATTTGTTTTGCGCAACCCGCTTCCGACTTCTTAAAAGAATCCTAAAACTTTAAAGGGTTAGCATATAGTATAAAATTAATAATTATTAATAATTATGAAAGTAATTTGGTCCAAAAACACTTGTGATTTCGACTTAATCACAAACAAATAAAATTTCAATGTACTGTCTAATGTACAAAACGATTTGCGACGTTTCTCGATGTAGGTACAATATATTTAATTTGAAGTACTGTACTGCACACCTTGCAATAGTCAGGTTTACTTACATGTTGTATTTGTTTTATGCTGGTAGCCTTTTCTGCAGAAGTCGGGGTGCCTTTTGACCCGGGGGCACCACCACTGTCAGATGTCAGTGACCCTTTGATTGATGTCAGTGACTCTTTATCTGATGAACTGTAAATATTTACACTGAATATTTAATTACACTGAATATGGGTACTTTGCATAAACCTTAAACTTAATTATCGCGCGTCGCGTCGCACATTGTGAAATTTTTCCCAAAATCGGACATCCCTTTTTTATGATACTAATCGAAACTTTAAGCTTTTTTTAATGCTAGAGTAGAACACCCAGAAGTTAATTCTGTTTAGAACCGGAGTTATAATTTTTTTAAATTTTTTTAATGGTTACCAGAAAAAAACTAAGAAATGCTGTAACTTTCTAGGTAACGAAAGTTTTCAAGTTTCAATTATAGCATGCTATAAAATCAATTAAGTGCTATTTTTGGAAACATATAATTAATTTCTAAGTGAACAATAAAGGAAGATATGCTTTTTTAAAACTAATTTTGAAATTAATTTTTTTCTCATCTTTGTACAGATATTAGCATCTAATTTTCATATATTGTATTTATTAGTGCTATGTTAACTCGCCTGTATAATATCAGATACGTAACACTTAGGACCTCGGAGTTATTGAATTTTAAAAATTTCATTTTATGCAACTCAATAATAATCCCTGAAAAACATAACCCTCCGTTTTTACAGTCGGTATGGTAGCCTAGGCCTAAAAGGGACTAGTTTAGTTTAAGTTTTTGTCGAACCTTATTACTAAAATCATTCATTTGAAGCCTCAATAGCCCAATGGTTAAAGGTCGCAGGTTCGAACCCCACCCGTTGCACTATTGTCGTACCCACTCCTAGCACAAGCTTTTCGCTTATTTGGAGGATAGGAGGATATTAGTTAAATTCAGCTCGGCTAATACTCAATTAAAAAAAAATTAAAAGTTTAATAAATAAAAATAAAACTTCAACTTGCCTCATTTTAGTTATTTGTGGTAGGGGTTTTATACCCGGTAGAGTTGGTTTCGTGGGATCCGATTTTCGCACTTGAAATATGCTGGGGTCAGCCGCGTACACAGTATACGCGCCTCTATTTACACCACTGTAGTTTTGTTCAGAAGGTAGACGGTAAATAAACTGGAAATATGTCATTTGTTATGTTTTACACAAGTTTGAAATATTAACCGAAATATTATTATATTGAAAAAAAAAAAAAAAAAACTATGACAAGATAGCACTTCTGCAACTGCGATCTCAGCTGACGGTAAGTGAAAATGCAGTCTAAGATGGTAGCGAGCTAACTTGGAAAGGTGGTCTACTTTCTACACGCCATCGTTCCGGAACGCTAAATCGCTTGGCACTGAAGTAGGTACTACGAAAGTCTTTCACCATGTAAGTAATGTTACAAATATAATTTAATTTCTTTAACAGATAATCCCTTATATAGTTCAAAAATTAACAAAATACAAGATTTTGTTGATTTCTTGGCAATTATGAGTAAAAATCGGTTTTAAGTTAATTTACCACATGCTCCTCTTCAGTGCTCGAGCTCTCTTCAGGAATGGTCTCGGGGAACACGGTATCTTTGGGCGACGACAGCCACGGCTCCTCCTCAGTACTAGCTTGTTTCGACGGTGCCTCAGATTGCGACATTGATATGATTTGACTTGGAGGGCTGCCGTTCACTGCACTCTCTTCCTTTGAAAACTTGCCTAAGTACAACATAGGTATTAATTCTGTTATACTGACATGTTATTTCGAAACTTAATTGACAGATCTAAAAATAATGCTATCCTTTTCAGAATTTAACGTTTAGAAAAGGATAGCATGCTCTAACTAAATTAACAAGTCTAATGGTCATAACTCAATTACACGACACCGCTCCCGCAAGGCTCCGGCTCAAATCGAAGAAACCACTCGTTGTTCATGCACTGACAACTAGTAGAAAGCTAGCACGCGGCGATGGCTCGCAATAGTACAAATGTGATCCGTGTAATTAAATTAACGCGTCTATAGCGCGTGGGCCGATTGCTTTAAGCTCGCTGTAAGCGAGACATCAACCATCTAGGGGCTAGATTACGGCTAGCTCACTTGCCGCGCAGTATTTGCTATTTTATGTTATCATTATGAAGTGTATGTACTTATAAGAATATTTGAATGTGCATTCTTTTAACGTGCGGGAGCGGCGTCGTATGAATGAGCGACGACATATTTTATAGTGGCATCTTTTTCACAAAATAAAAAGTGTTGGCCCATCAGAAGGGATAGTGATCGTCAAACGCACTGAAACAATCATTTTAGTCAATCCCACCACGTAGCAATCAACAATTACACACTGCAGCATTAAGGAATTGGGAATTATAAAAAAAACTAGATAATGCCCGCGACTTCGTTCGTGCGGATTGAGGTTTTTTGGATTCCCGCGGGAACGCTCTTATTTTGCGGGATAAAAAGGCCTATGCCTATGCTATTCCAGTCTATAATCTATCTCTGTGCCAAATTTCAGCCAAATCGGTTCAGTCGTTGCGGCGTGATTGAGTAAGAAACATACATCCAAACTTTTGCATTTATAATATTATAATAATAGGAAAAGGATAATAGGATACTTACGGCCCATAAAAACATCGCCATGATGTGGTCTCTTAGAATATCTCCCACCAAGTGGCCTGGGTTTGGGTTTCACTAGGGTGGTGAAGCACGCAGCATCGGGATGTCTAAACTCCCACAGAGCCTGCCATAGCTTCAGTCCATTCTCTAACCTGTAGTTGCTGGTAAAATCTGATTCCTTCAAGTGGTGAGATATAGGTGCAAAGAGGAACACAAAAAGCTGAAACAAATTATATAAATTTTAGTTTTTTCAAAATTCCGCAGGGTTTCATTGATTTTCGGGGATAAAAAGCCTGGCCTATAATGCTATATTGCTATATTGGTTCAGTTGTTGTTGAGGCGTAATTGAGTAACAAACATCCATCTGACAAAACATTCGCATTTATAATATCCTGAGTTCCAGTGGAAATTAAAAATCCTTGAAAAAAGAGTGATTTGTCCGATAGACCAAGTAGAAATCCAAATAGGCTCATGTTTCCTGGGCTGCGCCTCAAGAGGGTCCAAAAGACATTTGTGAGAATGGGCGTGACGTTTTACAATAAAATTCCACAGTCAATCTTAGACTTGCCTCTACACAAGTTTAAGAAATCAATTAAATCTACTCTCATGAAAAAAGCATATTATACAATTGAAGACTATGTAAATGATAAAAAAGCGTGGATATAATTCGCTCCAGTGATTCATAAGACAGTAATAACTATCCTGTGTTCAATAACAATTGTAAAAATTTTTATTTTTTTTGAAAAGAGCAACCGCCGAGTTTCTTGCTGGCTCTTCTCGGCAGGAAAGGCATTCCGAACCAGTGGTAGATTCATTGACGATTCAAAAGTGCTTGTAAAAGTTTATTTGAATAAAAAATATTTCTATTTCTATTTCTATTTCTTGATCCACGCAAATTCGCGGGAATCTGATAGTAAAGTAATAAATGGAAAAACTATTACAATTTTATAATACCAGAACTAAAGAGAAATCACTTACAGTCATAGCTGGCACAGAAAATAAATAGTGATAGGGATTGGAGTCATATTTTCCATTTTCATAGTCATTGTCAGCACACTCATCCGAAGCATCAAGTAATATCCAATGTAAGGTATAAAGAAGTTTTGTTTCCACATTGCCCAGTGTTTGCATGTTGTCTTTTACTCTGAAAAATTTTTTTTTTTTACTAGAAGATTAGCCAAGCTAAAGTTGACTAATATAGTTGAAGCAGAAGCAATTATGTGAATTTTTCCATAAAAATAGTGAAATTGTTTCCATAATACTTATAATCTTTTAGGAATCTTTTTTAAACAGAAAGTGAAAAATATGCGTCATAAGGGGGACATATTTCCTCTATTCTGAGCACAAATATTGGGGCAGCAGGAATCAAACTTTACAACTTGATAAACTCTGTTGGATTTCCTAAAGATTTCCTAATGTCAAATTTGATCCTGCAAGGATCCTCTAAGCTTAGCAGAGTGACCTTGAGCTTTCTTTTGAGGCCCATAGTAAGAGACTATTTTAATTAAGTGCCTAA
The DNA here is from genome assembly GCA_038048805.1 of Hipparchia sbordonii. Lineage (NCBI taxonomy): Eukaryota > Metazoa > Arthropoda > Insecta > Lepidoptera > Nymphalidae > Hipparchia > Hipparchia sbordonii. Next base: position 7,705,759 of record CM076106.1, on the reverse strand, counting down.
AAATAATAGTCAGCTTTTAGAATTAGGACTTTATCTTTTCTTCCCAGACTTTATCTTTTATTCTACGTGAATACCAGGAACATAGGAATAATAAATAGTTGCAATGCCCACCTGTTGTGCAGTAGCCCTGCTAAAGCATGCATCACATGAGGTAAAGCTGCTTGTATAAGTCGCCATCTTGGGATAGCCTCTATAGCATCAGTGAGACTGGTAGCTAGTCCGAAGCGTAGATTTTGGACCAATACTTTCTCAAAAGACTGAAAGTTGCCATATTATTCACAACAGTTATATATTATAATATAGTTTTTGAACTTCACTTGCTGTCAAAAAGCTCTCTTAAAAAAAATGATATTATATTATACTTTATTGAGGGTATGTATATTGTATATTGTAGATACTTAATCAATGCATTTAATATTTAGCCAACTTGGGTATTCACATAGACTTATTAAGATAGGTACTCTTTCGTATTAATATTGTAGATGAGATATGAGGCGTACTTACTTTGCAAGCTTCCTTTAATTCCTATAGGATGCATGAAAAAGATTTTCCTCGTATAATTTTTTATATTTTTTTATAACGTAACAGAGTCTATTTAGATAAATTTTAAACCAAAATACAGTGATCACTTCGTTTTTAACAAAAAATCATTAAGTAATACGCAAAACATGAATATAGTACGTAAACAAAAATAAACTAATAATTTTGATTTTTGGTTACAAAATACAAATGATTACAAAAATAAACAAATAACTGTCAGTGTCAACCGTCAACAAGGGATTAGGGATGGGCGTTAAGAGTAACGGGTATGTGTACTCGATACTCGACTCTATCCAATAAAGTTTAAATAGGTACCTAGTGAAAGTAACGCAGTTTTTTTACTTGTGTATCCTTAGAAAGAAAATTACTGATTCATCCTTATCAGAATCAATACTTTTTCATTGATACGATATCAACAAAAATAGAGTCAATCAGTAGAAAACATTAGACAGATTTGTCACCAATACCGAGTTGATATCACTATGCTTTGTTTGGTTTAATACTCAAAGCTAATGTCACCAATACGGAGCAAGATAAAATAGGTACCTATCGATAGTTAGTTTGCTCATCCCTATCCGTCACTGTCACAATAATCTGTCATTTTTACATTGACAGCGCTCATTTTTAATTGTTTTCAATGGCTCTGGATTCTAATCTTCAAGGCCTTTTTTATTCTTAAATTGCAGGAAAAATATTGAAAATCTAATCACTACATTAGAAACAAATTGCTTCATCTTCATGCACACTCAAATAAACGCAATAGAAAGTGTAATACACACGACAAAATACGTGTTTTATAACATAGGTAACTAGTTAGTTAATATGTATAATTAGGTAATTTTTAAAATTAACTTATACCCACATCTTGCATCTATAATTATTTAAAAAAATTGTACACAATCACTAATTAATAAAAAAAATTGAAATATAGGTACAGGATATTATTTATAAACTTACGTGGTGTCCAGGGGCTCGTTGACAGAACTGCACACAACAAATATACAGCTGTATGTACAAACAACACATCGAGACAACATAATATATATAATAGATAATCAAATGGATAATATCAGATATATTATAATTGAGTATGACAATACACTTATTTTTAAGACATAAAATATTAATACCTAATTTATGTGTATTGTGTACCTAAGTTATTTTATCTACGTCATTTTTTAAATTTAAAACCGTTATCACACTGCACACACAAAATTAGACATAGGTTATAGGTAGGTATTGGATGAGCATACAGTTGTAAACATGCGAATTTTATTCATCAGGAGCTGATCAGCACTGGTAGCATGGGCAGGAGATAAAAGTTTTATCCCTAGATTTTATCCACTGACAGGGGATAAAATAATCTTTTCCCTGTGCTAAAGCATGGCGACAGAGGAGAAGGCGATGTATATTTCTATAAGTATATCTACTGAGTGTTATTTCCACCGCTGTGCCCATGCTCGACAGGTGGATAAAGCTAAGCGAGGGGATAAACGTTTTATCCTTTTCCCGGGGATAAAATTTCTCCCGCCCATGCTACCAGGGCTGGAGGTCTTTTTCAAGTGGAAAAAGTAAGTAGGTAACTAGGTAGGTAGGTAATATTTTTAAAACATCTGATTATTATATTTAAATTAGTGGGGTATTAATTAGTGGGTTATTTATTATTAGTGGGTTAACTTATGGGCTATTTATGGAAGAAAAGTATCTAGGTAGAAGTTAGGTTAGGTTAGGGTACATATTATTATTTTAATGGTTTTCGAAATCGGGAACATTTTGGAAGCTTCAAATTCAAATTCAAAATTTATTTATTTCATGTAGGCTACCTTGTAGCACTTATGACACGTCATAAATTTACCACCGGTTCGCTAGTTTATTAAACACATAGTAAAACATAAATGATTTAAACTAACCATGCATGCCGAATCATGAACTTTTCCGAATTTTGGCCGCATGAAAGGTGTCGTTTGTCTCCACAGAAATATTTGCACGGCAATGGGCACGATGTCATCATTATTAGCGTCTTCTTCAGATAAATCTTTGACCTTCATTTTCAACTATAATAAATATCCCTAAAGGAACAATAAATTATACTTACTTAGTTTTGATTTTAAAATATGAATAGTGCCTACTCGGGTAACTTCGTTCAAAAGTGGTGTAAAATTCAGAAGTACCCATAGGTACCGTAGTTATAGATCCTATAAACTTCCTACCTTAGCGTTTTTAATACGAATATTTTTATAATATGTAGGTACTTACTGAACAGATCTTTTTAAATTATTTTTTAAATAATAAATAATAAAAAAGACATAATTATAAATGAAGACAAAATAATCCTACTTACGTTACCCACGCTAAATTTTTAAACACAGTTTTCAGAAATTATGTAATCGCACTTAATTATTATAAAAAACAGGTCTGTACTTACTTAAAAAAAATTAAAATAAATCCATTATAAATGAGACATAAAAAAAAGGAATCCCATGATTAAGAAAATGTCGCACTTGTAAAATTAGGTCACATCGGAAGGTTGACGAGCAATGTTTACATTTCAGGGGTTGAAACGGTTAGGTACGTGGTAATGACACGGGGAGGACTGATGTTACGAGCCCGAGGGAGGCCCGGTTGAGAGTGAGCCTTTGCGCATTCGCTGAGACGAGAACTTAGGGCTTACGCTTGAATGCTAAGTTAATAAATTCTTTTATTTTCCAGATTCAGTTTATTACCGTTAAAAGTACCTTTTTATTTTGGTAAGAGTTTTCATTATTTTCAATGTCATATACCTACGCAATACATAATTTAAGCTAAGCGATGTCTCTTAGGACAAGTAGAAGACATAGTAGGTATAGATACTTACTTTTTTCCTTCTAAAAAATCTTAACTTACTAAGTACTATTAAGAAATACTTTTAGTGTAACTTAAGCTGGTTTGGTATGTGTAGATCAAATCACGTAGATCTTATTCCATCAGTGACAACCCTACAAAGATTCCATTGATTTGTGCGCACAGATAGTTGCGAAACAGCAGCCTCTCGTTGTCATGGAAACGGCAATATGGCAGCTGAACTGGACCATTGAACTTTTGTGATCAATGATCATCATTGGACCCACAGATTGGATCTTTATTAAATGACCTCAGTACTCCATTACATTTTGTATAATCTAAGCCAAGATTTACAGCCATTTCGTAGAAACAATATTTTCATCTCATCATATAAACTAATTTTGACGATTATGTAGAACTCTCAGGCACGCAGGTTTCCTCACAACGTTTTTCTTCACGTGTTCTTCACCATTAAAGCAAGCGATATCTTACTAATCTTACCTTACTTATCACTATCTTATAGCTTAGGTACTAATCTTCTTATATCTTACTAATATTATAAATGCGACAGTTTGTGAGGATGCATGGATGGATGGATATTTGTTACTCCTTTACGCCACAACAAATGAAGTGATTTGGCTGAATTTTGGAATAGAGATAGGTTATATCGAGTAACCCAGGCTACATTTATCCTGGAAAATTAAAGAGTCCCCGCGGGATTAAAAACCTTAAGCTCGCTGCATACATAACGTGCACGGGACGGGACGGGACGTGGACGGGACGGGACGTGGAGTTTTGGAAATATCGTTTCATAGAAAATGTATACGACTGTGCATACGTCACGGAGCACGGACGGGACGGGAACGTGCCACGCGCGGAACGGGAAAAATATCGTCGGCGCAATTAAAGCCAATTCTTCAAATGAAAAATCCATCTTTCCTTGTTCACATCACTAGCACGTTAGTTCTGAGTTATTGCCACGTTGCGTATGCATTAAAAATCCCCGTCCGTGTTTACTAACCACGTTCGGCCCCGTCCCGTCCACGTCCCGTCCCGTCCCGTGCACGTTACGTATGCAGCGGCCTTTAATCCACGCGGACGAATCATCATCATCCAATAGGTACATACTTGATATTAATTGCTTAAAACAGACTTAGCTCCGAAAAGTCAAAGATGCCTGGGATCGAATATCGGACCCCCAAGAAGAAGCCGAGCTCTTAACTCTTAACTCTTTGCTGTCACCTTTTGAACTAGAAATAGATAAACTATTTGTCAACAGTTCCTGCAGGGACAGCTTCTATAATGGCTTCTACATAAGATTTTTAAACTTCATTACCTTAGTTAATCCATTTATATGGCTTGTATATAGCCAACACAGGCAATAGAATTAACAATGTTGCTTTATGTTCACACAGTGGGAGGCAATTTATAAATAGCGTCCAATAGGGTGTGGCGGCAGTGACAATTCTTACTTTATGGATTGTTTTCCACTGCTTTCCTATAGATACTTATAAGTGATAAAATCGATTGATTAATTAGAAAAATAATGTAATGTATTCTACTTAATACCTATTATAAATGCGAAAGTTTGGATGTATGGATGTACGGACGGTTGAACGACTAAACCGATTTGACTGGAGATAGATTTTTTTTTATAAAGAACATTAGCCAAACTGAAATTGACTAATATCCTCCTATCCCCTCCAAATAAGCGGGAAGCTTGTGCTAGGAGTGAGTACGACAATAGTGCAACGGGTGGGTTTCGAACTTGCGACCTTTCAGTTTTCAGTCCGCACCTTTAATCGTTGAGCTATAGAGGCATTGATATATAGATATAGTCTGGAATAACACATAGGTTTTTATCCCGGGAAATAAGAGAATTCCCGCGGGTATTAAAAACCTCAATGCCCGCGTACAAAGTCGCAGGCATCCGCTAGTATTGGATTGTTCAGAGCCCAGGTTATTTTATAATAGGTAGAGTAGAAATTTTTTTTATTGAAATAAAATTTTACAATTAGCTTTTGAATCATCAAAACCAGCCTTGGTAGCATGGGCGGGAGTTTTATCCCGGGGAAAAGGATAAAACGTATACCCTCGCTTAGCTTTATCCACCCGTCGAGCATGGGCACAGTGGTGGAAATAACACTCAGTGGATATACTTATAGAAATATACATAGCCTTCTCCTCTGTCGCCATGCTTTAACATAGGGAAAAGATAATTTTATCCCCTGTCAGTGGATAAAATCGGGGGATAAACCTTTTATCTCCTGCCCATGCTACCAGTGCAGGGTTATTATTACTGGCCTTATTATTGACCTTCAGTTTATTGTGTGAAAGTGTGAACAAAGAACTCTAAAGATAATTAATTAAATTCGATCGATCAATCATAGCTACCGAATTGCTTTTGGCTGAAAAGAAGACAGGTTGTGCCTTACAACAATCCAACAAACCTACCTATTTAAGCAAACCAAATGGTTGGCATACATAGATACCTAGGACAAAAAGTATAGTGTACCTAATAAATAGGTATTCATGCGGTAAATGACGTGCATGTAATTTTAAACAAAACTATGCGGTATACCTACCTTCCTACCTATGAAGTCTCATTATACCTACCTACATAATTTTCACAGTACAATCGAGAAACTGGCTAAAATAGTTTGAGGCCGAAGATTACTATAGCGATTGGCTGGGCGGTACAGAAATAGAAGGAGTGTTTTTGAATGAATAACGCTCTTTAAGTAAACTCCGCTGTCGTGGCTTGTGACGTAAAATGGATCGTGAGGTTGGATGAACCATTATTAGGTAGGTAAAGATATGACCTCTGGAGGGGATAGGAAGGTATTAGTCAACTTCAACTCGGCTAATATTCTTTAAAAAAAAGTTATGCCACTAATACTAACATACAGCCACTGTTAAACTAAGTTCAACTAGTATGGTAGTTGAGCGAAAGTAATCCCTGATCTTAAACAAAAGAAAAATATTACTGAAATCAGCGAACTGAAATTCTCAGCTGAAATTAAATTACACTATTTTGATAAATTTAGCACTGGCGACTCATATGGTTTAATGAATTTTTATTTAAGTAAATAAATTAATGTCACATATAAATGTGTCACTTCAAAATTGCTAAAGATGACAAGAGGTTTGTATCAAAGCTATATAAGTAATTTTTTAATTACAAATTAATTTCTTCGAGTTAGTAATTTTATTGGAAAATATTGTTTTAGAGGAAGATGATCCGCAGAGCGATCCATGCGTAGCGGCTTTACTGGCGGTAACTTTGGTCAGTCAAGTGTTGGACGAGGCCTCTGTTATAGCTAATGCAGCTAAAGATTCAGGTTAATACAACGCTTTCTACTAGGGATGAGTTATATACTCACAAAACAAGCGAAAAAATTGTGCCGAGCGACGATATAGTACCTACTTCATTATGACAAATTACGACAAATATCTGCCACTAGAAGCCCGCGCCGACTTCGTCCGGGTTGAAAATTAAATATTTGTTCTTGTGAGCTTCTTATAGGAGACGATTGTCAATAAGATCACCACAGGAATCACACGAATATCCCCCACCGATACCCACCACCGTGCCCGCCACCGTGCCCCACCGCGCCAGCCGGCACCATTTTATTATTTTGTTACTGTAAGTTATCCTTAGAATATAGACATATGCTATCGCGGACTTTTTTTTAGAACTCTTTAAGAGGAACAATTCACCCATACATCATTTTCATCCAATAACAGTATATGATCCAGCGCACGCCTTGAAAACGTTTAAGAGTCAAAAAAATTTCCGACTTCTTTAACAAATTTGCACATAATATCTAGCCATAATACATTTATTAACATAATTATAGCCTATAACCATCTGGAATAATGTACCTTTGAAATGGTAAAAGAATTATTGTAATAGGTGCGGTGGTTCCAAAGTTTGCTCCGGACATAGATACAAACTCACAAAATTCGCGCTCTCTCTTTATTATAATAGTATAGATTACGAGCTTTATTTACCACTCGCTTGTAACCAGCTTGTAACATATCTACCTCTTTTTATACATATACTCGTATAGCTTTAGTACCTACCTACTAACTATGTATTGTACTAATATCCCGCGGGAACTCTTTGATTTTCCGAGATAAAAGATAGCCTACGTCACAGATCCTCAACCAGACACCCCTCTTTTTATACATATATAAAATATCATAGCAGGCAACAGGTAGGGTGATTTCGGGGGTTACGCGACCGGGGTCAGTTAGCCGACCACTAACAGGTCCTACGGCATTAAAACGAAAATAATAAGAATTCTATTCTTCTTTTCCAAATGAAATTCACTTAAGTAAAGAGGGGGATAGACCTATTAGTTTTACCTATAATAGTTGGCAGCTTTGTGTTTACCCGAAAGCAAACAAATCTTAGTTCAATCCGCCGCTCATACTTTCGGCGCGTACACGTTCCCAAAACAACGAAAAAAATAGTGAGTAAGTGAAGCGTTCGAGGTAAGTAGATCGTGATGTATTTATTTGAGTCAATTTTTTAATGTTCTATTAAGTGGATATATATATGTTTTACGTTATTTGTACATTTATTACATGTAATATACAAAATTAGGTAAAAAAATTGAATGGTCGCTAACTGAAATTGGAATTATCCAATAACTTCAGTTGGCGACCACCTGGCCGCCAATAGACATTTAGAAAGAAAAACATTTATTTTTATTTTTTATAGACTACAAATCTAATTCGGAATTTAATCACTTTTAATTTAATTTGTTTATTTTTATCCGTGTATCTTTTAGTTTACGACCACCAAATTATTATTATAAAACATCTTAAAATGTATGGGTATCAAGTGGTCGCCAACTAAAAATGAGCAAATTAATATGTGGGTTTACGACCATTTGCAATCACTACTTATAATCTTATCTGTTTTTTGCGTAATGTAGGTGTTTAATATATAAAATTTTCATTACAGATGTCCTCCACAAACCGTATTAGAAAATAACACCGGCTTATTCCCAAAGAGATCTGAAATGTGCTTTAAAAATATAAGAGAAGGAGGACACGGTATTAGAAAAAAATGTAAAATGTATAACATCCCAAGATCTGATGATCTGATGATTTGATTCTTAACTTTTGTAATTGTTGTTTAAAGTGATATTTTTAATTTTGTACTTGTGTAGGAAAATGTATTATACTTGCTAAGATTCATTTAAGCTTAAGCTTGAATATTAAAGTGTACCTTTGATCTCATGAAAAAATGTGTTTTGATAATTTATTAAATGTATGAATAATAAAGCATGAATAATAATTATTTTTTAAACATTAACACGTTCATATTTTTTATTTTTAATTAATCAAATTTAGTTTTCCCTAGCAAATCGAGAGGTCGCCAACTAGATAAGGGGGCAGTCGTCAACTAGCAAAAGTGGTCGCCAACTAGCATTTCACATAGTTTTTAAGATATATTCAATTTAAAATGTTTTCACAACTGTAATTCTTATTTTTTTACTTTTAAATATAACTTGACAATATCTAGGTCCCCGTCATATAACTTTAATACATGTGCTATGGGTGCAACATACTTAAATATTGACGTAAAGTTGAATATCCCGCTAATCGGTCGCCAACCGGCGAAATCACCCTATAAGAATGCAAAAATTCACGTCGATCTATTGCGTTGCTCAGTTGTTGCGTGTTTGAATGTCAAACCAACAAACAAACATACTTTGGCTTTATAAGTAAGGACATCCATACCAAATGATATAGAATTGTGCTGCTTTCATAGTTTTTTCTGTATAACTACCTACCTACTTGACTTAGGTAGGTACATGAAGGCCTCTTTTATTTATACATATACTTACTATATTATATACTCAATGATATAGTAAATAAAATGTCATTGCATATACTATTTACTATATTATAGTACGAAGGCGGTCCCGGTATTAAAGATAGCAGATAAGTACTATTTCTATTAAGCTAAAAGAAATAGTATATCTGCTATCTTCAAAGGTGTGTTTGGACTAAAAGACCTATTACCATTTCAAGGTCACCCGTGGCAATATCTATCGAACTTGAAAAAGTTACGCAGTTCCCTTTTGAACGATTTCTATGACGAAGACTTGACCTTTATGTCGGTATCAAATGGCGACAGTCAATATCTGAACGATAATATCGAAAACCTTTCAAATATCGGTGTAACATCTACACCTCAGAAAGTTGCAGGTAAGCACAACAGATATATTCAAATTCAATTCAAATTCATTTATTTCAGATATGATCATCCATAGTAATAATAACATCCATAGTGATAATAACAACAATAATCAATAGTCAAAAAATAAATATAAAAATGTCAGTAAAGTGAAATAAAAATAAATAAATATACAGTCAAGTCAAACGTTAAAAATATATACCAAAATGTCATGAACACGTCAGGAATATTTTCAAAACTATATCCTCCTCACCGGCACTGGGACTGGAACATGTCTGTCGCAACAGTGCCGGATGTAAGGACAGCCTGTGAATTTGGCCGCAATCATCTTCATTATGGTGTTGGGGCTGCCCCGCACTCTGCGCACCAAAGACGCACACCGCTTGCGTATGATAGTATTAAAGCAGTCGGTGCGCGCGTCCGCAAACATGCCTGAGGCGCTACAGAATCGGGGCAGCCCCAACAACATCCTGAACGCGTTATTGTAAAGGACGCGGAGGTCACTGAGCCTTTTCTTCGTGTAATTAGCCCACAGGCTGCACGTGTACAACGATGTGCAGAATGCTTTAAAAAGCGTAATTTTAACTTGCGCTGAGCAACGTACAAACCTGCGAGCTATCATATTTGCTCTTACGGACAGGGCCCTCCGCTCCCGTTCAATATCTGCATCATCTTTGAGGTCGCTGGTAATTATATGCCCCAGATACTTGAATTGCTTCACTATGTCTAAAGGAACCCCAGATAGCAGCACAGGTGGTATATTCTCAGGCCTTTTTGTACCAGCGGCCTCAAAGACCATACATTGACTTTTGGCCACATTGTATTTTAAGCCGTGTCGATCAGCGTATTCTTCACAAGTCTGTACCAACATCCTCATACCACATATCGACGCACTCAGCAGCACCATGTCATCAGCGTAACTCAAGTTATTGACGCAAATGCCATCTACATGACAACCGACATGCTGCCTACTGAGCGCGACGATCAGCTCATCCACGTACAGGTTGAACAGAGTTGGAGATGATAATCCACCCTGTCTGACGCCACATTCGAGTCGATATGCGTCCGACATTGCCCCTTCCCACCGTACGGTATTGGACTGATGCGCATACCAGTACTGGAAGATAGTGACCAGTTCCTGAGGCAGTCCTGTACGTTTAAGCTTTTCCCACAGATGGTCATAAGCCACGAGATCAAATGCCCTAGACAGGTCGAGAAAGCACGCATACACGGGAGTTTTTCGATCGGTGTAGTATTTAACGGTGTGCTTAAGGCTCAGTATAGCACTTTCAGTCGACAACTGAGGACGAAACCCGAATTGATTGTCGTGTAGTGTAACGTACTTATTTAACTGAGCATTAAGCAAACCGTCAAAGATTTTAGCTACAACAGTAGCAAGAGAAATTGGTCTGTAGTTATTTATGTCGGCTAGGTCACCGGTTTTATTTTTCACTACAGGCACTACTACTGTTTTCATTAGATCATCAGGTAGGTAGGAATGGCTCACACAAAGCGAAAAGAACATAGCTAGGACTCTACAGATATGAGGTCCAGCATGCTGAAGGTGCTCAATGCTGAGCCCGTCATGTCCCGGAGACTTCCCTCTCGCTGTTTGTTTAATGGCCCTATATACATCTTTTGCATGGTATGAGATCCCTACCGCTCGACCGTTCATATCAGCACTGAGCACCCCCATTGTTGCAGCCGGACCCAAATGCGATTTGATAGAAAAATGAGTCCTGAAAACATTGGCTATTCCCTTAGGATCGCTCACACCGGCTACACTCACCGGAAGGCCAGGCCGTATATTCACCTTACTTGTATCCTTCCAGAAACCGCGGAAGTCACCTTTACAATGTTTCTCCGCAAGAGCGTCCATTTTTATTTGCTCTTGATGATCTTGGCAAAATTTTAAACGGGATTTAAACGTTTTTCGGCTCTCACACATTGCACTATATTCCCTGCCGGATTTAGGCCTACCACACATCACCCATTCTTTGAACTTAGACCTAGCCATCCGATGTGCATCGCCGACGTGTTTGTTCCAACCCACTATACGCGGGCCACGCCGAGTCCTCCTCGCACTTCCTCGACCCGCCACCGCCGCATCTCTCATAGCGGCCACAATATCAAAGTACAGCTTGTCAAGAACACGCCTGTGACTACGGCTATCACAAAAATAATCAGCACAGTTTACACAGTCCGGAGGAAAATCTAACAATTTTAATTTATTATTGCACACTTTGGTATACACATCCACCTGCTCCTTACTCCTTATGCCCCATACTACGTCTTTATTCACATTGACAATCTTAGGTGAAACCATGGGGATAAGTAATGTTAGGTTACACTCAATAACAAGTGGATAGTGATCGGACCACCGAGTGTCATATTTCACATGTACATCTATTACAGTCTGCTTAGCCGAGCAAGTTGCTATACAATGATCCAACCAACTAGTGGTACCATGCACGTCACTTATAAAAGTAAATGTACCAGAGTCCAACCCTAGAATATCCACGTCTAAGCATGACCATTGTTGTTCGTTACAGATATTCATAAGTTCCTTGTAAAACAACTTACCCGGATCGGCATTGAAGTCGCCTAAGATAAATACAGATTCAATTCCCTGCTCGTCAATAATAGCACTAACTGCACTTAAACAGTTTATAAATTCTTCCAGATTTTCAATGGAATTTGTAGGCATATAAACACACATCACTAATATAGGCCTAGAGTCCACCGTCATTTTAATCGCACAGATCCGCGGGTCATTGCACTGTATCACTGACACCTGTTGGAATGCACCATACCTATAAAGAATTGCGACGCCCCCGTGTGCTCGACCGCGCAAAACATCGACTGATGTATCCATGGCTGATGTCGCAGTATATCCAAAATCGATATCGATAGTTCCAAAATATGGTAAATCGTAAGGCCACGCCCACGTTTCTTGAAGACAGACCAGATGACATGTACGACATAGGTTCCTCACATCTTCCAGGGAGCGCTTAACACTCTTACAATTGAACGTGGCAAACCGAAAAGAGTCGCTATCCATTATTGGCCTGGTTCGAGCCGTCAACAGTGCAAGTCTTGGCACTGTTCATTTTTCTGTGCTTAAAATGCACAAAACGACGAAATATGACCCCCTCTGGCCATAATTTTTCATCCATGTACCTCGGTAAGTTAGGCTCTGATATCAAAAATTTATAAGCTTTATGCCCTCTTTCATACTTCATATTTATTTTCTCAAGTGACACTGTCTCCTGCGTTTTATTATAAATGTGATTAATAATGTCGCTCTCTGCCGTTGATGAATGCACATTCGTAATAAACATAGGTATTTTTCTGTCTGCCGCTCGAAAACTACACGCCAGATCTCGGGCTACACCAGATTTTCCAAGAAAACGATATTTAATCTGTTTCTTACGACTCCCAACAGTCTGCCATCCTTCGTTGTCCCTATTTTGGCTAATACAGGTTTCTCGTACGATCGGCGGTCGCTCAATCGTTCCATCGCATCCACCGTCACTATCGGAAGCGTTCGGCTGCGCCTCTGGCATCGAACGCTGACGGAGGCTAGGTGCGGGTGACGTCACCGGTGCGGTTAACCCGCTTGATCGGGCTCCATCGGCCGTCTCCGTCACCTCTCGCACCGGCCGCTTTCCCCTCGCGCCGCCCCCACTACCCGCGATCGTCTGCTTACGTTCGTCCGACTGTTGCCGCTCAGTTGATTTTCGTTCAAATTGCGCGTTTACCTGCATTTTTCTATATGTAGGTGAAGTATTGGTCAAAGATTCATTATTTTTATTTTCATATGACTCGTTCATAATAGACATATGCCCATCGAGTGAGAGTCCCATTGGGCCACTGTCTGTCCAAGCGCCGCGTTTCGTGTTAACTTTAAACGCTGATGTCGGTACTAGCGAGTCATTTCTTAGAAGAAGAAGTTGAGTTTTCACTTCTTGTACAACATCAAGTGTAGCATACGTATTTTTAATACCTTCAATTTCATTTTTCAATATTAAAATGTCCTTCAAAATCTTCGTACAGTCTAAGTGATCGAATAAAATGGGTGGCAATTTGTCCAACTGTCTTGCTACAAAAACTGGAATGTCATCAGGTTCAGCAGACTTGAACAAACTGATTATATCTGCTAGATCCCGTTCTTCCTTTCCCTTGTTTTTACGTAAGATTTTTCTCCTATCACTCGGGATGGAGTTGAACAACAGCGATTTCGCATTCTTTATTTCTTCTGAGGAAAACGACGAAGTGCAAATACGTATTATAGTTTCTTCATCTGCCACTGACACTTTGTTTTGAATGTAGGACAGAAGTTCATCAATAACAATATTGCACTCGTTGCATTTTAGAACGTTCGTCATTTTTTTTTTTTTTTTTGCACTGCGGAACAACGAAGCGCGCCCAACGCTAACCGGCGCGCACGCGACACTCTACTACAACTATATTAAATAGTTAAAATTGATTAAAACAGTTTTATTAGTACTTTAGTAGCTGTTTATTTTTAGCAGCAATATAGTATCAATTTTTTGAGGACGTACCTAAATCAAAGTAAGTAGTACATAGGCAGTTAAAACGCACTCTCCCAGACAATCTGGGAAACTCCTAGGCTGAAATCTATAGGCCGCATTCTCACTCCGCTCAGAGTCAAGACAGAATTATGTCAGAGCATATATTTTGAGTCTCGTTTTAACCTCTATCTTGAGTCTGAGCTGAGTCAGAGCAGGCTCTATAGATCTTAGCACCAGAGCAGCTGAAAAACAATAAGACATATAACGATAAAACGGAGCGGTGATAGCCTAGTGGTTAAGACATCGGCCTCCTCGCCAGGAGGTACAGGGTTGATCCTCAGCTCCTATCTCTGACTTTTACGTGCGTTTTAAACAATTATCATTTTCATTAACGGCGAAGTTAAACATTTTGAGGTTGGAAAATTATGCAAACATTTATAATATTACTAGCAAATGCTAGTAAAAAAAATAGTAAAAAATGCGGGCAAATGCCCGCGTCTTTGCTCACGTTAAGTTCGATTTTTCAAACCCCTATTTTACCTCCTTAGGGGTTTAATTTTCAAAAATTCTTTCAGTCACCTTTTCCTTTTATATTTTTAGAAGATGTATTGGTAAGGATATCTTACATCTTGTTATAAAATGTTTGTATCAGTACTGTATATCTACATTAATCATAAAGAGTTAATTTGCAGTTCATAGCATCAAATCTAGGTACGAGTCTAATATTATGGGTCAAGGTGATGAAGAATTTGAAGTGGTAAGTGAAGTGATTAGGTATCTTTGTAAATTGGCTTTGGCTTATATGTACAATACAAATTTTTCCATTATATAGTTAAAGACATTACAGATTATAGAAATATATAAAGAAATATATAAGTATGCCAATTGGTTATTTGGGTCAAAATGTGGATAGTCATTAATTACAATTGAAAATGTAACAGGTAAGAATAACATTTGTAAAACAAACCAAAAAATCGATCTAAAAATAAGTTATAAGCTGTTTTACTTATCCGTCCCTTTCTAAAACGAAATTTTGTATGTAAAAAACTCTACTTACCTATATTTTCGAGACTAGTTAAGATTTTAAAAAAGACAATTAATGACATCGTGTTAACTTTATTTTAAGTATATAAAATAGTCAAATACCTACCCAATTATGTTTACCCTACTTTATATGTGATAAAATTCTTATTTATTTCTTAGTCAAATGTCGAGTTGAGGAAATCTACGTCAATGATTATAAATCACCTTTTTGATATGAGCGATGTTGAACACCTGAATATTTGTGATGAAGTAGTTGATACAATTAACAAAAGCTCTGACAGCAATGAAGTTCTCATCACTGCTATGACGAAGCTTATGGATTCCTACGTTAACAATGCACTTGATATTGTTTTTGGGCAAGAGTTTAAAGAAAACGACACATCGAGCTATTCTTTTTTAAGCGACTGTGATGATATTCCACAAGACACATGTTTCAATATCAACGATGAAGTTGTCTATGAGAAAACAGATTATGAGTTAACTGAGGTGCGTACTAAACTACTAGGATAGAATTTTATTACTCTCCTTATTAAGTAAAAGTGGTACGAAATTAATAAAAATGTTGATTCCTAATTAATAAGACTTTTTTTTAATAAAACGATATTTTGTCCTACCTACGAAAACAGTTAGCCGTAGCATGCAAATTAGATAAAATTCATTATATTTTTAGATCGAAAACGAAAAGAAAAAAATTAATACGGAGGTGGCTTTCTATGAAAACGCTTATTTGACATTAAATCGTAAGTAAGCATTGTAACTTTATCAGATAGCATTGTCTTTTCATAGTGTATACTAATAGGTCACAAAACATGAATGGTCTTGAAATTCATAGGAGGCACATTCGAATTTCGAAAGCCCAGGGTAAGTAATGTTCAAGGCATATTGTCGCCCACGATTGAAGCTCACGCAACTCATCTTTTATAAAAGCTTCTAATTAAAGTAATGTAAAGTAAGTTAACTCCAATACTAAGGTACGTATTCTGAATATTAAAATTCTCCACGAAGGCGCGCTACGATGCTTTACATAAATTCACATATTTATCTAGTGGAGATAAACCTCAGTAGAGTTTCTTCGAAGAGAATATTAATTTGAGAACACCTTAGAAAAGACATGTTGGCTTTGATACTGCGCCAGTGTGCTTTGTGAGTTGAGCCTTGGTCCTAAACAGTATTTTAGTTATTCATAGTATTTATTTAATCGGTGAATACTACGTCTTATTGGTGTTATTATTTAATTGTATTATGCTTATTACAACAAAATATGTGCATATAGGTGACTACGAACAATATTCGGAAGACGAAGAACCTGTATTGCAGGACCCAAAGGCCATACCGATGCAAGAGGTGGAGCTCTTAACCGCTAATACATCCTCTGAAAATGTACAACCATGCCAAGTAAATTTTTTTCAACCTTCCTTATCAATCATAGCGTGTGCTTGTGAACTGAAAGTAGATTCGGACTTGTTTAGGTCAGTGGTTTTTGCTATGACTTTAGGTGGAGGTCACGGGTTCGATCCTTGACTTAGGCAATTTGGGAGAATGTGTAAATTTCCATTTAGGTCTCGTCTAGTGAAAGGCTACGCAACCGATCTAACTCAGTGATTTATCGTTCTGGTATAATTTTGTGTAGAGAGTAGAGGCCTATAGATTAGGGGCAAGGGTTTAATAAATTATTGTCATAGCCCTTCTAGAGCTTTTATTGTAAGATGTTTCATTAAATCATTGCATTGAAAAGATAAATCTGTATTGCCAGGTGAGAATATACTATGTTGTACTTACGTGTCATCGAATAAAATAAAATGAAACACGTCACCTTTGTGAACGTTATATATTTTGTGTATAGAAACTAAGCAAGGAGTTACCTCTCTGGAATGTCGGCTTCAGCGGCTGGTTCTCGGAAGAGCAGCATTGTGCGCCGGTGTCGTCTCCACGGAGCCCGGCTCCTGTCGTGCCTTAGGGGATGGTGGTGGCGACGTAAGCTGCCCGGCAGACGAAAGGTAATTTTCTGTTAATCGTACATTAAACGAGGAAAATCTTTAAAGACGGTAACCCGATTGCGGGAGATTTAGGGTTCAATTCCCTGGTAAGGGCAAATCGAGAATTATGAAGATATGTATATAATTTCTGAATTGTCTCTGGTCTGGTGGGAGGCTTTTACTGTGGCTATGTTTACCATCAAAGACGACCCCCAAATGATTTAGCGTTTCGGTAGGATGTCTTGGAGAAACCGATTGGGTGTTTGGGTTTAATTTACACTCCCAAACCCTTTCCAAGTTAGCTCTCAGCCATCTTATACTGCATTTACCTTCAAGAGAGAGTGCATTAAAGGGCTAACTTGTGTAAAAGGAAAATTGATCGTAAGAAATTTTCCAGATTCCACGTGCGCCTGGCTCAATTCGCGGCCTATGCCCTTTATCGCCGGACGCACGGCGCAGGACCACCAGTCTCCTGGACCAGCGGCATTTGCGAACTCCTTCTCCTTCCACGTCCATGGTTTGGAAGTTCAATACGGTTAATGAGGCCCTGGTTCACTCCTCTCGCTGGAAGGAATTTGGCTTAAAGATGAGTCTGAATGAAAATGATGAATTTTAAAATTTAGTTTTAATTTGACATTTCTGTTTATTTAATAAAAATATGACTTTCATTTTTAAGTTGCATTTCATTTTTATGTCCAAAATAGTAAACGAGGCATAACGTGTTGTCACGCCTCCCGAGACATTCCTTCGCTCTGTCACCTTAGATTCCTCGTGCATACAAGTGAGATAAGATCGAAATAGTTAAACGTGAATGTTTATACATCATCGGGACTGTCCGTTTTCTTGTTACCCTAAGATGAGACGTTGGGAAATGCTTTTCGTCTCGCTCACGCCTTCGCGTACGCGGAGCGTCTGAGGATGCCGTCGGCGAGTTTCAACTCCGCCGAAAATAGAACAGTTGCAGATTCCTGGGCTAAATCTCAAATATCCATACGAGAGCGCCATCCGAGTCAGTTAAATCAGTCCAGCGAAAAGTGCTCAAGCCCCACTTCTTGTCTGAACGTCTGCCAGTGAAGACCGGGAGGGAACCACCTTACACCACACAAAATGGTGAGTCAGATCCACAGGCAATGAAATTGTGACATGGAGTTCAGTGTTAAAACGGAATAAAAATGTTAACAGTGATTACGATTCGCGTTTACACGATGACATCGATTCCGCTGACCGGAAGAGATACCCTAACTTAACATAATAAAATAATAAGTAGAGAAATCCAGTGATGTGATTAGAAAAGTGTAATACCAGAGTTTTCTTCAAAATAAGAGACTATAAATTAATTTTTAGTGATGTGACGTAACACACAATAAATACCCTTATTACAAATACACAATTTGAGCTACCTATTTAATATAATAAAATTAGTAACAAAATATTTTTGGTCAATTTCAGAGCGACCTCAGCAAGAACGACATTGAAAGTGAGTATTCAAAATAATTTGACACTTTATTAACCTTATTTTCTTATAAATAATTTAAAATTTAAGACATCTAAACGATTTTAAACTCTAATATGTTTAAATATTCATTTAATAATAATTATTATTTGTAATGCTATTTTATGATGAAATGTGGACATCTGTAAAGAATAAGAAAAGTAATTAAATTACAGATATATAATCGTAATTCTAAGTATAGCACAATCCTCATAAAAGGTTCGCGTTGCTATGAGGCGAAAGCGCGTGTGCGGCAGTTTCGCCCGCGATATGCGCCAGCGCAGCGTTCCAAAATTAACCTCTTGCGTCACTTGATCTAACTCTGCCGCCCGCCCAAACAGAGAAACTCCGCTCGAATTTCACTGAAAGAACCTTGCTTATTGTTTGTTTTACGAGCGCTAATCATTACACGCTAACGTAATATATTAAAATTTAAACTTCTTTCCCAATATTGTTTAATCAGAATTATTTTTTTGTCGTAGACAATCTTTAGTCAACTGTCAATATCAAGGTCAACTAATGTAAAGCTGCATACATCCTTATCAGCTCCATAGACAGGGTTGAATAATAATTAGGCGTTTAATGTTTACACGGAAATAATTTTTAGTCTATTATACTCTTCGTCGTTCGGAACAATTTTTCCGCTTATTTTGTGAGTATATAACTCATTCCTAGTAGAATATCATAGATTAATAATAATTCATTACTTAACTTTGACATTTTGACAGATTCGTAAAAAATGTGTTTTGGATTGCAAACCTGTCAAAAAAAGTTTTGTAATGACAAAAAGTCTGAAAAAAAAATCTGACCAGTAGAACTTATTGGAATTGGGACACGGTAACAATCGGTTTATAATTAGACATTGACTGTGAGTCACTGTGTTCAAATCTAAACTTGTGAACGCAAAGGCATTATGGTAATGCCCACGTCCGCCCACCACCGCGTCACCTGAACCATGGAATGAGATTTTGTAAATTTTGAAAACTTTTTCAAGTTCTTTTCATGCAATTACTATCATAATATTGAAGTAATTATTGGATGATGAATTGAATTTTCTTTCTTTTTCTTTCACGATGTGGAACTTCTTAGCTGTATGTCTTGGTAGATGTCACAGAACTTGAGTTGTTGGTAAACAATAACTCTATAGGACTACTGTACTACTACTGTACTATATCTTAGTAGGCATGAAATGCAATGAAATTTATTTAATTAAATAAGGTCGTAATTACAATTATTATCCACAATTGATTAGGAAGAGACATTGTTGCTTAGATAAGTTCAGAACTCGTAGTCTATACAGGCATTTATAGGTATCGGAAGATGTGATGTTGAAAGAACTTATATCTATTAATTTTAGATTTGAAAACTTTGAATTTAAACAGATTCAGAGATGCGAAGTTGAATTGAATACTTACGTCATAAACGACTATTAGAACTACTCGTATCAGTTATGTTTACAATAAACTTTGTTGATGTTATTAATCATACTATGTTTGTATTTATTAGGGGCATCCTTTGCCTTCTCCATCTACGACTTCGATGGCAGCGGCAAGGTCGATGCTTTCAACGTGGGCGACATCCTGAGGGCACTCAACTCAAATCCAACACTGGCTACCGTTGAAAAGCTTGGGGGCACCAAGAAGAAGGGCGAGAAGAAGCTGTCGGTACGATACTTCACGTTTCACATTTATTTATTTTCAAAATGTACACTGTACACGTAAAGTTCACACTTTTTAAGTCAATCAATTTTATAAGTAGGTATATGGAAGTAAGGTAAATTGATTAACTGAATACTCTACGAAGGTAATTCAGAATAGTTTTCAAAATGCTCTCAATGTTTGTTTTGACATAAGTTTTGCAGCATTTGTCGTTTATAGATTACTTGCGGCCCGCTCCGGCTTCGCACGGGTATAAAATATATAGCCTATGTCATTCACTGTTAATGGATGTTATTATACATATAAACCTTCCTCTTCAATCACTCTATCTATTAAAAAAACCGCATTAAAATCCGTTGCGTAGTTTTAAAGATTTAAGCATACGTAGGGACAGAGAAAGCGACTTTGTTTTATACTATGTAGTGATTATCCATCCAGTGACAGTCGACTGAAACAGTCGCTGACACTGTATCTTGTGGTTTAAACATGTCATACTAATATCCAAGGTTAGCAGACAGCATTTGATTGGCAGAAGAAAGTGTTTACACGTTGCCACCACTTAGTATAACTAACTATACAATCGCTCTCGTGGGTGCCACAACCATGCCAACATCACTGTCGACTGACATTAGATCAATGAAAACCTATCATTAGTCTCTCATAGAATATAATTAGAGTTTGTTCAAAAAGAGAACCGTCGTGGCCAAACAGAGAACTAAAGCTATTCATTGCGCTATTGTATGGTTATATTGCACGCTAAACAAAAAAGGAAATTAAGCACAGTAGCGCCCTCCAATACCACGAGATTCTCTTATTGAACTGACTCTACTACGAAAATATTAGGATTCAGGTGGTATTAGTTTATTGACGTTTTTCTTGCAGCTTGAAGAGTTCCTTCCCATCTACGCCCAATGCAAGAAAGACAAAGACCAGGGCGGCTACGAAGACTTCTTGGAATGTTTGAAGCTGTACGACAAGAACGAGAACGGACTTATGCTCGGAGCTGAACTAACACACACGCTTCTTGCGTTAGGTTAGTCTTTTTGTTTTGCTAGATGGCATGATAAAAAATTAACTTGAGAAAGGATTCCCATAATTCGATCGATTTTAGAATCGTTTCTATGATCCTTATATTTTTCTATATTTTAATTTTATTTATATACTAGCTGTGCCCGCGACTTCGTTCGCGTGGAACTTTGTGACTTTTCGGGGCGCGGCTCTCGGACGCTCAGGCGCGAGGCGTGTAGTACGTACTCTGTACGTTAAAAATGTTCGCCGTGATTCTTTAAATTGACATAACTTTTTTATTTATGAACCGATTGACATGAAATAAACACTAAATGTTAAGTGAAACTTACTACAATATATTAGTGAAAACCGTATCTAAATCGAATAAGCCGTTTCTGATATTAGCGTGCACAAACACACAGACAAACAGACAAACAGACAAAAAAAAATTAATTACAATTTCGGGTTCGGCATCGATATAATAACAACCCCTGCTACTTTTTTTTTATATATTTCCATTGTACAGACACCACTTTTCTACAATTTTATTATATGTATAGATTTTTTGTTTAATATACGTCCGACTTTCAAAGATCAATCACATACCTCTGTACGTGTCTACTATTGAATGATACTTTATTGCGCTTAGTAAACCCAGAAAATTGTAGTTATGAGCTTACTGCAACATAATATTATTTGGAAAGTGTTTATTTTCTTTTCTAAAAAAGTATAATTTTTAATTCTACATAAATATTTAGATTTTTAACTTTCCTGTATTGATGCCAACGGCAATGGTGTAATGGAAAAATTCGAACGAGTTTATGTTTACACCAAATTGTAATGTCATTGTAAAAATAATTTTTATGAAAAAAGAATAATGCAGTTACAAAATAAATAAGATGCTCCTACTAAATTTTTATTTAAATATAAAATGGACGAACTACTTTTACTATTTGGCAATCAGCCACATTTCAATAAATACAGGTAGAGTCAAAGATATATCTAAATGTCGATGTTACATTTGGTTATATAACATTCTATCAAATTATTTCTTTTTGTGTGGAAGCCAAGATATAATTTTATAAATGATTCACGTCAGAAAATCATCTTACTTAAATTTATCTGCTGGCCGACTGCCGATTGTTAGAAGAAAAAATCCATTTTAGCTAATAGCGAAAGATTCTTGGCTAATCATTGGCGATTGCAATCGTCACAATCCAGTATTCATTTAACAATCCCGCAGCCGATTTAATAGATAATCGCAAACATTAATCGGTTACAGGCGAGAAACTCACTGACGAGGAAGTCGCTGAAGTCACAAAGGACTGCATGGACCCTGAAGATGACGACGGCATGATTCCTTATGCATGTAAGTATAACAATGGAAGGCAAATACTTTTTAGACAAAATAGTTTAGAAGATTTTTCACATTAGAAATTGAACTTAGAAATTCCTCCCAAATTCTCCTGCCTGGCTGGTGATCCCAAAAATTACAACCAAAAGTATTACACAAAATACTGCATAGTGGCTGTATAGCAATTGAAAAATTCATCGCGCAAATATCACATATACACTTTTTTTTTCCAATTGCATGAAATAAATGATTCATGATGATGAATGAGTTATGCTGTAGACCATTCCTTTACTCTTAGTTTTGTGTCCCTAGAAATGCAAACTGTATTTTTGATTTTGCACTCGATTTCTCTATAGACATCCAGAAACCCGTTGCAGTTTAATATCATAATATACATGCATCGCTGAGACAGATGCTATTTTTATAGATACCTATAGTATTTGGTTTGTGTGTGACCCTTGTTTTACCGATTCTTCATTTACAGCATTCCTGAAGAAGGTGATGGCGTAGAGGACTTCGAATGTCGTCATTTCTTTAGCTATAAGATCGTAAGTGACGCACTATAGTGACGCTGATGCTCATAAATGTTCTCGCTTACGCAAGCTTTAATCTATATACTTAATTAATTGTTTATTTCCAGCAGATCTTCTATATTGTGCTTTTCGTGTCAAAGTTTTACAGGTCTATTGTGTACCTAATTGTTCGTGTTTAATGCTTTCTTTGTCTACATCAATGTCCGTCAATGTCCGTAACTGTTTTTGTTTCAAAAATAACTTACATATAAAAATATTCTATATGCGTACTCATATTATAAGTATAACGATTATCAACTTTGTCTATATTTTGTGATTAAATAAAAATTATGGTGCATTCAAATGAATCGCGATAGCAAAGCTTGCTGCAGGCACGCTGCTATCGCCTGGCTTTTAAGAGGCTCCCGTAAACTTAACTTACTTTAACTTTGCAAATATAACGGAGAGAGAGTATCGAGGTTTGTAATCATAAAAAAGAGTGTATTTGATTTTTCTTGTGAAGAAAGAAAGTTAAAAATAGATGAAAGAAAGTTAAAAATAGATATTTTAAATAAAATAGTTAGTAGTTTAGAGTCTCCCAGAAGAAACGTTTGCAAAATAAAGAATAAAAACACAGCTACAGAAAAAATTGAGTTTCCCGTTTTATATTTTCACAACAAAACCAAATTACAAACCTTGTGTTTCACTTGCTGCTACCCTCGACTTCGTCCTCGTGGATTCAACTTTTAATAATCACTTGGGAGCTCTTTAATTTTTCGGGAAAATTAGTCTAAAATTAATCAAACAAAAAACAAACAAACAAAGGAATGAACACATTCTTCCGCTTTATTAGCATGCAACATTATGAAAGGGTTCTCAATATCAATCCGACATTAAGTTTTTAAATTAAAACAAAACTAGGTTTGCAAGTATGGAAATTCTAGCTTACGGGAGACTCTTACTGTAACTTATTTTAATGCACATTTATACAAGACTAGCTGTTGCGCGCGACTTCGTCCGCGTCAATTTCTGTTTTTATGATCGCGATTAAGAAATTTTTAAAGGATATATTTTAAATATGGATAATTTTCCCTGTTTTTGTAACATTTTTCACTGATGCTTCGCTCCTATTGGTTGCAGCGTGATGTTATATAGCTCAAAGCCTTCCTCGATAAATGGAATATCCAACACAACAAGAATTTTTCAATTCGAACCAGTAGTTCCTGAGATTAGCGCGTTCAAACAAACAAACTCTTCAGCTTTATAATATTAGTATAGATGTATTATTTGGAGGAAGTAGCAGTCTCTGATTATAATTCCCCAATTGCAGCTTTCCTCAAAAAAATGGTTGCGGGTTGGCCGGGCCCTCAGAAAGTGGAGGCAAAGGCGCCGGCGGCGGCGGAAGCAGCGCCCGCGGAGGGCTAAACCCCCTCGCGGCATCCCGCGGCCGCCACGCCGGCCTCCGCCTCGAACATAGCCGCCACCGTAGACTTCTTGCGGCAAAAACCCCCGTGCATAACATCTTGCGGAACACCCTCGTACATAACATCTTACGAAACACCCCTTTTTATACGAAACATCAACTGTTTACATTTTTGTACAATATGTTTATGACTTTAATAATAAAGTAAGATTAAAGAAAGTACTGTGAACGCACGTTGTACGTGTTTTTAAATTTATTATTATTTATTTATAAGTATACGTTTATAATGACAAAAACACTAAAAAAAAACCGTAAATTATTTTATAATAAACTATTAAAACGATCGGTCCTTCCTTCTTTTGTGTCTTCATCTTTCAAAATTAGTTAATTATTGAAAAGCTGGAGTTATAGGAGCTTATTTTTTTATTTAAAATCCTAATGAACATTGATTGAAGAAAATGATACATGAGTTAATAGGCAAGGAAGTTAAGATATTTTTTACATAACGATACCGAAATATTCTCTTTTCCTTTAGAATTTAGAATCTCCTTTCCTTTATAAGTTTCCTCAGATATCTCTCGTTACCATGCTTCCTTAATTAGTTGTACCTATATTTACATGTGTAGACTGTACATGTAAGTACATGTGTGTGTATCTACTACTACTAGCTGACTCCTCTCTTATAAGAAAGATATATCGTTCTTCACCAACCGAGTGTAGAAAGGAGCAGCACATTATTTTTCCCATATTTTTCTTATTGCAAAAACAGCTTTTAAGCAGCAGAGACAGAGCAGAGCGCACCGGAGCTGAGGGTAAAACGTAATAATAGTTCTACGGCCCGAGCATGCTCAGTATTTTCTTTTAATTTTACCAACAGTATGACAAGGCTCTGTCAAGGCTGATAAGGGATTTTAAGTAGTTATCATTTACGGAGTGGGCAGATTGACTAGTTTAGCGGCAGCGATCGGCGTTTTTGTGGCTATTTGCACGCTGATTTTAACGATTTTCGGATTGATTCGCTTTACGACAGATTTGCTAGACAGTCTCCCTCTTCCTTAAAGATAATGTGGCTCAAATGTCAATGCGTTGGGCGTACCTTATGTAGATGATGTCTTGGGATAGATTTCCAGCTTGAACCAAGCACGAACCAAGTAAAAATTATATTGGGTTTTCCTAACAAAAAATATTCAGTAACAACCTGGAGTTGGGAAAGTTGGTGTCGTTAGATGCAGGTTGCAGCCATAGATAAAATAAATCCGCACGCCTCATAGAGCACATAACTGCGGACTATGAGAGTGAGGGAACTCAGAATGTTCTTGTGTTTGTGACACACGGGTTGTTATGGAATGTACACACTACAAGGGAAAACGGGGTCTTTGTGCTCATATGCAAACATGTTATCGACGCTGTATTATATCTACGAAAGACTGTATAAGATAAGATAACTTTTAATTATAAAGTGCAGCAATAACGTCCTAACAAGACAATAAAAAATTTAGAAATAAAAGATGTTCTGTTGCGCCCCTTGGTAGCCACCAAACAGCAAACAACAACACAATCGGTACACAGCTTCTGAGGATACCTGTACGATGTAAAGAACTGCATCAAAACCAACTCAGCCGAGTAGTTTTTTCTCAATAGTAACATACTCGTATTCAAAAATTAAAACCAGAATTTGTAGCGCCTCCTAGTGGCCCGTAGCAGTCTATAGCCATAAAACATGATATTCATCACACAAAATAAAGTAATTATATCCAGAAAATCATGTGAAAAAAGAATTTACTTAGTTAATATTTAAAAAAAACCGGGTAAGTGCGAATCGGACCCTTATTTACTTGTTATCGTTATTAGGGTTTATGATATACAGCCCGCTAACAGACAGACGGACAGACGGCCAGCGGAGGCTTAGTAGGGTCCCGTTAGCACGCTTTGGGTAACTACGGAACCCTAAAATAAATCCAAGAAGTAGATATCGGTAGGTACTATCTATGTTTCTTTCTTATATTGTTTCGCAGAAAAAGTAAAACGAACCATTATTATTAGCTTAACGCAAGCGGAAGCTGTATCTAAAGCAATAGAGAGTGAGCTTGCAGATTCGACTTCGCAGACTCGCAATTTCCCAAATGATCTCCCGCTCGCCGGCTGGGAAAATGGCGCGGAAAAAAAATGTTTTGGCGGCATCAATAAGAGCGATCGGGCGCGCTCGGTTTACTTCGGATATTATGCCCGCGACATGATGCTGTAATGTGGTGTGGCCAACACGGGTTGATTACCTCGATTTAGGTTAATTATTTATTATTTAGGTTTCGATTGAACATCGTTCAGTCGACTGAGCTTAAAAGAAAGGCTTTCTTTTAAGCTCAAGTCTCTGTCTCTCTTGTCCTTCCCTTTTTCCCGTTATATGAGGTCGGGTCTCCTCACTTTTTTGCGCCAAGTCGTTCGATCTTGGGTTGTCGGTTCAGGCAATTGCGCTTTTTAGCTTGAGCTAAAAAGAAAAAAAGAATCCGGACAACGAAGTCGTAGGCATCAGCTAGTTTAGGCATAAATAATAATACCTACCTATCATTCTACCTATCTTTTAGTTTACTAAAGGATAAGTAGATTGATTGATACTAAACAGATATTTAATAAATATGCATACTGTACCGTACCTATCTTTTTTATACTTAATTAATAAAAAGTTTATTAATACTTAATTAAAAAAGAAATAAAAGCTTGGTTTGGTAACTTCAGGTTACTTCTAAGTTAATAATTTACTATAATTTTATTTAAACAAGAAAATAGCTACAGTTTCATCAGTAGGTAAATTTAAGCCACATAAAAAAGAAATCAGTTTATAGTATGTTTAGAATGAAGATGAAAGTATCACATTTATCATTACATTTAAAACAATTAGTAAAGTTTTCGTCAAAAATTATATCTACATCTAAATAAAGGACAAATTAACTAATGAACACATTTTCACATTTATAATATTAGTAAAGATAATATTAGCAAGGTTGTTTAATTTATAAAGGGTTTCGGGTAAATTAAATAAACTCGCTGGCAACACTATAACGCTCCGACTCAACTTGTAGCCCCATAGAAGTTGTTTGACGGCGCAGTATTCAAATCTCACTCGCGAGTGCGTGTCCCGCTGTTGTTAGGCTGTGTACCTTTAGTGAGTGATTAGTGATAACGTGCCGGTATACACCTACTTGGAAAATAAAGAAGTAAGTATTATTTATATGCTAGTCAATCAGATATATTCACATGTAAAAATATATCATCCCGAGTATTCGGATGTCCCTTAATGGGCGCGTAATAAAGAAAATCCTTGGCAATAAATAGTATTTAACTTTGATATTTCGCTAAATGAGTTTTCAAAGTTCTTAGCATAGTATGAGAACGTTTTGTGTGAATTTACATCAACCTTCAGTAGATAATGTAAATTGTAATCGCAACTTAGCCACATACATATACCTACTAACATATTTTTAACAAAACACGAATTGGGTGGCTACTATGTCGTAGGGGGCTAATTTTAGGGTCTCAGATATCTCAATAAAATAATTTTATGTAGGTATCTCACTAATTTAAACTAGATTAGTTACTGTGGTGGGTTTAGATTCCATATCCTAGTTACCAAAGTAATTTCACCAATGGAAACAACTATAATAGGCTGTTGTTTAACTTTATTATAGTAACTGACACTTGTATGAAAGTAAACTTATGTATCTTTTAGGGTTCCGTACCGGAAGGGTAACCAAAGGGACCCTATTACAAAGTCTTCGCTGTCCGTCCGTCCGTCTGTCAGCGGGCTAAATCTCATGATCCGTAATAGAAAGTAAAACTTTTCAGAAAATGTGTATTTCTGTTGCCGCTATAACAACAAATAATAAAAATAATTTAAAAATTAGAGAGGGGTTCCTGGCTCCTCTACTAGAAAAGTGTTTTTGGGCGTTTTGAGATACAGAACCCTTAGGTATGCGAGTCCAACTCGCATTTGACCGGTTATTTAAATTATTTTGATGGCAACTTTGAAGTCAATTTCTTTTTTACAGGTGAAAAGTGAAAATAAACATGGCGGACGTAAATAATTCTCCGCCTGCCGAAGAGGTTAAGAAGCAAGCAGACAAACACAACACAGGTAAATCCTTATCTTCATGTTTTTCAAGTCAACTTCATCGATTAATTAGTAGTTATTTACCTACCTATCACACTCGTTGCCACGTGATTTTGTCTGAATGTCTTTTTCTAAAAAGACAATGAACGTGCAAAAAATATTGGACTACGGTTTTTTTGAACCCTCACAATGCTTTTATGCAATGCAAAAATAAACCTAATATGTAAAGAAGGCCAAAATATTTTTTCATCAGTATTTTAAGACTAAATCTATTATTACCTGTATCATTTGCGTTTAGAAAAATAGCGTCCTTCTATTTTTTATCAGTGTAGACAGATTAAATACCGGTTTAATGTCGTAAAAACTCTAATACTTAATTAGATTTATATGTTGTGCATTGTGCATATAAATGATAAAGGTTACTAACATACTTAGTTTGGTAGATATAATATATACGGCTAATATAGCAGATATACCTACTCTTAAATGTATGTTTATGTAGAAGTTGTTAAACATTAATTATTCCGAATTCCATTCCTGAGAGACTTAAAAGGGGAGAGCGAGAGAGTACCTACTCTATAATTTAATTCTATGTCGTTGACTAAATGGTTCGTCATATGAATCAGCATAAATGTAAAACATGCAGTAAATAGTTTTAAAAGTGGAGATAAATTTTTTTTTTTCTATGTATTTTCTGAATGCTTAAATTAATTCCATGTAACATAGGTACCTACTAATATTATTAAAGCGAAAGTATCTGAGATCCCAAAGTACTGGAGTACTTTGGTGATCGTCGCACCGGGAAGTGCAGTGCAGGCAGATCCCTCACTAGGTGGACCAACGACATCAAACAAGTCGCACGGAACTGCTTGAGAATTGAGGAGGAAGGATACAGGCGTCAGGCAGCGGAAGACTCAGGCCTATGGATTTCCACGCAAGAGACCTATGTTCGGCAGTGGACGTGTATCGGCTGATTTAAGAAAAAGACGCTCTGTTTCTAGAAAAGTCTTCTGTTTCAGAGAAAGACGATCTTTGCACGCTTAAATAACTGAACCAATTTTCATTGGCAAACCATAACTTACAAGCGGTGAAAGAATATACTTGTATATAGTATATGATTTTTAACAAACGTTAGTTCGTGTGAACGAATATTTGCAAACATTAGCTAACTATGTAAATAACACTACGTATGAATACAAAGTTACTTTCGGAGTCTTCCGGTTTTTTAAATTATTTGA
Source organism: Hipparchia sbordonii (assembly GCA_038048805.1). Classification (NCBI taxonomy): domain Eukaryota; kingdom Metazoa; phylum Arthropoda; class Insecta; order Lepidoptera; family Nymphalidae; genus Hipparchia; species Hipparchia sbordonii. The sequence continues at coordinate 7,675,837 of CM076106.1, read as the reverse complement.
TTTTGTTAACTAGGCAAATGTTACTTTGAAAGTTTTCTATTCAAAACTTTCATTCATTTAAATTTAATATTTACATAATTATATTCCAATCTTTACTATTTGGGTATCTCACCACTAACGTATGAAGAATAAAAATATGCTTTTCCCTAATATATAAGCAGAACAAATATTAAGACCTATATTAAATACCTACCTAATATTGTAAAGTTTTATAGATACCTATTTAAACAATAAAATTAATTTTAGCGTGTAAACTTGTTTTACAACAATGACAGGCCTTACAAATAGTCAATACAAGAAATGACTGTATTCGTCGGTAAAAATTAACGTCAGTTACTTAGAGAGTACGGACCTACATAAAATACAGCTCTAATGAGCTGTATTTTTACTGAGCCTACAAATTATTATTGAGGCTAATGCCTCAATAATAATTTGTAGGCTCAAAATTATTATCATTTCTAAAGTCTCTACCTCTAACTAAGCCTTTAACCAAACAAAGGCACTTTAAAGTCAAGCACTCTTCTGTACGTGACTGGATATAAGCTAGCTACACATCCCCTTTAAAACTATAATCATCATAGGTAGGTATATAAAGTCGACGGTAACCACAAAATTTTGACAAATAAGTTTTCCACTACTATAAGGGTAGATTTTAATGCAGCTATACGATAAAATAAATTAACCGCTCAAATGCGAGTCGGACTCGCATACCAATGGTTCCGTACTTAAAAACGCCGTTGTTATAGCATCAACAGAAATATACATTTGTTGTTATAGCGTCAACAGAAATACACATTTCTGAAAAAAACCCTAAAAAAGGAAAACAAAATCTCATTCATGTAATAGGTAAATACAATAAATGGTAGATATACCCATAGATGTACAACGTATACGATTGTTAAGTCTTTTAAACAGCGTTTCAAATTAAATAGCTACAATTTACTTAAGTTACGTATTTATATAGTTTTAGTAATTTCATTCTTATACCTATTACATCAATTTAATTATATTTTGATAAATTTATCGGTCGCAACTCAACTAGCAGGCAAAAAGTTCTACAGTATATTTTTATTGTTATTAGTCGTATTGGTCGTATTACGTAATTTTGACGTAATACAAACATAGCCTTTATGTGAATGGCTAATGAGCAATGGACCACGTAAGATGTTGTGATTCTTTATATGGAACTATGTATGTAGTTATTTTTGTAGAAACTATAGTGACTGTGAAGTATTCCAACGTGTTGTCGATATCTCTAGCTAAACTATTCTATCTGAATACTATACAATAAAAGTCGGTTAAAATAAAATACAATTCATTCTAGAATCCATATTTAAGACACTTATTATATTTCACATATCATATTTTGTGAGTAATTAATGACAAGCCACTTAAAATTAAAACCTTAGATTAGAACCTTGAATTGATGGACAAACGAATTTATATTAAAAATAAAATTACAAAAGTTACTTTATCAATAATAATTATTGATTTGCAAAGCCTATTAAAAGCATTGCTGATAATATATTGTAGGTATCTATTTATTTTTTGTTCGTATTAAATGGATATAGTCATGCATGGTGTGTTTAATTTTAAATTGTTTAACATTTGACATTTATTAATATTTTAGATATATCGTGAACAATAAAATTATTGTGCTATTAGGATTTCTTTGTTGCACCATCTTGAAGATTAAGTTTTTTTTTAAATTATTTTTATCATTTTAGTAACTCTACTTTTATGGGTTTTAACAATACCTACTTATTAATTTCTACCTACATGAACCATCCTTGTGATTTTGATGAGTGGGAGGTAGGAACGTTACCAATTAGCGTTATAGAGACAAATGCCCATTTACAATGAGTTTTAACAAGAATTCTTAAGAGTTATATGATTCAATAGCAAGGTTAACAAAACCGCCCCAGTTTATGAAAAGTATTTGAAATTATCATATCAAAAGTCCGATCGCTACCCTTGTAAATAATTGTACCTACCTGTTCCGTGAATTATTATCATCTGAAATGTCACCTAAGTATTCCTTTAATGGTATGTAAATACTATGACGTCTTTATTAATAACTAGCTTTTGCCCCCGCGACTTCATCCGCGTGGAATTAGGTATTGGGGTGGAATTTTCAAAAACTGTGACACACGTAGGTTCTTTATTTTTAACTGAAAGCTCAAATTCCAACTTTGATGGAAACAGCTTGAAAAATGACGGAGTTTCATATAAACTTCCATCCCCTATTTAAACCCCTTAGGGGTGGAATTTCCAATAATCCTTTCTTAGTGTGCGCCTACGTCATAAAAGGAACCAACTGTAAAAATTTCAAGTTTCTAACTTCAGTAGTTTAGGCTGTGCGTTGATATCTCAGTCAGTCAATCAGTCAGTCAGGACTAGGGATGTAAAGCGGTAATATTACTTTCGTAAAATTCGGTAATTTACCATATTTTACGTAAAATATAAATAAATTACGTAAATTACGGTAAAATTGGGTAAAATACGATTTAACTCTTACTAACAAAACTATTGTGACCCACACTTTTGCTTCATTTCGTGGCATAATTTACTAAATGCACGTATAGTGCAGTCAGTCAAAAAACAATTCAACTGATCGCCATTCGCCGATCGGCTTGCCGAATGGTCACTGTTCAGTCGGAATGGCAACAGCGCAAAACATAAAGGCAAACTGCAATAAACGGCAACGTCGCATCGTGCGAGTTGCGCCGCGCGGTTCGCAGTACGTAAGTATGTTTCAACTACACGCTCGTCTCACCCCCCGCTATACTTTTCAGCATACATACGTAGCCGGTAATTTTACCGTAATATATATAAATTACGGTAAAATAACCGTATTTTACTAGGTTTTTCGGTAAAATTACGTAATTTTGCAACCGTAGTCAGGACTTTGAATTTTATATTATTAATAATAACCGGGTATATGCGAGTTGAACTCGTATACGAAGGGTTCCGTACCAGAAGTATTTGGAATTACTTAAAACTATAGTATTAGAAAGTAGTCTTTTAGTAGGTATAGAAAAAATAAATTTTTAAGTCGTTTTCAAAGTATCTTAAAATTGAAATTATTAAATAACTAGCTTTTGCCCGCGGCTTCGCTCACGTTAAGTTCGATTTTTCAAATCCCTATTTTACCCTCTTAGGGGTTGAATTTTCAAAAATTCCTTCTTAACGGATGCCTACAGGCTACATCATAATATCTATGTGTATGCCAAATTTCAACCCGAACCGTCCAGTGCAGTGGTTTGAGCTGTGCGTTGATAGATCAGTCATTCATTCAGTCAATCAGTCACCTTTACCATTTATATATTTAGATTAAGTATATAATTCAATTGAACTGTAATAAAAGTTAATAATGAATAAAAATATCACTCATTCCCACTAACTAGTAGGTACAACTGATTAGTTCAACCGTTGAATTATAAATTGAATAATTATCGTGTACTAAAATAGGACTTTTTTCGCAGTTGTACCTACTGCGTCTAACAGTTGTCGAAATATATAAACCACTTAAATTTAGATTTAGCAATAAGTAGGTTTCGTTGACCGTGCTAATGTGGATGCAAATAGATCTGTTGTAGGTGCTAATTCTAAGAATAGTTATCTTACCTACTTTTCTTCTTTGAAAATCATTATCAATACATCTAAATACAATGTTTATGTGTGATATTATTTTGTATTTTCGGTTTAAAGTTTAATTATTAATAATACTTAATGGAATACAAAACTAAATTCTAAATTAAAACTAAAACGTACCTAAATATCAAAAATAAAAGCTAAATATAAAAAATATCATCTAAACCATCGGAACCAGAAAAAGTGCCCATTATTATTAAGTACATATTAATAAATAAAATAAATTTTCAAGCGAACAAAATAAATAAATTAAAAATATTTAAAAATTTATAAAGATAAAGATAAAGATAAAGATAAAGATATTTTTATTTGCTTGAATATGGGTACAAGGTAGATGTTATAAGTAATGTCATTTCCAAACATATTCTGCCATTCCGGCGTGCAAATTTTATACATAAATCAAATTATCAATAAATTAAAATCAAAATCAAAAATTTAGTTAATAAAAATTTTAAATTAAAATTATAGAGAAAAATTATTAATTAAATATATGATGTCAATTGAACAACTCTGCTAAAATTATAATAATATACATGCAATATCATACTGATTATATACCTAATGACTACCCTATTCTATTTTCAGATTAACAAGGGATACTGTGTATCTCCCAATTAGATATAAGAAACAAATAGCTACATTAGTAGCTTATAATATACAAAATTCAGCTATTTTTAGCTTGAATGAAATTGGTACATATACTAATAATGTTGACTCAATTAGTAGTATTACTAATTTAAGTATTTTGACATCTCATATAAATGAGTCTAATTCTATTGACAAAGGTACATGTTGTACTAATAATATAGACATAATTAGTAGTAGTACTAATTCCACTTTTGTGAATTTGGACCCAAGTAAAAATCATACTTGTGAAAATTTAAAAATTTTAAACTAGGCAGTAAGACAACAGATAAGCCGTGTAAAATTAATCTTGTTCATCAAAATATACAGGGCTTATCTGGCAAAGAACATGAGATTGAGCTTTTTATTAAAGAATTTGATATTGAAATATTATGCTTCACTGAGCACTGGCTCAATTCTCATCAGTTAATTGTACACCTTGACAATTATTCACTGTCAAGTGCGTTCTCAAGAAAGACTGCTATACGTGGGGGATCTTTGATTATAACGCGTAACAATATTAATTACAAAGAGCGAAAAGACATTGTTAGCCTTTCTATAGAACGCACTATTGAGCTGTCTTGTGTTGAGCTGGACCGATATATTGTAGTTTGCGTGTACCGCCCACCCTCGGGCGACTTTGTTGTTTTTGAGGAGGTTATGGAGGATGCCTTAAGGCGGCTATGTAGGTCAACAAAAAAAATAGTGGTCTGTGGAGACTTTAATATTGATATTTTGCTTCACACTCCTTTTACTGGTAGGCTACTTAACTTATTTAAAAGCTTTAATTTAGAGAATATTTTTGATGAACCTACAAGAGTAACTGCAAACTCAGCTACCTGTATTGACAACATTTTTTGTGATTGTAACATTATTGAAAAATCTATTATCACTTATCTCAGATCTGATCATTGCGGTCAAATGATATCTATTCCAAGCAGTGAACAGAATATAACAAAAGTAATAAAATACAGGCCAATTACCACTAAAAAAGTAGAGCATTTCAAACAAAGCATCTCAGCTATGTTGCCGACGCTTGACGTTGCACAGGATGATCCGGATGAAATTTATACAGAGTTTTTTGATTTGTTAAGCTCACAATATAACTCTATCTTTAAGGTGATAGAGAAAAGACTGTCTAAAAATCTTAAGTTTAGTGACTGGGCAACTGCAGGCATCTATAAAAGTAGAAATAAGCTGTTTGACTTGTATGCAGAAAAACAATATAATTATTCCCCCGCGTTTATTGAATATGTAAGAAATTATTCTAAATTGTTTAGAAATGTATGCATGCAAGCAAAGTCACTTCACATAAAACAAAAAATTGTCAATTCTGATAATAAAATTAAAACAGCATGGGACATCATTAGCGATGAAACGAGTAAACATAAGGTGCATAATAATAATAAATTGGAGCTTAAAATAGATAATCATGTAATTAACTCCGATATAGAAATTGTAAATACATTTGAGAACTTTTTCAAAAATATTCCAATTACCACAACCAGTTCTCTGAATTCCTCGCCAGCAGAAGCCTATCGTCTTTTAAGGAGCAATGTCTCTGAGTGCAATAAGTTATTTAGGTTTGAACACGTTACCCCATATGACATAATCAAAACATTTAAATCATTACAAAATAAGAAAACAGCAGATCTATGGGGGATATCAGTTAAAATAATTCATAACATAATTGATATTATTGCGCCGTATCTTGCTCTAATTTTTAATAAATCAATAGATTCTGGATCTTTTCCAGACCTTATGAAATGTAGTAAACTAATACCGCTTTTTAAATCGGGAAGCAAAAGTGACCCGAATAACTACAGGCCTATTTCAATTTTGCCAACTCTCAGCAAGATATTCGAAAAAATAATGCTCAAACAACTGCTTTTACACTTTAATCTAAATAAACTTCTCCACTCTGAGCAGTATGGTTTTACAAAGGGTCGATCAACAACCGATGCAGCCGCAAGGCTGTTACAACACATATTCGATGCATGGGAGAACTCACAGAATGCCATTGGTATTTTCTGTGATTTGTCAAAGGCATTCGACTGCGTTGATCACGAGACTCTTTTGTTTAAACTAAGCCACTATGGCATTAAAGATTGTGCACTCAGTCTCATTGCGTCTTATCTCAGTGACCGAGTCCAAAGAGTATGTGTCAATGATGTAAAATCATCCGGATCAGCCTCAATAATGGGTGTACCCCAGGGTTCTATTCTAGGTCCATTCATGTTTTTAGTCTACATAAATGATTTACCACATTTTGTCCAAAATACTTGCGATATTGTACTATTTGCTGATGATACGTCTTTGATTTTTAAAGTCGATAGGACGAAAGACAATTTTGACGATGTAAATAGTGCATTATCTCAAATTTCTGAATGGTTTACGGTAAATAATCTACTTTTAAATGCTAAAAAAACCAAGTGTGTTGAGTTTTTATTACCTAACACGAGAACGGTCAGTAAGAATTTAAAGATAAATAATGAACCTTTGAAAACTGAGGAATCCACAGTATTCTTGGGATTAACCCTGGACTCAAAGCTACAATGGGGCACCCATATAGCAACGCTTGCTGGCAAACTTAGCTCTGCTGCTTACGCTGTTAGGAAGATTCGACAGTTGACTGACATAGAAACTGCAAAAATTGTTTATTTTGCATATTTCCATAGTATTATGTCATACGGAATCTTACTGTGGGGTAAGGCAGCCGATATTGGAAAAATTTTTGTATTGCAGAAGAGGGCAATCCGCGCAATCTATAATTTGAGACCGCGGGATTCCCTTCGAGAAAGATTTAAAGAAATAGGCATTCTTACAGTAGCTTCACAATATATTTACAACAACATAATATTTGTCAGACAAAACATTTTGAGTTACAAAAAAAAGGGTGATTTATCCCATAGACCAAGTAGAAATCCAAATAAGCTCATGTATCCTGGGCTGCGCCTCAAGAGGGTCCAAAAGTCATTTGTGAGAATGGGCGTGACGTTCTACAATAAAATTCCACAGTCAATCTTAGACTTGCCTCTACACAAGTTTAAGAAATCAATTAAATCCGCTCTCATGGAAAAAGCATATTATACAATCGAAGACTACATAAATGATAAAAAAGCGTGGATATAATTCGCTCCAGTGATTCATGAGACAGTGATAACTATCCTATGTAACATGAATTTATTGTATTCTGTTCTACGGTGTTTCCACTTTATTTGTGTCTCAATCATGTCTCAAAATGAATAGTTTAATATTGATACTCAATTCGATGCCTCAACATGGGTAGCCTGAGTAGTCATGCTCTCTTTAAACATTTCTGTGGTGGTGTCGTGTGATGCGGGTTGTTACGTTCCCTCAAATATGGTTGAGCGAAGCAATGGCTGGATCATGCGTCATGCTCGTGAACGGGTGCCACCAACGGGAATGGGTCTGCTTTTGCCTGCCTGTTTTGACATGTATTGAATTGTATTTATTTGTATTTGTATTGTATTTATTTTTACTTGTATTGTACTCGGGAAAATTAATCGTGGAAGCACTGTATACATAGCATAGTTTCATTAACTATTGTAAAATTTATTTTTTATTTTTGAAAAGAGCAACCGCCGAGTTTCTTGCTGGTTCTTCTCGGCAGGAAAGGCATTCCGAACCAGTGGTAGATTCATTGACGATTCAAAAGTGCTTGTAAAAGTTTATTTGAATAAAAAATATTTCTATTCTATTCTATTCTATTCTATTATTGTTATAAATTTAAACAATGTCATTAAAATTTTTATCTTGAATAAATTCATTAACTGTATAGTAGCACTTATTTAATAATATTTTATATAGTTTGCACTTAAAATGTTTAGTATTAAGATTTTTCATGCGGTCTGGTATCTTATTATAAAGGCTAACAGCCATGCAGTAAATATTTTTTTTAAATAAATTAATACTTTGTCTTGGTACGACGAGCTTATTTTCATATCTATTGCTCCTTGTAATTGTGTCAGCTATACGTGGAAAATAGTCCCTATGCATTAATTACTTAACAGGGATATTAGATTATTTAAGTTGTTAAGAAACTCTCTTTTTTCCACTAAAATATTTTAAATAGCGCCGAATATTTTCACAACAAAAACATATTCGATGAATTTGTATCACTATTCATGTAAAGCGCTACAGATTACATTATATGATAAGATAACTTATTTTCAAGTCTCAATGTTATTTATTACATGGTAGATACCAGATTTTGTCATACGTAACCTATTTTTATACAGTGTGTTGCAATTTGCATCGTTATCTTTATCCCGAGCCGATTTAGACCTGCTGGATTATTTCGATCTATTTTCAAAATATAACAAGCTTTTTACGCAGCAACACAGCTTATTTCCTTTGGTGATATGACTTTGTTGATTTAATGATGTCGTGGTTACTGGAGCATCTTCAAAGAAACATTTATATTTGCACCAATTTGAAGTCCACCTCACCCTATTTTTGTATAATAAAGTGATTTTTTAAAAGTTCTATAACAAGATAGTCCTTGACTGCGATCTCACCTGATGGTAAGTGACGATGCAGTCTAAGGTGGTAGCGGGCTCACTTGGAAGGGGTATGCCAGTGTAGATTCAACCCATACCCCCGAATCAGTTTTTAAACGCCATCGTGCCGGAACGCATAATCGCTTGGCGGCACGTCTTTGAGGGAAGGGTGGTAACTAGCCACAGTCAAAGCCTCCCTGACCTGACCTGACCTGACCAGATCAGAGACAATTCAGAAATAAATTAACAAATAAATAAAAAATGGTCGGGTATCGAAACCGAGACCTCCCAGTTATAAGAGCACAGCGCTCACAACTGCGCCAGGGATTAAAAAAAGAAGAAGAAATATGTGACTGCGAAAAAAGTTTACAAACATCGACCTAAGGTTAGACAGGGTGACGACACTTCCTAGTTTAGGTACTAGGAATCCGAGGTCGTGCCTGACACAGACCGCCCCGCACAGATCTCATGCAACCCTGCTAATTGCTAATAATTAGCCCCATTTGTTACCCCGATAACGTTTGACAAAGAATTTCACTTTGAAACTTTCTGTCTTTGCTATTATTGTTGATGCTAATTTTAAAGGAGAATGCCGAATTTTGTATGAGAGTTCGCCCATTCTTGCGTCTTAACCAAATTATTGGTAAAACATTGGAAATAACCTCTGGATTACACGATAAAAAAAAATATTAAGATATTCCATGGCAATTTTTAGAAATCTCCCTTTTAATGTTTCAGATATTTTAAGGTTACTGTTGCTTTACAAGAGTGCCCCATTCATGGCACAGCTCGACCCTAGCATGACATAAAGAGCATTAGACTTAAGTTGTATAATAAGCACACTTCAGGAGGTGCCAAACCGTGCTTGTTGGCATTTGAATAACTACTTATAATTATAAAATACTTACAGAGCCCGGTGCAATCCATGAGCTCAATATATTAAGCGCCGAATGTGATAATTCGTCCAACGAATGTACTAATCGGTGACGTGGGACCGCTAAGGAACAGTTAATGCACCGTCGTGATACATTGCCATGGCTAACTGTTCTAGGTCCAGACGACATTGTAAGAGTCCTATCTCAATATTCAAGAGTCCTATCTCACTTTTCACAACACGCACTACACGTCTTTTTGTTAGTAAACGGAGAATTGTTCAACTCAACGTTAAACTAATACGAAAACTCTCTTTGATTAATAGCTTCAAAGAAAATACCTGAAAACACTCCTTTTCCACAAATGAAACGAACGCAAGTAGAAAGAAGAAGTAATAAACAACAAAAACAAATGTCGTCAAAAATAACACAGAGACACAGATGCAATTAGGGTTGCCAGTAAAATAAAAAATATGTTAGCGATGTGCGAGTAGAAGTTAATTGACGAATTAAATCTTAAACGAGTTAATATGAGTTCAGTTTTCAACAACTCGATTCAACTTGGTCCGTGATCTACAGCAACTCGCATAGCAGGAGTCACGACCCACGCCGTGCATTTCACTCGGTTCGATTATCCGATCCACATCGTCCAACACCGTAATATTATTTTTAACATTGATAAAAATAATATTACAAGTGGAAAAAGGTGAAGATTATCTCTAATTCTTTGTTTTCCACTCGTTGAAAGCCGAGCGAACGAAGTACTAAAAGAATGTTAAACTATTAATTATTTAGAATAGTTTTTAAGACTTTATAGTATATTTTTAAAGTCTTAAAATACATACATACAGTCGTATATTTTACGATTTTTACACGTCTAGGAATGCCAAATTATTATTATCTAAAGACTGAAAAGTGACGCCATTATTACCTCTAAGTATACTTAAATAATAAACATTTCTGATTAATTAAACCAACAATATTTTATTCACAACAATACCTACATGAATAAACCTGGAATATTGTATCTTATTCGTAATTATGCTGAGGCAGTAGCTAACATACCAGTTTAACATTTGTAATATAGAATAATTATGTAGATATTTAGTGTGAATTAAGTTTTTTTTAACTTTTGTATTATTTCCTCTTTGTTATGTTTAAAAGGTGAATAAATGTTTATTAATTTAATTACTTCGCTGCGATACGATAATCTACATTGTTGTAGCGGCTATAAAGACACCGAGTCGACTCGATGTGCTACTCGTCGCGCCATGAATTGACACGGTGCCTTGCCTTAGTCGGTTGCATTGGTGCGCTGCGCTCTATACTGCTAGGCACTGGTTCGAGTTAACTCGGACTGTGGCTCGAATTGGTAGCCCAACTCGAGTAACTCGAGTCAAAAAATCCAACTCGTCACATCGTTAATATATTATATACGCTTAATAGTAAGTATATTTTTAGGAATCAATTGGAAAAAGAATATGATTTTTAATATATTATGATTTTTGGTTTTCATTCTTCTATTCCAGACGATTAGTCACCATTTTTCCCTTTAAAAAGGGAAATTATAATGACCTGGCAACATTTGGTCACAGAGTTCTTTCCATGACAAAATATGGCGTTTCTGTATAGTTCAAAACAAATACAGTACTTTTTTTTTATATATCTTTTAAACGCCATTATGCTTTTGACTTTAAATAAATACATATGAAATTATAATTAAAAAGTTGATTTTTCCAAGACACGTCGTCAAGACGCTGAGTGACGCAATATGGGCGGGTTTCCGGCATTCTCCTTTCTGTATAATATAGCTCTTTCGTAAGCTAGGTACCTATTTGAACATGAAAATTCTGGTTTGAGCGTGGGAGGTCTCATGAATTTCATCATTCTGCTGATAAGCTAATGCTCTAAGCTATATTTATCACGAACTATAAAACTCCTTTATAACTTTATGGGATAATGCAATATCAGTACATAGGTGTACCAATATTAAAATTCTTGAGGATAGTAAAAACTTAGAACGTCGTGACGTGATTTTGACGTACCTATTGGCTCAGAACCTTCGCTCACCAGCTCTTTTTCCTAATCCTACTTATATTAGGTAGAAATGCGAAAGTTTGGATGTATGGATCGGTAATGGGTAGAGAAATTCAAATTTTCAGAGAATGTGTATTGCTGTTGCCGCTGTAACAACAAATAATCAAAATAAATTAAAAATTAAAGGGGGCTCCCCTACTAGAAACGTTTTTTTCGGCGTTTTTTGGTACGGAACCCTTTGTATACGAGTTCGACTCGCATATGACCGGTTATTTTAATCATGTCACACTGAATTTGGAGACCATATGTTTAGTACACAGGGGCTACAATAAAAGATAATATTATGCAGGGACTTTCTGGTGCAGCAACTTTCTCACGGGTTCTTATTGTTTTTATACTTACAATAAAATTTACTTCTTATATGGACGTACATTCCCACTATGATGACATGGGAATAGTAGAAGAAAAACCTTATGTATGCAATTGTATGGAAATACCTATGTAGAGGCAAATTGTATTTTGTAATTTACCCTTAATCGTAGGTAAAGAATCTCTTTGATGTCACAATACTATAGCGAAAATGTTTCTTAGCTTTTTTAGGGTTTTAACCAATTTGCATAGAAAATAAATGCAAATTGGTTAAAAATTAGGCCTAATATCGCGATTTTATTCGAAACACTTTTCACTATTTTACATTTCTACTCAGTATCGTTCCTTGGGATTTTTTTCTGTTTTTTTTTTTGAAATATTTGTTTTTTTTCGGGTACTTAAAACTTGATCTATTGCGGTAAAAATCAAATCTGCATCTGAAGATTTACCAAAAGTGTCTGAGATTTGAACCCCAGGGCCCTCGAAGAGGAGGCCGAAATCCTAACCACTTGGCTATCTCTACTGTATCAGTTGAACATTGATCACATCAAGATATATAGAAGGTTGAGCTAGTACTAGTAAATTCTAGCTAGCTACTTAATTCTTTCAGAAGAAGCCACTACATTGTTTACGTACAAAACAAACGTAGCGTGGCGACATACCTCAGAGTGTAGGTACATCCCTATTGTGTTAATTTAATGCTATAAACACAATTAAAGTCACTTGTTCTCGTTAAGTGATAATGCAGTGTCTTTGCCCTCTTCAGGCCAGCTTCGTTGGCGGGGCCTATTGTTTGTACCGATTACGAAGCATGCGCTCGGATAAAATTAAATGATGCCGTTGATATTATACAACTATAGTAATCTTGCTCAATCTTCAAGGAAATACTGTAAAAGACATGCACCTGATTTGTTTTTCGTTTGCAACCATTTTTTTTTATCAAACCTAGCCTAGCTTGGTTTAGATGAATCGATACTCGATAGACACCTCATACGTTAAAATCTATTTAGATCGCATTATATGATTTGAAGGCGAGAAAAACATAACCCTGTCTTAGGTAAAATTCAAGACAGCATAAAACAGGTCACAATAAGTTTGACAATTCCTTTTTACCAATTTTTACCTACATTCAACCTACATTAATACTATTATGGACGAGACTCAATAATATTCTATAGATCCTTGGGATTGAGAAGTTTAAATTCAAAAATATAATTCTTACAGGTAGACAAAAATAAAGGTTAGGTTAAGTAGATAGACATTATTACACAATTCTTAGACAGAATTCTTACCAATGTTACTATATTACGTTATGAATAATATAAACGTAAATAGTCTTTTTACAAAACCGACTTCAAACGTTACTACAAAGTATATCAATGAAGTGCCTATAAAACTTAAAGAGTTCCCTTGATTTCTCCAGGATCCCATCATCACATCTGGACCTGATGACAATGGGACCACCTGGGAAGTATATTCTTTCAAACAGAAAAAGAATTTTCTAAATCGGTCTTCGAGTAGGTACCTAATCGGGGAACATGCAAAAATAAAAGATTCCGACGAATTGAGAACCTCCTCCTTTTTTGGAAGTCGGTTAAAAATCACGTAGCTTTCCTTATTCGCAAGGGACTGTTGCAAAATACCATTAAGAATTCAGAATTCCAAGCGTTTTTCTTCTCCCATGTTATACCTAGTAGGTATTGTACCTTGTTATTCCTTGTATTGCGTGAGCGTTTATAAAACTTTCTGAGCAATAAGGATGACAGATAAATATCTAGGTCAATAAGACTTACTTATTACCAAGATGAGGAATGCGATTATGTCATACAAATAAGTCGACTATCGTAGGTTTATCGTAAATATTCTAACGTAAATAGAGACTATTGTGCTTATTAAGGTTAATTAGAAACTATTTATAATCATTTTATTATTGATTGGAATATATTCAACCTTTTATTGATAAGTGTAGGTCGCATTAATTAATAATTTTATTAAAACAATCGGTAGGTATTAGTTAGGTACCTACGCGATAAGTTGTTATGTAAGTACTTATCGTATTTTTAGGTGTTATTTTCTAAACACAAGTAATTAAATATTTTTGTAGTCTTGAAACAGAAATTAAGCAAGTCTATTAGTGTTAAATCTTAAAAATACGTCGTCGTCTTTGATCATAGAGATTTATTTCCCGGCATTAAAATTCGTTTCCGCTTTCAAATATTGCATTTCTTCTTTTGTAAAATAATTTATGTAGATTGAAGGCAAAATTAAGTCGAGATGTCCCTATTATGGAATTAGCAAAATATAGTAAGAAATTGGAAAGAACTACCCAAATAAAATCATTGTTTGTACCAAATGATTATATTATAAATTATTTGAGAATAAATTGGATCTATAATTGATAAAAAAGAATCTCTTACAACGGTTGTGTTACGCTTAAAAATTACCTTTGGCTAATTTAATTTAGCAATATATCTTAGGAGTCCCTATTGTTCAGTTCACAGTTCATTAATCAAGTCATTGTGGAGCTTCGGGATCATCTTCGGCCGCGCCCACTGGAAGCTGAAATGATTTAGGGCTCATCTATATTACATGCCCAATGAATCCTTACTAATATTATAAATGCGAAAATGTGTTTGTTTTGTATTACACGAGAGAGCAATGTGCGCAATCTAATAATTTAAAACCGCTGGATTCCCTTCGAGAGAAAGAAATAGATAGGTACCATAATATTTATCAGACAAAACATTTTGAGTTACAAAAAAAAAGTGCAATTTACATATCGATTGGCAATTAATAAATCCAAATAGGCTCGTGATTCCTCGACTACGCATCAAGAAAGTCCGAAAGTCGTTTGTGGGACTGAATGTGACGTACTTTAATAAAATTTCACAGTCGATCTGAAGAATTGCCTTTAAACAAGGTTAAGTTTATTAAAACTATTCTCATGAAAAGTATATTATACAATTGAAGATAAGATAGGTTTATTGGTTTGTCCTTCGATCACGCAGCACATGACATGAAGAGTGACAAAGTCTACCTTTTATCCTGAAAAACAGACATTTCCCGCGGGATATTTAAAAAGTACCTCGCAGATGATCAGCAGCAAAATGGCAGAGGTCAAAAGCAAGTTAACAATCCAAAGTTGATTTTTAATAGTGGACTTTAAAAAACCATACTTGTATCGCCTGTTGTTCAAATTGCCGTAGAGTTTAAATAGCAGCGTAGTATCAGATTTAAATCAGTTCAAATAAATAATTAATTCACTTTAATTAAATTGGAAACGCTTGTTGAGTTAAAATTAGAGAGTTTATTTAAGTATCTACCTAGTACCTACATCATTATTCTATGGGGACAAGACGGCCTTTGCATCTTAACAGCGAGGGAAGTGTACCAAACAGGCAATCGTGTTTCTTTTCTTTTGCTACTTTCACGAATTTTGCATCATGCTATCACTGTAGAGACAGTACCTTACCTACCACCAGTACCTATCACTATTCGAAGTTTCTTGGTCATATGAAATCTATCCCAATGGCCAATAGGTAAGGTCCTGAAACCCTATAATTGTGTAGGTAGATACTGTTGTGTATTATTGTCGTAATAATTGTGTAGGTAGGTATATCGGTTAGAAGTGATGGTGCTGGCAAAACTCCTAAATAGGTGGCTCCACAGGGTGGCTCCTACTCTTACGTGCTTGAAAAAGTTTTATGAGAGGTAAATAATAGCGGTGTTAGGCTTCGGCCTCTTTGGAAAGCATGGTCGACTGTTGCCTAAATCCCTCTCATTCTGAGATGAGAGCTGTGCCTAGTAGTGGGTCAGCGATGGGTCCAGCTGATTTTTTATTATAGTGCTAATGGTTGTGTGTGTGTCGTGTCTGTATAAGTGTGAGCGAGAGCTTGCTCGCGCTTGACCGCTCTCACCGAGGCTCCTGACAGGCATGAACACTTAGGCAATGTATAGTAACCACAAATAAAGCTCACGCGCCCTCGTGAATTGCAAGAACTATAACAAAAATACCTTTCTTTGTATTCCAGATTTGAAATCGCACCTTGATATTCAGAAAAGTCCTGACAAAAATAAGCGAGCAGATTGACCTCGAATTATACGGGATAAGGCAGCGGGATAAAGTGATTCGCGTGTTTCGTTGCAGTGACAGTGCTGCTGATTAAATACGTTATCTAAAATCAAGGGTAATTCACGTTTGGTTTCATCTCGCCCGTGATTAAATACCTTTGAATTCTAGATTTTAAATCACACCTTGATTGACAAAAATAAGCGAGTAGATTGACCTCCAATGAAACGGGAAAAGGTGATTCGAATGTCTCGTTGAAGTGACAGTGATGCTGATTAAATACGTTACCTAACATCAAGGATAATTCACGTTTGGTTTCATCTCGTCCGTGATTGGTAAATTGCCGGACGGGTACCGCGAACAACGCGTCCCACCTACGAATGTCATAGTTTAAGCCGAAGCCATTTTAATAGGTCACGAGAGAATTTTCGTTTCCTTTGTTTCACCATTTTATTAGTCCCTAATTTGGTCACATCCAGTTGAATAACCTTTGGTTACTTGGAATTCTTTACGATTAATAGGTTAATTTCGAAGCATGTCGTTTCTCACTTTTAATTATTGAATTTCGAGTCGCGCACTGAATTTTATTAGTCTCATTCGGTTAATGTTTGGGACTTGTATTTGTAGATACAGCTACGTTCCTGTTACTTTTGAATTTATATTTCTATTTAATTTGGATACAAAAGACCGTTCTCTGTCCTTTTTTGGATTTAAGGATTTAAAAAAAGACGTACATGGTTTTAAATGTGGCCAATTATTCGCCTCCGCACCAAATTGCATCAATTACAAGGATAGGTACGACTAGTACAATTTGGTAGCGACGTTGCGTGAGTCCTCCCAATTAGGAGTCGCAAATTAACGGAGGAGTTTAATAAAACAATGCCACAGAAACGACTGATGTTTTTATAGAAATAGTCTGAAAACTAGACTACGAAGGTATTTTACGAAGGTAAGCTTCCCACTACACGACACAATGCGCTGAGGTTCAAACGAAAAAGGAAATAACGTAGATACAGTCTAGTATATAGTACTAGCTTTAGCTTTGTAGTACATGATTAATTGATACATACAATATGATTAATTGATTTAACCTAACTTAACTCAGAAAGGGTAGACAGTAATATTCATACCTGACATTCATTTTTTTACTTGGAATTTTAATAAAAATTCATAATTTTGAACATAGCTAAAAAAAGGCTTTCATTAAAAGCGATCTCATCTAATGTGAAGTGACGATGATGTATGAGACGGTAGCGGGATAATAATTTGGAACGGGGTATAGAAGATACTCACAATTTTCGCGTGAAATATGTTTGTTCATACAAAGTCTACCACCCCTTTTCACCTCTTTAGGAAAGGAGATAAGATTCTCTAGGGTATACGAGTATTTACTCAAAGTTTCAAATATCTAGGGGCATGGTTAAGATTTTGCCAACTAGACGTTCAATCAAAACAAGTCTATATAGATTTATTGAACGAGCGAAGCGAGTTCTCTGAGTCAACTAGGGCGCTTGCCTACTAGACAGAGAAGTGTGTCCGTCTAAATGTCTGTCAGAGCCCTATAACTTCTGAATTACTAGAACGTGAAACTTGGTTGAAAATTCAGTTATATCCTGTACTTGAACAACAAATACTAAAATTAGATAAATGTTATAAAGAAACGAAATTATTTAATTTTAATGCGCCATCTATTAGCATTATTGTGAAGCTAATAGCTTCACTATAATGCTAATAGATGGCGCTGTGTCAGTAAAACAGTTTTATGTCAACTATTATTTTTTTTATTGCGTCTAATGTTAAAAGTTAATTATTACAATATATAATTAAAACTTTTGGGAATTATGGGATATCGCGAGGTCTCAGTTCGGGGCGAGCCACTAGTTTAAAAGATTTGTCTTTGAACCTTTGACACTGATGATGGTCTATGTGAATAGAATACATATAGAATACGCACTTAACTATACTCTCAGTTGCATTATTCTAAACACATCTGAGGTGTGAGGTCGCATACAAATTGATATAACATTGGCGTACTCATTCGCTACTCTTGAATTTTTTCCATCGTTATCAATTATTCTGAGCCATATCACTTTAATCAATTAGTTTAATTATAACAAAATGTCGACGAAGCGGTTTGTTAAAAAAGAAAAAGAAAAGTTGAAACTGTAACTTTGCTCAGGGTGTCTGCAGTAAATTTTATTTTCTTCTAGTTTTAGACTGTAAATTCGCCCACGTTTTTAAAAATCCCGAGGAAATCCCGTTTTTCCAATATAAAAAGTAGCCTATAGTGACATAGAATAATCTTCACTTCTCCACTTCTCTTCTCCTTTTTACTCTGGCAAAAAATCACGTTTATCAGTTGCTCCATTGCTGCGTGATTGTAGGAAAAAACAGCTAACAAACACTTTCGCACTTATAATATTTTTTTTTTTAAAAGAATACTAACCAAGCTGAAGTTGACTAATATTCTCCTATCCCCTCCAAATAAGCGGAAAAGCTTGTGCTAGGAGTGGGTACGACAATAGAGCAACGAGTGGGGTTCGAACCTGCGACCTTTCAGTTTTCAATCCGCACCTTTAACCGTTGGGCTATTGAGGCTTTGGTAAGGATATTAATTCCTCAGTTTATCAAGTTCGGCCAAAGGTTTCGGTGGCGCATGATGTAGTGTGAACTAGAGTGGTTAGTTTAGGTGTGTCAGTATCGGTGACCTGTGAGCTAAACACGCGGGGAAGGCGAGTCAGATGATGATGTAATGTTACACTTGTCATGACGCCGTTCGAAGGTCGACGACAAACCAGTAAAAATTATTATTTCAAAGTGGCAGACATCCACGGTACCTACCTATGTCGCGACATGTCCCTGCAATCCCCTCACTAATATTATAAATTCGAAAGTGTTTGGTTTGTTCTTCAATCACACAGGAATGGAGCAACGGGTGATCTGTTGCATGGGTATAACTGAGGTATTGGCGGGTAACTTGCCTTACCATTCATTCCAGAAAAACACGGTTCCCGCAGGGGTTTTAAAACCCTAATTCCACGCAGACGAAGTCGCGGGCAAAAGCTAGTAATGGGTACCTACTTAGGTACCTGTCCTATTTTATACCTATTACTATCTAGTCCCAGTATAGAAAGCATCAAGTAGTTTTATTTCAGTGAAGTCTATCTATAGTTTATCTCAAATGTGAAGAACATCTAAATCCGTTAAGTAGGTAGTTAGTTATAAATATATTTCATACAAAGAACTCTATTAAAATAACAATAGGTAGGTACCTACCTACCTTCACGTTTTTTATCGGCTAATCATAATTATTATCAATCTTTTATTCCTTTAGCATTTCTGCAATCAAAATGATAATAATTACCTACTATGTATTATAATTATTGTTGATCGCAGTTTAGCATGGAATCCAGAAATAAACAAACTCTACATTTTAATTAATAAATTCCATTAACATTTTTTTTATTAAAATACCTATAATATACTTCCCTATTTTAGGTAGGTACTTACACAATTTTGTAACTTTCCTAGGAAGTAGGTAATAATTGAAATCCAGATTACACGACCAGCAGAATTTTTTTATTCGAAACAGACTTGATAATAACGATCTCATCAGAGATACCTAATTAACAGATTTAAGTAGGTGTAAGTACTTTAAAAATAATAGTTATTTGTTCAACAAGATAGCAAAGTTCATTTTTGTTGTGAGTGCCTAGTTTGAATCCCTCACTACTCTCAGGATTCTAACTTAGAATCCTTCGTTCGCTCGGGATTCAAAGGCACAAGAAGCAAAAACTTTGCTATCGTGTGATACATACAATTTTTCACCTCAATAGCGAAAAAGTACAAGATGTAAGAGAAATATTTATTAAAACATAAAGGATATTTTAAAATTTTAAAAATTAGGTTTATTTATTTAAAAACTTTTCAATATCATGAGCGGTGAAAACTTTAGATTTTTTGGATTTGTGCCCCTCCGACTGTCTTTTCAAAAATACAATAAGTTTAGGATAAGTTTCAATGTGAACGTCGCATTTCGATTTGATTGTAGCTTTTAACATGGAGTAAATACTCCATAATGTAGATGGTTACCTTGTTTTAGACAATTCCATGAAATATGATAAAATCACAGTCTCTGAATAGGACTTCGCACCCTTAGAAAGTCTCCAATCATTAAATAATTCATAGGCTTTCAAATATTTTTCACGAGACTTTTCCGGAAGAAAGTTTAATTCAGCGTTAGACACTAATTCTTTTAATTCTGAAGGTGTTATATTATCACTAGATTCACTCATTTTGTTATTTTAAAATTCTTACAACAAATAACTACTAAGAAATTACTACCTAATTAAGATATAGAATAGAGTTAATTTTTTTTTTTTTTGCCGCCATTTTATATTACTCTTTTGTCTGCATTCGGAATTGTGTCATTCATAAAATAAAATATATTAATTAATTAATTTTAATTTTCTTTTATGTTTCATGTTGTGTTACAGAATTATAAAGTCTAAAACACATTTAAAAAAAGTTAATAAGTAGTTTAAATAATAAAATAGAGAGTTAAAAAATTTTCTCGAAATAAAATGTATGGGGTATGCAATATTAGATACAAAATTTCTGAACGTTTCTTGAGACGATGAGTTGAAGAAACGCCAATCCAATGCGTTCTATATTCAAAACACTTTTTCTCACTGAGTGAGCAAAAACGACTTTTGCTCACTGGTTTTGGGCAGCAAAGGCGCCCCTTTTGAGCTAGAGAGGTGAAAAAGTACTTATTTCCACATTAAATTGTCTTCGTCTCGACGTCGAATTACGCCGTGCGGACGAAAAATTTTTAAACACCGAATATTTTATGTCACGAAATCCCCATCACAGCTTGTCTTTTCCCATGCCTACAGCTTACCCGTACCCAACCCTTCAGAGAGGGTGGCGTTCGGGAACAATGAACAATGCTGTAAGCACCATTGTTTGCGATCTCATACTTATGAGGGTTTGTTACTAGGTAGGTACCTACACACAGTACACCTAAATAGTATGACCTATTTAAAGCGATTTAATTTTCTGAATCATACTACTACGAATTTATTTTCTTTTATAATAAAATCCGACGAGTTGCTGGTTTGGAATGTATTGCAACCTAAATTATAATTAGGTGTACCTAAATCTGGATGGAATTCCTTTAGAAACTCGGATTTCGGCTAATCACAGAACATAAAACTCTCTCTGAGAGTCTCCTGCAGCTGGTCAGTTCTCTTCTCAAATTCTATCGTTGTTAGCTTGTCTCACTCTATTTTTTTTAAATTTTGTTACATTATTTTAATCAGAGCCATCTATGTAGAAATTTATTAACTACAACGGAAGAATAATGCAATCTAACTTTGTAATGACTAAGGAGTTCTTAAAGCTTTGCGTAGATGGCGCTGAAAAAGAGCTTTCAAGTATACTGCACAGATGGCACTATTGGTATAATATAGATAGAATAGAAGTAGCCTTTTAATTTGCAGGTTTTCATAGAGCATATTATATTATTTAGTTAGTTTATTTATTAGATAGATTATTATTTATTCACCAATTATACATTTTACCAGGACAGGTGTGTGAATATCTTATACGAAGAAAACTGAGACTTCTAACCTATTTAACAAAATAATATGAAGTTAGGCATAAAATATATACTTACTTACAATAGTCAATATTAAGAAAATTTCAATAATTTGAAATGCTGTGGTCTGTTCAATACCTAATCCTTAATGTGATACATAGATAGTTTTTAATTAGTAATAATTAGGGAATGCAAATCTCGCGAGATTGGGGCTTAAGCGAGATCTCGCGAGATTGGCAGTTTTGTGTGTTTTTTTTGCAAATAATCACAATATTTGAATAAATTAGAAAAAAAATAATAAAAATTATAAGTATTATAAGATAACATTTATTTTCACGATTTTTTTGCATCAAATTGTGTATAATTTTTTAATAAACTTCTAAGTAAACTTTGACGTACTTATCTATCAAATCACTGTGGAAGCACTGTATACATAGCACAGTTTGGTAACCTATTGTAAATTTTTTTATTTTTTATTTTTTGAAAAGCAACTGCTGAGTTTCTTGCCGGTTCTTCTCAGCAGAATCTGCATTCCGAACCGGTGGTAGATTTATGACGTGTCATAAGAGCTTCAAGTTGGCCTACATGAAATAAATAAATTTTGAATTTGAAATAACAAATGAAAAAAACAACCAGTCTTCTCTTCTAATATCAAACCAAAATCTTTTAGTCATTTAAAAATTAATTCGCGCACCGAACGAAACCGATAGGTCGCAACTCCGTCCGTGTCAGTCCGCGCTTCGAAAGACTTTTTTATGCTCGAGTACAATCTCGTTAATCTCGCGAGATCTCGCCCTATTTTCGTCCGAGATCAATCTCGCTAAAAAAGGCCGAGATCTCGCGAGAACGAGATCTCGCGAGATCGAGATTGCATTCCCTAGTAATAATCCTACTAATATTACTAATCCGAAAGTTTTGATGGACAGATGGATGCCCGCTAACTATCTACTCAATCACACCGCAACGACTGAACTAATTTTGCTGAAATTTGGCACAGAGATAGATTAAAGTCTGGAATGTAAAATATAATCTAGATTATAGTTTAAAATAATAATAAATACTTACGTAGAGAAAAATTAAATTAAATTTCACTGTTCTATTTCATAAACGAATAATTAAACCTTAACCAATGAATAAAGACTTTAGGACGTACTCGTAATATTACCAATACAAAAACTATCACTATGTCGACCATAATACGTTGTTTTTTTTGTAGGTTAAAATATGTACCAGGTAGTACTTCCTTTAAATATTATAAGGAAGTACTACCTGGTACTATATAGTATATACCTGGTACTATACAGGGGTCACCAAATGGCGGACCGCGGTCCGCATCCGGACCGCCGATCTATTTTGTGCGGACCTTAAACAGACACTAAAAATCTAAAAATATTAAAATTAAAATTTTGAGTAATCTCATTTAGCCCAAGCATTACCTTGCATCAACTTTACTCCAGACTTATTTGTCTAAACAGATAATTCAAATTAAAAAAATACATTTTTGACTTTAACATTAATTACTTACTTTATTAATTTTGATAGTTAGGTATTTATTTATTGCGTGTCACGTATTAGTGTAAAGATATGTACCTACTTGATTATTTTTTTATGTATATTTTTCTATTATTTTTCGTCTTATTGCTAGTAATCGTCTACAAACTAAACCATGACAGTCATATTATTTTTTAAATCGGACCCTCAATGAAACTAATTGGTGATCCCTGCTATATAGGTACTTGGCGGTGGTGAAAAAGGCCCTTAGCCCTGAATTTTCAAAGTCGTAAACTGTAACTTTCTCTAAGTTTAAACGTCTGTATGGAAGTTCTGAAAGAGCAATATTTCATGTGTTTTCAGTAGTTATGGTACATGAGACTGTTCCTGTCTTTTATACTTATTTATTTTTATTCTTGAACAATAAATTTTTGAAAGCTTTCGTGTCGTGGAAAATTTTCAACATTATGAAACACCTATGCCTGCAGCCTATACTCTATAGGTAGCCTAGGTTTCAATAAAATATTAGATATTACGTAACATTTTAATTAAAAAAAATACACAATATATTAAAAAAGCTATATCTATGCTATAAACTATATATAGGTATGCACCTTCGATCACAGAAGATGTGCACTTTGATCACAGAAGATGTGATCGAAGATCTGCACTGGTCCTTCACTCCGTTACAAAGTTTAATTTTCTTATGTTGCTTCATGACTTAATTATTAATTAACGTCTAAAATGTAAGTAGTTTTAAGATTTTACCCACTTTTTATATTAAAACGTCACGCGTTTTTAGCGTTCAGACCGCGTTGCTTTTAACTCCAACACAGTGTGATTTTTTTCTACAGCTACTTATAGGTACTTAATACTAATTTTACGTTCTGATAGCCTTGTGTACTTCAGCCTCCTTTTTGGGAGGTCTAATGTACGAATCCTAGGCATCTCTAAGTTTTCGTTGTTAGGTACCTACAGTGCATTTTATGCAATTACTTGCTTCATACAAGTGATTGGTGTTGTGAGAGATGAAAGTATATAGTATATACCTACTTAAAAATAAGTATGCAGTAGGTGCCTAGTACTATATTATGTAGATAGAACTCATCCTCGTAGGGTATCAAACCGTTAGGGTGCCGTATCCTGGCACGCCATACTGAAAGTCCTTGAGGGTAGCTACTTGTATGGAGTTATGAGCATCGGTCCCAAGCAGGAAGGCCCGCGATCGCGTGCAATTTTTCATTAGGTTACTGGGCCCGTGCGTGTCGCCTTTTAGGCGCTTGCCTAAAAATGTGTGATACTTTCTCGATCGACTTTATCAGCCAATCAATACCGGCACTGCCGAATTCGCAATGTTTTGAATCAACATAAAATTGAATTATGCTATACTAGCTGGTGCCCACTTCTCTGTCCGTGTGGATTTGAATTTGAAATAACACTTCTTTATTAAACTTTATCATCACCATCATCATCAGCAACTTATCAAGGTCTCAACACTAAGAGAAGGTTCCTATCAGAGAAGGATAACCTATAGGTCATAGTCCACCACTCTGGCCCAATGCAAATTGGCAGAAGTCACACACCTTGAGAACATTATGAAGACTTTCGTACAGGTTTCCTCATGAAACTTTATCAGCCCTTTAGTATTTCAAAATGCCCCTTTAAAGCAATCAAGGAATATTTCCTCCAACTTTAAAAATCTCTATTGATTTACCTATTTCAACGAAAACGTTACACAAATGTCTGTCTATTTCTCCAGGCTAATCTTTTAATTGGTTGATATAGATGGAACTTTCACGGATAAGTAGAGTAAACAGGGATTCATCAATCTACTTTTTATTCCGGAACATGGGATGCCACAGGATTCTTAAAAATCTTATCTCTAGAATCTCTAGAAGTACAACTTCGTCCCCGCCGCGCTGCAACCTCGTTTTTTGAAATTGAATTGGTCGTTAGAGACCAGTGAAAACACCCTTACGAGTGTTTGAACAAGACGTGACTGAGTAAATAATAAGTCTTTCCTAGCATTGCTTACCTAATAAGCCAAAACGATGCGACGCGACGGTGTGTCTACTTTTTATTACAATACCTATTTATCTAGAGTACCTTAATGTAAATAGGTGAGTACCTACAGAGATTCCGGGACATAGGTATTTTTTTTTTTCATTTTATGTAAATGTTTTCTAATTTTTTCAATTCTATCAACGAGGTTTGTTTTAATTAAATTATTTAGAAAACAATGTTTTGCAATTCTTTGTTTGTTCATTTTCCATTATCCAAGTCACGACATCAACTAAGGCGTAGATACACGTAACTACCTATAATAAAGTCTATCGTAGAATATATCGTCGGTATAGATTAAAGCTGTCTATCATGATTCATGATGTTTATCTATTATTTAATGTTAACGATAACGACACCTTATAAAACTAAAATATTACATTCATACTTAGGAAAATTAGTTTTTATACGACACTAGCTTTTGCCCGCGGCGTCGCTTATTTTAAGTTCGATTTTTCAAACCCCTATTTTACCCCCTTGGCAATCCTAGGCATATATGGGTTAAAAAAAGTGATATTATATGGATGTAAGTAGTACTTGAAAGAGAGTTTACCTCCTTTGCAACGAACGATCCTTTGTCTCCTTTGTTATTTAAATCTATACGAGATTCATATTCAAGAGTTTACGTAACTTCCAAAATTGTTTTTTCGTTCAGACTGAGTGTCGTCTGCAAACATAAGTAGGTACATATAATTTAAGGTCAATGGCCAGAGTCGACAGTGCCTAATACATATAGGTCACCGAGGATTTTATTTATGTGTCCAGATTAACGTACCCCGCTATTTTCCATCGGTCAGGTTCAACGACTCTTGGAGCACACGCGTTGTAGGATGCATCGCTGAAAAGCAAAGCGCCCGTGTTTGCCTTTTGTCGCGGTTCTTTCAGGTTTAAATGGTCTCTTCTGAATGGTATTCTCTCGTTCAGTAATACGAGATGTCTTCTTAACCAATAGTCGTTTACAACTGGGCATATATTACAGGACATGAGTCTCTTGTAAAGATCGCCACATCCTACTAATATTATAAAGGCGAAAGTTTGTATGTGTTTGTGTGTGTTTGTTACTCCTTCACGCCACAAATGAACCAATTTGGCTGAAATGTGGAATAGAGATCTTACCCACACTTTAACACATGGGCTCCATTTTATAACAGAAAATTACGGAGTTCTCGGGGGAATCAAAAAACCTTAATTCACGCGGACGAAGTTGTGGGCATCATCTAGTAACACGATAAGAGATGAACAATGAAAAAATGATCCTTAAATACTTATCCGATTATTTATTATTGAACCCGTGGGACTCCGTGTACAGCATTAGCAGCATACAGCATTGATCAGCATTGCGCCAGTCTAAACATCTAAACACGATTACAGTTAAAGAATTATATTTTCATGTATGTAAGGAAAAATGAGATATAATTTTCCTCCACCATAATATTTTTCTTATTACGTAGATATAATGATATAAGATACTCTCCCTTTCAAGTTATCTTAATGAATAAAAAAAATAGAATTTTGTCCAACGAGAGCAACCCTTTGGCTTTTATCGTTCAGTTAGAGGTTGAAGAATTTGAATCAGTGAAATATGTGGATGTTTTAATATGAAAATGTTATTTTTGTTCCAGGTAAAATCCATGTTGACGGAAAGTGCGAAGAGAAGGTATTGTTTACAGATACTTTATCTAGAACTTCAATACAATTATATATTTACAAGTTTAAGTATCTATACTTGGTTCATCTCAAAACTATTAAGTACATAAGGCTTTTTTATTAAGTGGTACTACTACTATATAATTATTCGATGATATTGTTTATGTAGATATTAGAAAAGGCATTAAATACAGTTTATGTCCCTTTCATAGCTATCGATATCCATCTATTATTTCCAGTTTTCTGAAGAAACTAAAGAAAAGTAATGAACTCGTACGTAACGTATTTAAAGCGAATGAAATATCGATAGCCCTGTCTCAACTACTACGTACGACAGTAATAAGGACAGGTGTATTTTAGTCTTGATACGATATTCGGACGGACGTAAGAAAGCATATTATGAACAACTAGCTGATGCCCGCGACTTCGTCTGCGTGAATTTAGTTTTTAAAATCCCGCGGGAACTCTTTGATTTTCCGGGATAAAAAGTAGCCTATGTTTTAATTCAAGGTATAATCTATCTCCATTTTAAATTTCAGCCAAATCGGTCCAGTAGTTTTTGCGTGAAAGAGTAACAAACATACACACACACACACACACACACACACACACATACAAACTTTCGGCTTTATAATATTAGTGTGATGTGATGTGATGTGATAGTGTGATGAACATACTGAAGACTTTTTGTCTGGTAGCGAGAGTGGAAAAATGATCTTTTTAAAAATAAAATCAAGGCTGTAATAACTTATTACATTTTAATAGCTACATAATCTGTTGTAATTTGTTTTGAAAAGAGCACCTGCTAACTTTCTTGGCGGCTCTTCTCAGCCGAATCTGCTTAGTGATCGTCGTGAGAGGTTGACGTGTCTTAAGGTACAGTCTTGATTTATCAAGAGCCACAAGATGTCCTACATGAAATAAATAATTTTGAATGGTTCAAAACGCGAACTGTAAGAGAAAAATGTATCTACTAATTTAGTCGTGTTAAATCTAGAGATTCACGATAGCGATGCATGAAGTTTTTCCATGGAGTTGACAAAATTGTCTCGTGTGCGCTTGCTATGCTAGCCCTTGGTCTGAGTAACAACTAATTGTCGAGTGACTTATCGCAAGTGTGATCTTTTGGGTAATAAGTGTATCTCGCAGGGTTAAGCAGCGGTGAGTGCGCGCGCATCGGTTCCAGGGCGCAGGACGCACCCTCGCCAAGTGTTATGAATGTTTAGACACGACACGCGCGGGTCAAGGAACTATACCCACGAATAGCACGTGCCAACCTTGGATATACTTTGTTCACCAATTTTCAAACAACATTTTTGGAACAAATTAATAATTTGAAGTGTCTGTGACAGCGCACACCAAACAAAAAGCGTATCCAATTTTTTTTTTTAATTTTTGTCTGTACCTCCTCGATTCTGCAGAAAAGAATGATCAAAGTTTAAATACCTAAAAATAGTATTTAATATTATGTGGAATACTTTTGTGTAGGTAACCGACTTCTAAATGGGCATACATAAAAAAATACCTGCCGAATTGATAACCTCCTCCTTCTTGGAAAACGGTTAAAAAAATCTTTTTTTAAAGACTGATGCAGTTTGCGAGAACAGGTTCCAGCTCCTGAATTCTGATGCTGCAGGGTAATTGTGTAACAGAAATGACGAAATAAAAGCTCAGCAATCATCTGACTGCAAAATACGTGTACAAAAAAATTGTACTGGTGTCTGAAGTCGGCCATTAGATTTTTTTCAATAAATATGTCCACGCACACTTTTAGGGTTGTTTAATGATTTTCCTCGCTAGGAAATCAATAATAGAGTTTAGATTTTTGTCAGTTAACCCTGTACACCTTATTGATATTGGAATATAATCGAGCCAACTCTGAAACCGTTAAAGTCTTCACGTGGTCGCCAATAGAGGCAGTAACGTGTCGCGGCATATCAGGCTTTGGCGGCGACCTTATCGGAGGGCGTCCATTGAGCCAGTTCTGGTTTAGCAAATAATATCTTAACCGCATTCAGTACCACATAATATATCAGTGTCTGTCGCGGCATCTCAGGTGAGTTGTCGTCTTTTATTGAAACAAATGCACCGCTAACGCTTCTTGATCATTTTACTTCGAAATTTCTAGTGCTTACGTTCAATATCATCACGCAATGTATATACAATGTAATAGTGTAATTGTGGGTTAGTTTTGTAACATCGATCGCTCTCATAACCCATGGGGCTCTAGGAAAAATTTGGGCAATCGTATTTAGGCACTACGTTTCATAGTTTTGGTTACGAAACAGGACATTCAACTAAAAGCGTTTTCTACAGTCTTATTCATAATTAAGTAGGTAAATTAATCGATTTAAAGACAGTTAAGTAGTAAAAATAATATAATAGGTAATCCCTACCATGAATTTTTGGATTTATTTTTTGTAGCTAGGTATTCCCAGGGTTCTAGGTTTGAGCTAAGTATCGACCGAGCGGCTGGCTGGGAAGTGCGTAGATTTTCCTGAATTGGAAGGAAATAGGAAAATTCTATGTTTTCCAAATATGTTTATCAGAGATACATGGGCAAAATCCGTGAATATATGCATTTGGTTATACTACATATATATACATTGTTATACGATAGACTTGATGTTTTCCTTACATGACCTCAATATCGCTATTATATTGAGTAATACTCAATTAATGAGATCGCTGGACTTTGGCTGTTAGAGATGTCCTTTATCTACACAACAAACCATTAATCAAAAACAATTGCCAGCACACTAATTATAATTAACATGAATGGAATTTGTACTAGTATTACGGGGACTAGTTTTCAGACGAGTCGCAGGAAGCCGCTGGATACAGGCTACACAAGACCAAGTTATGTGGAAGTCCATACAGGAGTCCTATATCCAGCAGTGGGCGTCTATCGGTTTATAAAAAAAAAAAGAAAATTTTGTTTATCTATGAAAATCCCAGATTTAATAACTGGTAAAATGTGAGTCACAAATCACAATACGCATAAGACAGGGTTCCGTAGATGAATAATTACGGAACGTATACCTACTATTAAAAATATTTACACGCAAGAATCCTTACTTCCTTACTAATATTATAAATGCGAGTGTGTTTGTTTGTTGGTTTGTCCTCCAATCACGCAACAACTGATTGACGTTTTTTTGCATGGGTATAGTTGAGGACCTGGAGAGTGACATAGACTACCTATTAGCTCGGAGAAACAAAAAATTCCCGCATTTTTAAAACTTATATCCAAGCGGACGAAGTCGCGGGCAAAAGCTAGCTATGTTATAATTTTGTTTATTCAGGCTAACGTGTATGTAATCTACGTGATTGTAGGCAGAAGTGACTAGGAAGTTAATTTGGGAGTGAGTCAAGCGCCCCACATACACCAATTGGGACATTTGACAGAACCATTACACCCACTGCGTCTGTTTTGACTTAAACCTGCTTTGGGATCATTATTATTAGGCTTCAATAAACATGGACGGGCCAGATATAACTTGTGCGGTTTCAGGGTTTCAGGCAATGATTATGTAGTTATGTAGCCACTTATCAGCTCATAATACATGTGTATCTAATTGATTAATTATATTGCTTTATTGAATAATGATATTGCTATGATTGCATAAATATATTCGCTTGCACTTTTAAATAAAAAATAGGAGATAAAAATAGCTAAATAGGTAAATAATAAGTCTGGGGCGTAGAATTCAAAGCTGGAAAATAATTATTTTTTGTCATTAATTTGCAAATTATTTTTCTGAAACAAAAAAATTTCGCAAAGGATAAAGGGTATTTTTGTATGATCCCCTTACCTACCTATAATGTCGGATTTTGTTGCCCTAATGGAGTAGTTTAATTAATTCTAAGACAGCATGTCTGAATTGACTTGGAGAAAAAACATATGTTCATTAGAAAAACTGATTTTTCCTAACAATTATTGCAAACTATTAATATAAGGGTCGAATATCTTCTCCAAATACCGACTTTTTCGAATTCTTAGACTGCATCGTCACTTACCATCAGGTGAGATCGCAGCCACGGACTAACTTGTCATCGAATAAAAAAACTGACATATTTCAATAATAATACAATTTTCTTTGTGTCTGGGTAAACTCTTACCCATTTTCCTTCCTCGAAACGTTCAACTGCTGAAAATCGTTGCCAACTCGTTGTTTTCCTAAAGGAATTTTCACAATATTTAAATTGTAATTATATGGTCTCGTGTTGTTTGTAAAACTTAAAAAGGCCATAATCTTTAGGTTATTTTAGGATAATCTTTAGGATTTAAGATAAGCTTTAGGAAGGTCAAGTACGCACGGCACCTTACGTAGGTACGTACGTACGTAAGGTGCCGTGCTTTTATATAATTGCGAAGGACGGCGATACGATAAGACGTATATCGATTAATTTTCATTACACTTAGTAAAATTGAGTATAATCAAAAACAAATAGGTAAATGGAGAGGCCACCGCTATTTATAATGTAAGGAGTTTATTTTTTCGGGAAATGCCGTCGCGTCGTCATCGCCCTACCAATGTCAACCTTAGGCGTTTTTATTAGAAAATGGAAACGGTCTAAGGTAAATTGGCTGTTTGAATAAATTAACGAATCTAGGTGGGTTTATTATATATACATATATATTCATATAATATGTAGTGTAGTTGGTACCTGTCTCAGTAAAATTGAACGGTCACATTGAGCTTTATTGAGCATAAATAATTTTGTATATTGTTACAAGACTCACATAATGCGAATATCTTATGAAGTGTTTTCAAGATAATAAATTATTTTGAAACATTAAAACCATATGAAAAATTATTGTAAGCTATACACTTTTTCCCAAGAGGTTTATTCTTAGGGCCGATCTACACCAGCGGCCGGGAGCGGCGCGCCGAGCACTTTCAGCGTGGAATAATTTTAAACTTTATCTACATTATCGCTAAGCCTCAATAGCCCAACGGTTACAGGTGCGGACTGAAAACTTAAAGGTTGCAGGTTCGATCCACACCCGTTGCACTATTGTCGTACCCAGGAGTGGGTACACAAGTTTTCACTTATTTGGAGGGGAAAGAAGAACATCAGTCAAGTTCAGCTTGGCAGATTTTTGTTTTTATTTTTAAAAAGACCTGTATCGCTTGAAAATCTCAAAAAGGTCGCGCGGCCGTTCACGTCAAGCGCTACTGGTCTTTACACTGAAAGTGCTCGCCGCGCCGCTGCCGGCCGCTTCCATTTTGGTGTACATCGGCCCTTATACTTTCGCAACTTGCTCGTACACTCATGTCATGACTTACTTTTATGAGTCATAACATGAATCCCCCGAAAACTTTTTTCGATGTGCCTTTTATTATTTACCCAGTCATAGTAAGAATTTACATTACAACGTTAAATGTTAATGAACTCCACACAAAGAGTTTAAAAATATTAGGTACCTATTCAGCGATTCAAACTTACTGGTTCACTACCTAATGGATTACACAAATCGATTACACAAATGGCAATACATAAAATAATGATTCGAATGCTAAACATTTTAATTGATATGACTTTGATATAGGTTTACAGGCGGACATTGTGTTAAAACGTGACGTATTGTCGTCAGTTGTTGTAAATATAAAGTACCTATCTATCATTGTAGTTTATGATCAATCAAATAAGTAAAATACCGCCTTCAATTTGACGTCAACGGATAACGTGATAGTGTTAACGTTTATTTGGATCACGTTATAATCAAGAATATATATTAAAACCTGCGTATGTTTTACAAAGGAACTAACCTACGCTTGTGGAAATTCTTTATCCAAACTTTTTTGCATGAATTACTCGTTCATGCTAAAGATAATTATAGATATGTATAAAGATTAATTTTATGAGGTTTTTGAGGCTTATGAGGATTATCAAGTAGGTATGTCATAATTACAAGAATGCAAGATTACCAAATGCTGCATTGAAATAATGTTTATTATTATTTATATTAATTCATGTTCCTATTATGTTTTTCTTCCCATGAAAATAGGGGTTGAAGACTATTTTAGGTCGGGAGGTACTTAGCTGTGGTACTTTGTGTTTAGTATATTTCAATGTTTTGTTAGTTAAAAATTTTAAACAATGAATTTAATTTTTGATTTTTTAATTTATCACAATATTTACGTACACATAATATAATTAAAATTTATTGAAACACTTTGACTTGAATATTAAATGCTAACTTTAATCTGAATTTGGGAGATGAATTTTGAGAAACCTCACTTAAATATGAATTCGAAAGACTAACAAATTAATTTCCTCACACCAGGAATAAGTCATAAATGTATGAAATATATATAATGAGTATTTTTACCAGAAATGTCGGACGAAGAATACGAAAGTATTGTTTCTGAAATGAGTTTGGTTTGGCAGAGTTCCCGCTTCAGTTAGAATCATCAAAATATTCACCAGATATTATCATTTGTAATTTACGAGAAGTGGGTGACAACAAAAACAAATCTTTTTACATGTTAATAAAAGCACTTTTGTAAATTTTCTTTGAATTTTATTGTTTAATAATACTATTTCCTATTTTCATTCAATTTATAGGTAACAAAAAAAAATTTTAGTTACCTGCCTACTAATAAAATTCTTGTCATTAGGTATGGTTTCTTAGTTTAATATGCCTTATTTTTATTTATGTAACATAATTATACAAGTTTATATTAAAATAGAATACTTTAATTTTCGTACTAGAATACATTATTTACAAACGTTTAGGCTCTAGGGCGTGACAAAGAAACCTCAAACATACTCCTTCTTACGCAATCAGGTAAAAATAACAAGCTACCTATCAATTCAACTCCCTACTTAAAATTAATACTTATATGGTGTAATACATTATGTTCCTATACATTTTCACAATACACAAAGCTCCTTAAAATTCCTTATACCTAAAAGCTTAATCAAAATAAATGAACAACTCTATAATTTCGCTTCCATGCTATCATCGTCTTCACCAAATGCTTTATTTTATTGAATAAATAGACAAGCAGATAATTCCAGAATTGCTTATCTAATAGATATTTTAAGATATTCTGGCAGAAAAGCTTCTTCGTACCTACATGATTTTGACGTGTTTACTTTGCATTAATGTGGTAGTAGTAAGTATTTTTATACGACTTTATTCGAAAGTCAGTATTTTGTCAGGATGGCAACGTGCCATTGCAAAAGTTTCAATTTCTACTGGCCTAGTAGATTTATCCGATTCTTTGTGGGAAGAAATTTACCGGTTTTTGGTCAGTTTTCGGCGGTGGTGTGGGCGGTATTTCGTGCTGAGGTTTCAGCAGCCAAGGGTTGTCAGTCCCTTGCTGTGGACTGCCATCGCTTTTTCTCTGGCTGGCAGCTGTAGTTGTGAGATGTAGAACCGGCAGCGGGTTCTTCTCGCAAGTTCGAGCTTTCTCTGCGTTTGGATGCATGTTAGCTGGAACAATAAAGATAACTTTAATTACCGTGTAATAATAATGACTATGTAATTTTGGAAGACTTTTTCTTTTAGATATATCGAATAAATAGGTTTACTTCACTGAAATAATAAATAGGTAGGTATTTCGTATTAAGCAACTTTCTAAGTTTCTAGTTTAGTAGGTACTTAAATTAATTTTATTTATTGTTATAGTAAATTATACTTTTTAACTCGACCATTGTTGAAGACTACTTTTAAATTGTTTCAACAAGTTCAAATTTGAAATATATACAAACAATGTAAAGAAAAACAATTCTTTTGTACCTACTTCATACTAATTAATTCAAAATTTTAATTAAAAAAGAAGTTCAAGCCGATAACAAAAGACAACAATTTTCTTTGGTCGTTTAAAAGGGGTAGTACAAAGAGAAAAAATAAATAAAATCTCACTTTGAATATTCAATGAATCCAGTGCGATATTCTTCAAATGCGAGCTGATAACTTCAACACCGTTTACAAACATTGGACACAGATAACAATATCACTAACACTGAAGCTGTGCACGGCGGTCTGATCTGAAATGCGCAGTGTTTGCCCAACACAGTCATTTTATATCGGATCTGAGTCACATTTGGCAGAGAAACTGAAGTCTACGTCACCGACGGCCCCTGACGCCAGTATGTATGACGCTAACGCATTTTCCGCGCTAGAGCCTCGCATTGGTACTCGTATCGAAGCTGTCTTTCAAGCTAAAGCCGCCGAGATAAGCCTAAGACTGATAGACACACACTTGAAATGGCTTACGTTTTGTAATTGAACAACTTGTGAGTGGATTGTGGGATATTAAACCGGTCTTTGTCGTAACGTGTATTTGTCATTATTGGTTCAATTTGTTCAATGTTCTTTAAATGAGTTAGGTAGGTATCACATAGTCAGTCTAGTATGACGTTAATTATTTCATCAGAACAGTTCCTGGTTTTTGACGTAGGTTCTTGCAATAGTTCATTGATTAATATAGGTTAGGTTATTAATGACCTTGAGGATGATTAGGTTAAGGTTAAAGTAACTAATGTGTCTGGTGTTTGTATACTAACACTACATTACTTAATTTAAATGAGACAGTACCTAATTTTTGTGTGCTTTTCTTAATTCCTTTTTTATTTGCTTTATTTAACAAAATGTTGTCATACATATAAACAAACTAGACGATGCCCGCGACTTCGTCCGCGTGGATCAAGATTTTTCAATTCCCATGGGAACTCTGATTTCAAATTTCAGCCAAATCGGTTTATTCGTTGTGGCGTGAAGGAGTAACAAACATACACACACACACACACACACACACACACACACACACACACACACACACACACACACACACATACAGATACAAACTTTCGGCTTTATAATATTAGTGTGATCTGTCATTTGTAAGAGTTTTGGTAAGTCTAAAACGAATAAAAATATACATAACAATACCTTAAAATTACATTGTGTGACAGACAAACACGTAGTCACATATTAAAATTAATTTCAGATGTAAGAATTGAAATCTAGTCAAAATTATTCGTCACTTAGGTATCTACGTAATAGCATCGTTAGTATAATTAACCATAACCGTATATGGAACTTCAAATCATCAGTTAGTACCCTCTGAACGACCTCAGCAAGTACTTAGCACGTGTTCATCAATTATAGTATGCACGACACATACAAGGAAAGCTATACAGTTACATATCTATACATAAGAAAAATACAACCAAGATTTGATAATTGGTACCTACCTATACATAAAATTGAGCAAGGTGACGATTTCGTACATGTTGGAAAATTTTAAGGCTTATGTATCTAATGTGGAAATTCCATGTTATCAGTTAATTCATCCTTTTACCCGACAAATTCTATCACGTACATCATACATGATTGATATAAAGTTATTTATATATAAGAAAACCCATTCCATGTCTATAACATTATATAATACTAGCATTTGTCTGCGACTTGGTCCGCGCGGAATTATGCTTTTTTAAAACCGCGGAAACACTTCATTTTTTAAGATAAAAAATGTAGTAGGTACTCTCCAGATCTTCAAGTAGGCCCATACTAAAAATCATCATGAATACTCCGTTGCTGCTTGATTGAAAAATCAAGAAACCAACACACACAAATTAAGTTATACGTTTTGAAAAGGTACCTATTAAGTATAGTATGTATTTATATGCAATTTCTAACTAAGAAAAACTACCTATTCAACAAGGTCTAAGGTATCTAGTAAATAAATTCTTCCTCTCTACCAAGGAAAATCAACCCAAGGAACAAAGTGATACCGTCGTAATTACAAATTCTTGGGAAATATGACAATGAGTCGGATTGTGAAAGATCCATCAGTGTCGCGAAGGTTAAAGCGACGCTCCCATAGGAGTGGCTGAGTAATCATTGCCTGGGGCTCGCTTGAACGTTCCACAAAGCATTGTCTGAAAATTACAGGTATATTTGGAGAAAACATAGTTTTAACATTGCCGGCTTTGTAAAATACTTTTATCTTGTTTAGTCATCACTACATAGTATAAAACAAAGTCGCTTTCTCTGTCCCTATGTACGCTTAAATCTTTAAAACTACGCAACGGATTTTGATGCGGTTTTTTTTAATAGATAAAGTGATTTAAGAGGAAGGTTTATATGTATAATAACATCCATTAACAGTGAATGACATAGGCTATATATTTTATACCCGTGCGAAGCCGGAGCGGGCCGCTAGTTCTTTATAAAGAAAATAGATGTCATTCTAAGTTTATTTTTCACTGACTTCTGACAATAAAAGTATTGAACTTTTCACTAGATATATACTATATATACCTCTTATGTAATTTTATATGATTCAATCCTTATCTATTGGATTGGAACCACATACCTATTTAATTTTTGATAAGAAGAGTTTGATACATTTATCTCTAAATACGTTTTGTTATTTTTAATAAGTGTAAGTCGAGTTAATACGAATATTATTGGATAAGATTGATCACTATGATTATTTATTTTTA
This sequence comes from Hipparchia sbordonii, assembly GCA_038048805.1. NCBI lineage: Eukaryota > Metazoa > Arthropoda > Insecta > Lepidoptera > Nymphalidae > Hipparchia > Hipparchia sbordonii. The sequence continues at coordinate 7,638,415 of CM076106.1, read as the reverse complement.
GTTTTTGTTTTTAAAAAGAATGAAAAAGATTTAGAAAACATAAATAAAGTTATCTTAAAGTGACATCCTATCTTACTGAGATATTTAACGATAGAAATGAACCATATCTTTGATAGTATCACATCGTTTATGACGATAATATAGATGAGGCTAATTCTTAATTCGAATATTTCCTAAAAAAAAATACGTAGGTAGATAGATTATCTTAAGCTTCCTCGTTGAGGCGAGTCATCGCACTACGTCAACGACTTCACATCATTTCGATTAGTGTACTTTATATCTATCACAATTCATTACGCATCATCATAATATCATGACTAACCAACCACGTAGACGAAATTACTGTCAAGTGCACTAAATGTTTAATGAGTTCATGGTGTGTGTGATGTTGAATATGCACATTGCACATCATTGTTTAAGGTATGTTTTGAGAGCGCAACGCTAAAACAATCGACTGAGGCGAGGTGGTTATACACGGTCAAATTTTATTCCCCGTAAACCCTGAAGGAGGTGAATGTGCTCATGAAACTGAACAACTTTCCCCAAGGAATATAGCTCGAAATATGAAAAAAAATTTTGGACCTCCCATAGTAAATCAATCAGCTAATCGTCAATTTTTTATGGAGGGTCCAATTTTTTTTTTCATATTTCGACCTATGTTCCTTGGGGAAAGTTGTTCAGTTTCATGAGCACATTCACCTCCTTTAAGGTTTACGAGGAATAAAATTTCACCGTGTATACTAAGTTACGTTTTGATTTGAGTGCTGTTCGAGAAAGACAAGCGTTTTAAGTGTTTTTCTAGTAGGAACATTAGCATATCTAGTTAGCTCAGGCTGAGAACGATGTCACCCGGGTTCTGATCGCTACGTTGTTTCTGCGGTATCCAAAAGGTGATAAATATCACTTGTCACAATTTATCCGACGCTTACAACTAATGACCCTTCTAAGGCTCTTAATTGTGACATGACACTTTGGCAGTGTAATCTGCTGTATCTATTATAGCCTAAGCACGAACATTTTAACTTTCGAATAGAATTTTTTTTTCCAGCAACAAATTTTGTGGCGTTAACTTTACTTTTACTATTCGAAAGTTAAAATGTTTGTGCTTAGGCTTCTGAACTAATAAAAGCCAGAAAGAAACAAAAGAAGAAAACTGCAACCCAGCCATACAAAGCGCCGCATGGCATCGTTCATACTCTGTCGAGAGATTAGCCTTGTTCTCAGTTGTAGCGTAAAGACAAAATATACCTTTATCAAACAAACGAGTTAAGATTTCATGACACTGTAGCCTGTAGACGTAACAACGTAGTACGGTAGGTAAGGTGGTCCGCGGCAGCCGAGCACAGGTTCACGTTTTATGATGCAAAAAGTTTGCGTGAAATCATAGTAATAAAAGTTTGTTGTTTTTATAGTTTCAAGGAGATATCGCAAATAGGCATCCCTTACGTCGTGCGAGGATTATGACATAAAGGCTTTTATTGCTCCAGAGTTTGCGATCGTAAATATTATGGAGCAAATACCGAATAACCACGTCAATCGGGTAAGCCTCACGGGCACAACAATGCACAGGGTCAATGTATAACATGTATCTAGTATTTGCACATCGACGCCTCGCAATTTGCAATATACTGAACTAACAAAAAGGTTTTTAAAAGAAACCTTTCATATCCCATTATGAAAACGCCCCCTGAAATAATTCAGTCTGAACTAATAATTTTCTGTGTTATTTCTTCCCATCTGTTGATGACCTAACTCTTATTATGTCAGTAGCTGACCTGTCCCGCGTCCCGACTCAAAACGGTTGGTCTTTTCATTAGCTTTTTGTTATAGTAAAAAATATCTACTACGATTAACCTCCACTCACTACTAACTAATATAAATTACATCCAAGTTTGTGCGTTTATTTTCAAAAAAAAAATTGTAGAGATAGATTTTCACTCAGTTTTCACTAATAGAATGTTCAATTTTGTGAGGTTTGCATATAAATAGACATGTTGTAAATTGTGTTCATTACATAGGCAAAGAGTCATTTGTAGTTCAGCCGATTCACTCGAAAGCTGTACCACTGAACTTTCTCACAGAATCTGGCTAACCATTTGGTGAAAATTGCAAATCTATCCATCAATGTATGGGAATACATCGCATTGACAGAAACTCATTGGGAGGCTGTAGTGAATATGTATTGTGTAGTGACAAATAATCTTACTACATAATTATCTAGAAATGGCCTTTTCCACCATCTTCTATATATTATACGTAGGTATTTATTATATATCGAAATAGTTATGGAGTTTGTCAGAGCATGTAGTGAGATTAATTTAGGCGCTTACTAATTGTGTCGCTATACAGTAGTTAAATATAGAGATTTATTTACTCACGTGTATTAAAATTAGCTGCGTTCGGACGTAAGGATATAAAATAGGTAATACATGTACAGCTGAATGTAGACGTAAATAGATTGAACTTTTAGTTCATGGGTATTAACTACTGGGATATACGACAATAATAAAGTAAAAGGTACCAAGAAAGATGTTGAAAATTCACGTGTTTTGGTTTCATTGAGATTGTTTTAATAATAATTTATTTGTTAGGTGACACATAATTATCTTAGTTTGCTTTTCTGGAATACTCTCGTTTCAATCAAAAACATAAGTAGATTTAGCTTATTAGGAAATAATAGAAATTAGAATGTGTCCATGTTGATTTATAACTAGCTTTTAACCGCGGCTTCGCTTCCGCCATTAAATGGTGTTTTTTTTTTTTGATTTTTTCGATTTTTCAGCTGTTCTTTTTCAATATATTTTTTTAACTAGTTTTTATTTTTTTAATCGAGTTTTTGAGTTTTAGCCAGAGTAACGATCAGCAATAATTGATTTTTATATATTTCTAACTGACGCGGTGCAGCTCTAGCTCATAATTTTTTTTATTAGTAGGTATGTATGTTTGATTTTGAATTAATCAAAAATATTACTTAACACAGTTTGTTGAGTCATGCTTCTGTAGATTAGGTAAAGTTGTAGATTCATTATATTATGTAAAATAGTGCATTTCTATAACTGTTAATTTCGCTTTTGTTGAGTTTTCATTGAGACCCGTAACTAATCACAGATTATTATATATATATCTTTTATTTAGGTAAGTACAGGTTTGTAAGGGGTGTAAAAAATGATTTTTTAGTAGAAATAATTATTTTCACATATAAATTATTCAAAGAAATAGTAAACTTAGGAAGTTGAGCTGTTAGGGTAACAATTTTTGCAGACAGAACGAGACAGCAAAATGACGTCTAGTGATTTTACAAAATCGACGTTATATAGGTAAATAGGCAAACAATAGGTTGTCGTGACAAAAAAATTATTGGTGAAATGAAAAGTTCGTTATTTATGATGGATTTATAAAATGTCCAATTTGTTTACGAAACTTGGGCGTTTTTCTCTTAGTTAAGGTTTCTTTGGAACAGCAAAGAAATTAGATTAACACTTCAAGGTTATGTAAGTATACATAATCGAATAAAATCTTTATGATTTACTGGATCTTTTATACTATGCTATAAGGTTACAGACCTTACAGTCTACTCCAAGAAGAGTAAGTAAATAGTTATTTTTTAAATGTTTCTAAAATCCATTTTATGGATAACATCCATCCATTTTATGAACAAGGGGCTCATCAATATGATATCGCCATGCTTAATGGATATTTGTAATACATACGTATTTATCAAAATTAAATCCAAACATTGCCAGGGAAATATTTTTATTTTTTTCATAAGTAGGTATTGAAAGAATTTGGAAGCTCTTGTTGAAATTCTCAATTTATTTTATTTTACCTACCAGTTAGTGATTGGCTTCGATCACTTGATACGAGAAGCTGTATTATAGTCTGAAATGGATTTTGCCTAGAAGACATCTATTCGTTGAATTAAAGGCTCCCAAGAGTCTTTCAAGTTATATTTACCAAAGTAAAAAAATATAAATTTTTCTTATTGTAAATATTGCAGTTTATTTAATATCTATAAGACTTACATGTTTTTGTTCAATCAGTCGGTTATACGAGCATAGTTTTATAAATAAAACCATGGTTAACATGACTGACCTTAGCAGTAATGTGTGATGGTACATACAACGTTACAAATGTATCGATTTGCCGTCTCATATGCTCCGATAAGTACAAGATTGAAGACATGCAAGGCTCTTATCTATAGAGCCATCAAAAATAAATAGCAGCATGACCTTGTGATAGAAATAAATTATCAACAATTTTACATTCAAATTGCTTATTATGTAGAGTTATGGTTTCCAATGAATTTTGAACCTCAAATTAGGTCCCTTATTTGATTTCATGTTTAAAGCATCTAATGCTAAAATGCGATTCACTGAAGTTCTAAACGTTTTGATATTAGGTAGAAGATAAAACTGCAATTGCAATTTCATGACAGTATTTATTGTATTTTGATGTAAACTCATCTTATTTGACAATTTTATGTAACCACGCGACGAAAATCTGACCTTTCAGATGTCTTTCAGTACGAGTAGCGTGTGGTAGTCGGCACCATAACTTTATCGATTTACTGTATCATATTCCTCGATACATCACTGAAGAGACACGCAATGCTCAAAGGACCTACCTGTTAAAATAATGGCTGTAGTAACCAACCCCACCACCACCCCACCGACTGAGGGCTGGTGGGGTTATTATTAACTATTATGATGATTATTTATTATTATATTATAATCTTATACGAAATCCTTGAATAACACTGTATAATACAGATGTAGATCAGATCTATAATGTAGATATATACGTCAGGTACCTATAGATGTCATTTACATACATTGCATTGATACATATCATATACATATTATATTGATTTTGAAATGACATGATAGTGATGTATTGGGAGATATAAATTAAATTCGGAGGAAATTCGATCTAGGTAGGGCCTAATTGAATTACAACGGTGAGGTAGAAAAATTAAAACAATTATGCGTAGCTTCCCTTGCCAGAATTTCATACTGATAATATGAACCTAAAAGTAAATTGTTACTTAACCCTCTTTAAAGAATAAGTTTCGTTGTAGGTACATTAGTTACATCATTCAGGTAGGCATATTTAACGTTCGGTATAGTAGGGAAAAATGTAAATATTCTAGTTAATTCTTTGCCATCAATACAGTGTTGACCTAGTAGCCGCATTCGTGATAACTTCTGTCCCAGGGCATTGCTCGTTGTATCCGTGTCTGTTTGTAGCGAGGCAACATAATTTTTTCTTATGGAATAATAGGTTAAAGCTTTCAGTCGAATATTCATATTACTATGAGTTTAAGAAAAGTTTTACTTTTGGATTTTTAATCTACAATAACGTTAAAAAATAGGATGTACAAATAATCTTTACATTCACACAGCTGTAAAATTTGTAATTTTCAAATTCTTTATTTGTCAAGGCAACTGTAGAGCCTCGCAATTTGACTGGCTCCAACGGATTGGAAACGAATGGACCAACTCTCCCATACCGTCCACCGTTGACGAGGGCTGATTCGAGGTCAGCTTTCCCACTGCAGTCACTGAGGCCAGGTGCACCGCAACCACAACAAAGGCCACAGTTCCAGCCTGGTGGACCCGTAACCAGTCCACCGCAGTTTGTACCCCGTACAGGAATACAAGGACAGAGAGGGCCAGTTCCTACCGGCCCTCCTGGGTCACCACAGATTCGAGGCCAACCACCACCCTTACGGCCCTCTCAACAACCGAGTGGTATCCAGCAAGGCCCACGACCATTACAGTCTCCTACTACTGCTCAAGTTCAACAGAGGGGTCCAGTGCCGAATAACCTTCAATTTGGTCCTCGTCAGCCACCAAATATTGGAGCCGTTACGACACCTGAGGGCTCTAGACCCCAATCGATTCTTCAGACAAACGGAGCGTCTAAGGGACCAATAAGTACGCCTAACCACGCTTCACTTTCGAGGCAATCTTCACAAGGATCCTTGAAAGATCTGGATTTGTCTAACACGTTCCAAAACAAACCAGTCAACCTGGAGAACCAAAATGCTTCCAATGAAAATCTTAATAAACCAGGTATTGCCAATGAAATGTCGGGAGCGCCTAAAGGAAGAAGCTATAGCATTTCAGCTGCGTCAGGGGCACCGAGTCCACTAAAAATGGATGACGATCGGAGAAAATCTGTAAGCGCAGTGGGTGGAAGATATGAAGACTTAGCTAGTCGTAGTCCAGGGCTCGGTTTAATACAAGAAGTTAGAACAAGTAAGGACACCATCCGTGGATCTAAAGAAAGCATAAAATCTGAAGCATCTGTCGAAGGAAATAAAGATTTACCTGACCGTCCAGAATCGCGTCTAACTGGAGCAAAGATGTCAGACTCTTTTATGGGTTCTTTGTCAAATTTAACTCCAAAAAAGAAATCAGATGATGACGATGATGTTGTTTCACAAAACTATTTGACTTCAGTAAAAAATGAAACGTCCCAAAATAAAACTGATTTGTCTGATCGTTCACCATCACTAACTCGAAGTGATGAGTCACCAGAACCAAAAAATGCTTCTCAAAGTTCTGCGTCATCTAATAAAACTCAGAGTGTTTCACCAGAACCCCAGCGTCCAAAAACTCCTAAAGTGGAAATGAAGCAAGAAATAAAACCAGAGCCTCGTAAAGAGATTAAACAAGCAGTCACACCAAGTAAAATGATTTCAAAGTCTCCTGTGTCAGAGTCTAAGTCACCAATAGAGTCTAAATCACCTATTCCTAACAATAATAAACCAACTGAACTGAAAACATCAGTTACTCCCTTTGATTCTAAAAAGTCAACACCTCGTAAGATCGTTTCTGCTCCAAATTCACGTCCTAAAGGTAATTGTTATAATATTTGCCAAAATATGTTTAATGAAGAGTATTGTTTTGAGATGAACCAACCGAAATTTTTATTTATATTTTTCTTAGTTTTACTTGTTTATTTTTAGGAACTGTAATTCAAATGATTTGTTTACAATTTCAGATGGAGATAATGACAGTGGCGTGGATGAGTCTACACAAGGGAATGTATGTAAATGTTTGCATTGCATGAATTTTTATCATTACAAACTAGCTACGGTTTTCTACATATATTATTAAATCACTTTACAGGATATCAACGGGTCTCCTGGTTCACCAAATAAAAAATTGCCCAGCAAATTACCAATGAAGGAGAAATCTAACAGCAGCCTAAAACAGAGTCTATCACGGTCGTCAAGCAAAAGTGCCACTGCAAAAACACCTGAGACTCCACAGCCAAACGAAAAGAAGAGTAAGGCATACCCCTATTAATCATTGTTTTTTGATTATAATATATCGAGCATTAACTCTCCGTTAGTGATATTATATAAAAAACTATTTTATTTTATTACAGAAGTTCCAATGAATAAAGTTCAAGTTGGAAATGCACCATCTCCAAATATAAAGGCTGTCAAATCGAAGATTGGTTCTCTGGATAACACGACTTATAAACCGGGTGGAGGAAAAGTGAAGATAGAAAATAGAAAACTCGATTTTAACAATATAACACCCAAAATTGCTGCAAAAAATGAAGCTTATACTCCAAGTGGGGGTGCGAAAAAGGTAGAGTATATTGAAAAAAACTTCAACGTAATTTCATTTGCAATACTTACTAATTTTTTCCATTAAAACATTTTATTTCACAATTACAGATTACTACGACGAAATTGGAATGGAATGTAAAATCGAAGGTTGGTTCACTACAAAACACATCATATAAACCTGGAGGAGGAGACAAGAAAATAGAAACAGTGAAACTTGACTTCAAAGAAAAGGCGAAACCCAAAGTTGCTTCGACTGTTAACATCACTCACAAACCAGGCGGTGGAGGTGTTAAGGTAAGAAAGAAAAATATTGAGAAATCTAAACCTTTCTTTTTACTTTACGGATTTACGGTTTGTTGGCACAAACCTGTGCAACGTATAAATTACGAAGTTTTCAGATACTAAAGTGAGTACCTCTCCGATGCCTATTGAAACACCAGAAATCACTTCAAAAAACGCAACAGTATTGTCCATAGTAAAGAATATTATAGAGTAGGTAGTTTAGGAGTATAGCAAGTATTTAGCAACGTAGAGTCAAATGCACTGTAAAGTTAGGTCGACGTTGCAAATTGCAATATGATCACAATTATTGGAAACTATATAATATATGTACCATTTCTTGCTGTTCTTTCGTAGACTCTTACAAGCACCGGGAAGAGACCGGTGAGTAATTTACGTAATTCATATGCTTTGTTCACGATAATGTCGCTTGCAATTGTTCGTCGCAGACATCATTTACATGTGAGCACTATAAACGATTCGGAATAAAGGCAGCTTTGTGAAAATGTTTAGATGAATTCACTTAAAATTGACGTTCGTACTTAATTTTAGTTTGTAAAATGGGCGCTGCCAAGGTGGCGCGCTTCTAATAGGCCCTGCCGTTATTTACGTAAACGTCGATGAGAGGTCAGTGTGGTACATTTACATGTCCACTAACTACAGCGTATCTTTTCTTGATAAGTACATGATCTTATGGTTTTTATCTTAGGGCGAAAACGTCTTTAGGGCGAACTTTGACTACGTTGTGGCTGTTTGGTATTTATCACGCTTCGAAATGCTTTGAAGTTGTTACTCGTACGGCCTATCTATTCACAGGTTCCAGAGTTGCATCATACGTGAATAAGAGTTTATGACACTGATTTAATATTTTTAATACATATTATTTATTTAATTATTATAATATATATAGATATATAATACATATTGGATGTCTCTCATTGAGCTATAGCTATAATGTTCAGCAAAAAATTTTCACATACCGACCTACAAGTTAACTCACTTGCATGATTAATGAATAAATATAATAATGTATAAGTACCGAATACCGAAGTATACGAGCCCAGCCATATTTTAAAATAATATTTATTTAGCTTAATACTTATATTTATGTATCGTATGGTAGGTATATATTTGTTAATTAAATGACACCGAAAAGTAATTTAAAACTATATACTTATATACATTTATATTATAACCACCTTTTATACATACTTATAAAAAGTTCTAATAAACCGTACATCGTAGATAATAACTTTTTGTAACATCTCTTTTAATTTTACATTTCTTCCATTACATGGAAAACCTTATTAACTACAGTACCTTATAGAGCTTTTTATATACGCTTATGTACGCAAATATGCAAAATATGTATCTTATGTAAGTATATTCTATTGCACATTAACTTTTTACACAGATTGAAAATCAAAAATTGGATTTCAAAGCGCAAAGCAAAATCGGCTCACTCGACAACGTAAAACATAAGCCAGGAGGCGGTGACATAAAAATATTCGATGACAAGGATTACATTAAGCAAATTGGTGGACATTCGCCTCTTCCCAATAGCCACGGCCAGTCGCGACAGGAGGTGAGGGACAGTCGACATACGTCGCTACTAATCGTAGAACGTTTTGCTTCTCATTTTGTTTTCTTCCGTTTCGTTCTGGTGAAGGTTTTGTGTTTTGTCATCGTCACAAGCTCATTTTCGTTTTAATTCATAACAGTTTTCATTTTTGTTTCAGCCAGAGTATTTATACTCATATTATTGAATTAGTTTTTGGGGCGCAAGGTATTAATTTGGTGACCTACTAAATGTGTGCCGAATTTACACTAATACCATTTTAATTTTCTCAAGTGTTCCATTTTTTTTGTTTTCTCTGTCTTTTTCATTTATGGAGGTTATGTTTGCGTGATTAACTTTTGGTTTTGGTAGTCATACTTAAGTTTTATGAAGTTTGAATCAAGCGTTGGCAACAAATATGCAACCGTAGAAACCTTTTCGTCGTCGTATGAAATTAAAGCGTATCTCAGCTTGTACCCTTATTAATTTGTAAGTGAAGGATTCACGTTTGTTGCCAATTTGCTATTATTAATGGACATACCTAATATTTAATAAAATTTCTATGTAATAATTTTTTTTGTTTGTCATAGAGTCCAGTTCCACCGTCGGCGCAGCCTCCAAAAGAAGACGAAAATTTAAATCAACAGCCGTGTTAAACCACTCCGATATACTACGATTTTCGATACAGCTATCGATTATTCAATCATAAATGATTATTTATTTTTTTATAATCGATACTAATTGAAGATTCCAAACTTTTTGAATATATTTTTTATTTACCTTGTTATTGGTTCTCATTGATGTACCAACTCAAGATGATTTTGTGCGATTTCCCCATCGACATAATTTTCCCTCTTTGATTTCATTAGTCTTACTACAAAAAATTTAAACAAGTGATAATTCGCATGTTTACTTTAAATCCATGAAAGTATCTTACTTTAAACCATTCTACCTGTGCATTCTACTATTTGAAAGATTTCCAATACGAAACAGTAAATCGCCAAAATTTAGTCATCAGTTTTTTTTAATTTAGGTTTTAGGTTACGAAGAATTTGATGTTTAATTTTTCATTTTAATAAAATAATAATAAAGTTAAACTTTTTTAAATTTTTTGTTGTAAAAGTTTAATAACAATTTTATTCTCATACTGTTTTAGCTATAAGATATTTTACGTAGATATAATTTTTGTGTATCTACAATATTGATCTAATAATGTAAAGTATATTAATTATTATTCTTTTATTTACAAGCTATACCATAAAAGAAAGATTGAGTGCCAATACATACGAGTAAACCTACATACATATAAATAGGTTGAGCCGTTTATAAAGTCCTACTTTGCAAACATATGAGTTCAACATTACCTATTTAATATAAAAAAAAATTGTAGAAAATCACAATGCAAAGGTTTTCATACCCCACCAACGTTAATCTTTGTTATAATTTTGACATTGTCTAAATTAAATAGTTAACTTTACTGACTTTTGTCGTCTGCTTAACTAAGTAAAGCTATGAAGTGTGACCAATTAGGATGTTTACTAGAGCTTTTAATATTTTATTACTTACCTACTGTCAAAACAACGTATTTTAACAGTAGGTAAACTAAAATGATCGGTTAAAATTTATGAATGATGGTTTAAGAAAACATCTAAACCGATGCAAAAAACTATTAAACGCGGTAGGTTATATTTATATCCGAAAAACGCACTTCACTATTGTATTATATACAAACACCAGCTGTCGCACACATTTAATTATAATTTTATTTTTATTGCTTTAATTATTCAACATTGATTTCTGATATAAAATCTTACATTCAATTTTTCAATTAAGTATAATTCTTCGAAATGATACCTAGTATTTTTCTCGTCGTTAAAATATTTGATTCACTTTTCGTCAAGTATGAACATTAAACCTTTGTTTGTGAATTTCCTTTTATATTATAAATCAATGCACACTGTGAAACGATTTACTTCAAATTTTTAGGGTATTTAATTCTACCTAGAAGTTAATAGGTATGTATTAGGTATATGTCATTGAGCTTTAGGAACTGTTACCAATTTATAATTTTGCGTCCTACCTGCTGGGAAATTTTCATACATTTGTGTCTACGAATATAATATTATGTAGTTGATGTATTATGGAAAGGTGACTGAAATTATGCAGAGTTCTCGACTCAGCCATGGATGATTTGTGCTAATAAACGCTGACCTTGCTTTTTGACTATTGTTTTAATGGCACGCGGACTTTTGCATATTTTATACGAAGTTTTTATAAAATACGTTTTTAAACATGTTGTTGAAGCGAGAACTGTGCGGGCCAGAAGCGAGAATTGACTGAGCAAAATTATTCTTAGAGTATTAATATTTTATATGTGACCATTGTTATAAGTTATAATTAGAATTAGATAGCCGTATTATGTTAACGCTGATGCTTTCAAAAGTCACATTTATTTGCACTGTAACTTTAAGTAAGTAGGTAGATAGCGCGCTGCATTTGGTTAATGTAAGACATAGACAGTAATATCTGGTTTTACATGGAAATATTTCGAATTAAAAATAAATATCCAAGTCTTTGTTAAAGAAATAGTAATCAAGAATTTTTAAATTTGTACTGTTTCAATTTTAACTTGTAAAGTATTACCTCTACCATTACAAATACCTACGTATATTGTAGACATTATTCGAACTTATAACAACTAGATCAATATAATTATTGTGAACTAAAAGATAATGAAAAAACGTAATTTTAATACAAGTTAACGTCTCAATTCTTGTTTTATTTTTGGGTATAATTATAATACCAATTTATCTAGATTTAGCTAAACCACAAATCATCTTAGTAATTGTGATGTAGACAAAGTCCATCCACTATGCACCAGCACCTAGTTAAAGGAATATAGCTACACAGTTCTTCGTAAGTATTTTTGATAATTTTTTATCATAAATATTTTAAGTTTAATAAACGTACTAGGTATAATATATTATGTTTTTTTAAGCAAAAGTTCATATTAACAAACACTTACAGGCCAAGAATGTAATTCTAATGACTGTGGGTCTAGCAATTGCCACAGTAATTAATGACATAGGATTTTTGTCAAGCAATTTGCCGCTTCGTTTGACGTTTCCTACCTTAGAATACTTAATAGTGTAACGCCTATCCTATCTAATATTTATTAATGACAAACAAATAAAAACTAATTTTTATTTACTTAAGTATATCTTCTTGGCAATCTATTAGTTAGGTTGGCAACTTTTAAATAAGACTAGCTGGACTTTATTCACTGCGGTCCTGAAAAGTAACTTGGAGCTCATGTTAAACTATTGGCGAAGGTTTTTAGGCTAGGTATTTTATTCGACGAGTCCATTTCAACATAATAATCTCAATTTTATTTATACAGGACGACTATTACATGTCGATGCAAGACTGGGCCGAAACAGAGCGTCCTTTGTCACGAAGCAGGTCCGCTCGGTTCTCGCGCCCTCCTCGCACGCCGAGGGCGTTGTCTCCTCGCAAGGTGCCGGATGAGGAGCAGCGTATCTTGCGCAACAACGAGAGGAACAGGCGCGTGTCCGCCCGTGACCCGCCTCGATCTGCGTGTTCCCGACGAGCGTCCGTCACTCAACGCCCCGCTTTTACAATATATTGAATGGAATCTATCGATTTTTCATAATTTATCATCATCGTTATCATTTCATCAACCAATCGCCGGCCTACTACTGGGCCCGAGTTTCCTCTCAGAATGAGAAGAGGTTAGCACCACCACGTTGGCCAATTGTGAATTAACCATAAAGATAGTACCTATTTCTTACTACACTGTTGTAAGGAATACTACGATTATGGAATTAGCTACCTTCACTCACCTCTGAGAACGTAACGGCGAACTTTCAAGCATGCAAATATCCATAAATTAGAGTTTCAATTCACTTTTCATAAAGGTGTTTTCGAAGGTTTATTTAAGGCGTATTTCGTCACGCATATTAGGCATTAGCCTATCTCAACTTGCTTGACGGAATATTCAATATAGACATCTGTGTAAGGCTTTAAATATTACAAACTGACCGAACGTATTTTTTTTATGTTGTTTATTATACAAATTGGATTCCCTATTGCTCAAAGTAGTTTTCAAAATTTTTCATTTGGCAAAGCGCTTCTAAAAAGCTATACTCGTAGGTACATTATCTCTTTTCTGTCTAGCTTTTCTTGACTCGAATTTCAATTCGCTCTTTGACCGTTGAGCTTAGGTATAAGCTAGCAAGCTATAGCATATTATCCTAACACACGTCAGATTTTTTTTAAAGATTCCGTATAGGGTAACGCGGAAGATGTTGCAAGCCTCAGAATAAGTATGCCAAAGAATCCATAACCTGACCGTTTATTACAAGCAATTTGAGGATTGCAAAGTAGAAACTAGGTATACTATGCCGTAACTATGTTTTCAGATATTTTAATAATTAGGTACATAGTGAATTGGAACAAATAAGTAGATCCATTTTTGTCTTGTTTAAGAGTAAGTCACTGTAGGCACACTCAACACTTACATGTACCAACAATTATTATTAATCTTATTAGGAAAATATTTTGCTGTAATTATTTTGTTACGTGGTAAACCTGTAGGGCTAACATGCTACGAGAAAATTTTGTTAACACGTTTACTCGTAATCCCTATGTGAATTTCTAGTTTTACAGGTAAACGTGTAGACGAAATTTTCTCGTGGTGAGCATGCAAGCCCTACTGGGATTTTAGTTTAGAGATTATGAGAGAGACACGATTAATCCGTCAATTTGATGTTAAGTAAGCACTTACCTATTTGCTCACGGATAGTTTTCAGTGTGAAAAGTCGAATGGGCTTGTCTCCTTCATCAACCGATAGGCGTTCACAGTTGGACAAAGGTTGATGAACATCCACAAGTCTGTCTTATGCCACCTGCATTCAGCGGCTCCCTGCGACTCGTTTGATGTCGCCGGCCCATTTAAACCTTTGTCCAGCAGTGGACATCTATCGGTTGATAAAGAAAAAAGAGAAGAATATTATAATAAGGAATATAAACCTTTATTATAGATATAGTAAAATGTCTAGAAAATTGCCTACTTAGGTAGGTGCTCGCAAGTGGTTTGTTAGGTGTAAGATGTCAGAGCTAAACTGGCTTTCTTTACGCACATTAATTAGGAAATTAATATAGAAAGGATATATTAACTATTCACTTCAAGTTGGCCATCGCCGAACGTTACAAAATGACGTCATACCGTATCGTTGACAAAAAAATAATAATTGTATATTTTACTGTAACCACGACTGTGATGGAAGTTAGTCGAATTACGTGATTTTTTATTTCTTACTTTGCTCCGCTTAAAAGTGTCGTTAATTAAAGTAATAAATAGTCTGCGCTATGCAAAACTTTTTCTGTTTTACTCACCTTAGAAAACATACGCGTTCAATAGTAACCAAATATGTAACAATAAATAACTAGGTAAATGATTAAAACTTAAAAAACATTAAAAACGTAACAATAACAAAACTTTGAAAAACTCGGTAGTGACAATCGCGAGCGGTACGTTGCTATCTGTACTAAGCGGGTCTGACTTGAGGCGCGGTGCGGTAGCGACCAACTTGTAGTGAAGATTTAGTATTTATTAACTTTTATTAGGTTTCTGATTAGTTTCTTTATTTATAAAGAAATACACTTACGATTTTATCTTAAGGTAACGTTTGTTTTATTTCTTCAGAGCAGTAGTCAGATAAGTGCAGATAAGTATTTAAAAAGTAGATCGTTTGTTGTTTTAGTCATTAAACTGATAACTATATTATAAAAGGAATGTCTTTATTTACGATAATACCTATTTCAGTTGCATTTCAGGCGGTAGAGTAAGAACAAATTAGGGATATCTGAAACTTTTTACCATAACGTGAGTAACGAATATATCTAAGTATGTCATGCTCGCTTTAAACATTTCTGTGGTGGTGTCGTGTGGTGCGGGTTATTTTGTTCCCTCAAATATGGTTGAGCGAAGCAATGGCTGGATCATGCGTCATGCTCGTGGGTGCCACCAACGGGAATGGGTCTGCTTTGGCTGCCCATCTTGACATGCGTTGGATTGGTGTACCTACGTAGGCATTTTTGCATTTTTTTGAAGCTTTATTGTGGAAGTACTGTATACGTAGCATAGCTTTGTAAAAAAAAAAAATTTTTTTTTTGAAAAGAGCAACTGCTGAGTTTCTTACCGGCTCTTCTCAGCAGAGTCTGCATTCCGAACCGGTGGTAGATTTATGACGTGTCATAAGAGCTACAAGTTAGCCTATATGAAATAAATTAATTTTGAATTTGAATTTAAGAATACGAACGTTGGTGGGCAAGTTTAATCTTATCGGTGTCTTACGAATAACTCTAACCGCCTGACGTGCAATTGACACTGAGTAACAAAAACAAAATCATTGTTAGAATTTCTTATGAATCATTATATGTATGTTTTATAGAATTAGATTCACACACTTAATAATATTTAGTGGTTCACCAATCACGTCTTATCATCGAAATGTGCATTTAGTACGTCTTTGAAAAATTTTATTAAAATAATAAATGTTGATAAAAAATTTAATGGACATTTTATTTTGCTGTTAATGGTGTGAAAACAGTGGATAATGGATACGTCAGTTACTATCTATCTATTCTGTGGAGAATATTATTTTTATGAGTGGAATCGCAATAATTACTATTAAATCAGTGTGATAATCTTAATGGCTGGGACTGGCTTTATGGTATTCTTCCTATAATAGTGAATTGTAGCCAGAGATAAGGTGAACCTGCAGCCATAAATACTTCCTAATTCCATCGAAGAATTCTCTCTAAAAATTTTAAATCTTACAAACGTGAAGGCTCCGTGGCGACCCCGCACCGGGAAGGGCAGTGTTGGCAGACCCCCACTAGGTGGACCGACGACATCAAACGAGTCGCAGGGATTCAGGAAAGGGCCGCTGGATTCAGGTGGCGCTAGACCGAGGCCTGTGGAGTTTCATGCAGGAGACTTACGTCCAACAGTGGACGTCTATAAGTTGACAAAGAAGAACCGTGAAGGGCCCGTGATCCCACCGATATGTCTGCCACGGTATACCACTATGTAGCCGTTGTGCTACTAAAACAGAATGCTTTATATTCTCTTGGTCCTACTCGGCCAGGGGCGCATGATGGTATCGATTAAGAAAACATTTTACAGCATTTCAGCATTTCATTTTTGCATTCTTAACTAAAGGAGGTAGGTATGTATAGCAATGAGTCATAACATCATCACTACTGAGTGACAGCCTCTTCCCAGGGGACTATAATTCATAGTTCACGCTGCATCAATGTAAATTGACAGATTTACACATTTAAGGACTTTATGAAGGATTTTCAGGCGTTCTTTAGGAAAACAGTGTACTGTTTTCCTTGATTTATGTAATTTCGATGTTCTTGTTTTAATGCTTAACTTCGAAAAGACAGAGGTGCGTGCGATTTCAGGAATTGAAGCCGCGACTCACCCGAATAAGAAACCACAGTCCTAACCACTAAGCTATCACTGCTCTCGACAATGATGCAGTAATCCAGAGGACATAGGGGTTGTACCTATTTATATTTTAAAAGTAGGGTAAGTAGTAGTAATAAACTAATAATAACATAATGAAACAACATTTTGTTTAATAATGTTTTATTGGTGTACATGGTTATGCATTATAATATTAATATTTTATCAATTGTTAATTCTTTAAATTATGGCACTTAAACATAATATCTTTAAACAATACATAATTATAATGTTGATGATGACGGGATGATCTTTCGATAAACTTATAAATATTCGGAATTAATTTCTCAGTCGTTCGTCGAGTTTCGTAATAACGAGCCTCTTTTTTTTATATATTTTTTTTTAACTATATTTTTTTCTTAAGAAAATAAAATCTTTAACTCAAAATTCAACTTATTGTTCCCAATCGTAAAAATAAATTATTATAAATAAAAATATACAAGCAATGAACGTATTAAGTTAATGTTTTGTACCAGAGGACACCTCACCGACTCAAGCCTCTGAGCGAGCGAACGAGCGCGCAGAAAATCGTTTATAAAAATTAACTTTCAACATCCTCCCCAATACAAACCGTTTAAAAACTTACGACTAAACAAACTCCTCTAACGTTACGCGCGTACCAAGCGATTAGTTTCAAGCATCCAAGCGATAACATTTCCTATCAGTTTCGTATCAGATTATTTATTTATTTTAAGGCATATTTCACCTAAACGGCTATTAGAGATTTCTCAGAGTACATCGTATCACTAATATGAATTAGATAATTTCGAAGCATATCTCGGCGAAGTTAAGTAGACGATACAATACCGACCGATGCGGAAAGCAGCACGCACACAACATTTTATAACTCTTTAAATACATACAAAAGGCCACATCACATCATTCAATCACAAAGCGCGAATAAGACGAACACGATGAATCTATTTTACAAACGTACAATGGATACGATATGCATGATCGGCTACATTCAACATTTTATGTCTAGTTATTGTATAAATTATTATTCATAATGGTAGGTACATTCCTAATTTTCAACCGACGTCCCCATGAGGCTTGCACGCCTCTTCGATTGCGAACGCAGTTGGCAAGTTGCAAAGCACCCCGAGAAAGACGCCATTACTATAAAATTTTCTCTAAATAAGTACAACTAGAATGTACCGACGTTGTGACTCGATAGCACGACCGACTACTAGAGGAACTGTATCGTGCATTCAATTTGTTACAATTTTGATCTTTACTTTATTCTAATACGACCAATTCACATTAAGTATATTTTATTTATTTACACACTTTACACAACGACAAACGAATATTGCCATTAAAAACACGAGTATAACACGATTACATTAGAGTATTACGTTTTCGATTAATACAACATCAATAAATCGTCCGTCACTTGAGCAATACAACATACCAAAAATATCATCTATTCGTTACCGTTTCCCGGCGTAAAGCGGTGATATGATTGTTTATCACAATACGGGTAACACTTAGCGTAAAGCGAAGTATTATGTATAGAGAAAGGTGCGTTCTACTGGAATAGTACTGAGTGATTTCCTTTCGGTATCGGAACAGAAGCTCAATGTTGTGCTGGCATTAAAGGACATAGAGTGTGGAAGGGCGCATGCGGTCATTTTGCCTAGAATGTTAGTAGCCAACGACTTCTAGAACGTTCGTGAAGTACACATGACGTAGAAAGACGTAGGAAAGGAGTTCGGATGAAGGCCATGCGGTTAGTACCCCAACCGTGTTAACGCTTCCTACGATTATGTACCTATAAAACTGAGTTTACAGAAAAATGTAGGATAGAGGAAATGATACCCAATACCACAAACCCGATATGAGGATGGCGAAGAGGAGAGGCCGCATGCTATTAATACTGTACAGAAGTTACGTCCGTGGTACATCAGATATTATTACTGGGTGCCCCGAAATGTTTTAAGACTTGTTACGAATGTAGGATAACAGAGTAGATCATAATAACCCTTTACGGTATTCAATTGGTAAGAATACAAGTTTTATATACATAATAGACATGTTCCGTTATATACCTATCACGATAAGTTAATGTTATATTTAGACATCGATTCGCATAAATGTATCTAATTGTTTTTTTTTAAACTAGGCGTCTTTCTCAAAGGGACTTCAACCGTCGATTCGATTTAAAGTAAACGGGAGTTTGTCCTTAAAGTACGAGATTTTGTCCTTAGAGTAAATGTAAATATCTATATCACATCCCATTGCGGGAACGTTAACTGCGAGTGTTATAAAATAAATTCCTAAATGCCATGATCTACCCACACCCACAATGAACATTCCGGCAACTAGTGTACTTACAACGATCTATATACAGTCAGACAATGTCGTGCCTTAAAACGTAAGACTAGATTTTACTACAAAATTAGAAATGTGCGAAAATTTTAGTGATGTCTAGTTTAAACCTAGAGCGGGGATTGCCGCCACCGGTTCGACTACGATCAGTCAATATAATAATTATATAAAAATCCTTGAAACACTCGAGGAGATTTACATCACAATTGTATTATTAAAATAAATGTCATAAAGATAAAACGAAAAATCAGTGTCATTAGTCAGGTTGAAATAATAAATGAATAGGGGCGAAATCGCAGTCCCGGGAATCCCCGATCAAGGTCAGAAGCTAAAAATTGGATGAGATATTTTCGATTGGGGTAACATTAAATTTAAATAGGTACTTATTTAAAAAAAAATCAAGAACCTCAAAAGACTATTACGTACAGCCATAAATCTTTTCGCATATGTACAAAGTTCACATCGATCAAACAACGTTCATTCTCTAACTAAGCGATAAGAGTTCGAAACTGTTTATGCGAAGTTCACTATCACACCACTTCCGTTTCTCTTCATCACCGCACAATAGTACCTACTCGTAATATATCATAGTTCGTTTGCTTCTTAAGCCGACTGGCCGCACTGGCAGCACTGGCGTCAACGGCCCCACTGGCCGCACTTTGCGCGGGCTCAGTGCCGCGGGGTCGCAAGGCGCAACGGCCGCCATTGCGGCTGCCAGTCGGGCTATCCCTGCCAATATCAGAAATCTTCTAAAAGCACAGCATCGCGAGGAACGAGCCCCTTCTGGTCTCCGCGACAGCACAGCAGGTACTGGTCGTCCACCTCGAGGATCAGCCGCAATCTCTCGCCCTCGTTGAACGCTAGGTGACCTGAGTCTGAAGGCAGCCTGTGCCATAGCGTTCTCACGTACCTGAAAATTGAGACTTGGAATTAAGTACGTCATTCCGGAACTATAGTAAACTATTTCTAAAAATTCAGTTGCGGCCATTGCGGATCACCGACTAAGAAATATTCAAACATTTCATAAATACGAGATACGATCTAAAACATTTTGAAAAATTACCAATAACACTATATCCGCACCAATATTTAATTATGCCGATGCAACCGAACACGTTAGCTGAATACGACATAAATAATAAGAAACAAACTAATATTAGGAGACAGCCAATTTATGTTACGTGTGTGTTGAAACCGCCCTTTAGATAGCTGGCTGAAAACTGAAAGACAGTCGTAGCCACTAGTAACCCAAGCTTTTCGCTTAATTTAAGGGGAGACGAGAATATTAATCAAGTTCAGGTTGGTAAAAAAATAATTGAACACCATACAATGCATGAGCGCTTGGTTCGTGTCTAGATAACTTACTTGTTCTTCTGTTGTTGCGTGTGGTGCGCATGCGCGCGCGCCGCGGACGAGGACGCAGCGCGGCGCGGCGCGGGCGGCGGTGCGGCGCGCCCGTACGGCAGCGACGCGGGCCGCGGCGCGCCGCCTCCGCATGCACCGTCCACGCGAGACGCTCTGCGCATGAAAACAAGTTATACTGACACCGCACAACTCTCGACGCAAAAGTTTGGGAGGTGGAATCCCTCAATAACTACTAATATTATAAATGCGATAAAAATAGAAGGTTCCGCGGGATTTTTAGAAATCTCTACGACGTTCCAACTGAACCCTCTGTTTTCCCGGGATAAAAGGTAGCCTATGTCATTCTCCAAGTCCTCAATTATACCCATGCAATAAGTTACGTCGATCCGTTGCGTTGATTGAAGAATATATCAACAAGCAGCAACTGTTTTAATAATTTCCTTTCAAATTGCTGATTCGCGAGGAGGATAATTCCTTCTTTAATTAAGATGTCATATAAAACCAAACCAAAAAAGGTTCACATCGAAAGGGCCAAAATTTTCAATACTCAATAAGATAAAAATAATTTTCAATAAATCAATAAATTGGAAAAGTTTATGTTCAATAAAACATTTAAATTTTCAATAGTAACTTCTAGATACTAAAATGAATAAGCTTAACCATTGTTTGCAGTAAATATTGTAACTAGGGATTTATAACTATTAAATTAGTAATTAAGTTAATGAGTAGGTAAATAATATTAGTTAGGTAGGTAGCAGTAAACAGTAGTCTGGAGATTATATTATTACTGTAATTAAAGAAAATAGTCTGAGTTTATTGATAGGATAGCTTAAACATTATATTATTATTTGTTTAAATAGAATATAGATGAACCATGAAAAGGAGTTCAAAAAATATAGATTCGTGCAAAAATTCCCCATACATGGAAATACCCATCGTGCAACCATGCCATTTGTTATACTTTTTACCGAATACATGTCAAAACTTTTGTTAGAGAATTCATGTTAGTACAATAGGAAGAAAACAACAAGCCCCATTTAAATAATACATACGGTGGCTTCTTAGAATTGTTTGTTTTTTTAGCACCAACATTTTTTTCCACAGGTTTTCTCGTCGACCTCTCGGGTATACCTCTGAAGCGTGCATATAATTGTGTCAAGAAAAGCGTGAGAAATATAATAATAGAAAGCCCAAAAATACTTTTAGTAGATTCTTAGGAGAACACTCATTGAAAAGAACTAAGAATAACCTTCACCGTTTTATCTACATAATAAATAAGAAACCACGAATAACTTTTAAAAAACATCAAAATCCCAATCCTTTCGAAAATAATATTTTATAAACTGTAAAAGATTAATGTGAAATAGGGAAAATGTTTATACCTACTTCAAAAGTATATTTCGCTCGTTTGCTGCATCATACTGTTTTATTTCAAAAATCTCGATTTAAAAAAATGTGTCTATGGTTTTTTAATTTTCAAAATCTTAATTTTGTTTTATAATAAAGTCTTCTAAGAGTTTAGTGTTCAACTAATGTTTTATAAAGTATGAAATGGCAATTTTTATAGCTCTAGTCACTATTACTTTTTCGAGATAAAACATTGTTGCAGCTAATGAGCGCTTTTATATGTGTAACAATAAAAAGTGAAATGGGGAAATCAATAAAATTGCGTTGCACTGTACATATTTAACTATGGTTAGAGCATTTTTTTATATTTACCTGTTAGCGGGTTGCGGTGGTTTCTTATTCGCCGCAGCTGTTCTCGCGGAGCTGACGCGCGGCGTCGATGTGGTGGGCGACGACCCTTTACGCACAGGTACTGGAATGCCCCTGTATTTCCGAATAAATTACTAACTTTCAGAGCAAGTTAGGGTACCAGGTGAATAATTAATCCGCTTCGAAGGCGCGTTTTAAACTTGGCGAGATGAAGAATTTTGTGAATGGGGGAATCGTTATATTGACAAAATAGGAAGGAACCTACGAGTGCATGTTTTTTTTTTTATTCGATGACAAGATAGCCCTTGACTGCGATCTCACCTGATGGTTAGTGACGATGCAGTCTAAGATGGTAGCGGGCTAATTTGGAAGGGGTATAGCAGTGTAAATTCAACCCATACCCCTAATGTTATCCGTAGACTTATAAGTTATGTAATATATCAATGTGCAGGATAAGGTAGGGTATCTGTATTTCCTATAATCAATAAGAATAAGAATCTTTTATTTAAAAGATTCTACATGTTTTCAACATGTGTTACAACCATAACTCTTAACCGATCAATCCTTGTGCACATGAGTATAAAGCTATTCAATTCAGGTCATTTATTAGGAAACTCTTTCGTAATCAGTTGGCCGCCGAAGTTTTTATTTGATCTTTGATAAATAAATAATCGATTCCAATATTCGAGACTTTATCAGCCGCTGCCCTACCCACTGTAAATATTTATATTCCAAATCGTTAAGATAAACTATCGAACGCGGCAAATAAATAACCTAAAAGCTCAACCAAAGTCTTGTAAAGCATTTGAACATCAAAGTATTTAAACACGCAATCGAAACATATAAATTATAGAATTTTTATTTGTAAATTGCCGTAATTGTGAAATAGGAAAGTTTTTTTCGCCTTGTATTTTTATTTAGGTATTTTATTTCACTAATTCGGAATGTTGATCCTATCGAGAACAACATGTTTAATAAGCCACTGTCTACATTAGAAAAGTTTACGTCTGTAGACAATGTCAATGTATTGAGGCTTGAAAATGCGCTTTTGAATGGCATTTACCGAATTTCAAAAGGATTTGAATACGAAATCTTTATAATAGGAATACGATAACCATTATCATAATCGAGCTAAAATATAAATCCAACTGACAGCGTTCTCTTCCAGTTTTATCCTTGCCTGCGTCTCACGTAGGACACTTCAAGGGGCTATGACTGTTATGTTTGAAATTTCAGCATCGCTGTACTGCATTTACAATGACTCAGCTCACATAGGCATATTATAACGCTGCTAAAACGCGCGCCGTGATGCCAGAGGAATCGCAAATCAATATGACGTGGGTCTTGTAGTTATGTTAATGTTTCGCGTCATCGCCAAACATGTTGAGTAGCAAGTTGCACGGCATATGTTGCCTAGTGCGTAGGTATATGTAGCTTAATAGAGAAGCTTAATTTATGCTCAACATAACCCTTTAATAAATAGGGCACGCACACCCTATTACGAAACTTCACCTAGTGTTAAACGGGTAAAAAAGGTCACGTATTGTACTATTCACATTTCATTATTCATTTCAGTTAAACAAAACACAAACAGCGGGGGTTTTTAATGATTCACGATTTCTGCATACAAAAAAATTCAACACCTAATTGTTTTAAAACCACACTTTCGTCGTGTTTTCACAAGGACGGGAATTTATTTATAGGTGTTGGGCTTGGGTTGATACTGAAATATTTATACGATTGTTCTTAGGACGCTTATAAACGGTAACGTGAGTCTGCCAAAAAATTAAAAAAAGTAAAAAAAAACACCAGATATCTCATACCCAGAATTAACACCTATAGGTTATATTTTATCCCAGAAAATTAAAGTGTTCCCGCGGGAATTAAAAAGCCTTTATCCACGCGGACATCAGCTAGTAATAACGTACTTATATTATAAATGCGAAAGTTTGGATGTATGGATGTTTGTTACTCAATCACGCTGCAACGACTAAACCGATTTGGCTGAAATTTGGGACAGAGTTAGATTATAGACTGGAATAGTACATAGGTTATTTTTAATCCCGGAAAATAAGAGTTCCCGCTGGACTCCAAAAAAAACTCAATCCACGCGTACGAAGTCGCGGGTTTGAAGCTAGTTTATTTTAAAATATGAATGAATAAACAACCAGTAAGAGATGTATTGTGTAATTAGCGGGATAAGCGGTTGCCTTACCGATGCGTGTTTTTGGCGGGCGACTGTACGCCCGGCGCCGCCGGGGGCCGCACGGGCGACGACACCGGCCGGGGAATCTTGGATCCTCGTGCTGTAGCTGGTGACGTTTCTCCTACAACAAAGGATTTTGATTTATACAATGATACAAAAATAATATACCGCCAAACTAATAGATAACCTTGATAACTAAGGGAGTTTGTAATTCTGAATGAGAATAAAGTTCTTTAACCACAAATAACATTAACTAACACTTTAATTCTAGATACCGAAATATATATTGGAAGATTGTTACCGAGTCTCAAACGCTTCCTATTCTTCTATTAATACAAGAGGATTTACAATAGCTTATAACTCATTCATGTCTGTCCGACGTGTCGGTGAAGTTAGTCTTAATTATTCGAACAGTCGCGTTTGACATAGTTATTGTGTCTAAAGCTATTTCTGGCTCGTGATCCCTCCCTGAACCCAGTTCAACTCGGACTTGACTGATGTATTACAACAACTATTACAAAAGCGGAAGGAATATTCCACGCTGTAATAAATAGCATCGTTATTCCAACAGGTTATGGGGCCAAAAATATACAACATTGTTGCAACAAACAATGTTAAAATATTTGAAGAAAAGATTTGAAAGAAAACAAAAAAATAAGTATAAACAGGTATGCGGCAGTAAAAAGCTGCCATTATAAAACGTCATTAAAGATGATTAAGATTACCTCAAGATTTAATAGAATCGCGAAAGCTAAGCTCGAAAACATGTTTTCTATATTATAAGTCCCAGGTACTTAATAAACTCATTTAAACTGCTTAGTGCATAGTAACGGCATTTGATCGCTACGGAAGTTACCTTTATTGCGTGTGACGCCTTATCGGGAACGTCGTTCATTGTTTTATATCCGATTTTATCAGTGTACGTTTGGAGTTTGGTAGATATATGATCAAAAAACTTACGGGATATTTAGTATCGAACACGCCAATAATCATTATTTCAATATAGTAATTCCAATTACCAGTCAGGAGAGTTCAATAGACGCTTCTTTACCATAAATACCTAACATGTTCTACTTTTCGTTCTAATAGATTTAATCGTAATGTCCAATTTGTAGGTAAAGGACCTAAGAATTCTAAAAATTATATTAGTTTATCCCGTATCCAATATCTATGCTAAAATATTGAAAATCACAACATGCTGTAAGGAGAATCGTTCTACAGTTTGTTTTTACGACAATAATATAAATAATACAATTTGTACCTATTTACAACGATAATTCAAAGATTCAGAACACAATACCATGAGGTTCGCATTTTTTTCTGGAGTTTTCAGGCTTTATTGGCAATAGCTTTTTAAAACATTGCGTGACTATCAGAGGTCGTTTCGCCTGACCTTGAACAATCGGTGCGTATGATATAGCTACTCACCAGAAGGTGTAACGGGGCTTTCTGCAGTACTGAGCATTTCCCATTTGAGCTGCAATTTCCTGAATTTTCCACCAGAGTTGTTGCTGCCAGTTCCCGTGTTGCCACTTGCACTGCTGTTGGCTGAACCGGGCCGCCATTGCTCCTCGCCGCTTGTATCCAGCTAAGAAATAAAATCTCTTGCAAAATTTGTATAAAATGAATGAGCATCTAACGTGCAAGGATCTAACTAAAGGACCATGGAGATTGGGTCAATCTCGATTACAATAGAAGGTAGATTAACTGTAATAACATCAAAATACTCATACCTAATTCAAGAGACTTTGAAATGCTACAAGTTTTCTTAAAGGAAAGCGAAACTAATAATAATTCTAGTCATTTTACGGTATTCATGCAGGTTTTTCTTTATTTACGACTCAACATGTACCTAAACCGCAGCTTGTATGATAGACACAGTGGCGCGTTGACGATCGTCCTAGAATTTCCTGTTAGTTTATATGATTTATGTAAGCCTTGGCTTCGGTTTATGAACAACGGGTGAACAATATTCAATTAAGCAAAATAATGGTGGATTTAAACAAAAAAACATAAAAATGGTTAAAACGTGAAAACTATGTCATAAGCATAAAGCGGTTAATCCTGTAAAGAAATGACAAACGAAACAAAACGCTACCAAACAAAGCACAAATGCATGTAATCCACACATAGGTTCCCTCCAAGTTACCTTCGTGTCATTGCCGGTTGCTTTAGCCGAGGGCTTATGGTTTTCTAGACTATCAGTGTAATCGTCACTGTCATCGAATACTAATCTGTCAAAAGCTTGCATCAATTTGGAGCCCAGATGCACCCCTGACCATCGTCTATTATTCTCTAAATCAATCCTACTGTTGCTGGGGCATATGTCGTAGCCTATAGCAGACGGGTTAACGCATGACCTCGGTCTATTTTTTTCAATAGTAGTCTTGACGTTTGCCGAGTCGTTCAAGAGGTCTGGAGTAGATGGTTCTTTGTTCCTGGGCTCTTTGTGTCTCATTATGACACTGGTCTGACAGTCGTCACTCGAAACTGCGCTGGACTGCATCGAACGAACCAACTTCAGCAGGTTTCTCTGGTTCAGTGTTAGTGGCGGAGTGTTAATCGAAGTGGGCTGTTAAATACACCAAAGTTTAAAGATCATGCAACGGACTATTTGTTGTTAGAGTTATGAGGGAAATGTCCTTGACGGATCGCCTATCGACATCGATCGGTAAAGCCTTTATTTGCATTTTATGAAAGCTGTGCACGAAAGTATACGCTGAAAGTCGTTCACGGTGTATCGTGTCTCTAAAGCACATGCAATAAACAATAAAATGCAAATAAAGCGATGTCTGCTCAGTTTTGCGGCGCAGTTAATATGGAGTATGTGGCATCAATGCACGAAAGACATTCCATACTTAATTTTAGTGGTTTTGTGAGAGTTTAATTGGTTTACTCACCCGACTAGCAGCTCTCATTTCGTTTTCAATCCTCTTGAAACTTCGGTGCAGCTCGCGCATTTCGAACATAAGTTCAAGGGAGAACGGCAGTAGTCGGAGTGGTTCCAGGCTGGCCAGCAACGTGTCCAAGAGGGCTCTACATCGTGATTCACCAACACAACCCGCTAGGATGAGAGAATCAGGGTCATAGTGCTTTGCAAGAATTGATTCCCGCGTCCGTACGTACGACACCCATGCGTCTACAGATTGCGCACTGTAACAAATAACAAAGTTATGGTATATTTTGCTTTTCTTCCACAGGTATAGCAGTTTTTACAATTTTAGGTTATTTAAATACGTACTTTAATAGACCTAAGATAAATGCGTTAAATTTGACCAATCCTTCTGTAATTGCGTCTTCGCTGTTTATTCTTAAAACCAGTTCATTAAGAGACTTCGTGATGGGACCTGAAAAAAATTATGATATAACTTTCGTCGTACACCCATATCGTCAACTTTATTGGTATTTGAATATATCTTAAGTTACCTTGTCTAGCTGTTGCTTCAACCATTTGCCAGACCGAGTTATTAACTGCTCCAAAAGAAGTTTCGATGTTTTCTTTTAAACCATCTCTGAATATGGCATATAATGCTGGGCACAAAGCATTAAGGGCAATCTTAGCACAAGCTGGAGATTGTTTAGAATCTCCTAAGAAAGCTAGTTCCGCCTGATCTGTCGCTGGAGAGAAGTGCTGAATCAACATTTCAACAGCATCCGTCACGTTAGATACTAAAGCTGCAAATAATAAAAATGGTCAGAAATTAGTTTGCAAAATTATTAAAGGTATAGAATATTATATAAAGTATAGTATATAAAAGAACTACCTCTTTTTTGGGAAACATCAATAAGGTCATACTTTGGCCTTCCTTCGTGATGTGTTGTGGGACTTAAGAATTCTTCAGGACTAACTTCTCCTTCTTCACAAATAGGTATCTCAGCTAAGTTTTTGCCCTAAAACACAAACAGATTTAGAGAAATACCTTCCGTAACATTTGGCTATTTCACCAGCATCAAGTAGCTAATGAATGAAGCAAAAGGTAAAACAAAAAGTAGGTATGCATGGTGAAAAGTTTATATAACAAACAGAAATAAAAATGAAATGGTACCGTGAGACATGCCGAAGTTCTGCTAAAATAAAGATACTAAAAAGAAATAAAAGAACAAAAATACTTACAGGCACGAACTGGCATTATGGTGCAGATTGAAGGGGAAATAAATAACATTACCTGATAGTGTCTTTGTGCTACCATTGCAGATATATTCGGCGAATTTGGTGGTGTAGCAAGACTTGGTAGTTTTAACTCGTCTACAGTCTTTGTCTGGCTTTGTTGTACATCAGCTTTAGCATCTGGCTTTTGAGCAAAGCTAACAGATTTCTTGCTGTTGCAACTACTGCTACTAGAATCTGTCGACCTTTGATTCTCTTCTTGAGAACGCTTCATTTGAAGAAATTTCGTAACTTGACTTCTTACCTTTTGGACTTGAATTTGATCCCATTCATCCATGTTTTGGCAGGTGATGCCACTTTGCTTAAGAAATTCTTCTAGTTGTTGTAAATCAGCGCTACTTATTAAAGCGCCGGGCGGTGGAAAATCAATGTATTCAATTTTCTTCGTTCTTGGTTTAGGAAGTGGTGGCGTATGTGGTCTGTGGAACTTGATTTCATTAGATTTTCCAGATTCAAGGCTACTTTCAGTTCCAACTCCTTCATCTTGATAATACTCGTTATAATCAGCGTCCTTTTCAGCCGCATCTAAGAATTGTTGAGATAATCTTTTGGCAGCCAAATCATTATTTTTTCTATAATCAAAATTCGTTTGATTTTGAAGGTAATAGGGCTCTTGTAGTGATCTCCTTTTTGTTTTGTGTTCCACAGCTGCTGTAGCACACACTGATGGGTCTTGTATGAAATTATCTAGTTCGAACATACTGTAGCGTTTTGTGTGTGCGGTAGATTTGCGTGTTTTATCCATAGATTTACGTAAAATACTTTTAGGTAAAGGTGGTCTAGGAGGAGCAAGTTCTCCTGGTTTTATCCTATTTTGATCGGCAAGTGATAGTGACCGTTTTGGTATCGAGGGATTTATTCTTTGGCCTTCAATTTGGGCGCAACTAGCTTCAGAACTCGTAGCACTGTCATAGCGGTATACAAACAATGGATTAAAGTTTCCTGTAGGAGCAGGACTATTTTGAGCTGATTCATCAGTTAACATTGTAGATGACCCACGATATCCTGAGGATGGCTGAGTGGCTGTACTTGAACTTGACGAAACGGCTGTGGTGTTGGCATAATGATTGCAATCACAACTCATTGGCCTATTCCTATGTTTTAACGCAGGTGATACATTGCAATATTTATCACATTTATTGGATATATCTTTTTCTTTCATATGCTGCATCAATTCAGGCATTTCCGAAAGCAACTGCTTACATTCTAGTGGTAGCAAAAAATTTAGGGAATCCCAATCTCTAATGTGACCTAGTCCTTTTTTCTTAAGCATTTCCACATCGTTGCATGAAAAAGGCCTTTTACCTTTTACTTGCATTTTATTTCGTCTACTTTCATTTGATTTTGATGATATGTTTACTTTTACTGGGCTCAGGTAAATGTTTGGTCTACCATTTAAAAAGCTTATGTCTGGTAAAGTGTAATTAGGATACAATACAAAAACTGGTTTTTCACAATCGCCCTCTTTAAGTTTTTCAAGAAATGAAGCCTCTACGATCTTACATATTTCTCGGTCATGTGACATAGATGATACTTGAAGCATTGATGTTTGCATGCTTTTATCTAGCTTATCAACTTCAAGATGCGTAGAAGTAGCTTTAGTATCACATGATTCTCTTTGAAAAACCCTATTCATTCTTGTTATTTGAGTACCATCAGACTCCGAACAACTTGAAATACTAACACTCGTAGCCGAAGATTGTGACGAACATGACCTTCTACTATTTCTTCCTTTTGAAGGACTATTAGTAATATTCAAGTTTGCTCTTTTAAGATGAGGTTTATTTACTACAGCATATAAATTAGATTCATTATCACTAATCCTAGATCCTTCAATTTCTTCTTCTTCTATTAAAACTTCATCATAAACTCTGTTGAATGTATTTGTTGGTCGAATTTCTTCATAAACTGCTAATGATGGTTCCTCAAGCGCCTCAATTGGTAATTCGACTTGAGGTCTTTCAGCATTAGTACTTTTCAAAGTGCCCAACTTTTGCTCCCCCATTGACTCTCCGCTTTCCCCACCTGAACTAGATGGCCAACATTCCGAACGATCAAATTGATCCATCCCTACTATACCATCATTACTGATGCTTTTCTGCTTCATAAACAGTTTTACTAAATTGAAAGACTGTTGTTTGGTTTGGCTTTTATCCGAAGACGTTTGATTGTCTGTTGAAGATGTGCTCATAGGTTCCGAATGTTGGCTTCCAAGTGACGAACGATTTTGTGAAACATCGTATACTTTCATACATGTCGATGTTCCAATTAACCTCTGGTTGGCAGTAAAGGAGTCGACCTAAAAAAATAAAAGTGTTAAAATCTTAAACTCACACAGCTAGCCCGCATAATTGCAGTAATAATTGCTCATTAACACTTAGGCAGATGTTTACCGTTGAGTTGCTTAAGGCTGTAGAGTTGTTGGAACTGCTCAGCAGTTTCCTCCTATACAAGTTTGGTAAGCTTTGACTTTTGATTACTGAGTTGTTCATTTCATTTGTTGTATCAGCTGTATCATTTGAGTTTTCATTGTTATTTCCAGATGGATGCCTAAAACATTTAAAAAGGTTATGTGATTAATTTGAATTAAAAATTACATAACTTATTTAATGAATTATTACTAAACAAGCTTTTGCCCGCGACTTCGTTTACTTGACTTTTTGTGGTTCAGAAAGTTTTCCGCGGTACTTTGAAATTTATTTCAAAATCTTGTACTTCATTGCTGCGTGATTGAAGGACAAACCAACAAAAATTCACAACTTTTATAATAATACATTGTAAATATACATTTGCAAGTGTACCTTACCTCTGTAAAGGCGATTGACTGCTCTGTTTTTGAAGTTTACTCCAGGTAGTTAATCCTAAATCACTCCTAGCCATAGAAGTTGTTAGCTTATTTGTTAGTTGCTTACATCTCTCTAATAATTCTAAATTTCTGCGCGTTCGTTCATCGCTATCTAATGCTAAATTTAATTCCTTCTTAACCAGTTTGTCTGAAAAAGATTAACGAAATTAGGTAGAAGCTTATCATGTAATGATGTGTTATGAATCACTTTAATGGTAAATATTGTGTCATTGATAATATAATACTAGACTAAGCATACAAGGAATTAAAATCAAATTGCTTCGTTGGTCTAGTGGTTAGCATGTTCGAATGCGAATGACGAGGTACCGGGTTCGACTCCCGGGTCGGCCAAAAGATGTACCTACTGGGTTTCCTGTCAACAAATTCTCAGTACTAGCCACATACCGTCAGAGTCGGACTTCAGAGACCACATAAAGGCGTCGGTCCTTCCGTCCCATCAGACTATGAGAGTGAGTGAATAGAGACTGTATCTGTGTTTATAATATGCCGGAGTCGGCCGGGAGGACATTATTAATAGCTGACGCCCGCGACTTCGTCGAGTTTTTAAACTCTGGATTTTCCGGGATTA
This sequence comes from Hipparchia sbordonii, assembly GCA_038048805.1. Lineage (NCBI taxonomy): Eukaryota > Metazoa > Arthropoda > Insecta > Lepidoptera > Nymphalidae > Hipparchia > Hipparchia sbordonii. The sequence goes on along the minus strand of CM076106.1, from coordinate 7,606,209 downwards.
AAAGTAGCCTATGCCACTCTCCAGGTCCTCAACTAAACCCATGCAAAAAAAAATCACTTCGATCCGTTGCTCCGTTGCGGTGTGATTGAAGAACAAACCAACAAACAAACACACTTGCATTTATAATATTAGTACGGAAGTAAGAATTATTATTTTAGGAAATTCATAAATCGTCTATTACCATGTTTTTGATTGACGGCGGGTTCAGCGCACTCACTGTCCTCAGAGTAAATGGTGAGACTGCCCTCAAAGGCGATGGTGTAGTTGTCCTTATTCGCTTGACACGTGAGGATGAGATCTTGCTCAGTTGGCAGCTCACAGTCGAGACTATCAACGCTGAAGTGAACTCCATGCGCGCCCTCTTTCACCGGAGAGAATAGCAGCTCCGATTTACATATCGACATGGTGTTGATAGAACCGACAGATTCTTCACCCTGTGTGGCCGGAAACATAACCCATGAATAAACTTCTTGCGCGCTCATTATTTGATAATATATCTACACATCAACACATGAATCCTCAGCCTTATTGGTTTAAAAATATAAAGTGATAAAGAGACCCTCTTTATCACTTTATATTTTTACACTTTATGTGACGTGATTGTATTTACATGGTCAGCTAAGTTCACACTACGAACACATTTTTCACTCGAGTTGGTAAAACAAAAAGCGTTCAGTTTAGTTCCCGGAAGATTTCGAAATGTAAACGTGTTAAGGCCGCTGCATACATAACGTGCACGGGACGGGACGGGACGTGGACGGGACGGGACGTGGAGTTTTGGAAACATCGTTTCATAGAAAATGTAAGCGACTGTGCATACGTCACGGAGCACGGACGGGACGGGAACGTGCCACGCGCGGAACGGGAAAAATATCGTCGGCGACGATGTTTAGCACGTCCCGTCCCGTACGTGCCCCGTCCCGTGCGTGATTCCGCTGCGTATGCACAGTCGCCCCGTTCGCTCCGGAGAGCTAAGTAGTGATGTTTGTGTATTTACCTACGAAGCAAAAATGGACGAATGGAAAAACTAATTGAGTGTGTACGATCATTGAAAGTATTTAGACACCAAATATAAAAATTATCTGTGGCGTAAAATTGCAGTCGAACTATCACTCACTGAAAACGGTCAGATTTATTTTATTAATTTATTGCATTGGTATCTCTACTTATATTTTAATATGTAATAATAATTACAGTTGAACTTTTTATGCTCAAATCAATAGGTATATAGTATCAACCTTTGACGACCTCCCTGGCGCAGTGGTGAGCGCCGTGGTCGTATAACTGAGAGGTCTCGGGTTCGATTCCCGGCGGGGGCAATTTAGGAATTTATAATTTCTAAATTGTCTCTGGTCTGGCCTGGTGGGAGGCTTTGGCCGTGGCTAGTTACCACCCTACCGTCAAAGACGTGCCGCCAAGCGATTTAACGTTTCGACACGATGGCGTGTAAAAACCGATTAGGGGTATGGGTTGTATTTACACTGCTATACCCCTTCCAAGTTAGCTCGCTACAATCTTAGAAAAATCCATCTTTCCTTGTTCACATCACTAGCACGTTAGTTCTGAGTTATTGCCACGTTGCGTATGCATTAAAAATTCCCGTCCGTGTTTACTAACCACGTCCGGGCCACGTCCCGTCCACGTCCCGTGCACGTTACGTATGCAGCGAGCTTTACTTGGAACATAAACATTTTAACGTGCAAGTGTATTTTAGGCGGTGGTGGTCTCAATGAACCGACAAACATTTGGTATTGTGGTTCGATTTTGAGACAACAGTAGGTATTCAGTGGTAACTTCTATTAAGGATAAAAAAATACAATATCGAGAGGGTAGATGTATAAAAAAATGACATACGTATGTATATTATCAATTGCGAAGCTATAAGCAGGCTATTTTGACATTCAATTTATTTGATAGATTTTGTTATATAAGATGTTCACATTATAATACGTAAATGTAATAAGATTGCACTGTTTATTGTTATTAGCGGTGCAAGTACCTACATGACTGGGCGGAGCAGACCTTATCATCAGTTTAATTCCTTTTCCTGCCACGAATGAGGTCACAATTCAAACAATCACTCATCTACTTGTATATGAGTGATATGATTGTGATTTTTCTTGAAATTACTCGATTGCCTGTTCTATTTATCAGCATGAAAGTAGTTAAAAACAAATAGGTACTTAGTCTCATCATTTTCTAATGATGATAGATGTTTTCGCTTCATGTCAATAAAGTAATAGATAATAATTATGTATAAACAAAACAATTAACAGTGACTTTGTTAGTAATTAACGAAGAAAATTAAAAGCTTTGTGCATCAATGAAAAAACATAAAATACATACATAAATTGTAAATCTAGTAAATTAATATATTCGAAATTGTGATAAAGTGTCATTGCAGAGTTATTTTTGCATCTTTAACCTTTCATGATTCGATCAAAGCGCAAAATAGAATTGGCGGTGTTCGGCGTCCGTTGCAAACAGTGGCAAAGGTGGCATATCGAGCATAGGTTTCGCTAGAAAAGCTTTTGAAATGTTACATCTAACTACTTACTGAATAGTACCCTATTCGGGAGTCCCAATCATAGTCGGTCACACCCATTTTATATGCCCCCAAAATTCTCTATTCACTAATAAAAGTTTTAACTAAGGCACTTAAACAAAAGCACACACTTGGTTCAAAAGTTTTAAGTGTCTCTAATTTATTAATTGAACCTATTAACTCTAGTATCACTAAAAGTTTTGTCACTGTCCTTTATCACTATCTGACGCACACGCAATTATTAATGTTTTGTAAAACGCCTGATTTGACCTTATTAATAAAATAACTCAGTATAGCCTTCATTGCAAAGTACATGAACAGTACAGCACTACCGAAAGCCCTGAACGATACTGGGGCAACGGGGATATTAATTTTAATATTAGCCACTGCTAGTGTTCCTCAAAGTTTACATTAACCCATGTCAATAGATGAAATTACCGCGTAACACTAGACGAGACTGATTCAGTTAAACGCAAACGTTAAAACGCACGGAAGAAAGTGTGGTACGTTCTCGAAAATTAGCATAACAACAACAACAACATCAATTAACTAACAACCTAATTATAACACAAAACAACTTTCATGGTTGGCTTTAGCTACTTAAAAATTATAAAAAATAAACTAAATAGTTAAATTATTCAACGTTTAAATTAACGAAACTTTGAGAGCATGTGTCTATTAGATTGACTTCATTGGCAACTCACACATGGTTACCGCATGTCCAACGCTCATACGGCAAGGAAATAAATATAGCACACTCACACATGCAGCTGTTAGGAGGGAATGACTGTATGCGAAGGGGAATAAAGAGTGTAGTTAAAATGATTGACGCGGCTCGGTGTGAACGGTTCACGCACACATTAGCAGTGGTCTTATTTTATCTCTACTACTCGCATCCCGTGGGATCGACGTACTATGGGGGCACTGTATAGGAAGTCTTGTTTGGATGCGAGCAAGTACTTTGGACTTTCCTTCTATTTGTTTGACCGAGTGTACATTTATGACTCTTCGTAGAACATTAATCATTACACTACTCGAACTCTAATAATATCTATGCTGAAAGTAAGACTTCTTAGATTTACAGTACTGAAGTACCTACTTACAGAATTATGAAAAGGAACATTTGTTTGGAATGAGTCTTCACCGAAAAAGTCGAAAACCTTATTTTAACTTGTGAATAAAAATTCAATTACCTGTTTTATATTAATTAATAATTACCTACTTTATATATTTTTTAATTCAATCGATAAAAATATAGCTAGGTACATATTCAGTTAAATAATATCTAACAACTAAATCGAATAGCAAGCGACATCTCTGATGATCCAGAAGAGCTAAATACTAAGACTCGTAAAGCTGCCACAAGATGGCGTGCTCCCTGTTAATTTCAATAACGAAATAGGCCATGTTGCAATTAGAACAGCATAAATTACTAAATGTGAATGTGGTGCGGATATGATCATGGCAGGGTTTAATGAGTCGAATCAAGTGGTAGAAATGAGACATTGAGAGCAAAGCGGCGCGAACCTGTAAACTACTGCCACTCATGGAACTGTCGAATCGAAACTTTTCCAATAGAGAGCTCGATATGCTCGCAAACATCTCGCCTTGGGGGTTACTCTGCAATACACCATTTTATGAAACCATATCCACCAATATCCACCAATATATTATGTATTAGTACACAACTGAAAAATAAACATGTTATGGAAGATAACAAACAATAAATAGAATAGAAATAATTGAAGGTATACAAAATAAGTAAGGACCTACATCAACTTATACTTATAATAAATAAATAAATTAATGGGTTCCAAGTTCCAACAACCAACACAACTTTTTGATGAATGATTTGGTAAAAGTTCAATGGAAAAAGGCGTAATAGTGCATTAAAACTCGATTGACCTTCATCAGTCCAGATCAGATTTTTGAGATAATTTTAATTTTTTGAATGATTTGATTTTATATCATAAAAATTTCATTTTGAATAAGGAAGGAATAATTAAAATAAACATATAGGGATTTGAAATTTAAATATTATGGGTAAATTATATTATTATGGGTCTTATAATGCAGATTATGGACTAGTGTGCTTCAACCGGTTTTCCTACAGGCATTTGATTTTCAAGAATTTGCCTCTTACGCACGTAGTGGCGGTTAACCACTAAACCTTAGTCCGACGCGACGTAGTGGCAGAATATTGTGTAATTTGACACCAATAAATAGTAGTTTCAAGCTTAACCACACGACATTTGTACTTTATCCAGGTAGGACATGTTCATGTATAAGACATTCGTTAGACGATAGATTCTGGTCAGAGATGTATGACTGATGGAGCAGATTGCTGAGAATGATCCGAACATGTACATGTGTCATGCAAATATCAGTCATCGTATACTAGACAGAACCATATCTGAAAAGACTTAGAGAAAATACTAGGCGTCGGATAGCTAGTCTGAAAATAATTCCTACAGTGTAACGATCGCAAACACCTGATCACTGATACTCACCTGATCAGAAAAATCCCTTAACTATTGAGAAGTTTAGGGCCTTTTTTAATTATTATTAGTAAACTAACCATTAGTTAGTCATATTTAAATGGTATACCTAAGATAAGAATGGCAATTACTTTATTTGTCAGTCTGAGTATACTCTTAGTTAGTGCTTTCCAACTTGGCTCACCATCAGACATCAGATTTTGACGAAAAAACTTATAACGACGTTTTGTTTGAGAAATAATTTATTTTACGAATAAACTTATATAATTGTAAAATTGACAAAAAATAAAAATCAATAGGTAATTAGTACACAATGGGGGGAAAAAAATTACGATTAAAATAAAATATGAAGATTTGAAAATCGTAAAGTAATTCCAGGACTTCGGCATTGCAAAGCTTTGGTCTTATTTATAATCAAAGGCTTTGGTCGACAATCAACAATAAATAATTTACAAGTTTCCAGTAACGTTGCATCTCCTTGTTGCTATGTATGCCCCGGTGTAATCCGACGCATGCGATAGCTACGTTTCTAGAAGCATGTTGCTAGTAGATGTTAAGATGAGGTTGTTGAGAAGTCCCCGATGAAAACAGTCGCTTGACGGCCATCGCAAGATCTGGCAAATGGGGTAAACGTCCTATTTGCCAGATCTTGCGATGACCCCCAGTAACATATTATGAACAAGTTCTTCATGGTCTGCACATAATTTCATCCAGTTTGCGAATTTTTCAGATTGAGTTTCTGATATTCTTGCGCTTGTTTGATGTTTGATTCCTTGTAAATTGTAATACATAAAATATTTCTATTAAATGTCAAAGTATACGGAATAACGCGAACATAACGCTGATATACCTTCGATCAATATTATCATAATCTATCGGCCGCCAAAAAACCATCCGTGAAAAATAAGTTCTAACCCATGATTGCAAACCCATTTTCATCAAGCGAACGCTTACGTTACATTTAGGTATGTACTTAATAGTCGTGTTTAACATGGCAAATATTATTTTAAAAAATAGATATCATAATAAGCCTAAGTTTCTAAACATATCAATTTTTTATATCATCTGCTTAACTTTATTCATTCGTATATTTTTAAGTTTTTGTGCCTTAACCTAACCTAAACACTTGCTGTCAAAAATCACTTACGATAACCAGCTAATGCTCGAAGCCAGCTAACGTCTAAACGGCGATTTTACTTTCACCTGTCATCGTGAACGATTGAGATGTTGCCACAAGAAAGTGGCACAATCGATGGACCGTAAAGTCACCGTTCGTCGATCAGCATTGAGAGTGTGAACGTATTTCAGGGTTCTGCACCCACAATCGTTAACCTGTGATAATTCTATGCTGCTGCTACAAGGAATCTTAACCGGATCAATCGACTGCCCTAGTTTACTGTCAGCCTTCTCAGTTATTGTCCCTACGCTTAATTCAACATATTCTTTAAGAACGCGTCAAACGCGCCTACTGTATGTACCCAAATCTAATACAAACTACGCCCGAAATTCGATCATACCGCGCTTAACTCAAACATACAATACTCAGTACTCGCATCTTGACATATTTCACCTATCTAAACCTCTTTTTAAAAAAGGAATCATTAGCTTACATCGCACAAAAAAGACACACAAACAAACACACACACACAAACACTAACACACGCACCCACAGACACGAACACGCACCCACAGACACGCACACACACCCACGTGAACACACATTGTGAATATTCTAATTGTTTTTATTTTTAATCATACTGTATTACGAATTCTCTGTTAAACTTTATATATATTTTAAATTCATATAATGTAATCATTTTTGGCTTTATTTAAGGACTATAATAATCTTGTAAAATTGTGTTGTAAACGCTGTTGATTACCAATAAATAAATAAATAAATAAATAAATAAATTCTCTATTGAAAGTGCCTAAAGAGACCCGCATTTTGTATGACGAAATGCGGGTTTGATAGTTCTTATTTTCCATCTCAATTCAGCAATTTTCCATTCTTTTTTATTGCCAATGGAAATAGAGAATAAGGTAGCTGATCCTCTATTGGATTTGTTTACGTGAAAATTATTAGGTATAAGAACAGACTAGGAGAATTTCGCTTTTTGTATAATTGGCCACTTTTTGATTTCGTTGGTAGGTATATTATGCCCAACTTCACTTACCATCAGATGAGCTCGCAGTTAAGCGTCAATATAATATTTAAAAAAAACTAGTTTACAACCAATCTGAGGTCTCTGGTTATAAGTCATGAGGTTTTGGTATCCTTTGCTTCAATGAAGTCGAGAAATAGGAACACGAGGCTCAATACCTGGCGGGCAGACTGACAAATACCTATCTACGATTCCAGGGACACAGACTAGTAAAAGAAATAAGTAGATATGCTAACTCTGTATATGAATCAAATTACGCTAAAATGATCACAGATGACATTATAAGGATTGCAAGTCAGTTGTAGCACACCAACTCTAGAGTAGAATTTATTTTCTTAGAAAATTAACCTCATAGTTGCATAATTTTTTAAATAGGTGCTACGATGGATTGGCATATTTGAAAGTTATTTACTAAGTAGGAATAATTACTACTTATTATGCTTTAAGCTGTCAATCAGAATATAATAGGAATGTGCAATATTACCTAGGTAATTATTATGCTAGGTCTTAACGTTACGTAAAAAACTCTGCATGATTCATTGAAACGATGCATTAAAATTATTTTACTTGCAGCTTGGTTTTTGGGTACTTGCTTGCGTATAGGACTTTGGAACTTGCTTTGGATTTTGGACCCTGCAGTCAGATTTCCGAAAAATACATCAATTAATTATTACTACAGTCTCCATTCCTACTGCAACGATGCATTTTAGCGAATGGCGAGAGAGTATCGGGCAATCAAAGGCAATTGGGTGTTTGACTGTTGACAAAAGGATATTCATTAATTACAATCGAAAATTTACCATGTAAGAATAACATTTGTAAAAACAGAAAATAAATCGGTCAAAAACAAATAAGTTATAAGATTTTTTACTGCGAATGTATCCGTTTCTTTCTAAAACGTTTTGTATGGAGTGTGTATGGAGCTATTGAATCCTGAAGTAATGTTGGAATAGCGGTCTTGTTATAACAGGAAACTTAAAAGCTCTATATTTTCGAGACTAGTTAAGACATTCGACAAAGAAAAATGACATTATGTTATAATAATAAAAACCTTTATTTTAAGCATATAAAAAAGGTTTAGTCAAATGCCCAATTGCGATCGTCACACTGTGCACTGTAACAAAGACACTTCCTATTCCAATATAACTATGTCAGCCCTTTAATATCCAAAAATTATGCCAATTTATTTTTTATTAGATAATGCCCGCAATTTTATCCATGTGGATAAAACACACACACACACACACACACACACACACACACACACACACACACACACACACACACACACACACACACACACACACACAAACTATCGCCTTATGATATTGGGTGATATGGTGTATAGAACGAATTTAAATTGCTAGGTACAGGTATGTACTTAATTTATTTACATACTTAATTACTTATAGCTGCTCTCGAGATATGTTTACCTTCGTTATTTATGACGCTTTATCCTTTTATGGTTTCATTGCACCACAGTCCACAACGCTTGGGCAAAGAATTCGTGACATGTCAAAGTAAACATTTTTATGTTTGCAGTTGAGATTGGACCACGATCTTACATATGTCCTAATTACAAAACACCTGGTCCTCGTGAGAAAATATTTATGTATTTCTGAATGGCACAGTGCCCCAAATTATTTCTTACTAGTTGATGCCCTCGACTTCGTTCGCGTGGATTAAGGTTTTTACTTCTCGCGGGAAATTTCTTATTTTCCGGAATAAAAAAAAACCTATGTGTTATTCCAGACTATAATCTATTATTGTGCCAAATTTCAGCCAAATTGGTTCAGTAACAAACATCTATACTTATATCCAAACTTTCGGATTTATAATATTATAATAGGATTATTTTGTTATAATAATTCATATCAATTTCATATCAAATAATATAGTAAGCATATTTATATTTACTAACCAATGATGAGAATCACACTGATGTCTAGTTTTGGTTAAAGGCCGAAAATATTTTAGTATCTATTATTATATTTTCTAAACATATAATTATAAGTATTTATAAAGAAGTATAATTATCTTAATTAAACCTTAAAACCACATTTATATACATATGTTACCTAACAGCTCGTTGTAGATATATTTAGACCCTTACAGACTCAGAGATACCTAGTTTTCTAGAATAGCAATGTCATATGATTATTTTTGTGTATTAATCAATAGACAATCGTATAGGTAATCTAGGTCTAATTATTATATTATTTGAACATGTTTCACGATTTTCATAATAAATCACAAAATGTTTAAAGTATGTTTAACGCCTCAACTTCGGATGTAATAAATTATAATTAATAGAAATAGTCCTTACAAGTGATAATCTAATTGATAAACTATGAAAACCAAATTCAGGGTAGGTACATATTCATAATAATATGGTGAAGACATATCTAAGTAGCTGAACATACTAAAAACCTTGTGATGCTATCAAAGAGTTATTTAACTATTAAATGTTACATCTAAAACATATTAAATATTATTTTTAATCTTAAATATTATTCTAATAATATAACTTTATTATCCGCTTTGCGCTTATCCATGTGGTAAGTGATACAAAGATGAAAACTATAATATTATTGCAACATCTCTTTGGTGCTAATTGGTTTGTACGACAGTTCTATACCTTTTGTGCAATGTGTAGAAATAGTATGCTTTAATTAGGTATTCTTTAAGTTTACTTCAGTGATTGTGAAAAACCGAATAAGCACCACTGGTAAAGCCAAATCCTTCATTGACAGGAGAATTCAAATCTTTGTTAACAACGGAAAGTGACCCAATATGAGCATAGATTCCTGGGAGGCCTGGAATGGCCTAGAAATTGGCCTCTTAGTCTTTAAAAACGAAAACCTTTCGGTCTGTACGTATTTTTCCAACAACATTACAGCAGCTTGACAGTGACTTTACGTGCAGTTATCTTTTCTTAGAACTCCAATTTCTTGCACTTTGTAAGTAATTAAAATCTAAACTAATCAATTTTCAAACTGGCAGCAATAACTGATTAAAGAATAAATATTTATAGATTTTTGTACAGGTTGTACTTTTTACAAAACATAAAGTATAAAACTGTAATAAAATGGATATAAATTTAAAGTATTATTAGAAAATACGTTATTTCGAAACTATAGCATTTTAACACGAAAAAACATGTAGGTTACAACCATATCTAATTGCTGTGTGTTAGTGTTTTGAAACAAGCGTACATGTCCGTACGTAAGTTACGTAAAGTTATTGCATATGGTAAAGCCGAAGTGAAAATGTGAAAACACGAACGTACGACTTACACTGCGGTATGCATAACGTTTCCTCTGATGCCTTTTAAGTCCTTGTGATTATCGTTAAATGTTATAGCTTTGAGAAAGTAATCTAATCATTAGCAGCAAATTAACAACCCATCAACAGCTCACTACTGGGCGCAAGTGTCCTCTAAAGGAAGCGCATTGGCGGATTAATACTTAAATTATTTTCTCAAAGTACATAATTTTGTTGGAATTTTAATTTTATGGGAAACAGGAAGGAATATTGACATTAATTCAATTACCTCCGGATGGTGCTTTTTTCTAAGCACTCAAACTGTTATATATCATATTATCAAGGATATATAACCACCATTCATTCGTTCGTTATGAAGACTCTGAGAACGTGAAGTGTCAAAGACTTAGGTACGAGTACATTATAATTGTGTGATCAAGTAAAATTCGAGAGTCTCTTCATTCGAAGATAATATTATGTTATGTGCGGCATCTCTACCTATTCCAATAACCTCAATAAGAGGTCAATCTATACTGTAGCTTGGTCAAGATTTTTCACATTTCACTATGTTTTTATAATTGTATTATGCAAGAGGCAGTAGGTCAAGACACATAACTACCAAATTGCCATATGACATAATAGATGTGGGCTCATCTTTTAATGACACCCATTGCTGTAAATGACTATCACTTCTTTCTAGAATCAATAAAGACCAATATTACTCACGTCGTGTGTTATATCATCGATAATGGCGTCGTGTGGCAAGTCGGCGGTCATCAAGAGAGCGTGAATGTCTTCAGTCTTGAAGCTCTCCATATCAGCTTCAGCGAGATTGGCATCCAGATCCCGGGCGATGTCTTTGTAACGTGAAGCGAACTCGAACCGAGATGTTAGGTCACTTATGCCCTTGTAGGACGCGGACACCGAGGACAGTACTGAGATGTGGTGGCACGATCCGTCTCGAAACATCGGACTGAAAAAGATACAATCTTTATGTTACTAATTATGATTTAGGTAGGTAAGCTGCTTGCGTGGAACAAGGGCGAAATGTTAACCTTTAAATGCTTCGTCATTTTTCGTAACAAATATCGTTAACACATCTGACCTTTAGAATAAAGGATCGAATTTGCCTAAAGCATAAAGAATAGGCAATTTGGATTTTAAATATAACTCCTTCAATAATAATGCTTTTAGAACCTTTTATATTATTATAAAAAAATTGTTTCATTCTATTTTTCATTTATACACAGTGATTCGAACCCGGATAAAAAATTCTTGATTAATAACCAGTTACGAAAAGACGAAGTATTTTTCTTATTTCATAGCTGGTTACGACAAATAGTTACCAACGTGGATGAAAGGAAAAATTCAGGTTCATGATAATTTCAATTAAATAAATACATAATTACTCATACTGCAATGATCGCGAGTTTGCTTTTATCGGAAAGCATTCACGATAAGCTTTATGCTTCATAGGACAAACGACAGGGACAGGCACAGATTAGGGTTATGGCCTATGGGTTGAATTTACCCTGCCATATCCCTTCCAAAGTGGCAAAGTGGACGGAAAGAGACCACGGGGACGTACCGCGATGCGTTGGTCGGACCAAATCCGCACCACTCTCGATAGTAAGGTCCACGAAGCCTTGCATGACGCAAACAAAACCGAAGCACATGGCCCGACATCATTTATAAAAGAGTTCTTGGTGGATGGGGTCACGACCAAGAATCCTTTTATAAGGTAAGGTAATGGGGAACAGTAATAGTCCGTTACCATCTTTTTTTCTTTAAAGAAAAAGAACATTAGCCATGCCGAAGTTGACTAATATCCTCCTATCCCCTTTAAATAAGCGGAAAGCTTGTGCTAGGAGTGGGTACGACAATAGTGCAACGGGTGGGGCCCGAACCTGCGCCCTTTCAGTTTTCAGTCCGCACCTTTAACCGTTGGGCTATTGAGGCTTTTAAAATCTCAGACCGCGTCGTCACTTACCATCAGGTGAGACACGCAGTCAAGGACCATCTTTTCGTCGAATAAAAAAATGAAAAACTCACTTATAATCGAGAAGCCATAAGTATCCGGAGTTATCGCAGTGAGCGTCGAGCTCATCGTGCGTCGAGTGGAGGCTGCCGGCGAGGCTGGTGTTGCTGTTGCAGTCCTCATCGGTGACGCCGGGGCTCGCCGCCTTCAGCCCCAGCCGTGGCGGTGGCCCTGGAACACGGAAACACGACCCGTCACTCAACCACTCCGAGAATATTCACGGAACGCGACTTGTCAATCAACCGCTCGCGGAACTGGGCAACTGTTGCGGAAACAATGAATGCTAATGTCCGCAACAAAAAATAGTTTAAATAAAGTAACGCTAGGAACTTTTAGAATCTGTGTGTTGGCAGAAACCAGTCACAGAGAGTTGCTGGATACAGGCGGCGCAAAACCGAGACCTATTCTGCCGTCCACAGGCTATAACGCCGTTAACTACCAAGACCATATTTCCTAATATAACCCCTAATTTAAATGTTTTTGGAAATATGGTCTTGGTAGTTAACGGCATTATAGCTTGTGGACGGCAGTATGTATGATAACTTTGTTCAGCAGTAAACGTCTATCGGTTGATTAACAAGAAGAGAGGTAAGACAATACGTGCGTAAGGGTAGAAATTAAAAACGTTAAAAGTATTCAAAAATTAGTTATAAAAGTTATGGAGTACTTTAATCAAATAGGTAGATAATTTCTCGCGCATGTTGTAAAAGATTTCTAGTTAAACCACTAAAATGTAAGATTCCCGTCCCCTCCAGATAACAGCGTGGGTGAAGTAGCATACAGCATGCCTTTTATGGAAGGTTGATGCACATCCAAGGGAACGAGGAAAATTATTTTATGAAACCTACAAGCCACTCACATTCTAAAATACTTTCGAAGAAGATCTAGAACGTTGTTGGAACCATTGTCTACATACAAGTTGCTTTTGAATTTTAGGGGTCATTAATCGTCATTCGTCACACAATGTACCTATTATGATGATCAGTGAACTCGCTAATGGAAGCAAGTTAGGAAACCAGATGTCGCAAGTGTGACGCAGCCGCATACATCCAATGGCGTCACTATTGTTTTTGTCTGGCTAAGTAAGCCTATCAGTCACCATTGAGTTCATCACCTGGTGAAAACTTTTGCTGACATCAATAAAAAGCGCATCCTAATGATTACAAACAATAACTGCAGTTCATAAAAAAATAAACCCAAATAAGTATAAATAATAAAAAAATGTTTTCGTCGTGGCTGAAAGGCACAGAGATAGTTTATAGACTGGAATAGCACATAGGCTACTTTTTATCCCGCAAAATAAGGGAGTTCCCGCGGGAATTCAAAATAACCTTAATCCACGCGAACGAAGTCGCGGGCATCAACTAATCTATAGTTTATAATTCACGCAACTGATTCCTTCTATAAATGCGATAAGGTCAAGATTAATTTAGAGTGGTTCCTTTTGTTCGTATCAATCTGTTTCACGATTCGGATATGACATTCGACCGTCACCATAAACCCACTCAAACATCTTAAATATCTTAACAAGGTCATCTCTTAATTATTATTTTATCTATTCTTAGACGCAACGCAACGGTTCTAGTTCTAGCTAAAGTTTCCATTTGTTACCCTACCTGTTTATTATATTTGCTCTAATATAGTAACTATCCCTACTGATATTATAAATGTATTATTTGTCTGTTCTTCAATCGTGTACAATAGAGCAACTAATCGACTAGATTTTTGCAAGGGTTTATTAGTTAGCTTTTATTCCGGAAAAAAAAGAGTCCAAAATTTTAAAAACCTAACTCCATGCAGACGAAGTCGCGGGCTAAACCTAGTACCTACCTATTAAATTATATTCACTGACGAATTCAAAATAGAGTCTATGTGACTACGTGTTTAAGCTGATCATTCACTCGACCAATGTTAAGCTTATTAAGGTACTTCGCTATTGTTAAGTCAATAAGTAACTCGGATCAACCTAATTGACGGATTCCGCTTACCAATGTCAAGTGATTTAATGAAAACTAATAACAAAAGGTAATAAAAACAACATCACGCTATATGAAATCAAGGATTTTGCCCCGTTATTATTGGCTGTTTGTCAAGTGGAAAGATGGCTTAGATAAAACAGCCACACAATGGCGTTACATAATATTTTATTTGTGAATTTGAAATTACATATTATAATGTTCATTAATTCAGAAGTTATAAGGCCTGTCGGACAGTTAGACGAACAAAAACTTTCCTTGCTAATAAAATTCTACGAGTATAAATGTGAAACTCTGCTCTTGGTTTGTCTCTTGATCGATGTGACTTTTTGCATGGGTACGGTTGACTTGAAGAGTGATTTAGGGTACTTTTTATCCCAGAAAAGTAACTGGTTTTCGCAGGTTATTTAAAAAAAGCTGACTCCACGCCGTCAAATTATTAAAATGGAATAGTAAACCTGACTGCTTTAAGAATATCAACTGAAAAACAGCCAGTGTGACTCGGGACGACGATGTAAGAATTCTAACGATATCGCATACATCTAAATCTGTTCAGGCATTTAGAAGTTCTGGTGGAATAAAGAAATTCACATACAAGAACTCTGAACACAATAAACTCCTTGTTTTTGGGGAGTTTTGTAAAAAGACAAGTGTGTTAGTCGATAGTGAGGTAATAAATGGATATATAAACGGCAACGAGAGAGCTCGATCCAGACATTCCATTGCCCGGGGCATGCAGACGCCCGGCCGGGGTGGGCGGACACGCTGCATTAGTCCATTTCTTCAATTTATGCGTCCGAGAAACAAGGCATGCACATCCTGGACTATTCTGTACAACTGCGCTCCTACATTGAACGGTAAAGATAAATCTTTATAAATTTTCTTATTAACCGACTTCTTTATTTTATTCAATGACAAGATAGTCCTTGGTACCTGTAGTCACCTGATGGTAAGTGACGATGCAGTCTAAGATGGTAGCGGGTTAACTTGGAAGCGGTATGGCAGTGTATTCTTAGTTCTTACCCCTAATTGGTATCTACACGCCGTCGTGAGGGAACGCTAAATTGCTTGGCCGCACGTCTTTGACGGTATGGTGGTAACTAGCCATAACAATTTCGAGGCGTTGACTTTGCGACGGAAAAAAAAGACAGATGACATAATAAACACCAGTATATAGGCAGCACGAGACCTAAGTATATCTATGATCTATAGCTTTTATAGAAATAATAATAAAAAGCAGGGGCGGTAAATTTTGGCAATAGGCGGCGAAAACTCATGCGGCGTTGAGGTACCTACACATATATGTTTGTGACGTTAGCATCTACGTAAGCCAAAATCATCCTTTGTGTAAGCAAAAGTCATTAGTCTCATTACTCTACTGCTTTTGTATTACTAGACACTATTATTCAATGCCGATTCGCATGAATAAACGTAACATAGCCAAAATGATCCATATTTAAAACTATTCTTGAGCTGCCATAAACAAAATTTAAAACAACAAGTTTAAAACAGAACGACATTTTGTTTTATTTCATAGGCGAGGAATCTTAATATCTTCGTTTTATAGCGCTACCTAATAACGAATGAAATGCCTATCTCGCTACAGATTTTTATCACTCCATAAATAATTGAAGTGACTGTCTGTTGTTTTGAAATGAGTCATTTATTACCTAGCTTATTCAATGTGGAAGAGGATTTTCCTCTTCAAATGCTTGCTGAGAGCTGATGAACTCAAATTGATTGCTAAGATTGCAATCCTAACAAGAGATCTAGCAGTGGACGGTGACGACGAAATACTTCAAAAACAATTTTATTTTACTTAACTTTACTGTAAAATTACTTTAAGGTAAGAGGTAGGTAAGATTAAAGCAGAGTTGGTACATACATGATCGCCTTTACATGCTTTACCTGCTCGTGTATTTTCGTGTTACGATTATTTCTGTGAGTGCCGTAATAAAGTGTTATAAAATTAAATTTTTACGAGACATGCCACCTCATCTGGTGTCAGAACGGCTGGTTCATGTTTTGCGCATAGGATTAGCCTGTGCTTCGAAATCCTTCTTTTATTGATACAAATATAATCATTCCAATTCTTTGTTTTGCCCAATCTTTATGTTTTGGCTACAGTAATAAATTTAAATTCGATGTTGTTTTCTTTTGTGTCTTTTTATATTTCCATTAAAACAATGGCAAAATGCCAAATAATCGATATCCGATCCGCTGTGCCCATTTTATTTCATCACAGTGGCATCGGCAAACTGCTTTAATGTAAGTCTTAGCCGTGTTAAGCTCAAAGAAACTGCTATTCGTGTCAAGATATTCCAGGACAGACATTTCGTTCTGGTCCGTTTTGTAGGAAGTATTAATTTTCAAATGGATCACAATCCGAAGACAATGAATTGTATTGAGTAAACAGTAAATTAGATTCACTGTATAATGTCAGCAATGTTTATACTGGTACTTTTATGACAATAGCGTTTAAAAACGATACAAGTGATACAACATCAGAAATGATAACAATCAATGCAGATTAAAAAGCGAATGCACCCGATATGAATCGTAATACATACCCACTCGTATATTAATACATACATCTTGGGTATGATATCGGGTGGAGTATCGGTGATGATTATGATAATTATCTCAAATCATCGCCAGTCCACCATGCTGGCAAAATGTGGATTGGCAGAATGGGGATTCACATATGTTTGAGAACATTATGGAGAACTCTTAGGCGTGCAGGTTTCCACACGATGTATTTCTTCAACTATAAAGAAAATGATAGTATTTGACTGCATTGATTCGCAAAGGATAAAATGCATGAGTGCCCGAGATTCGTACTCCGGACCCTAAAAAATCACAAGGATTACAATTTACACCACTGATTCGTAATAGCTGCACCAAGGGTTTTATAAGCTTACTGCTACGATAGTTTTCTGACGTAAGATAAACTTTTATAGTGCTCATCTCAAAAGGTGCAACTCCAATAGTAACACAAATAATATAATTAAAGTAATATCAATAATGCCTCACCATGCAGAAAGGCCACGATAATATTAGGTCGACGAAGTTGCAAAATTGGTATTAAATGCTAATCCATCGCATTGGTCACATTTCAGCATTTCACAGTTATTTTTGCAACATCCAACGAACAATGCACCGGCGGCAATTTGACCGTGAGGCCCGGAAACGAAGGTCGAAACGCCCGTGCCACGGTAGTTTATTTCTTCTATATAAAAATAAGTGCTTAACTATATTGTTAACAATTGTTTTATCCGGTTTTATCCGCGGTCATGGGAAGAAAAAACACCTATTTCCCTACTCTGTTACCTGGTTTACACAAAGCGGTTATCAAACAAAAGTTTCTGATAAATAATATAAAGTTGAAATAAGGAAAACGCTCATCTGCAGTTGCCACTGAGTTTTTTCATAACCATTTTATTTTAGTGGTAAACACTGACCTCTATAATTAATCTATTTTTAGACCTACCTATACACTTGATTCACGCCATTTTTCTTTTGATTGACGCCATCTTAGTGTAGTAGGCATAGACATGAGAGAATTAATCTATCATTTCATAGATTCATAGATTAAATAAAGAGTAGGTGCGCCATTTTCAATAGTATCTTTATTACTTATAAAATAAAATTATATTATGCGATGAGCAAGACTTCTGAATAGCCCATTAAAAGAAGTAAAGTCTCTAAATGTAAGCTAATTTTTCGACTTAACTATAAAGATAAAATAAATTTTAACGACCGCGAAGATTATCGAATTACTTTAAGCAGATAACGATGCTAACAGCATGAACTAACAAATTAATATAAAAGCAATTATTTCTTATTGCAGACAGGCTATGCCTCCATTTATTAATTAAGATGCGGATTTTAAGAATTTTATTAAAGACTTACTTTTGTCCTCGGATATACCTGCGTAAAAGGGTCAAGCTAATTCGGATTTTATTAAATCGAAATTGATGAAACCTAGAGTATATTATGTACCTTCTGTTAGCATATTATTAAGAATGTCGACGACGCGGTCCCATAAAATTTTCCTCAACCACAAGGCGCTCAAGACGTCAAAGAAGTTTTCACTTCAAAAAAATAAAATATTTTAATTTTACCTATTATACCATACGAACTTTAAAGTGAAAAGACTGAACAAGGAAGAAACTTGAATTTTATATTGCAACAAGCTACGTTATATTATTTCCGGTTTTAAGCTGTAATATCTCTCATCAATGTTAAATAATCTGGGTTCTGATCACCTTCACGGCTCGGCAGATAACGAACGGGTTAACATTTCACGGGCAATATACTGCTTTGACATTTTGTTTCCCTACAGTGCTGTAGCACTTGTTGTAGGTTGTGTAAACCTAGTAACGAACATTTAAAAGTATGAATAATTTTTTATATTTTATATAAATAGCGAGATACGAGCAGGCGGATCACCCGTTGTTGAGTGAATACCGCTGTGAACATTTGGAGCACTGGAGTCACTACCAATGCGTGGCCGGTTTTTCAAAAATTTTTCCTTCCAGCTATACCTACGTATAGATAACTTATGCTTTATTGGGAGCGGAGATTTGGAAGGGCTTTTGGATTTCAGCGCTTCCAAACGCTAATCTACAAGTAGGTATGCCTGAAAGATGGAGCGAGGTCAAGCCACAGCTCGCGATGCTGAAGTGGCAATGGGCGAGGCATACTACTCGAAGAACCGATAGACGTTGAGATCTCAAGCTGATCGAATGGTAAATATTTCGTTCGAAGATCCCCCTCTAAGGTGAATCGATGATCTCAAAGCCGAACTTGGCACTTGGCACACTTGGAGAAAAGTGGCTCCAGATATTTCCAGCAGAATACGTCTAAAGGGTTATGATGACCGAGACGGCAAAAGATGCAATAATGTTCATGATTACCTATTTATGTTTTATCATTAAGCTTGAATATAAAGTATCTACTTATCTATCTTGGAGCCCTTGTAACATTTGAACACATGACAGTTGAGAATACAAGGTGGAATAATAACAAAAACGTTTTATTTGTAATCCAAAAGAAATAAATAGATAATAAAATGGATCTATTTATTACTCACATGTGCGCTGACTCCTACACAAGCACTAAAACGGCATATAATATTACAAATAACTAAGTTTTTTCCAACATTTCTCCCACACATAAGCCTTTTGCGTCTTCAACGGTCCTTCATCAATGACACAGAACTTATATCATGTCATGTGGTATTTATATCAAGTTAACTTATATAAAAGGGTGGATTAAAAATAGATCTCTACAAAAAGTGTCGCTTAGAAATCGTGAGAACGGTAACGCGTCCTGATTTGTGAAGGGCCACCTTTAACCTGACTAATCTTTCCTTATAAGTTTCTGCTCGGAGATCTGGACCACCGGGGAGATAACACGATCCATACTTAGGTTGAGCTTCTATTGATCACAAAACACACTAGGGAATTATAGCGACTTTAGAGGAGTGTAGAGTATCTTGTTCTAGAATACAGGTACGTTTCTATTATATTCTATAGTACCTATATGTACGTTTAAAGATTTATTACAGAGTACTAAAACTGTATTAAATCTTTAAAATCCCAAAATATGATTAGCAAATCGATCTACGAGACTGAAAGTGAGCAATGAATCGGGCTCTTTTGGCGGAAAAATCAGGCAAACGTTTTTAACGACAAAAGTTTTTAATTTCAATGTTAATTTTTCATTCTGAGATGAGTTATATTAGGTAAATTGACCGGTGAAAGACAAGCTTTATATTACATTCCAAGAACAAACATCTATATGTAATATATATCTACGTAATACTGGGAATAGATGGCACCTATCTGTGTAATAAGCTTAGGCTTATACAATTGCTGAGTCATGAGTCATTTGATTTCTGCGAGACAAGCAAGTGTTAATGGCCGTATGGAATCTATGGACGAGTATTTACATTACTGGTTAATGATACCTATTATTTATACGTGTCTATCTAGACATAATTAACAATAACTTTGCGAGGAAGTTCACAAACTAGTTTTTTCTTTTAATAGATATTTATACAAGTTATGTGCTCTTATATAAGAATGCAAGAATTTTACCTAAAAGTCTTTATTGTAGGTTTGTACCCGACCTACCCAATTAAATCTAGGTTAGAATAACAAATAAACTCAAGTTAAATGACACGCAAACGCTAAGTTAGAGGCAAAAATAACAGAATTCAGCTTCAACAACGTTTATACTAAAATACAAACAGTGAGATTCAATATTTGCGCAATTTTATTGCCCCTCTCAGCTATAAGTCCTCAACAGCAAACAGCAAACACTAAAGTTCGCAAGTGCCGTCCATTGG
Source organism: Hipparchia sbordonii (assembly GCA_038048805.1). Taxonomy (NCBI): domain Eukaryota; kingdom Metazoa; phylum Arthropoda; class Insecta; order Lepidoptera; family Nymphalidae; genus Hipparchia; species Hipparchia sbordonii. The sequence goes on along the minus strand of CM076106.1, from coordinate 7,585,371 downwards.
TGATATTTTAAACATCGTAAATGACTCATAAGAAAAACGAACCCTTAAAGCATGGCGGTGACAATAAAAGGAGACGCATGGCGCCGGATAATTTCATCCAGCGAGAACTGAAAATGGAAGAATACTGGTAATATAAATAGTCCCTTCTCAAGCGGCTGTATGACCAATTCTCTAATTTTATAACTTGCGTAGCGTACCCCTCCAAACCAACAGCTTTTATGGTACAAAAACATACAAGCAGCATGAGCAAGCGTCTTGTTCAAACATGGCGCGCACTTAAAGCCTGAACACATGATCTGCGTCGGAAACGTGACCAACATGGTTCCTCGAAGTTGTAACAAAAACGTTTCTTCTGTCCACGAGGCATAACCTCAGCTTCTGCATTTATGTAAGTGCACTTTACACTGATCGGCAGGGTTATTACGTATCTCGCGACAGGTTCGCGACAGGCGTAAATTGCGCAATCGTTGCTGTCAAACGTCACTTCTGCTGTCAAACGTCACTTCTCAAACGTCAAATTTCAGTAGTGACAGCAGTAGCAACACGACAGCAATCACTACGTGATCGGTTGCAAAATGTCACTAAAATTCGTATTACGCAAGCCAATCGCACGTCTATTGCTCACCTATTGCAAAATGTACTTTTCTTCTTTAGAGATGCTTGATGGAGAAGAAAGGAAGTCAAATACTTCGAGAGGGTTTTACCACAGACCACAACACAAAACAAATAAAAAATATAACAATTCAACCACTGACGACGATAAAAACTGTATATTTTGTTTACATCTATTGCCGTCCTATCGCGAGTGGCGCTAGTATCAACACGTGAGCAATAGACGTGCGATTGGCTTCCGTAATACGATTTTTAGTGACATTTTGCGACCGATCGCTGTCGCGTTGCTATTGCTGTTGCTGTTGCAAATTTTTACGTAATCAGGGTGCCGTTTGCACTGTTTTTGACACCCGGTGTGTACTAGTTCATTTACTTCAAATGCAAAGCTGGACTATGTCTCATGGACTCTCAGTGTGACGTGCTAGATACAGTTTCTTGTATAGAAATTATACACGTGACGTTGTGCACGTGTGACGATTCACGTGATGCACTCTAAATACGCGTGTACATCTCTCGACAATGTTCATGGCTTGAACTTGTAATTTTGTAACGAGAACGACATAAAAAATCTAACAGCAAAGGATCAAGTTCAATTTTATTCATCCATACCTCTACAGCTATCGCACCGGGTGGTAATTTTACATAATGAAAATTGGTAAAACTTAATTTACTCTACATGTATGTAAAGTATTGTCACAAATGTATGTAAAGTACTTTTAGGTAATTTTTAATCTGAGGTTTATAGCGTTTTGGACACTTAAAATATATTAAAGTTGTGATGTGTAAACTGTAGTAAGTATATAAGCATACGCGCGCGTAGTGTGTGTCGGGCTTAAATTAGTTTCCTCTGAAATAACAGGTTACAATTTATGTAGCTATTTGTTTGATTTAAACCGATCTACTTTTGTATAACAATACATTTACAAGTGAGCATTCTTGTTGCAAAAAATTGATTCATCAGACGTCGGACCATTAATAGGCAAAAAATTTGGACCGGTCGGTGTGGAGATTGGTTAAATCCTTGATTGTTGAAAGGTTAACGATGTGGGAAGCTTCGAGCCAGTTCGTTTAATTATGTACTTCAAACGAATCTAGAGTGTTCCGAGCTAATAGGAATTCAGTAGTAGGTAGCTTGGTACACCCATTAAACTCTCTTAAGAGGAGTGACTTCTATGACTTATCGACATAAAAAATTACATACAAAAAAAAAAAAAGATTCCGTTCATGCTGAATGTAAACTTACTAATTATAAAATCATGATCAATTTAATATTGGACGCTGTTAGTCTTGACTCCTGACGTTGCAAAAAGTATTTAAAAACTTGTAAAAAATCGATTCCATGAGACTTGATCGATTCGATTTGATGAGATGGAATCGATTTTTTTTCACGCGTTGCTCAGCTCTATTATTTGAAGGTCGGAAATGTTAACTAATTAATGAGATAATCGCCGTAATAGGACAATAAAGTCTATTTAAAACGTAGGTATTTTCGCGGTAGTTTAGTTCAGGGTTATTTGCTTTAAACTAGTGATGATTCTAGAGCTGTTAGTTGCGATTCAGCTCCAAACGGCAACTTCCTTTTAGGAACGACAAAATGAATTGACTAGGGTTTCCTTTATTAGAAGCCTTTGATGTTTTTTATGTACTTACCTGAATTGCTTTTTAGGGTTGCCTTACCTAAAGGGTGCCAACGACACTCACATTTTGCTAAGTCTTCACTGTTTGTCTGTCTGTCAGCGGGCTGTATCTCATGAAACGTAATAGGTAGATACTTAGTTGATATTTTCACAGAATGTGTATTTCTATTGCCGCTATAGCAAAAAATATTGAAACAAAATTAGGGCTTTAGAAAAAACTTCATTTCTTATATCCCTGCAAAAACGGCGCGCGTCACATAGTAATTTTATAATTCAAAATTGTTAGAGTATCAATTGCCAAGTTGCAAGTACGGTCGGGGACAAAAAATGTTTACCACTTTTCAAATTAGATTCTTCGTAACCCTGCCTTCAGTAAGGTCTATAATGCTATATCAAGGCATTTGTTACGTTATAAAAATTTCATGCATCGTTTTATAAAAAAAAAAAAAAATTAATGACTTTTCTATACAAATATTAGTATAAACTCATTTCCTAAATTCAAGTTTGACACATTAGCATCACTGCCTAGTGATTACATTCTCTTTGTTTGTAAAAGTGACAATTAATTATCAAAAATATTATATTTGTTATTTGAAATTTAAATATACAAAATAAATGGCAAGCTTAATCATAATTCTAATGGTGAAGTTCATATTGTGCATTGAATCATAATGATGCTGCTAGCATCCACAGTCAAAAACAGTCAAAAGGAGGTGGATGAGCTACGGTGATGCCTTTGATAATAAACTCTCGGTGATGCGTGGTGTTTCTGCAGCATTTTACATCGATGTTCTGCAGCAAAATTCCGACAACCTAAGTTCAAGATAATGCGCCGAGCTCGTTCAATAGCCTGCTTGATTTGCTGATTTGAAACTGAAAATTTATGGGGCTTAATGATTCAAAGCTGGGACTGTCAGAAGCAAATAAATCCTCAAACTCTTAGATCACATTGCACTGGGGTATGAGATGATATCACAGATGATATGAACTGACTTATCGCCTTGTTTATGCGAGAGAGTCTACGTGTTGTCATAACAGCGAATGGAAGCTAATTAAGCTAATTATTTATTTATACTAATATTGTTTAGTTTCTCAATAATAAAATTAAGAAATAAAGATTCTTTGAAATTTCATTAGATTATTACTTCCGTTTTCATATTTTGGTAACTAGTGTCCTGGGCTCGTGTCTATATGAGATAATATCTATTTATTAAAATTACTAGCTTTTGTCCGTGACTTCGTCCGCGTGAAGTTAGGATTCTAAAATTTCCATGGGAACCTTCTATTTTTCCGGGATAAATGTCGCTATCCAAATCCTCAACTATATCCATGCAAAAAATCATGTGGATCTATTGCTCCGTAGCTGTGTGATGGAAGGACAAATCAACAACGAACAAACAAACACTGACATTATTTTATAACATTAGTAAGGATTTTTGTTCCAAAAAAGGTTTTCTACATCTAACCTATTTAGCAGTCACCTACTAAAGAGACCGCTAAAGGACTGTCTAAGCACCGCTACATGTTAAAAAGTCTATGATCTATGGCTAATCAAATCACATATCGACCTTCTGACACAGATGTGTGCATGCAATTATGAATCTTAAGGTGGTAAACATTTTTTGTCCGCGACTGTATATTGTTCTCGTAATACCAAAGCAGCTATTTGGTATAATAGTAAATGCGCCCGATACGAATTCTAGATATGTACGATTCGGGTCCGTACAAATTGACAGCTAAGCCATTAAAGATAAACAGAATTAATGGTATTACTATATGAATCGCGTGATACCAGATGTAGCTCCGAGTTTCATCCATTTATGTGTCAATAACCGTCGCACTTATATCAGCCCGAGTACTCACGAAGCGGTTTTCACCCGCGCCCGCAGCGATTGCGGGCCCGCGGCCTCCATAGAATGCAGATTGCAGATATTATGTATGGAAAATTAAGTAATGATAATAAAATGAAATGATCACACTTTATCGTACCACATTAAAATGAAACCTTTAAAATAAACTTAAAATATATCCTACTAATATTATAAACGTTTGTTACATAGTTATATAATATGAGCACAAATAGCGCAATTAAGTAGCATATTTCACGGCATGTTTTACGCCTGCAGCGGGCCCTTGCTCGCGGCGCCTGCAGTAGGTAGAACCGCGCGGATCGCGGTCACCCGCGGACTCTGCGATCGGTTGATTCGCAATTGTAAAGAATAACCGCCCAACTTGCGATCATCTACATTCTACTGCAACCGCGGCGGCATAAAACCGCATAAAATCTGCGGTGCCGTGAGTATTGAAATAAAACAACCGCAACAGCGGTTCGAACCGCTCCGTGAGTACGGGGTCTTAAAGAGACACCGAGATTAAAACATGACAATACGAAAAATGTTATATTACGTTGGATTTACTTTCTAAGGCTTAACTTTTTTTAATCTAATTTAATAAATTAAGTTTTCTCTAAGTAATTTATTTTTTGTAACAAGTTTTCACTTCCCTAACCTTAATTGTGCCCAACTACCTGTCCAAAGGCTTTGCAAATTTCAGAATTAATTAACTTTGTGATTAAACTAGATTTATTAATAAGTACATATAAAACTCATATTTACAAAGTAAAACTAAACTGAAATAATAATTATTACCGAATTAATATTTTGATAAAGCAGCTCATTTATGTCAAACTATTTTTATCTAAGTTAACTATATCCATACGATGCACTTATTATTATAAATTCATTTTTAAAATGAATCCAGCAGGGCACCTGTATTCTTGGATGAAGCAATACCTTCTATTCTGAAGATCACAGACCTGATACACATCTGCAAAAGTCAACATGCACTCGACCTAAGTAATCAGGGTTTTAGATCTCTCCACTTAAACCCTGTGCTAGAGCTCTCTTTAATTTATTCAAAGAGGAAATGAACGATGCAGAAAACAAGATTTTTTTTTTTTTTTTTATTCGATGACAAGATAGCCCTTGACTGCGATCTCACCTGATGGTAAGTGACGATGCAGTCTAAGATGGTAGCGAGCTAACTTGGAAGGGGTATAGCAGTGTAAATTCAACCCATACCCCTAATCGGTTTCTACACGCCATCGTGTCGGAACGCTAAATCGCTTGGCGGCACGTCTTTGACGGTAGGGTGGTAACTAGCCACCCAAGTAGCACAGATAGCTGTATAAATACTCACTTTTAGACCTATTTGAAACTCTATGCGTATTAAGACTCTTTTAAGAGTACACTGGTGATCCTACAGCTGCATAATAGCTGTCAGTGATATTTAAACAGCTTAGGCTGAATAAGGGCTGTTTAGTGGATAAAATTACGCCAAATGCTGTATAAGAAGGTATTTGTGAACTCTTATCACACTGACTTATTAAGGGGGCACGTGTGAACTATTATGAAGTTAATAGCTATATAATGGATGATATGTGACCCACATTACAGCTTAACATGAATCCACCATTTTATTGTATAACCTCATAACCTATATAAATATACTGATTCATTTTTCAACTTTTATGATGTTTTGTGTTTGAATTAGGAATGGATTGCATTAGTTTTTACTTCTCGATATCAAAATAACAACTTTTTATCTTATAATTCTTTTCAAAGCACTAAAAATTGTTTATTCAAGTTTTCATCACAGCTTATTTATATCACGAAACTAATTAAAAACCGAATATTTTCGTGGCGCACTAAAATTTTCTTAGGTAATATATATGTATAATGTCAGTAAAATTACATTCCCAATCATTTTTCTTTTATAAATATGAAAACAATGCACTTAACTTTGAATATATAACCACACGTATTCAATCAAATTCAATTCACTCCACGAAGTATATTAATTTGCTAGATTTGTATTATCTATGGTTTGCTACTTCACTTTTACGTCACGTGACATATTTGCTGAATAAAGAGTAACTTGTAATCTTTTACTCAACTTAAGGCTGTATAATTTGTGCCCATTTAAGAGGTATAAGAGCTGTATACGGCCGTATACAGCCCTTATGCAGCTTTTTTATACAGCTTTAAGCGTGACGGGAATTCGTTATTCAGCTGCTAAGCAGCCTTCGTGTGCTACTTGGGCACGGCCAAAGCCTCCCACCAGACAAAAAAAGATACCACAATCTATAACAATTATCCATACTCAGTAGGTACTGCAATAATTTTAATCATAAAATAAAACAAATAGAAGGTGTAAGTTTTCTACACAACAAAATTCGATTTAAAACGAACATATCTAATTTTTCTAAATGACGCATCTATTCGAATATTTATTATATCACAATCAACTTCATAAAACTAAATGAACGAAAAAATAAAAGGCTGTAGTTAGGCATATTCGGTGTCCAAGGATGTCGGGTACCTAAAGATCCACCCCTCTCGGTCAACAAAAAAGGCATATTAGGTATAGTGTTCTATTGATGTACCTACTCCTAGTAAAGAATATAATACATGGTGTTGTTACATGATTGTGTTTGAAACTATTTGGTTCATAGTTCATACACGATAAATATAATGTTTCAATGTAATAAGAAAAAATAATCATCATGTCTATCATTATGACAAGGGCAACTGATATTGAATGAATATTGCATGACCAAGATACTAATTATTTTCCTGTAAACTGAACACAACACAATCGGCAGACTGTACTTCATTAGAAAGAGTTAATGAGGACGCATTCTGGCCTATTAAGGTACAATTTTTAGGTTCTAGAAATACTATTATACTATACAATAAGATATGAAGAAGTCGAGTTTAATGTGGCTGACCCCACAATATGTTATGTGGACATAAATAATGATGCAACCTTTCGTTGAGACGAAAGTGTGACCATATACGATACAATTAATTGTTTAGTATTAACAAATTGAAATGTTGATGTTGCCGAGTTTATTTTGTTTAATATGCAGTATGGTATTAGGGAAATCGAGTCATTAGCTGTTCACGCAATTACATGGCCTAACGAATGCCCCGCCTCGGTTAGAATACAAAGCCAACGGATTGGTTTCATTGTGCGCAGGGCTGCCATCCACAATGATCCTACTAATACTATAAATGCGAAAGTTTATGAGGATGGATGGATGGATAGATGGATGGATGTTTGTTACTCTTTCAAGCAAAAACTACTGGACGGATTTTGATGAAAATTCACAATGTAATAGCTTATACAACAGAATAGAACATATTTTAAAGAATTCCCTCGGGAATCAAAAATTTAATCGACAATTATTTATCATTATGATTCATTCACTTACATTCTTGCTCTATAGGGGCAAGTCCCATTCATAGAGCAATTTAGAGGTTTAAAACTAAACAGCAATGCAATAATTTCTTATATAATTTTTGTAGCTTATCATTCTTGACGGAGGGAGTTTGTTTTATAATTTACTCAGTGATATGACTTATGAATTATAAGTTATAACATCCCTGACTCCTGAGCATACATACAGCGGCGACGACTCAGGCGACCGAATGCATTAGGCTATGTTCACATGTAACGCGCGTTAACGCGCGTCAACGCGCGATCAAATTTGAAGAGAGTTCAGATGATGAGCGCTAATGCGCGTTGCGAGAGTACTCGTCAGTCTAGTTCGGTAGAACGTAGAAAATGGACGTGGAAGAGGCTATTATTTTGTGGTTATATTATAAAGAAAAATATAGAAAAAGAAAACGTACACATTGGGTTCATCCAATTTTGAAAAATAGACCCAGTTTATAGGATTCCGAACCTATATTCCAAATTGCTGGCCTTTTTTCTACTTCATCGATTAGTAAGTCGATGTCAATATCTTCAATTTCACTCATTTTAAATGCGAAAACAAAATATAATTACGAAAATTAACAAAATTACATGCGATCGCGATGAAAGCACGCGCTCAACTGAACAGCAAATGGATATTACATTAATATCAAAGCGCGAGTCAACGCGCGATTGTCTGCGTCTAGAAACTTTTTCTCTGAGCGCCGCGTTGACGCTCGCTGACGCGCGTTAACGCGCGCGCATGTGAACGGTTGCTAGGTATATATCAGGATGTCTAAGCGCGCGATTTGAAAACGCGCGTCGCAATTCAGCCATCTGAACATAGCCTTAACCATGATACCCTTACTACTCCCTGCATAATGAGTAATGACAACTCACATTCTATTGTTCCAACCCACACACTCTGAAATTGTTTACTTTTTAATAACTCACAAGACCCATAACTCATTTATGGAGCACGATGAAAGGGAATGAAGTTATTGATAACAACATGACTGTATAGTTTATAAATTTCAGATTTCTTTCATGTACGGGTACATTTGTGTATGACCAACTTTTGCTCAAAACTACGTCCACAAGGAACCTTTTGTTTTTGCGGTATAAAAACCATCCTATGTATGTAATGTAACTTCCATGCAAAAGCATGATATTAGTCAACGGCGATTGTTTATATCTATAATTACTTCCATAATATTATGTTCAAACTATTTTTCTAACGTAATCTGCTTATCGTAAATCGTAAGTTTCCTTTTTTAAATTTGAAACAAAGATTGTTTCAATTCCAGACGGACAATACTTTATATCCCAAGAAATTAAAGACTCTCATGATATTTTAAAACCTTAAATATACGCGCACGAAAACGCGGGCCGCGGGCATCATATTTTACATAAAATATTTTGAAGAAGTAAACATAAAAATAAAAACATATCTTGACCTTACATAATGAGTAGGTATGTTTTAACAGTTATTATTGTAAGACCAAGAGGAAACAACAGACTTGGACGTGATAATAATGTTAACAAGGCACCTATAGGTGATACAATGAGTCATTGAACTCGTATGGAACTTATTACTATTACGTGGAAACCTATTTTACGGAATCAAGCAAGACGTATAACAATACAATACAAACGTGGTGTCCTTGACTCAAGCTTGTGGCTTGGCGCCATACGACCGCCTCCTGACCGGCACAGCGTTTCTTGATTGTATATTTAGTAGGCAGTTATTGCGGCAACCACGGTCCGCCAATTTATTATACGAAAACGGCAAATAGCTGTGAAAAGGAACCCCAATTTGCACATGAATGGTCAATTTTCTTATTCAATGTGAATTTATACTAGCCCGCGACTTAGTACGCGTGGATTGAGGTTTTTAATTCCCGCGGGAACTCTCTAATTTTCCGGGATAGAAAATGGCCTGTTATTCCTGACTATTATCTACCTCTGTGCCAAATCGGTTCAGTCGTTGCGGCGTGATTGAGTAATAAACAAGCATCCTTCCATCCAAACTTTCGCATTTATAATATTAGTAGGATTTACGTAAAGATACTTCTTAGGTACATAAATTATATAATTTTATAATTTTAATGCTTAATGACTTCAGAGGTTCAGGGTTTGATTCTCGCGCAGTTTTGGGTTATGTGCGTTTCAGGCAATTAAATATCGCTTAAGCGTGCGCGAGTTCTCAAAGGTGTGCAGATCTGCATTTAGCAAGCGTGGTGACTATAGCCTTAAACCTTCGAGAGAAGACCTATGGGCTATGACTAAGTGAACGCAAAATTAAGATGGAAATATGACAGGTGTGGAAAAGTTCCATTAGAAATTACTGTAAGAAAGATTCCTCAAAGACAGCTAGGTTATTAGGTAGTAAAAACGTGAATTCCTGAAACTATCGGCATTAAATACTTAGTTAGGCAGACTAGGCCACACAAACCGTAACGATGTGCGGCCAATCTAGGCGGACACGCCAAAATCTATTAATTTGGGACACTAGCCGATACTGTGTTAAGCGTTTTATGGTCATTAGCTACATGCAATTTAGATGTTAGTGAAAGTTGTCGATATGCAAAAAAGGAAAAATTAAAGTCTGTGAAAATAAAAAGAACTGTTAAATATATAATCAAAATTCTTTCTTAAATAAACGAAAATAATATGAACGTAATTTTCGTTTGATGACAAGTCAAAGTAAACCCTCATACCGTTTTGCATTCAATAAATGCGAGTCTGTTTGATTGTTGGTTTGTCCTTCAACCACGCAGCAACGGAGCAACAGAACGTAATTTTTTGCATGGGTGAAATAGGCTACCACTTATTGCGGAAAAACAGAGTCCCCCGCGGGATTTTTAAAAACCTAACTCCAAGCGAACAAACTTACGGACAAAAGCTAGTGTTTTATATGTTTTTTTAAATAGTTCCTTAATTTATCTTAGTGAAACAATTGTAATAAGTAATTTACTTACAAAAAGAACACCCTGATGTCAATTTGTTGATTGGGATTTATATATAGAGCGGGCGGCCGGCATGGACAATGGATTCCGTAGACTAGACGCGTTCCATATGGATGCACGGGAAAGGGCATGCATGATTGCATTCCAAATGTTTACCTTCGATGAAAGCTGGGACTCATGCGGCTAAAACGTTATTCAAATTATCCAGATAGAGCGTGGTTCTTTTTTCAACAAAGGGAGTGTTTATTTAGTAAAGGTTTTGTTTTATTTTTCCAGATGTATAATAATGATCCACACTAAAGTGAAAACTGCTAAAGTAACTCTGCCTGTCTGTCTTTCTCTATTACCTTTTTACGCCCAAACTGCTGGACCGATTTCGTCGTTTGAAGCCTGAATTATATCAAAAATATCCGAAATATCTGAATTATGTTTACAGAATTTTTACAAACCTAAATACTCGCCGATGAAGAGTTGGACTTGTTTGTAAATAATTATATTTGGCGACGTTTCAGTTTCCCAGAAAATCTTTTCAGCGTTACAAATTTTACGACGCGCTTCAACAAAATACCAAAATACAAGCACTTGAAACTGCTTGAAGGTAAATGTGTCGTTTCGGAAACGTACGTAAAACAGCGGAGAATCGAAATTAAACTCCACATCTCAACCTTGTATAGCAACGAACGCTATGTAAACAAAAAGGGGGAGTAGATTATTTCAAATATCACAGCATACATCTTGCATGAGAATTCGTTGGTGGGAAACAATAACTTGAGCTCATTGTATGTATGTAGATATTATTATTCATATTTACGTTTCCTATGTATTAATAATAACTCTACGGCTTTCGAAAAACTATACCTACGTATTATACCTACGGAAAAAATAAATAAAATTGAAGCAAAAAGTTTACGAAAATTAAAGTAAGGTCAGATAAATTTTTCTTTAACTTGACGGGATAACGGATAGATAATTTATGTAAGTGATTGCATTAAAAATCCCAAAAATAATCTATCAAAGTATACCTAGTTGGTATGATTTATTTTCATTTATCTGTTCTATTATTTATCAGCTATGATAGGATATATACTTACCTAGGATTTTTCGGAACACTTTTTTCCATTAGAAAATTTGCCTATTACCATTTTTTTAAACAATAAACATTAATAAAACGTTTAGCTTTATGTATCTCTGCTCTATCCTACTTCAGAAGCTATTAAACAAGAAAGGTATCACAATAAATGAAAAAACCCGACTTTTGTCGTACGCTCCGGATAGAACTAAATACATTGGCCGGATATGGTAAATGTGTTATGCAGCCTAGAAAAGTCACAGTGAACTTTATTTTCTTACTTTACTATCGAATGGATTCTTCATCTGGAAGATTCAGATTTCAGAACATCTTTTTGGCAAAGAGCGTCATTCAAACTTTTAAGACTACGATTAATATGTATAATTGTACTTATAGGAATTTTATGTAATATGCAACACATTGAAAATAAATGCAAATTGGTGTAAAAGTCAAAAATATTCATTGTGTTATGTTTTTACTCAGTATCGTCCCTTGGAAATATGATGTAATTTTTGACTGTTATTATTTTTCGGATAGTCTAAACTTGATCTACAGCTATAAAAATCAAATCTGCATCTGACGATTTACCATTACGCGCGCTCTTAAGGAAGACCTCTATAAGCATAATTATTCATCATTCATAACAGGAAATAGAAATAAGACGCATGACTAGATGTAAGTACCTATTGTAACCAATACATTTATTCATAGTGAGGGGCCAATATGACGCACTATTTTTGCAAGCAACTGACAGTTACTTATGAATAGATGACCTGATATAGGCATTGGTTAAATGCTCGAAGAGGCATACCTAGCAAAACAAGTTTTGATGTATACTTCAGCGAATGTTTGTTAGTATTTCTTCTTACGGATGCAATTCATTAAGTTAAGGTTGGTAAGTTATTAGAAAATTTATTACGCAGTAACTTGGTCTACAGCCAGCCCGGTACAACATTATTTATAGAAATACTTCTACTAAGTATGTATTAGTATACTGTACTTCTAATTACAAAGAGTAGATACCAATGTTTCATTTTTGTTGTTTACCAATGTTTTGTTTTGGCCGCAACAAAATATTCATACATACCTACATTGATTTTTCAGGTGACAGGCGAATAGAACGAGACTAATTTTCTAGGCTTATTTTTTCCTTTATAATTGCAAATTACCAAGATTTTCTGAAAAAAAAAAAAAAAAAAGTCTCAATAGATTTTAATACTGTGAATTTGTACTTTATGAATGCAGCAATACGGTGCGAAATAAGTTACTTAGGTCTATGGACCTGTCATCCGCACCATGCTATAACGAAGAAACTGTAGTCGATATTTTGGCACAAAGAATGTTTTATATAGATACCTGAGAACTACAGATAAATATACCATATCACAGAGTTACATAGTTACGTGGTGTGGTAGATAAATTATATAAAATTTATAAACTTTTCCTTACCACAAGTTCTTAATTGAAATCTAGTGTATACGGTAGTTGCAAGAAGACATGCATCTGGGCTTGATCGCGTCACGTATGAAACCACGAATTCAATTCTATATAATTCGTCACGAATTATCGCGGTTGGCGATGCCGTAATGAAACCAATTGGGTGCGTGCATTTGCTATCATATCACTCATGGAATTCCGCATTATAAAATTTAGATTTTACGCATTTTACAATTTTTTTTAGATTTTTTAATGGGTCCCGAATGTTTAAGTCAATATTATTTAAGAGAATTCTAGATTGCAGGACTTGTTTTTTTAATTACGCAGTCGGATTTTTGATTTTTTTTAGTTCAATATTTTACTTTACACTTTTTAGTTGGGATTATAAGACGCAATCTTAAAGCAACTTTAAATTGTCATAAATCGTAAACGGCCATTCAAACTGAAAAAATATGAGAGAAACCTAACAATGATTTTCAAATACTAATTAAATGACACCCGCACTTAACATAGTTTATAACTTGATTTTTTTTTCTTTTTCACATGGCGTCTGGTTGCCATATTGAATTTTGATTACTGTCATGTCTTTACTGACACTCCCAACTCCCAAGATACATTTTAAATACATATTATGATATGTAACAAAATCAATATGACGGATGTTACATCCAATTTTCCGAAGTCGGGTTACAGTTTATAAAGTTTCATCCTTGTCAAGCCCATAAAAGTTAAAAGTTATTGATAGTTTATAGGATAAAATTAATTGAATTTTGTTTAGATCCAATATCTAACTAAAGTTTTAATATTCATAATTTAATAATAATAACTTAGTGCTGCGGAATGCTGTAAACGCCTCTGAAGACATAAAGAAGAGTTTTATGGGTAGTAAAACAAGCATTCCGTTCGAGTGCTCCATACACTTCCAAGCCTGAAATCTATAGATTACACTCTCACTCTTCTCAGACTCAAGACACCGTTAAATTACTCTACTCAGACTCAAGACACAGTTAAAACGAGACAGATTTATGTCAGGACATATTTGTGTCTCGTTTCAACTCTCAGTTAACACTGAAGAAGTGTCTCAAGTCCAAGCCAAGTCAGAGTATAAGCTCTATAGATCTCAGTCGAGTTGGGTTTTATAAATCGTCTTTTAAGTCAAAATACAATCCAATTGTTTTATGTCACTATCTTATTTACATAATATGTGTTGTTGGATCAAAAGTTCTATCTGCCGCATTCATTGCTGAATTAATAATAATTGACAAACCAAAAACACGCTCTTTCGCAATACACATTGTTTAAAGTTCGCACGTTACGTAACTTCCGGTAATAGTAACATTCAAATGAGACATCTAACTAGTTTCTATGATGAATTACAGGTTCCTAACACAAAAAGCTCGTTTTCGATGAATTTGTTTCGTCACAATCAAGTTGGACGAGATAAAAATTCCGATGCAATTAAAGTCTTCCTCGAAAATAGTTTTAATTATTACGAAACGTGTTTTCTATTGTGACATCTCGTTTATATTACGTAACATGGTATGTTACGATCATGGTGAAATTGAAATATTAAAACCGCTAAACATTATGGTGTTTTTTTTTTTTTAATATTCACGCCTTCGAAATAATAATAGGTAGGACATATATACCTAGTATATATAATAGGATAGGTAGTGAAGCTTGTGGTAGAAAAGTTAGGGCTCGATTTCTGGCGGGGATAATTTGGTAATTTAAAATTTCTGAAATGTCTCTGATCCGCTGGAAGGCTTTGGCCGTGGCTAGTACTAATTACCATCCTACTAGTAGAAGCTGATAGGGGTATGGGTTTCATTTACACTGCCATACGCCTTCGAATTTCCAAATTATCCCGCCAGTATCTTAGACTTTTATATATCATCAAGGTTCAGATGAGATCACAGTCAAGGGCTTTTTGTGTCTGAGTAAAAAAATTATATACCTACTAAGAATAAAGGCTTAAATAATAGTAATATAGAATTGAACTTACTAAGGCTGATGTTGCTTAATCGCCTAAAAGAGTGGAGACATTCCTGCTTTATTTCTTCAAATCTACTGCACCATAGATAATAATAATCACTCGACCATAAAGAGTAAAGACTATGTATTACACGTAAAACAATTTAAAATTTAAACACGGTAGTCAAATGTTATAGACGATGTTTGATTGGAAAGAAACTTTATTAGCAACGATTTGTCTATTGATTTTAGCACTTAAATGTTTTGACCACAGCGATAATAAATAGTTAGTAGAGACTAACTCGCCTAACTCGTTATGAAACCAGCACACTGTCAGCTTAGATGAGACTGAAATGAAAATCGCAAAGCATGTCCTTATTCCGCAAAACAAAGAACCCTGAAGGACACTTTTCTTTATGTTCTAGTTGTTCACCTCGCTGGCTCGTGCCTCGTGCTCACATGGAAAAACGTTAATGAGATTTAAGATCTTTGAGCACGTAATAAAGTTGAAATTAGATTGAAGGTTTCTGCGGCGTATGAAGATGTAAGGGATCAAGCGGAGCGTGAACCGTGAAAAGATGCACTTACAGGTAAGCCTGAAGCTAGAAGCTTACACTGTGGTATGTCAATGTATGACACATCTGGTAGCATAATGAATCCTTAATTAGAAGATTACTGACTAACATTAAGTCAATAAATTCCAAATTACTTATTTCAGGTAGGCCAACTTGTTTTTCTTATGACAAGTAAAGACTCTACAATCTGTAGAGGTGTCGGTAGGCAGACTCTGCTGGCAAGAGTCGGCAAGAAACTCAGAAAACTGTTACAATATTACTGTGCAATATAAGCGCAAGCAATATCGATGGTTTCCATGTCCTTGTCACCAAGAAATTCATTAATCCTTACAAATATTATACATGTGAAAGTGTGTTTTTGTTGGTTTGTCCTTCAATCACGCCGCAACAAAGGAACGGATCAACGTGATTTTTGCATGGGTATAGTTGAGGACCGGGAGAGTGACATAGGCTACTTACGCTTTTTATTCCGGAAAATCAAAGAGTTCCCGCGTTATTTTTAAAAACTAAATCCACGCGAGCGAAGCCGCTGGCATCAACTAGTTGTGTAATAATAATAGCCTCCAGTAAGTGTTTTACCTACACGTTATTTTTGTGTAATGTTAAATTCTCTCGGAATCAAGTTATGAAAGTATATCAACCCCACAAGGGATTTCTGCACTTTACGCAGATGCTAGGATAGTGTTTCTAGTTTATGACGCTGTCTAGTTAGTAAATGAATTACGTGTACCACGTCTTTGTTCAAGTGTTGTTTTACATGATTAATGGTTCGTTGTTTGGGGGAATATCAAATTTTAAGCCATAGTAATTAAGAGACACGCCCGCGATGCGGGCGATTGAATTGAATGGTCTCTGTTGACGCAATAAAATATGACTTAAGAGCATTGAACTCTACTGTCGTTTGTTGTTGGAACAAACATATTACTTTACATTCAATTCACAGAAAAGCTGCTTACACCAGATGCTAATACTATTATTACTACTATTATTAATACTATTGGTATGAAAAATAAACTTTTCATCATACCTATTCGAAAAACGAATATTGGTTTCAGAGGATAGCGGGAGCAAAATTTAATTTTTAGTCCCATGGGAGTTTTCATTTCTCTCTTCTGATTGGTCCGCGTTCGTGCTTTAGTATGTGTTTATTACTACTGCGATCGTTGCAGAAATTCAAAAAACTCGAAATTCAAAAATGTTTGAGCAGCTGTTGTCTTCAATAAGTCACGTGATCATAGAAGGTTGATACCTACTCCTAGCTTTTTCTCATAGGTAATGATGAAAAATAGTGTGTGTCACTCGGGGCCAAATTTTTTGTTCTCGGGCGGCGTATATTGAATTCCTCGCTACGCTCAGGATTCTACTTTAGAATCCTTCACTTCGCTCTGAATTCAAAATAGCGCCCTCGGGGAACAAAAATTTTCTTTGGCCCCATATAACACAAATAACTATTTTCTACGCGGACGAAGTCGCGGGAATCAGTTAATGAATACGGCATCATAGTAAAAGTAGGTTGAAACAGTGATTAAACACTGCTTGTGTCTATTTTTGCAAATAAATATTTGCGAGAGATATCCGCTTCGGTCAACGTTGACCCAGGAGCCTGGCACGGATTTCGGCAAACAAAAAACGGTAACTTTCGCCAATGTCACACGTATATAGCCAGTAGATGTAATCGCTTTTCAAAGTGGTCGTCAGTCGAACCATTGTTTCTACGAAAGTTATACAAAAACAAAGACTATTACGAGTGAAACGTATAACAATTGTTTTATAAAACACTTATATCCTAGAAAGTTTGGATGATGGATGTATGGATGTATGAATGGATGTATAGATGAATGTTTGTTAATCAATCACGCTGCAACAACTGAACCGATTTTGCTGGGCACAGAGATAGATTATAGTCTGGAAGAACTTTATTTTTCATTCCGGAAAATAAGAGAATTCCAACAGAATTTAAATACTCCAATCCACGCGAACAAAGTCACGGGCATCAGCTAGTACCTACTCGTATAAATCTTACTATACATTAGATATGCGTGTATGTAACTTTATTGTATTTTTTGTATGATAATTTTTGTTAGAGTCACGATAAGATCAGAGTACTTGGATTTAAATTAGCATACCTACTAATCCACAATTATAATTAAATATCTACCTATTCTATGTTACAATTATATACCCGCCATTATTATTTATTGCAGATTGTTTATCTGCATCCTGAAAATGTTATGGCATCATGGCATGGATACAAATATAAAAAATAATATATATCTGTACTATGTAACTAAATGTTTAGCGCATTGCGGAATCATTAGGTTGTTGTTCCTTTAAAGTGTACAGTCTTCAATGAATAGCGTCATAAATCGCATCAGTATCTTTAGAAAGTTATATTATGAGTTAAGTTTTTATTGACACATCTCGGAGCCGCCCAGCCTGTTTCACCAAATATGTATAATGTGAGCTATCACCAGTTCTACGACTCTCTAGCTCTCTCTTTTCTTAATAGAATTTCAAGGCATAGTGTTTACATACAAACATGTCGCGATATATCGTACTCTGCAGTATTTACTTACGTTCTATAAGTCTATAGTCATCTTTAAGATCCTTATAAGACTTAGAGCCGATTTCTTCAACGTAAAATAAGTGTTATCCGAGCGTACATTTGATGTTTTGGAAAACCAATAGAAAAACCTGTCAGAACGCCCAACTTATTCCTCGGTTAAACGTCACTCGTTAGTGAAATCGGCACTTAGAGTCTATTTCACTATCCTTAAGTATACCTAAACTTTAACCAACGAGTAAGTTTGATATTTTGGGAGATTGCCAATACAAAACGTTGAAATTATTATACTTTAAGTTAGGAAGTTACGTAAACCATTCAGGGTACTATTTTCTGTGGAAAAACAAGGATCCTTTATTTATCTTTATTTTGTTAGTCCAACCAGTATGTTTCAAGAATTACAAATTAGCGATTAGGTAATAAGAAAGGCATAAGCATGACAACGCGGCTATTATAATTGAACAGTTATTAATAATCTCGCTTTGAACCTTGGTACATGAGTGTTGAGGCATTGCACGTATTGTAGGCAAGTAGCCAAGAAATTAAATGTAATATATGCATAAAATTGCTAAGTACCCTCTAGAGCATACTTTATAATTTATTCAGTCGCATACCAAAATCGCGTATTTTCGTAGAGTGTAAATAATAATAATTGAAATGTATTTAAAATACTGAAGGCTAATAAACTGTAGTGTCACTTTTGATAAAAATATATTTCTATAAGACTATATTAAAAAAATTGACTCATAAGTTAAAAATCCAACCTTTTTAAATACTGCAGATGATGCCGTATTTATTAATATATCTATTTAATTTGAAGAAAAAAAAGACAGTTTACTTTTATATTGACTGGGAATTTATGACGGCTTTATTTAATTTAAGTTTTTATTTACTTACAACATGCTACATACATTTCATGAAACTGGAAGCTAAAGTTATTATGTACAAGGAAAATAGTCATTTAACTCATTAATTATTCGGTTCATACCACGTTCTTATCAGAAACATCCTTATTTGGTTCGAGTTATATTGGCCGTGGTCAAAAAGTGACTGACCAAAAATGGTTATCATAAAGATAAGATCACGATACGTTCCGAATAAAGCTATTAAATAACTATCATAATGTAAATAAAGTTATTACAAAGGAATTTATAGAAATTCGAAAAGTTGATGACAGGTTAATTTAGCACTTGACATCAATGTCATATTTGTAAAGTTAAGCGGTGACCAATAATATTATACATCATCTAATGCTGAGATCTACAGAATGTGCTCTGACTCAGCTAAGACTCAAGATAGAGGTTAAATAGAGACTCAAATATGCTCCGACATAAATCGATTTGTGTGAATTTTTTTTTTAATCGATACAAAAATTTTGTGAGATGCTTCCATAAAAACATCGGGTTCCGACTCCTCAATCCTGATGCTGCATGGGTATTGCCCACCTAAACTGTGGGGATTGAGGAACTGTCGCTTGTGAATTGAAGAAACGCACGAATTCGCGGGCGTCCACTCGTCTCTTTAATAAATGCGAAAGTGTGCTTGTTCTTTCTTAGTTATCATTTAGTTGCCGAGATAGTTATTTAATTATGATAATTAAGGTTTCTGCGGGTAAAAAATGTTATTAAACAATCTAAGCAAGATTGTTTAATAACATTTTTTACCCGCATTTCACGCTATAGGGGTAACTTCTGACTCATATAGAGGGGGAATAGTTAATTATAAAAATTGGATTAACTTTTATCGCAGTATCGTTGGCTATCCCTTTGATCAATATTATGAATGCGAAAGTGTGTTTGCCTGTTCTTAATTAATACTTTATGTATTGCATATTAATACACTTTATATATTAACTAGCTTTTACTCGCGGCTTTGCTCACGTTAAGTTCGATTTTTCAAACCCCTATTTTGCCCCCTTAGGGGTCGAATTTTCAAAAATCCTTCCTTAGTGTGCGCCTACGTCATAAAAGGAACCAACTGTAAAAATTTCAAGTTTCTAACTTAAGTAGTTTAGGCTGTGCGTTGATATCTCAGTCAGTCAGTCAGTCAGGACTTTGAATTTTATATAAGTATATAGATTTGCAAACAGGCTACTTTTTCCATTGTTGTGTGTAAGATACAAGATATACCTACCTATCTTCAAGTTCACAATGTAAAAGTGACTCAGTATTTATTAGATGAGGTATTAAACCAGCCATCGACCACAAAAATAAAAACAAGTTTTCATAACAAATACGAGTAACTTTTCCAAAAGTAAGTATCGAATATTTTGCTTCTTTGAGAGCGATTAATTCTACTTTCTTCTCTAACGAATTATTCTATTGTTTCAAAAAAAGATGGCTGTCATATTGAATCACTGTAGGGGACAGCCACTCTAACCATGAAGGTCATAATAACCCGCATACACATACATACAAAGCTGCTTTGCTGTCATGGCCATTTAGTTTGATATACCTTGTAATTAGTATTAGTAGTCACGTATATTTCTATACGTTCTATTGAAGGTTGATTGTACATGATCAATGGAAAGCAGTGTTGGCAGATCCCCCACTAGGTGGACGGATGACATAAGGCGAGTCTTAGGGAGCCGCTGGTTACATGCGGCGCAACAGTCCCGTGCAAGTCCCTTGTCCATGAGTCCATGAGGACTTCTATCGGATGATAAAGAAGAAAAAATCAATGACGCTCTTTCAATTCACTGGAAATCCTTGTAATTTTGCGTCTGGTCATCTAGGGGAGTGAGCGCTGTCTACTTGATATTCAATGCCCTCAAGATGCCCTGCTATTACATCTCCAATAACCGCAGCTCGTCACGTTGTGCATCGAGCTAAACCAGATGGTTATTGATAAGAAAGGCGTACAACCCACAATTTACGCCTATATTATATTAAAAGCTATCCCGATCGACCGCCCACAATCCGCATGCAATATCTATTATTATCTACACCTTTTCGCTACAAGCGTTTTGTTATTTGATATATTGTCATAGAATATTTGTTGAATATTATAATCACTGAAATAAAAAGTGGCGAATATGTTAAAGTACCTAACTCTTGCTTACCAGGCTTTGCCAATATATTTACTCATTGAATTCACATATGATTTGATTTACTGTTAGTTTGCTCTTGACCTAATTACGATAGGCAGCAGCAGCAGGTAATTATAAATTGTTTTAGTCACGCGTGCATAATCTTATTATGGTTATTGTTAAGGCTATAACGTAATGTACCAACTGCAATTGTCTACTTAGTTCTTTTCCTAAAGTCTGCGGATGTGACGGATTGCACTGCAAGGAGCTAGGGGGCGTGGGTTGTATAATTGCGGTTTTAATGCAGTAGACAATCGTCATCATAATCCATCAGCGGTCCACTACTGAGCACGAATTTTTTATTAAGTATTTAAAATTAAATTAGGTATAACAGTGAAATATTATGTAGTTGTTAAAAGGCACGTCGCGTAATGCGTCCCTCCGCGACTATCTTAGCATCATTTCTTGACGGATTTCAAAAATGTTTGCACTGAGAGGTATATATATTCTTTTTGAGCTCTAATATTTTATTCGTATGTAACTCAAAATTATAATACAAACAACTTCACCAATTTCGTCTATTGTCGAAGTAAAACCATGTTATAATGCTGTTTTCTGTAAGGCAAAAGAACCGAATAATATTTTTCAAAGTACGATTAGGTAGGTAGCTATACTTGGTATATGCAGTGCACAATCAACGCTGGCTAATGCAAGTACACGAAAATTGTTTCACGGCAGCTGCACGCGATACCAAGTGAATGATAACACACCTTTTACGCTATGCAGTAGACTTAGAAGAAATATATATTTATTTATCTTTCTTATGTTTAAGTAAAATAAAAATTACTAATAATAACAAAATAATAAATAATTCAGTTTAATACACAGAGAGGTGATACTCGTAATCAAGAAAATAGAAACCATAAAAAACTAGAAACACCGTCACGTCGTCTGTGCAAGTTCATCATAGAAAACTTTTTAGATTTAGATTTTCTGATACACAACAAACAATGCGTAAAAAATATTAAGCCAAGATTATTAATATAATACATTACTATTGAATAAGTCAGCTTTACATTCAGCTACTGACAACATTTTGTAAAAAACTTAATACACAGTAACACTCTTGTTCAAATTCGCCGCCACCCGGGAAAACGGTCAAGCCGGGACAGCGGCCACGCCAGACGACGGGGTTCACATAATATACATACATATACAATATACATCAATCAATCGAACATGGACTCCAGCTAATTATATTTTTTACAAGTATTCTAATATATCTAACTAATTACTGTTTTTCAAAGTTTAATTCGTTATGTGCAATCGCACACCCTCTAAAAAGGAAATTTACATTTTAATGTAGATTTATGGAGGTAATAGATATCTAGTAGATACATATATGCATACAATTAATTAGATTTTCTGATCTCATATTCGATGATTCAGACACCCATTTATAGCCCAGTCTGGGACCGCGTCTCTTAAATGGTATTCCGTTATGCAAAGACATTATTTATAGTATTTACGATAATTTAATTTACATAATGTCGAACAAACTGTAATATTTTTCATTAGTCCATTTACCAATATTTTATTAAATTTTAAATACATAGATAACACTTAGTATAGATAGCTACTAGTCATTTATTTAGTTATACATCAATAATTTAGACGTTACTTTCATAATTGGTGACCGAACAATATGTTGCTTGGCCAGCAATGATTATGAAAGTAACGTCACCTAATATTCATTAAACAGCAATTCAAGGTCATTATAAAAAAAGTAGATGATATGTATTAGCAATACATGAAGTTAGATTTCGTTTTTATACAGCTAAGCGATTCTAAAGCTAGTACACAGAGCACTAAGAATCATTTCTGTTTTTATTCTGTTAGTTGAACTGATTTAACTATGTGTGCGATGGCACATAAGGAAATTAATAAAACTATTTAGACGTAAAATTTAGGCACATATATATTTTTTAGCAATACATTAATTGTATGAAAAAACCGTCCCACAGTCCGTCGATTCAGCGTGTTGTTTTGCGAACACCGTCCCCGGCGCGGGCGCCGACCGCCCCGCCAGCGTTCATGGTTGGCGGGGGATTTAAATGAGCGCGCCGACATACTCCGGGCCCTTGAAAGCTGACAGCTTTCAAGCTCTGGCTGTCTCTTCAGGTCTCGGCAACAAGCAAATCCTGTTGAGCGCGCGACGCACAACTCCTCTCGATGTCGTTATATTTGCGACGCGCGCTATGCCGTCAGGACCCGGAAACAATTGTTCTATTCGCCCCAGACGCCAGCATAGTGGTGGACTGTTCTCTTCTTTTATGACGACCAAATCCCCGAGCTGCAGATCCCGGCTCTTAACGCGCCATTTACTTCGGGTCTGCAGCTCCGAGATGTACTCGAGGCTCCAGCGCCGCCAAAAATGTTGTTTGAGCTGCTCGATGCGCTGGAACCTGTCGAGATGATTGATGTTATGCCCTTCTAAGTTTGGAGACGGCAGCGCCTTGAGAGGTCTACCAATTAAAAAGTGGCCTGGGGTTAAAGGATAAAAATCGTGGGGTGATGAACTTAAGGGATAGAGGGGGCGGCTATTTAGGATGGCTTCTATTTGAGTAAACAATGATGCTAGCTCCTCGAAGGTTAAATGCGTGTTCCCTAATATTCGAGCGAGATGAAACTTGGCCGATTTAACGCCGGCTTCCATCAGACCGTTAAAGTGAGGAGCGTAAGGTGGAGAGAAGCAAAATTCGACGCCTTCGCTGGCGGCAAACTCCTGAATAGAATTGGCGTTTGCGCTTAAAAATTCTTTGACTTCCCTGGCAGTGGCGACGTAATTTCCGCCATTATCACTGAAAATCTTCCGGGGAAGGCCCCTACGTGAAATAAAACGAGAAAGGCTTAATTCGAATGCCTTTTTTGACAGCTCTGATACCGCCTCGAGATGAATGCACTTGTATTTAAAACATATAAATATGCATAAATAACATTTCGTAATTTTACAACCCCGACCCTTGCGATCTGTGATCATAAAAGGCCCAGCAAAGTCAGTGCCCACAATACTAAAGGGAAAATCTGGTGTAAGGCGTTCTGTGGGTAAATTTCCCATAATGTTTTTACCTACTCGACCTTGAATCCGCCTACAAACATTGCAATTTAAAGCGATCCGTCTAGCTAGGTCTCTCCCATTGATAGGCCAAAAGCGAGTTCGGATGGAGGCTAGCAGAGCTTGCGGACCAGCGTGTAAAAGTTTGCGGTGTTCCTGTTCGAATAAAAGCTTGGTTAAATAATGTTTAGAACTTAATAAAAGGGGGTGCTTCATGTCAAAACTATAATGGGACTCTTGAATGCGGCCACCTACTCTAATCAAATCTTCATGAAGAAAGGGATTAAGTGCCGCTATGTTGGATTTGGGGTTAAGTGACCTGCCCTTTTTCAAAATGTTGATTTCTTTAGGGAAAGACTCAGCTTGAGAAATGTAAACTAATTTATTAAGAGCCTTGTCCAGTTCCGAAATTGACAAACAACCTTGGTGCTTATCATTAGGATTACTACAATTGTGTAAGAAACGATTGATGTAAGCCATGATGTGTTGTAGTGTCTTTAACTTGGAATATTTTTCCATGTTAATGAAAGAAGTTTTGACATCAGGGGTTTCAACGACAAGCGCTTTCACCTCTGGCAATTCGTTCATCTCGATATTAGCTTGGGACTGCGATATAGGCCATTCAGTTTCCGGTGATGACAGAAAATCAGGTCCAAACCACCACAGTTTACAGTTGGAAACCTCTTGCGGATCTAATCCACGAGATAAGAGATCAGCTGGATTGTGTTTTGTGGAAATATGGTGCCAGGAAGCAGTTTCGGTTAGTTCTCGAATTGCGGCGACTCTATTAGCGACGAAAGTTTTTAGGTTTTTGGACCCTACACGTAACCAAGCTAACACAATACTAGAATCCGTCCAATACATTGTTCGCGAAATTTTACAGCGTAAAGCCTGTGATACGGTAGAACTCATTTCAGCTGCAAGTAGAGCACCAGAAAGCTCAAGACGAGGAATGGTAGTAGGAGTGGATGCTGGAGCAACACGCGATTTAGCGCAAAGAAGTTTTACGTGTACCTGACCTTCTTGGTCCATTGACCGAAGATAAATGCAGGCACCATAGGCACGTTGCGAAGCATCGCAAAAACAATGCATTTCTATATTGATTGGGTTTGAGATTAATGCTAACCGTGGGATAGTCAACGAAGAAATGGATTGAAGACCCTCGACGAAAGTCTTCCACGATTTAACAATCTCTTTAGGGGCTGGATCATCCCAGTCCAATTTTAAGGACCATAAGGTCTGAATTAAAATTTTGGGAACGATAGTGCACAAAGATAGGAGGCCCAAGGGATCGAATAGTCTAAACGTGGTAGAAAGAATAGACCGCTTTGTAATATTAGTAGAATCTTCCACGATTATAGGAAACTTAAGAATATCCGAGGAAGGCTCCCAACTTAGACCCAGGGTATTAGTGGTTTCGCTTATTACTAGATTCCCGTTAGCCTGTAGATTGTCTGAAGACAGCAAAGAAGGTGAGTTAGAGCGGTATTTGCGTAAATTGAACCCTGCCTTAGCAAGATTTGTAGCAACGGACTGCTGAATAAATTGTGGTCGCTCTTCATCGTCATGACCTGTCAAAAGATCGTCGACGTAAAAGTCGGTTTGTATAATAGTTTTAATGACAGGATCATCGCACTCTTCGCCTATTTGCCAGAGACACCGTGTTGCAAGAAAACTTGCGCTTGCGAAACCGTAAGTAACCGTATTTAGCCTGAGAGTTTTTAAAGGTTTATCTTCCGCATCACGCCATAAAATCAGCTGCAAATTACGATCTGACTCGTGTACTAAAATTTGTCGGTACATTTTTTCAATATCCGCCGATAATACATAACGGTATTGACGAAATCGAATCAGGATATTGAAAAGCGAGTCTTGTATCGTGGGACCTATCATTTGTATATCGTTTATAGAAATACCAGATTTTGCTGTGCGAGCCGAGGCGTCAAATACCACGCGAAGCCGGGTTGACTCAACATTGTCGCGGATGACTGGATGATGAGGAATGAAGTGGCCGTTCTCAGGTCGGTCAACTTCTGAAATTGAGAGATGTCCCAGGTGAGCATATTCATTGATGAATTCGACATAAGCGGATTTAATTTCAGGTTGTTTTCGAAATCGTCGTTCCAGATTCAAAAACCTTTTTTTCGCCATGAAATATGACTCTCCTAGGCAATTTGGTGTATTGGTGAGCGGAAGCTTGACGCAAAAACGCCCCTCTTTAGTACGTTCAGTATGTTTTAAAAAATGCTGTTCACAATCTTTTTCTTGATCTGTAAGAAGAGGCTTTTGTGGCAAGCTCTCTAGCTCCCAAAACCTTTTTAAATCATTATGAAAATCGATTAAATAATTTTTGGGTTCATCGTGTGTCACGTTAGTGAAGTGACATTCAATTGTTTTATTATTGTTGTCACGAGTATAGTGCATGGGACCTGCAATGAGCCAACCTAATTTGGATTGTCGTAGGATAGGATTGCCCTGACCTAAAGAGTGCTGCTTAGACAATAATATGTCCCAAAAGATGTCAGCACCGATAAGCAGTCCTATTTCGGCAGGCTCATAAAAGCTGGGGTCTGCTAGCTCAAATGACTTTAGATTTAAATGAGTAGTGTCTATGAAAGACTTAGGTATTTTGCCTGATATTTCGGGTATAACTAGGCAGGACAAAATAACACTGAAAGAAGTCAACTTTGACTGAATGCGAATGTCACAGCGTTCAGCACCAAGTTTGAATGGTACATTACCAATGCCGACAACGTTCTGTATATCAGATTGCATAGATTTTAGGTTTAATTGCTCTTTTAACTTTTGAGAAATGAATGTGCATTGGCTACCACTATCTAGAAGAGCTCTTGTGGTTATAGCTTTATTAGTTTTAGGATTAACGACATCAACTATCGCAGTACATAATAGAGTCTCTGATGAAGTAGTGGCTGACATCGCAACGGATTCTGAATTCGCTGAATTACTGGCTGGTTTAGACGACGGACAAAGGAGTGTACTATGCCGTACCCTGCAATTCCTACAGGACCCTAGAAGCCTACAAAAGCGCTTATTGTGCCCTAATCGTAGGCAATTGGCACACAGCTTTAATTGTGCTGCTAGTGCTGCTCGCTCATCAATAGATTTTTCTAGAAATTGAGGGCACTCGTAAATTCGATGATCTTTGCTACAGACAACGCACTTATAAATCGTCGACGCATTAGAATCATTGCTCTTTTCCGCAACAAAGCTTTTAGTTGATTGAGAAGTATGAGGTTGCTTGGCGCTATGAGAGTAGTTCGGAGCTGTCTTGACACTTTTACTCTGATCTTGCTTGCTATGAAAAACAGACTCGAGCACGTCGGCGCGAGCCTTCAAAAAAGTCATGAAGTCATCAAGAGTAGGCATCTCCGAAATACTTACATTGGCGTGAATATATTCCTCCCACTTAACTCGAGTGTTGTTGTCTAACTTTGCTGCGACCAAATATATGATCAAAGTATCCCAATGCTCGGTTGGTTGTTTAAGAGTGTGAAGTGCGCGTAAATTCTTAGTAACATGATCTACAACGAATCTTAGAGACTTGTTAGATTCTCGAGCCTGTTCGAAATTTAATAGCAATTTTAAATGATTATTAATCAATTGACGCACATTATTGTAACGTTCACAAAGTAGATTCCACGCTTCAGGGTAATTACTGTCAGTTACTTGCAAATTACTAATGACACGGGCGGCTTCGCCTTCCAAATATGAATTTAAGTAATGGAATTTATGTATATTTTTAATTTTACTATTGTTATGAATTAATGAGCTGAAGGTATCTCGGAACTCCAGCCATTTATAGTATGTTCCGTCAAAGTTGCTAATTTTTATTATTGGTAGGCGAAACCCGATCACTTCAGAATCATCCTCGTCAGCGGTAGCAAAGCTGAGCCCGTGCTCGAGTGACGATTTTTTTGATGTATTTTCTGCTATGAGCTCCTGAGCCGCGGCTATCGAATTATGAAATGCTTGTTCTATAGATTCCCTCGTGTCCAATTCAATGCTTAAACTATTCTCATCTATGCTTTCTATTTGATTTTGCACGCCATCGAACTCGACAAAAAGCGCTTCAATTTTTGCTAATTTTTGTGTCAGTATGTTAACCTCGGTTTGCATAAGCTTACAGCCTTTTAAATCATCTAAATAATTGCTAAACTTGGTAATGCGTCCCTTAATAGAAGCACGTTTGAGATTTAAAGATTTAAATGAAGACTCCATAGTCAAGGCTAACAAACCAGGCACAAAATAATAATTAGCTTATTAAAATGATGGAAAATTGATTACGATACGCTCCTCGCTTCAAAGTCGATACCCCGTTGACCAGCTGATGTGAAACGCGCGGAGTAGGTACGGCTGGCGGCCAACGCTGAACTTGACCTCAATTCTTATCAGTTGTCGCGAGAACCCGGGATGAACGCTGGTCTGCGCCCGAGCGCGCTCCGAAGTTATTCGCTGGAATAGAATGTTTTACGGCTCTGTATATGCGAAAAACAATAGTAGGTACTTAGCGAAGGCGATAGTGAATGTATGGGAAGTTACAATAATGCAATAATTACAATGAATCAGTTTAAAATAGCTATAGTAATGTGAAACTTAATTAGTGGAATCTATCGATCGTTATTTTGTAGGTATATTGTGCGTGCGCAGGTAAGCGGCTTTGAATTATTATGTGCTAAAGGCAAGCGGTGCGTAATACTATGCAAGTTGATCAAAGGTATGTATAGGCATTGAACCGTTATATCGATCTATGAGTTTTAAAATTGGTTTAGCAATTTGATATATTTTGCTGTATGTTTTTCCTATATTTATTTTTTAATGCAAAGACTTTCAAGTCTGTAAGGAGCTAAATCATTGCTAACTTAACTAGAAGTAGGATAAATAAAAGGAACGGGCTCACTTTTTCTTGGCAAAACCACTTTGAAGCACGACGATTGTAGCTCGAAGATGTCGAATGTTAATCCAATTTCCACTTTTCACGGTCACGGTCGCCATTCTATGTGCGATGGCACATAAGGAAATTAATAAAACTATTTAGACGTAAAATTTAGGCACATATATATTTTTTAGCAATACATTAATTGTATGAAAAAACCGTCCCACAGTCCGTCGATTCAGCGTGTTGTTTTGCGAACACCGTCCCCGGCGCGGGCGCCGACCGCCCCGCCAGCGTTCATGGTTGGCGGGGGATTTAAATGAGCGCGCCGACACTATGTGCATATTAATTGTAGCGTAGGTATTGCATGTATATTAGAAAGCAAGTATGATTGGCAAATAGAAATTGGTTTTCAATGAATCTTTACTAGGTATCTGACTGAATAAAACATAACTTTAAACAAGACCTACATACATTTAAAGAAATTAATTCCGTAATTCAGAGATAGGCATATAGGTATATTATATATGTATATGTATTAAATATATATGTATCAATTATTATGATGATAAAAAGCGTTTGGCGGCACGTCTGTGTGACGGTAATGTTGTAACTTGCCACGGCCAACGCCTCCTACATAGTTAGACATAAGTTAATTTATTTAAAAAGTAACAAAAATAAAGTAAATGGATTTTGATTGATGTCGTGTAAATAGAAAACGTGCAGAAAAGCCTCATTGTTTTGTAATCAGAGATGCGATCAGCAGGACAAATAGTGGTTCTCACGGCGTCAAATTAACGAAAATAAAGCTATATTAACTGAAAATGGTGGAATTGTTGTGAATATTATTATTATAAGGCATATTATCTGGTGGTTGAAGGTAAATTGCAACGTCTAGCAAAATTCCTCAGAGGAAATTCTTGCTCTACAAGCTAATATCTGGGTTGTCTATGGTTGGTTAGTTTTGTTTAAAAATTTTCAAAGTTAAGCGGGCTGAAATATTTTATGAGAATCTTCTTCGTTTGTAAGATAAACTTGTAACTTGAGATAAACTACTCTTATATATTATGTTAAATCTTATAGCCATCGAAAGAACAAGAAAGCAGTGATTAAGCAGGGCAACTTTTAAGTTTTTCCTCAATGTCGTACTCAAAATTAAATCGTTACATTAAGATCTCCTTAGTTTAGATAACAGCTCATAGGGAGATTTAAGAATAATTAATTTATGAACCATTAAATAGAATCATTATTAATTAATGAATGTTAGTTATATAGGTGAAATAATTTAATGCATACACTATTTTGATCGTGAGAGTGTGTGTGTGTGATTTGATACTTTAAAAATGACATTGATGAAGACAGCTCCCACTATTGTATTTCATCGTGCTGCAAATAACTATTGAGATACTTTCGAACTTATGTAACTCAAAGAAATATTAAAAATAGCTTTTTATTATAAAGTTTCGTTATTTGTAGGGCGATGAAACACAAGATTGAGTGGTGTATTGTGTTTCATCGTCCTATAAATGACTATGGAGATATTTTCAGGCTTATGTAACTCAAATGCCTGAAAATAAGGTAAACGTTATAAACAATGTCGCGTTGTTTACTTTACGTCGAAGTAGGTCAGATTCACAAAGCGCAGCTATTTATAGAGGCCAATACATTTTGTGAAGTTATTATCACCTCAGCGAACCATTCCATACAAGTAGTTTAATTGCGAAAATCAACATTTTATATTATACCAATAAAATATGTAAGTTTTAAGGCTAATTAAACTGCGTTCTTTTCAAGGAGGTTTAATTTGGGTAGTAATGAAGTGAGCACCAATTTAAATAAACGGTCAGTGCTTTAATAATTTGGCATCAAATAGATTAAGTAAAGGAGTTTAATCAAACTCCCATGATGGCAACTAATCAGTGAGCTTCAATTATACTGAAGTAATATTACTGAGTACTGAAAAATGAGGAAGGACAAGCATTTCAAAACCGTTACTAAAAACTGATAATTTTGAGAAAGCTGGATTTGATAGCCTTTCTATTAAATACGTTTCATCTTTGATAAGATAAGTTTGTCGCAGTAAGTTATGTACATGTTGTTCGTGTCTTACGCTACGTACTTCGTATCTTACTCTCGAAGAACAGATGAATGACGAGCCCGCATCATAAAGCACATCCATGGAGCCCCGACGATCTCATGCAAGTCACTGACAATGACAGCCGTTGTATACCGGTAGCAAAATACTGTTTTCTGAGGCAATCATTTCAAGAGAGAGATTTTTAAAATGAGCAACCACCGAGTTTCTTGCTGATTCTTCTCCGTTGGAATCCGGTCTCGGTCGGTCCGAACCAGTGGTAGATTCATTTGACGTTTCGAAAGCACTTTGTAAAAGTGCATTTAAATAAAGAATTATTCTATTATATTCTAAAAGAGAACGTCGAGTATGCTCAGCAGTGGACATCTGTCAGCTTAAATGATGATGAAAAGAAGAATTTTAATTGAAAGTAACAATACAATTGCATAAACTGCAATCTTTGAAAAGACTGCAAAGGCTTGGCGTAAACTACGACAAGTATGCTTTGTTATTATATTAACTCATGAACAAAGTTCCACTCCCAAGCAACAGAAAACTTTGACCATTGCGGCAGTAGTAACCCAATCTGGTAAAATGCTACCAACATTTAACAATGCTATTGTTTTGTGGGTACAAAGTGGTAAATGGCTTCTTACGAAACAATAATTGCAATCAACGAAGAACGAAGCAGTGATGACGGATTACTAACTAAAATGTGAACGCAATCGCCGGTTAACAAGAAACACAGCCGCAATTACTGTTTGAATGTGATTCTCATTAAATTATGGTGTAACGAAATTATAGTCAAAATGAGGATGAAGTAGTTACATTGTAATTTACAAATTTTACTATAGGAACTGAGACCAAAGATTTGACTGTAATTTTAATTTGCTATATTCTCCCGTTTCTTCCCACGACTTCATCAAAGTGGGATTAGGTTTTCTATAAATCCTGCGGGAATCCTTTATCAATTTTTTTTTATAAAAGGTCACTCTAATCTATATCAACTATATTGGTATTGGTTCTCGCAAAACAATAAACTCATAATACTCATAGAGAGCTAGATAGATATAATATGTAAATGCCTTTATTGCAAAAACAAGAAAAAACAAATCCTACGTAAAATTATAAATGCGAAAGTGTTTTGAGGATGGATGGATGTTTGTTACTCCTTTACATCAAAACGAATGAACCGATTTGGCTGAAATTTGGAATGGAGATAGCTCATACCCAGAATTAACACATAAACATTTTATCCCGGAAAATTAAAGAATTTCTACGATACCATTGAAGTTAATGTACGGGAGTTAAAGAACCTTAATCCACGCGTACGAATTCCTTTTTTTTTTTATTCGAGGGCTTCATCTAATAACATAAATTAGGGACGCTCTGTAGTGCATAGTAATTTAAAAATAAAGTAGGAGTCAATGCTGACGCCCCGCGACAAACCTTGGCAGCCCTCACTCGGCAGTCGGCACTCAGTGTCAACTCAATAAGTATCGACCGGGCGCCGTGGGCGGAAGCCGAACGTGCAATTTAATTGCAACACAATGTAACACTAATCTTAATCAAATACTGTTGCAATCTAAACTACGAGTAAATGATATGTCTATAACTCGAACGCACCAAATGCAGTGACTTGTTGAAATGCTGGTCATTGGTCAGTGTTATGTGGCAGTCAAAATGAATTATTTCGTCAAAACATTCAATGCCATGACGTAATGTCCATTTTGAATGCAAATTTTCATGTTAAAAAGTTAGTTAGTGTTATTATAATATAAAAATATTACATACGCTTGTTATAATAAAAATAGGTTACAAGTTTTACTAAACGACGATGATTAAAAAATATTGCAATATTATTGTGATACTATTATCAGGAGGTTTAACTATAGTGACATAATATGGAATTATTTCTTTTGAGCATAGGCAATGTAGTATCATAATAATAATTCTGATATGTAGTCTGCCCACACTGTTACTTCGTATCATCGTAACTACTGCAAAGGTGTCCGAGCTATCGATAAAATATGTCTGTGGGATGGGACTATATCTATGATAGTTCTTTTATTTTAGACGTCTACGAAACGATACGAAAACGATATGGGTACCTACGTTTTATGCAGTTTTTTTTGGTTTCACAGTAAAGACGATATCTGAAGCTTTTTAACGTTTTAATTAGTATATCAAATAACTGCGCTTCATATTTAAAATCAAAAATAGAAAAATTGTGTTGAAACAGCACCCCGTTAGCTGATTGATGGTTAGCTGCCATGACTCATGATAATTTAACACGACACCGTCATTTGTCTTTAAAATGAGGAAGTTCCAAATTATAATAAACAAAATTAATGTTTATTTTGCCTTTTGGTGAGCCCGTACCGGGATGCGCAGCATTGGAGGATATATGTAAGTAGACGGTTGATCTCAAGTGAATTACTGGCAGCCGCTGGATACAAAAGACACAAGATTGTGATCTGTGGCGATCTTTTCTTGAGACCTACAATCTACATATTATGTCCTGACCCATGTATTCGTTTGAGATACGTAATGAATGTTTATGATGATTTGAATTACTGTTTTATTTCGGAAAGTTTGTTGTACACACAACAAACCGTATAACAAACAACAGTCAATAGAAGGATTTTAGACTCGACAAGTGTTAACTGACATTTAAAAACACCCCCAACATGTGAATCTATAGCAGGACTATGTAGGTACGATATATTGGCATCCTGTTACCAGTTTTCTGCTCTATCATCAGATCTTTCTCGATCCTTGATCATTATTTATCTAACACCCACTCATTGAGATCATTCTAATGATCTCAATGCTGCTGTAAGTTCCTGAGGAGTTGGGCACCCACAGACTACTTGATGCTGCAGCATCAGCTCAAGGTTACAGTGCCTTCGAAATAATCCGAAGTAAAAGTACACCCAAATCAATCGCTCCAGTGGAAGTGTGTAAAACCCTTTAATCAAGTAGAAAATGAGCTGATGATTTTCAACGCTTGAATAGATCTTCACAAATTATAGCTAAGATCCACCTCAATTAAACTGCAGCTTTCAAACAGAAAACTGCATCAAAATCGGTCCATTCGTTATGGAGCTACGAAGGAACAGACAAAAAGACACATAGATACACAGAAAACTAGATACACAGATCAAACTTATATCACCCCTCTTTTTTTTTCGTCGAGGTTAAAAACAAATAACGGATATAAGCATTGGATACGAAGCCAAAACAAAAAGATATACCCGTGTCTTCAAGGCTTATAGTAACCGTATCACGTAACGTAACCCAAGCCCGTTATCTTTTGCGAATCCTTTTGTTGAAATGTTTGTATTATAGTTTCCACGAAGAAAATGTCCTAAAAATTTTAAGTAAATTTAAGTAAGTACATATTGTATCCCGGCACATACTCCTATATACCTACTACTAGTTGAGTTTTTAAAAATCCCGCGGGAACTCTTTGATTTTCCGGGATAAAGAATACCTTTCCCGGTCCTCAACAATACCCATGCAAAAAATCACGTCGATCCGTTGCTTTGCTGCGGCGTGATTGAAGGACAAACCAACAAACAAATACACTTTCGCGTTTATAGTATTAGTAAGGATTATCTAAGAAGCCGATACGAAGAACTTCACTCTCATTAATGCCTGTCAGACACTCAACACTGTCTGTTTTACGCCGCTCTCGGCCTCTGAATTAAATTCTTTCGCAGTATTTTTAGCCACACTCATAACAAGAGCATCATCATACGACCGAAACTATTCATATTTTTACATAAACATTTCGCACCATTGATTGAATATAATTATATTCAAGCAGGAATTAGACAACATATTCAGTTTTTAGCTACATCTGTAAATCTCCATATAGTTCTTTAATTTCACGAGGGCTCGTGGCTCATGGTTGTGTGTGTGTCGTATATGTATAAGCGTGCTTGGTGGCGCCTGACGGCTCCCACCTAGGCTCCTGACAGGCACCACACATAAGCAATGTGCATGTTCCCGACGCGCGACGTAACCACAAGTAAAGCGCCCGTAACTTCGTGAGATAAACGTACTATACCGTAAAACACAAACAAACGACGATTACCATACCGATTCAATTTAGGAATTTACCTATAATTTCTGAATTGTCTCTAGTCTGATCTGGTGGGATGTTTTGACTATGACCAGACCCTATCGTCAAAGATGTGCCGCCAAGCTATTTAGAGTTCCAGCACGATGGCGTGTAGAAAATTAGAGGTATGGGTTGAATGTACACTACCATACCCCTTCTAAGTTATCCCGCTACTATCTTAGACTGCATCGTCACTTACCATCAGTGAGATCGCAGTCAAGTACTATGTTA
This sequence comes from Hipparchia sbordonii, assembly GCA_038048805.1. Lineage (NCBI taxonomy): Eukaryota > Metazoa > Arthropoda > Insecta > Lepidoptera > Nymphalidae > Hipparchia > Hipparchia sbordonii. The sequence continues at coordinate 7,549,805 of CM076106.1, read as the reverse complement.
TCATGGAATAAAAAAAACAAAATATCGTTGGAGAGCGAAGCAAAATTTTCAAAATACAGACCTGCACGTAGGCGAAGAACTTTCATCCAGATACAAATAATCTGTATATTTTATTGTTTCTCAAAATACGGTGTCAGGTCAGACAATGGATAGATTTTACAAGAATTAAACCTTGCTCTAAATTACGCCATATTGCAACGAACTGGGTCGTGTAGTTACTTTGCTAACGTACATTAGCAAAATTGTCAGAATCTAGCATTTCCTTTCCATTATACGCATGTGGTATAATGTGTATATAAGCTTCTTGTGTACAAAGTGTTGTTTGATTTGAATTAAAATATAAATTTCGTTCCTGACGTTATTTATCATCGATGTTCATTGTCATATATCTTTTCATTCGTTGATTATGCAATAAAATATCCGAATCTCATCGTTTTCACAGCCGCGGGCTTCTGGAAGAAATCACTTTCTTGAGATAAGCTGTACTTTTGCTCGCCTTTTATATGCTTATGTTTTAGTAAAATAAATAAATTAATAAGTGTCCATATGATTCACTAATTAATAGAGGGGAAAGTAAGCGGCATAGGCGTCGAGTGTACTGCAATCCATAAACATTAAGTGTTCGACTGATAGGTTATTGCCATCTCGTCTAGAATGTGGCTGCAAAATGTCCGTGTATCGAGCCGGCGAGCAGTAAAATTGCAAGGAAAACTTGGCTTCAAGCCAAGCGTCGCGAAGCCAACAAATGCGCGATTTAATCGAGCTGCGAAAGGAAACTCTTATTCTTTAGTTATTCAAGTAAATTCATCTTCTCTACAAAAGTAAGCGTTATTGTTCTGCGGACTTTACTGTGACTACTCTCATAATGTGACGTCACGCTCATCTTGGCGTGTAATGTGCAGTTTGCTCGTTTCGACCTTGTTCGAAGTACAATTTTGATTGTGCTGTTGGAAGCAAAAACTAACGTTAATTATTCGTAAACATAGTTTCCTCGTCGTGAAAAAATATACCACGTAAAAATATACGTGTATAAGCCAAAATTTATTAAACTCAACGTCAGCGTAAAGCATTTAATGATTGTTATCTATGTTGGGGTGCGAGAATTAAATTAATAAAACAGTCACGCCAACTCTAGGCCCTCGTTGCGTCTTGCTGTAGAGTTCCTTCCTAATATCAGGCTGCTTCATCTTAAGGGCTTTCAACGTTCTCAATTATACTTCATTTTAGAAGTGGATTAATTAAACGCGTGTTCAGAATGTTAAATTCCAGTCTTCTAGAATAAAACAAGATTCCATTTAAGATTTCTATTACATGCCATATTAATATACCTAGATTAGAATATGCACAAGTAGTCCAGAAAAACCACGAAATCCTTTTTGTGAATATTGTTAACGTTGTATTTCATAAGTATATGTACCTAAAAGCTAAAGAGAATCCGCCAGGGGAAATTAAAATAAGGAAAAAGACTTCACAATAGCTCAGACGAAAATAAACTTTATTCAACACAACAAAAGATTTTCTTATTCCTTAAAATGATTCATAAAACGATTTCGTCGCAGACAGTGGGAGTGCGAATAACTTCGAAGGGGTCTCACTAGCTCACCCCAACCTTGTGGGATTCCTGGAAAAGTGGTCAAAACAAGTTTCTATATGTACACGCAACTATAGTATATGTAGAAGCGAAACAGTTTATCTTAAATAGCCGTCTCCAGAGCTAGTTTATAATGAGCGTTATAAGAGCAATTCAAATGAAGAGAGCAGCTTTAATATAAACGGAGAGGAAGTGTTTCTGAATGCAACCAAGAAGTTGAAGTGTTCAACCAAAAAGTTTAAATATTTAATATTATACCGGTTGTTACTGACTTTGAGTATATAATGGACAATGGTTATATACTCAATGCTATATATACAACTTATTATTACTGACGTTTCAACTTATTATTACTGACGCAGGTGTTTAGCATTTATTCTCTAACTTTATTCGTCAATATAAAACCTGTTATAATACCAAAAGACTAACTAGATGAGAAAGTTGCATCCATCTATCGTCCCAAGAGAACCTGAATTCTAATAAAGCCTTAGATTTATGTGGGGGTGTAACCCCAAGCGTGTTACGCACACACTCTCACAATTTTAACGAGTTTTTCCAAGGATGATTCATCAAAGGGAAAATGGGATGACTAGCGATACTCCGAAAGGCCAACTGTAATTTTCTATAGTTGCGATGATTGCTACACATACAATATTCATGTTCGTGAAAGTCGTGGCCATCAATCAAATCAATCAATTTTGTACAATTACAATGTACTTGGTGTGCTTAGCTATTAACATACTTTCTTTGTAAGCGACATAATCTCTACACAAACATTGCACATATTTAAGAGAAAGAATATAGGTAGGTTCACTATATAACTACGCTATATGTAGTAAGCAAAAAAACTAGGAAAATCCGCAAGTCTTGACCTTTGCGAACAGTTGAATCGGAATTCATTTCGGACGTGTTAAAATTTTGTTGTTTAACATTTGGAGTATTTGGTGTGGATGAAAGTAAACGCAAGAATATTGTATTTTTCACTTAAGGTGAGATACCTTTGTTAAAACCCTTGCTATTCGCAAAGCAAAAATAATGTTCTTGATGTAGATTGTAGATACAATGTATACCTATACATTTCTTACATAAATTGGTATATGCAGTAAGTCCAGTGTTGTTCACAGGCAGATGCAATGTACTCACCTGGGTCTCAAAACACCTTGTCAGAGACAACAAGGCTCAAATTGCCTTTTTTGGAACCCTGTACCGTTTCACGTTTGCCTTATCTTGACCTTTGCTCTTTTCGTTATTGGATAATAACTTTGTTCCTTTTGATACAGCAATAATTCTTCCGCGTTTTTAAAGTATTTTCAATTTATGAACAAATGTTACAACCGGAATATATTATATATCAAGATACTACAAAAAGTAGGCGGGGAACGCTTGCCAATCATTTAAAATATAGAGCAACAGTTTTCAAATAAATACAATTAATTAAAAATATAAATTCGTCAGCTTGGAAGCTAATCTCAAAAAAGGAGGCATTTTTTTTCACAAGGGAATGTTTATTTTCAACAAATCAATATTTTTTATTCAGTATATTTTAGTGAATGTTACTCTGCGCGTACTTTACTTACTAGTTACATAATAACTCACTTCAAAGAGATGTCGTAGATATCTGCATTAGCTAATTTTAGCTTTATAATAACAAGTTGCGATGCTAAACTAGCAGTGTAGTGGATCTTACACAAAGCAAAGAAAATAATCTATACAATGAAATAAAATTGAAGCGTCTGTCTGTGTGTGATTCCGAAATAACTGCTTCTTGTTTTGAACGAAAGCATAACCCATACACTGATTTTTAAAAGTTTAGTCTGTCTGTTACATTTTTTATAGGTAGGTAATGTAGGTGTTTAATGTTGAAAAAACTGCGTAAAATAATAAACTGTGCGAATTGAAAGATCGTTTAATTGGAACATTTAAAAATACATTAATTTTTCAACTAGAAGCTAAAGACTAGAAAACACTGTAGTAGACTAAAACCGGATCTTCAAAAAGCAATTTCAAGGTACATTGGGTCCAAATGAAAGTCATAAGGAATTTTTTAGGTATTACCTAACTACAGGTTGATGGCATATGTGTCTACAAAATTATGTAACTTTTAGTTAGTTAGTTTTAGTTAGTTCTAAAGCTGTTTATCTTGATAGTCATCATATTAATTGTTTATTTTTTTATTGGTCGAGGCGTGGCGCGTAAAATGACTAAGCAGTTTCTTGTCAGTTACCTACCTAATTAGAGACTAATTTGCCTCATTGACTTGAAATTAAAACAGGGTACTATGGATCTTGCCTCAAAATTTACATTTAGGTACGGTTTCGGAAACATCAAATGAATCTTTATTAAGGTTATCTTAGGACCTTATCGCACTAAAAAAAATAAACTAAAAAAATAGACTAAAGGAATGTTTCTTTCATTTTCTTTTCAGCTTATTATGACCATAAACTGAGTATCAGGTACTTACCGTTCGTTGGCAGCATGTGCGGGCAACCGATAACAATAAATATTTTATTGAATGAGATAAATCTGTATTATTATGTAATAAGTTTTATATCATACTTGCTCAGTAACTAGGGATTACTATGGTGAAAAGTCTCCTTGTAAGTTGGTGTTTGCAATTCAAGGCAACATTACGTCGCACTATGCTTTAATTGTAATGTTCACTTTACAGTTCAAGCTATGCAAAACTCCTTGGTAAACAATCTCTTTTCTTATAAAATGGTAAGAAAACTTTTTACTGAAAAAAAAAAAAAAAACACTGAACATGGCGGCATTTAATTTCCATACATTTCAAACTATGCAAAACTCCTTGGAACTCAGAGCCGTAAAAAAAAATGGAAAACTATTTACGAAAAAAAAATGGAAATGGCGGCATTTCATTTGATCTGAAAGTTTGTGAAGTTTGTTCGTAAAGGGATTTAAGTTATTTACAACAATGTCAAGCACTTCATCAGATGATGATAAAGGAGGAGAGCCTGATTTTTGTTTGCTTGAAGCAGAACAAATGATGCAAAACCTTTTGCCGGATAAGTCCAAAGTTACCTCGCAAGAATGATATAAAGTAGAATCTCTTACCTCGGTTGTAAGTAGCTATTACACCCTCGAACTATATTCACCCTCGCTCGCTGCGCTCGCTCGTGTGACTAAATATCTCGGGTGCACGCGATCCATTAGCGCCCTATGCGAGCTGCGCTCGCACTGGCGCCAAATTGGATCTTGTTCTGTAATAGCTTACTTACGTCCCTTGTGTAACAATCTACTATTATCTGATTCATCTCGATTGGTCGAGTCGAGCAGTGTAATAAAAATAGGTTCTTTTCTTCCAAGTGGATGTCCGAGTAAATATTGACGAGGAAGAAGGCGAGGGTGGAATCGATTGATTGCGGATAGGCTCCCCTGCCCTTAGACGAGGGTGCAGTCATTCAAGGGTAGGCATGCACGTTGGGGAAACGTGACTCGATAAAGGCCTCAACAGACGTAAAACGCGACGCACCGGCCGCGGCAGCGTGTGAAGAATGCCACACTGCGTAGCGTGACGGTTGTACCGCGGCTAGGGGCGCTTTGCAGTGTGAAGACCTTCCAGTTTCTTTAATCTACTAGGAACTGCGTTGAACACCTTTCCGCTGCAAATTGCCTCGCTGTCGATTTACGCGATATGTACCTACAAGCCATGCTATACGGCGCGTTGCGGCGTCGCAACGTAATGATTTAGATCGCATACCACACGGCTGGTGCGGTTTCGTGCGCTTTTTACAGAAAAGCCGTAGAGCATCGTAGTGGCTGTGGCGCACTGCGGATTTTTCTATGTAGGACGCCGCAGAAGCATTTCAGCGTCGCTGCAACCAGCAACTCTTTGCGGTGACAAAGATATGGCTGTTTAGCGCAGCGCAGATTTAAAACCGAAAGGTCAACGGTTTAACCCCACCTGTTGGACTATTGTTGTACAGACTCCTAGCATAAGCTTTACGTGTATGCGGATGGTAAAGGGGAATATAATTCATGCTTGTCATGGTTAATATTCTTCAAACAAACCTTGTGGTACAACAAACATTAATCAATGGAATACCACGGATTTTTCTTCGTAGGAAGCCGCAGAAGCACAATAGTAATACCACAACGCGCCGGCCGCCGTGTGACATTGCTCTAAGCTTATCTGTATGAGTATGCGCTTTGAATCTTTTCTTGGAGTATAACGTTCCACTTCTGTTGTATGCAATGTATTTGTAAGTTACTTCCCATTCGCTTTCTTCGACGTTGGAAAGTTAAAGGAATCTTATATTATGTAAAAATATAGGCACTTTATAGGCACGTCTCGGTTAAGCATCTACCTATACATAAGCTTAGCTGAGGTGAACATCGTCTTTATAAGTACAAAATTCGCTCTTAGTAAAGTGATTTTATTAACAACTCGTATTTTTACTTACTTTTATACCTTCTTAATTCTCATTCGTGTTGTTCATCGTGGAAAGTCGATTATTATCTTGAATAATGTTTAATTTATTACACGACTGTTTTAGAAACTCTTTTCGTTATGCCCTCAGAGCAAAGTAATCGGTTTAACCGTCATTTTAAAGTTAAGCAACCGCCCACTACTTTATTGGTTATTTTTTGTTGTAGTTGTGAAGTAGTTTAGTTATACATAGTACGTTTATCTCAATAAGTTACGGGCGCTTTACTTGTGATTACGTCGTGTACATGCACATTGCGTAAGTGTGCATGCCTGGCAGGAGCCTATGTGGAAGCGGTCAGGCGCGAGCAAGCCCTCGCTCACACTTGTACAGGTACGACACGAGCCACGCGCCCTCGTGAATTGCAAGAACTATACCTACTTAAATATTATTATTTTAAATTTTTAGCTAGAATATAAGTACAAACAAATAACTTATTTAATTAAAAATCAGTAAAAAATTTACGTAGTCAATTCAATTTTCTTACAAATTATTTTGTACGCTAAAATTAAAAGACACTGCAGGAAATTAGAAACGTAACTACCTAGAGACTTCATTAAAATACATCTCAGGACAACGCTACTAGTAAATGAGAAGACCACAGAGATTAGTGTCCGCCATTGTATTGAGAGTAACAATAGAACGCCATAAGTTCCAACAAACTGCCTCGTTAGCTTGTAACAATAGCTGAACAAACTTTTAAAACTAAGATAATTTTCATTTCATTAAAAACTGGATCTTTTCGAATATACAAAAGAAAAGAATATCAAACTTCTATATCCCACTTCAAAAGCCATCTTACTTAGCATATTTATTCAGTGTTTCTAAAAACAATGTATATACATTGTTTCTGTCGATGTAACGTGTTCGATCTCATGAGTCATGAGTTTTGATGTTGTGAATTTCGATGTAGCGTATCCCATAACCATCCCAAAACCATCTAGTCAAATCACCCTAAATAATCTAAAAAAAGTAGTTAAAAAAAACCATTATAATACAACTGCTAAATAAGTACCTAAGGGACTTCCATAGTAAACTAGTGTTTAACGGAATACTAGAAACCTAGATAATTTATGTGATTTTTAGTAGGTATGCCATAAAACGATGAATTTTGATTATTTGTAAACTCTTTGGGCTTTGAAATAGAAAAATAATAAAAACAATTTTCAGCGCAAAAACGTTTTCCAAATAATGCTCCAAAATTTTGATTATTTTAATTGATATGATAATTTAATTTTGATTAATTTTTCTTTATTCGTGCAGATTGATAACGTAATTAATATTTGCAAAATTTTCATGAAATTAGTTTTCATTTATTAATATTGTTAAAATGATCTTATTTAATGTTATGCTCATATTGCATTATCCGTTTCGGTACACGGTAGTGTATCTAATCTCTATCCTTCTCATTCTCACATTCTACTGAAAGTCGGAATCGATGTAGCCCCTTCAACCAGAAAAGCGAAAAGTTCCCGTACAACGTAATAATTTATCTGTCTATGCTTTGTCTTCATGGCAGTTAGATTACAAACGCATTGAAGTGATATCTGGCTGACAAGTGCCCGTGTCCTGCTCATCGTCCCAGCGTGATTCACCACAGCAGGAATGCTCGTGTAAAATATGACAGACAGACATTACATTAATAATTTGGATCGCATTCACACATGGGGCAGGATGATCTCATAAGTTATAACCCAACCTCTGTGATTTTAATCAAATCGCACCTCTTAAATAATCAGTTAGGAATTGCGAAACGTAGTAGGGTATGGTGTTATCTTAATTAAGGATGCAACTGTTGTAGAATTTACATATATCATACAGTTTATCGCGCTTCAAAACTGCGATAAGAAAGTGTCAAACCGCCCTAATCTCAAAATCGCTGCGCGTTATCTGAAACGTGGTGTCATTGATTATAAAAAAGGTATGATAAATGTGCAGCCATAAAGATGGATTATGGAGCTGGAGGCCCGAATTCCGATCCTCTTCTGAACTTTAGTTTGACGCGTTATTATTATCCCACCAAAAATGTCAGCTTAACCAAATGTTAGCGCATTCCATTTACTTAATCCGTTAAACCGATGATGATATCGCTTTATAAAATGTAATAAGAATAACTTAATATGCTAACTTAATCAAATGTAAGAGTATTGAAAATATGTCTGCTTCTTTGTCATGCTTAGCCTAATGGTATGCTTTTGAGGCTTTGTTTTGAGTTGATGATACCTCATAAAGCAAATCCGTCAATCCTAGTCGAAGGTCAATCCGTTCGAATTAAAAACTTCATAGTTTCTATGTGTCTATGAGAATTTCCAGTTGATATTTTTGAAGTCAGTAGGCATGCAGTAGGTTTTTCTCTTTGATATAACTTGCTTGTTGCTTACATAGTTATGTACCTAGAATAGAATAGTTTTTCAATCATTTAAGCTTTTACAAAGTGCTTTTGTATGTAAGTATGGAATGTCTCGGCTCTTGCGACAGAAATAAATGCGATACACCAAAATATAATACAAATACAAATGTGGACCCAGCCTTAGTTACTTCTCTGAAAAAAATGCGAGTTGCCGGTTGAATGTTTTAAATTACGACGAGTTGTCCCGTCAGTCGCTCATTGGCGTAATTGTGGCTGCGGACTGTCGAGGTCGGGCGCGGTTTGATCACGAACCATGAATGCAATAAAACTCGAATGATAACCGTCACAAATAGCTTATATTACTTATATTATTTGATGTGTTGTCTGAATTTACGGGGATGACATTATGACATAGTCAGTAATTGACGAAACCGCCCAGGAAAATAAAGAGAAAAAAAAGGTTCTGACAGGTTCTGAGACGTTCGGCTGCATCACTTGTAAACTTAACCACCAGTGGGATTGTCTAAAAATGACTGCAACTACAATGGGACTATTGGATCTGATTGGCTGATACTCTCTTGTTATTGGCTAAAATAAGACTAAAATAAATTATTGCAGCCAAACTCAGCCACTGACTGTAGCGGTCATTGATGCAGCTTTTCTGCCTATGCCTGGTGGGAGGCTTTGGCGGTGGCTAGTTACCACCCTACCGTCAAAGACGTGCCGCCAAGCGATTTAGCGTTCCGGCATGATGGCGCGTAGAAACTAGAAACAGATTAGGGGTATGGGTTGAATGTACACTGCCATACCCCTTCCAAGTTAGTCCGCTACCATCTTAGACTGTATCGTCACTTACCATCAGGTAAGATCAAGTCAGTCAAGGACTATCTTGTCATTGAATAAAAAAATAGTTATAGAATATCTATAGGTAATCAACAACAATAATAACCAACGAGAGACCAGACGAAGCCAGACAAAGCCTAGTGAAAGCAAAAACTGTAGCCATGTTTTGCATAGAATCTAGATTCTAGAAACGTACCCAGCTATCTGCCGAGTATGTTACAAATTATTTTGAAGATCCGCATGTCGTTTGCCTTGCTAAGAAGCATGGCATGTTTTTCCTTGAGAACTTTCTAACGAACGAAACGGTGCAATTCGGTTTGAAGAACTTGCGCCATTTTGTTTCTTTTACGAAAGGTGATGAAAATCATTTAAGTAGATAGGTGTCCTACCTACCTACGTCATGCACTGTGGCAATCGATTTAAGTCTCAATAGCCCAACGGTTAAAGGTGCGGACTAAAAACTGAAAGGTCGCAGATTCGATCCCCGTCCGTTGCACTATTGTTGTACCCACTCCTAGCACAAGTTTTCCGCTTATTTGGAGGGGATAGGAGGGTGTTAGTCAACTTCAGCTTGGCTAATATTCTTTAAAAAAAAAAATTTTTTAGACATCCCCATAGGCGTCACTTTTCATTGTAAAAAATCTATATGTTGCTAACCGCAACCTAGGGCTGCTGGGTTGGCTGAAATGACTTTGGGATCGATATCAGCCAGAGTGTTTACGATACCTTTGACCACAGAGAATCCTGGTGTCAATGACCTTTTTAGTCAGGATAAGTGGCGACTGGCGAGACATAATATTATTATAGGTAGACACTTATGCCCGTTTTCACCAACGTTCACAACTTTTCAAGCTACCTAAGTCAAGTTAGGTGAAGGTTTCTGTCAATTTAGTTTTCACAAACCTTTAGGGAACACCTAAAAGTGGAAATGACATTGGGTAAGGGATTGTATTACTACCTTCGAAAAGAAACTCCTACTTTGAGGATGACTTGGTTATGGTTGGTGAAAACGGGCATTAGTAAAACATGGCCCGTAGTGCGTAGGCCGTAGAGGAATAGGTACATATTTGAAGAACGAACCAATTAATTATGGGTAGATCTACCATAGTTCTAATAAGCCTCAATAGTCCAACCTTAGACAAGGCTGAAGGCCCAATTAAAAGTGCGGACTGACCACTGAGAGGAGGTCGTGGGTTCGATCCCTATCTGTTGCTTTTTTGTCGTATCTACTACCCAATCCTAACACAAGCTATCCGCTAATTTGAGGGGAGAGCCGAGAGGTGAACCTTAATCAAGTTCAGCTTGGCTATATTTTTACAAAAAATATATTACTTACATCATAAATTATGATATCAACGAGATTATACTTAAGCTCGCTGCATACATAACGTGCACGGGACGTGGACGGGACGTGGCCCGGACGTGGCCCGGACGTGGTTAGTAAACACGGACGGGAATTTTTAATGCATACGCAACGTGGCAATAACTCAGAACTAACGTGCTAGTGATGTGAACAAGGAAAGATGGATTTTTCTAAGATTGTAGCGAGCTAACTTGGAAGGGGTATAGCAGTGTAAATACAACCCATACCCCTAATCGGTTTTTACACGCCATCGTGTCGAAACGTTAAATCGCTTGGCGGCACGTCTTTGACGGTAGGGTGGTAACTAGCCACGGCCAAAGCCTCCCACCAGGCCAGACCAGAGACAATTTAGAAATTATAAATTCCTAAATTGCCCCCGCCGGGAATCGAACCCGAGACCTCTCAGTTATAAGACCACAGCGCTCACCACTGCGCCAGGGAGGTCGTCAAAGGTTGATACTATATACCTATTGATTTGAGCATAAAAAGTTCAACTGTAATTATTATTACATATTAAAATATAAGTAGAGATACCAATGCAATAAATTAATAAAATAAATCTGACCGTTTTCAGTGAGTGATAGTTCGACTGCAATTTTACGCCACAGATAATTTTTATATTTGGTGTCTAAATACTTTCAATGATCGTACACACTCAATTAGTTTTTCCATTCGTCCATTTTTGCTTCGTAGGTAAATACACAAACATCACTACTTAGCTCTCCGGAGCGAACGGGGCGACTGTGCATACGCAGCGGAATCACGCACGGGACGGGGCACGTACGGGACGGGACGTGCTAAGGCCGCTGCATACATAACGTGCACGGGACGGGACGGGACGGGACGTGGAGTTTTGGAAACATCGTTTCATAGAAAATGTAAGCGACTGTGCATACGTCACGGAGCACGGACGGGACGGGAACGTGCCACGCGCGGAACGGGAAAAATATCGTCGGCGACGATGTTTAGCACGTCCCGTCCCGTACGTGCCCCGTCCCGTGCGTGATTCCGCTGCGTATGCACAGTCGCCCCGTTCGCTCCGGAGAGCTAAGTAGTGATGTTTGTGTATTTACCTACGAAGCAAAAATGGACGAATGGAAAAACTAATTGAGTGTGTACGATCATTGAAAGTATTTAGACACCAAATATAAAAATTATCTGTGGTGTAAAATTGCAGTCGAACTATCACTCACTGAAAACGGTCAGATTTATTTTATTAATTTATTGCATTGGTATCTCTACTTATATTTTAATATATAATAATAATTACAGTTGAACTTTTTATGCTCAAATCAATAGGTATATAGTATCAACCTTTGACGACCTCCCTGGCGCAGTGGTGAGCGCTGTGGTCTTATAACTGAGAGGTCTCGGGTTCGATTCCCGGCGGGGGCAATTTAGGAATTTATAATTTCTAAATTGTCTCTGGTCTGGCCTGGTGGGAGGCTTTGGCCGTGGCTAGTTACCACCCTACCGTCAAAGACGTGCCGCCAAGCGATTTAACGTTTCGACACGATGGCGTGTAAAAACCGATTAGGGGTATGGGTTGTATTTACACTGCTATACCCCTTCCAAGTTAGCTCGCTACAATCTTAGAAAAATCCATCTTTCCTTGTTCACATCACTAGCACGTTAGTTCTGAGTTATTGCCACGTTGCGTATGCATTAAAAATTCCCGTCCGTGTTTACTAACCACGTCCGGGCCACGTCCGGGCCACGTCCCGTCCACGTCCCGTGCACGTTATGTATGCAGCGAGCTTTAAACATCGTCGCCGACGATATTTTTCCCGTTCCGCGCGTGGCACGTTCCCGTCCCGTCCGTGCTCCGTGACGTATGCACAGTCGCTTACATTTTCTATGAAACGATGTTTCCAAAACTCCACGTCCCGTCCCGTCCACGTCCCGTCCCGTCCCGTGCACGTTATGTATGCAGCGGCCTTTACCTTCCTTAGAAGTATGCTCGTAATTTAAATTACGGCTGGTAGACTAAAGGCCGCTGCATACATAACGTGCACGGGACGGGACGGGACGTGGACGGGACGGGACGTGGAGTTTTGGAAACATCGTTTCATAGAAAATGTAAGCGACTGTGCATACGTCACGGAGCACGGACGGGACGGGAACGTGCCACGCGCGGAACGGGAAAAATATCGTCGGCGACGATGTTTAGCACGTCCCGTCCCGCACGTGCCCCGTCCCGTCCGTGATTCCGCTGCGTATGCACAGTCGCCCCGTTCGCTCCGGAGAGCTAAGTAGTGATGTTTGTGTATTTACCTACGAAGCAAAAATGGACGAATGGAAAAACTAATTGAGTGTGTACGATCATTGAAAGTATTTAGACACCAAATATAAAAATTATCTGTGGCGTATCTAAGCAGTGTAATTACAACCCATACCCCTAATCGGTTTTTACACGCCATCGTGTCGAAACGTTAAATCGCTTGGCGGCACGTCTTTGACGGTAGGGTGGTAACTAGCCACGGCCAAAGCCTCCCACCAGGCCAGACCAGAGACAATTTAGAAATTATAAATTCCTAAATTGCCCCCGCCGGGAATCGAACCCGAGACCTCTCAGTTATAAGACCACAGCGCTCACCACTGCGCCAGGGAGGTCGTCAAAGGTTGATACTATATACCTATTGATTTGAGCATAAAAAGTTCAACTGTAATTATTATTACATATTAAAATATAAGTAGAGATACCAATGCAATAAATTAATAAAATAAATCTGACCGTTTTCAGTGAGTGATAGTTCGACTGCAATTTTACGCCACAGATAATTTTTATATTTGGTGTCTAAATACTTTCAATGATCGTACACACTCAATTAGTTTTTCCATTCGTCCATTTTTGCTTCGTAGGTAAATACACAAACATCACTACTTAGCTCTCCGGAGCGAACGGGGCGACTGTGCATACGCAGCGGAATCACGCACGGGACGGGGCACGTACGGGACGGGACGTGCTAAACATCGTCGCCGACGATATTTTTCCCGTTCCGCGCGTGGCACGTTCCCGTCCCGTCCGTGCTCCGTGACGTATGCACAGTCGCTTACATTTTCTATGAAACGATGTTTCCAAAACTCCACGTCCCGTCCCGTCCCGTGCACGTTATGTATGCAGCGGCCTTAGGACCTACCTACTATTGTAGGCATTGTAATGAATAGTCAGCTGCCGTCACATTTACATAAAACCGAGTCCAATGAATACGATAAGTGATTCATAAAACACGTCATATTACACCGAGGTTTCACTAAAAAGAATTGGTTAAGAAATTGGAACCTTGGACGTTATCGTTTTTCAGTTTTCATTTTGAATAATATTGTGATGGCTTCCAGTTATTTATTTGGAATGAATGTCTCCTCAATAATAAATAATAAATAATTACGTAATCCCAGATAACTAGGTAGGTAGCTACCTAGGTACCTACTAAAAACTCGGGAATGTTTACAAACATGCGGGTAGGTATTTTCAAAAAAAAAAATATTTACCATTAGGGCGAAAATCTGAATAAGTCTTGATCCGCATTTTCTTTTCCCAGTGTATCCTTTATGAGTGTTCGATTAAAATAACAAATTCCTTCATCACAATTTCACTTGGCACTTTGAAACCACATCACATTTCGCATGTTTATTGATTTTTATATCAAAAAGGACACAAGTTACTTAGAAAATTAACTTAACAACCACTTTGCACATTGTTTTGCACGGGACAAACACAAGTAAAGACACTGCAAAGACAAAAATTGGTAGAATTAATAAGAATTACTAATATTTGCGGGGTGACTAAACGTGCGTGTTCTGCGTTGTACCACTTGATTTGACAGCTGCGAATCGCCTCGCGCGCTATCCCGAAATTCCCTGTTCAAATAATAGTATTTAATCGCTTGAATGAGTGCGTCGCGAGTGAGTGGGACAAAACGTTGTGAAGTTAGATACACATGTCAGGGAACGACGGGAGTTATAGGATAAAAATAGAACGGGATTAATCGGTATACTGCGACCGACGCGAATCAAACCCAATTATTCTTTCACATCATATTTCGTACATATTTTGTTTATTTATAACAAAGTAAATTGCACATTACAAAATCACTAGACTTTCCATACCCATTGATGAATAACAAAATTCTTATTAAATTGGCTTTTGTTATAATAATCACCTAAGTTTTGTGAATATAAAATCAACAAAAGGAACATAAATTCAATTCAAGTGGCACAATTCTCAGATTCCGCTAAATAAATATTATAATTTGTAAGAATAGCTTTATAAAAATAAGAAAACTGACGTTGTTAATCGGATCTTGACTACACCACCGCCGTGTAAACGTCATACGCGCAGGCGCAGTGCGCGTTACTGACGTACGCATGCGCACCAACTTCACTCCAGTGTACGTCGTCACCTTGTTTTTTGCCGCTAAACTTTAAATTCAAAGTAAATTAGAAAGGGCGAATGAAAATGCGCTATAAAACGATAATACTAATAGTTTTATATTCAGTACCCACTTATAATTTTAGTAGGAAGCGAAAGAAGATAAAATAAGGAGTAAAAAATGTTAGGAGATAATATTTGTACAATCTTACTATTGAATACAATATTTCTAAGTTTATCGTAAAAAAATCAGCTGTTCATATTTATTCATACTCATAGCTCTAATTTAGCCAAAAATAGTGTTCAGAAACGGCAACATGTGTCGAAAATTTTATTTGCGATCTCATTTTTCTCAGTCGAAAAGTTAACGGTACATTTAGCAAGCAAGGTTTAATATGAGGCTAAGTGAATGACCTCGCGAAGAAAGACGTTAAGCGCACTTACAAGTAAGTAGGTATATCTAAGTAGTTAAATGCTATGGCAGGCATAATCACCCCTATAATCTTTCATTCTGTCCGATCGCCATTATTACTCTATTTTCACCTGTTTCCATAGTTCATACTGCCAAGATCATTATTAAAGGTACTTACGGTCTATACCTACCTCTACCTGCATAGTTACAAGTAAATTATTATACTTGCATCTGTTAATTTTTATTCAATTTCATCGGTTAAGCATATCGTATCGTATCGTATCATACACTTTTTAAGTTTAATGCAAAAGTGCATAGCATTGTAGCTACAAAAAAAAATTGTTTAGGCAAATACTAGGAATATAGGTATTCTAGGCTGATGTGTGAATGACTTTTACCAGAGGATCGCAGATTGCAATCCCGGAGAGACGCTTGTGGCCTACCAACTTTTTTAATTAAAGCTACACTAATAATAAATAATAATTATCAAAGGCTTTGAAAAAAAAATCGACTCGTGTAAGTATGTAATTCAATTGAAACTGCTAAATATTCACATACTCACATACATTACATAATCTATAGGGGATTAATCGAATTGTGTGTGTTACATACTTCAACTTAGGGAACAATAAATATTTCATCAAAATCGGTTCAGTAGTTTTTAAACTTGGACACTTTTCTCTTTTCAGTTGGTTATTCTTTACTTCGATGTAACATTAAAATTGGTTTACTTTTTCTTACATTATAGCTTATTTACTTACATGATACATCATTTTGATGTTGATGTGGTATAATAATATTGTATTTTAGTAGCTGAGAGGAAATACCTACCTAATGCCATCTATTGTGATCGTAATGAACTGCATGATCAATAAAATAATGGTTCGACTTTCGAGTGTGCGTCACGGTCGACATGTGTTTAATTAAAATGAAACCAGATGTCGTTGCAATTTTGATATCATTAAGAACTTCTTGCGGTACAAAAAGCTAACTACCAACAGTCAGTTGGTAGTTAGGTAAATTATATTTGATACTGCAAATTATTATTTTCATTAATTTCACTTGCTCGGGAAATACTTTCACCCTTCAAAGGTAGTAAGCATGTCTTGAAAGTAATTTTACCGTAGCTATTTTACTAGTGCAGTAAGTTGTGAAAAATTGCACCCGACTACGGAAGGAGGGTACTTGATATTTTTCAAGCTTATTTAGATTGTACAATATTGTATAGGTACACATATATTATGTCGTAGATGCCTATTTCCTCGGCTCGCTTTGTAGCATAGATAAAGGATATAATATCTTGTATCTATGCTTTGTACACTAAACGCATTGATGGTTTGCAACCTTTGCAACATAAATTTTATCAGGAGGTGCCATCAGAGAAGTATTAGAGTTATCTACTGACTTTTTTAATTTCTTTATGTAAATCAACAATAATTGCCAATCGTTAAAAAAATTCTCAATGTAAATTACTAAAATACGTAGTATAAGTACCTATGTACAATTTTACACCTCCAAATCGACACAACCCGAAGTTCTATGATCAGACATATTAAAATAAATGAAAAACATGAAAAACTGAACAAGTAAACATTAATTCATGCATTACCTCCGCAAGATTTCCTCCGTTTTCGTTTTCTGTGTAAAAATTCACAAAGTCCCGCATTCTCCTCAGAATAAGCACTTATCGCCAAGTCTATTATCTTTGCAACAACACATAACACCAACCCGATCATCTTTGATCAGGCGATCTCTGTATCTTATCTATTACTTGTTTTATCAACACTCAAGGCCTTTTCTTTCTCCTCCTAAGGTTCAACTTTAACACGGTTCTCTTTAAAATGTCCTTATTATGATATCGTAACACATACTTCAAATATATTTTGTGTAGAATAAACACTAAGTTCCACATCACCTTTAACCAGTCACCGTGACAATAAACACTGCACGTATTGTTTGACGTTCAAGTTTATCCACTATATCCAGTAGGTTCTTAGTTTATCTACAGGTTATCGCAACCCACCTCATCCTACGAGACTATTAAAACCGAGGTTACCAGTATACTGAATTGCTCAGATGCATCTCTTATAACATCACTATGTATATTTGCGCTCCGGGAGCCTTGATTTCTTAATACGGCTAAAAATATGTGCCACACGCGTTTATACATTTTTTTAGAATTAAACTGTTTACACAAACGTTTCACATTATTATCTAACTCAATATGCACGTTATGTTGATAATGTTTGTACTTTATGTTTACAAGATTGATTTACACTTAGGCCAGTTCACAATGTGCAGACTATAGTGTGAATGTTTAATCCGTTATAATTAGCTACTATTTAAAACTACTGATACCTTTGAAGGGCAGGTGTGTTATGGCCAAGCAACGGTTAAGAATAAAGTATTTGAAGTAGCGGTAATCGGTATAGCCGGGATAGTACGTGCCGATTATAACGATGTGATCGGAGTGCATGGACATCATACCTAGGACACTTATCTTTTATATTAGCTATCATCCTTCAATAGGTACGGTACAGTATGGTAATAAAAAAAATAGATGGGTATCCGGCTAAATTAAGTACATTAAAATCAGTATGAAATACAGTCAAACATTCCGTACCTACATGCTTAGAAAAATAAAAGATACCGGCCGAATTGACAACTTCCTCCTTTTTGAAAGTCGGTTAAAAATAGCGCAGAAGTGGGACAAAAATGAATGTCATCATCATCATCATTTATCTCAATCCAGCGCCAGCCCACAATTTTGGGAACTGTTCTCCTTTCATCATGAAAATGGTTTAGGTCACAACTCACAGTCCATCATATTGGCCAAATGCAAATTGGCAGACTTCACACACGTGGAAACATTATGGAGATACCTACGCACAAAGTCATAGCTTAAAGAACCCGGGAAACCCCCCCCCCCCCCCCCCCCAAAGGAAAGTGGAAGTCTTAACTCTTGAAAATAAATATTGTGCTTTATGATAGTTTAAGTAAGGTTCAATGTATGGCGTAAACTTTGTGTTTGCAATCGTAAGATTAAAAATTACCCTCAATTTGATTAAATCCTACCGAAGAAGTTAAACTTTGTGTAGCAAAGTCTATAATATCACTAATAATATCTGAATGATAGAAAAAGCTGACAATGAAAATGAAGGATTGTCTAAGCTAAGCCAAAAGACATATTTATGGTTCGTTTCATGTCTGTCCATGACTCTACAATATGATATACGAGTAACTGGCAATATTAATACGTCTACAGTCTACATACTGAGGTGAAACCAAGGACATTGCATTTCATTCACGACTGAGCCTGTACGGATTTGATATCGTGACTTCCGGAATGGAGCTGCATCTATCATTTTAATGAGACTTTACCATTAAAATGCATTCCTGTTGTGCTTTTATTGTTATTTAAAATATAATACAGTGACTAGACTATAACAATACAAAAATTTTGAAGATCATAATAATTTTAGTAGAGTTCACTAATTCTCGCTCTATATTATTCCATTACTAAATTACCTACTGGAAGAAATACCTATAGGTAAATAGCTATTCCCAATTTTCTTACAACGTGAAGAGTAAGAACTAGATATTAAGAAGGGTACGTATTTAATTAATGAATTATATAATGTAATCCTATCTAGTATATATACTAAATTCTAGTGAAAAAATAATTTCAATATAATCTTACTAGAATTAAGTAATGAATAGTGCATAGTTATTTTAATAAATTGGCCGAACTATCGAGTTGTAAATTAGAAGTATCTACTACCTATAAATATAATTAGTAGGTATATCTTTGAGAATGTGATCAGACAAAATATTATTAGTTAAAATATTTTTATTTTATTTTGTTTTAGATTTTAGGTACTTAAGAATAAAAATAATATCTTTGATAGGATTATCTTTGCAAGAGTATAAAATAGATAGTCCTAAGATTTCGAAAAAATTACACATGCCAAAATATTGCTGAAAATGATGTGAATAATGTTGGGTTCCAGTTGGTACGGGGTTTTATCTTATTTATTATAAATGATAGCGCGCACCATCTTAGGCTGCATCTTCACTTACCATCAGGTGAGATCGCAGTCAAGCGCTAGTCTTTATAATTTAAAAAAATGATTGAAAAAGATGTAGTAGTTTAAGAGCATATTAACGCAAAGAGTAGAAAGAAAAGTAAAAACGAGGCACTCACCCAACATCCTATTGACTTCTTTTTCAGTCATCGTCGTCCTCAACGTTCTTCATGGCGTACTATCTGTAACAAGAAAGCGATTACGTCACTGCCCTGTACAGAAGACCCTAGCTTTACCAACATTAGTAAGTTCACATAATAGCGATCTAGTTTTTGGAACTTACATGAATTTTCCTAAGCTTTTTTTGCAAATTTTAGAACAAATTCCCAGCTTTTTTGTTTTCATGTTTCAATCATTCAACTTACTGTTCTCTAAATGCACTCTATATTTTATGAGGAGATATGAACATAACTACCTTTATCTGCTTTGCTCCAACCACCACCAAATGTAAGCACAGATAACTACACAACACTACACTTAACGAAAACTATAAAATAGTGAAATCTAATTTTGCTACACATAAACAGAACCTAAACAACTGATTTTTGAGTCCATATCACTAAAATTTAAATCCATTTTGAGTAAATTGTGTGTAGAATATTGTAAAGATTTTTTTGGGTCCCCGTAGAGGCATCTCTATGAGGGTTGGAAGGCTGGCAGCGGAAATGCACGAAGGCCGCCGAGCTTTGCCGAACGTTAATACTATACAGGCCCGTATTGAAATTTCACTGAGCATTGACCTCGTTAAAATTTTTAGCAATTCCTGCCACTTAATACCAAAACATATTGTATCAGTTTAACTTCAAGTAAGCAATTATATTTCAATTGCAATAAAATGAATAAGATTACGCGCAACGCATGAAAAACTCAGAATTAATCGAATTATTGTTTTACTTTTGCTAAATATTGTTTATTTTTGTCACAATCACTGTATTGGTAACTTGTAAAATACGTATAGGAAAAGGTAGAGCTTTAAATTTCGAAGTAAGTCCGTGCCTGGTACACCCTGCAGTGAGGTCGTCGTTTCGACGCCATGTTTTCCACGCATGCGCTACAATTTTCCTTTACGGAGCATTCGCTAACCCCCTACCTTACACAAACAGCTACGGATGTTTGGAACAGTGTTGCCAGTTAAGTATTAACTATTTCGCTCTAATCTTTGCTTAGCTGTGTATTATCACGTTAATTCTGCGATACATGATAATTATAACATCCCTATATTTTTAGTTTAGTGTTAAAACAATTTTTCCAAGGCTTTTATGGAAAATTCATGGCGATGCGCGCGCAATTTTACGTCTTTAATACCCTGCACTACTCCAAGCACATTGGCAATAGAGTATGGGATCAATAATGACGTCACGCCATTGAACGAACGAGCGGAAGACTTCACTCTACTTCCCTTCATGACACGGAAATATCTGCAGACTCGTTTAATATAGTTTAATTGTTTTGTTTTCCGCAACTGTAGACCTTAAACATTTTTAGTTTTTATTTATAGCAATAAAGTTTTAAATGACTGAAAAAATATTAAGTGATTCTGAATACGGCACGTATGTATTTTTTGACAATCTTACAATAGGCATAACAGTTTATAATTACGTAATACGTAGACATCGATGTTCTACTATGATTAGGTACCTATTCCTATTGCCTACTTACCTTTCTACCTACTCATATTAATTGTGATCAATGATCTAGTCGTGCTTGATCCTTCCCATAAGCTTCCTATTAGAAATCTTCCGCTCGTTTTAAATAGGTCACAGTTATAAACATGCTAATATATTTATTATAAAGTGGCTACATTCTTCATATTCAACGTATTTCAAGGCCGGTAACATTCCCCATTAGGAACGTATGATTCTATGGTAATCGTACTGCGTCATTTGTATCAAGTACGTAGGTAACAATAGCGACTACGATTTCGTTTCAATGCGTTTTCAGCCCTTAGGGATATCGCTTTCACGATTAGAGAATTGCTCGGGCGTCGCGAGAATTAACGAATCATTCGATTGAAATTAAGCATATAAGGCGAGGTATCCCTCCTGGGAATCCATAAGGAAATCGATTGAATGATTTATTAATTGCAACATATCGTATCATTGCAGCATTTTAATTATAAAAAAAAATACCGACCGAATTGATAACCTCCTCTTTTTTGGAAGTCGGTTAAAAATAAAAAAAGACGTGTGGCAGTCGGGGACTGCCGCGGTAAAGCATTTTTTATCAACGCCTTATAGCGACTCACCGCTAGATGGCGTTCATAAAAAATGCGCCATCTAGCGGCTCACCGTAGAGGAGTCCCGTGTCAGGTTATTTTCGTTACGGAATTTCTGGATTCGCTCTCCACGCTGCTGGCCCGCGATAGAAGCTATGCAATAGCTTAATAATTAAATAATTGCACATAGGCTCGTACGTTCAATAAATAAAATAGCCTATCTTGTGCGTCAATATACGAAAGTCAACAAATAAAAAGGAAGCAAAACCGAGTGCATAAACATAATACCCTCCTTTGCGTCGCGCAGTTAGATAAAAAGGCATTCTTATCACTAAGAAGTATCTTCCACTAGACAATTACGAGTATATATATCTACACTTTACTCCCCTGGGCGAATACGATCTGTCATCCTACGTGAGTCATAAAAAGATACCGGCCGAATTGATAACCTCCTCCTTTTTGGAAGTCGTTTAAAAAGGTCGTAAAGTACCTTCACCCATAAACAACTCTCTGAACTTCTGTTGCGTTCCTCATTATAAAAATCCCCGAAAGAAACAATTATTAGGTAGGTATACCGATCTAAACTTTATGGTCCACTTTATACTTGGGATTATTTTAAACTGACAAGTTTCCAAAGACTTTATGTTACCAATATGTATTTAGACGGAATCTAGGCATCTGAAAGAAATTCAGAATTAATAGGACAGCGTAGGTCAAGGGAAGTAGAGCTTTGGCTGTTTGCCGGCAGGCCACTGCCAGGCGAAAGCTCTAAATCACATGGGTTTCGAGTCCATTGCCGGAAAAATCTCTAGAAAATTAAACAAAACAAGTTTATCGAGAGTTTTATCGATTAAAAGCTCTAGAGGCCCTTGATTGTAAGTTGTAACTATTTATAGGCAACTAGTTAATGCCCACGGCTTCGCTCGCGTGGATTCGGTTTTTAAAAATCCCACGGGAACTCTTTGATTTTCCGGGATATAAAGTAAGTCTATGTCACTCTCCCGGTCTTCAACTATACCCATGCAAAACATCACGTCGATCATGTGGCGGTATGATTGAAGGAGAAACCAACAAACAAATAAACTTTCGTATTTATTATATTAGTGTAATAAGGATAGTAAGAATTACTGTAAGTAGTGCACTAAACAAACTAATTCAACTCTACAAACCTCTGTTTTCGAGGGGTGTGGCGACTGGTGGATAAAAAATTTAGAATTTTTTTATTGCAGTCTTATCATAAAATCTCTTAAACCCTTGGTAGAGATTCTTATCGAAAAAAAGCTTTCCAACGTTGGTTATAGTAGCTTTGAAAACTTTTATTTTCATGTCGATTTACGTTCAATAACCCTTAATAGTAAGTTATTTTCAGATAAAAGATCAAAATTCCCTGTTAATCCAGACTTTAAGATCATACCTTATTTTTGTAGCAAATCCAGTTTCAAACGGTGAGACAAATGATCCAAAGCACACAAATCACTAGCTAAATCCTCACTCTCACTTTTTAAATTCCACAATTTTAAACGTATTTAATCCCTTTGTTTCAATGAGTACTGAACCGTCTACAGCAGACTGTAATTCGAGCCAACTGAATTAAGGACGTGCAGCAAGACATTGATATACAGGTGAAAAGTTACGCACGAAAATGTTACATACATACTTTATTATAGAAGCTAATTTCCTAAAAAAACTAGCAAAGGTACGAAAACCAAATAGGTAGATTTAAACTTGTTTTACAGAAACGATAGCACTAATTAACACCGACGAACATGTTTGGTATGCTCATGAAGGTAATTATCAGAAGCGCCGAATATTGGCAACGATTACAATTCTTATACATCAACAAGAATTTCCTGCCAATACAAAACAGTTTAACGACTTCCATTTACAGTTTTATATTTACAAAAAAAATGTATTTTTATTACTACTTTAAATTCTACGCATTACTATTAAAATATCTATGTATTGTATTTTCTATCACCATTATCATATTCCAGTAGCTCCTAAAATAATAAGTTAAAAATGAACTTTTTAACAAGGATAAAGTCTAACAATCAAACTGAAATATTTTCGCAAGCAAAAATTTCTAATGAAGTATGAAAGTTTCAACGTTAGAATAATATAAAAGCTCGTTTGAATAACATAATGGTAGCTTTCAAATGGATTTTCTCTTTGCTCGCTTGAAACGTTTTATAATTTAGCTAAAAATGGGGTTAAGCTGGAAAAATGTATGAAACATTTCATCTAAAAACAGTCAAAAAACCTATAGGTATAGGTAGGTATGTAATCGACGTGAAAAAAAAAACTACATTAAATTATTTGGGAGTTTTAGGTAAAGGGAAAATATTGCTCTAACAAAAACATTGAGAATTAACGGGGCGCTCGGTTTTACTCAATTAGGGATTAGGTACATCTCAAAACTGCATCACTTGCACTTAGATCCAGATGTGATAATTACACGAGTAATCGAGGCGTAATATTGGTCCACGCATGCCGACCGAGACTAGATTCTCAACTGTTTTATTTTAGAGCTGGCACGCTTCGGCCATGAAAATATTGCAAAGGTGTATAAATATGTAGGCAGTAGCTACAGCTCAAAGCATGATGAGCAATCCGCAATGTCGTTCGTTGACTGCCGACGACTTCGATATTAATTGATGCATCATTAGTAGGAGGCACAGTACTCTATAGGTGCAAAGTGCTGCAAAATGATTTTACACTGCGTTGGTTATCACTTCGAAAAGTACTTGTTCTTTTGTGTAGATGGGACCTCGATCCATTTTCAATCAATATAAAGAAGATCTAGTTGACGTTTTATTCGTTTCCTTATACGGCTAAAGTAATCCGTTTTCATGAAAATTTCAACTACAATTTCCATAAAGTTTTTCTTCTAATTATAAATCTAATTTCATTTAAATTAAAAGGAATTATATCCATAATGCAAGAATATTGCTATCAAGTGTAGAGCAGACAGCAGTGTTTACTTCGGTATCAAAGTGTAAACAATTTCATGACTAAATGAAATTTTTAAGAGGTGAGTATAAAAGGTTGAACACATAAGATAACAATACAATGTTATTACGCAGTGATAGCCAAGTGGTTAGGACTGCCTACGGTCTCTTATATTCAGAGAGTTATAGGTTCAACCCCGGGTAAACACTTCTGACATTTCGAAGTTATGCGCGTTTAAGCAATTAAATATCACACGCTTCAATTGTGAAGGAAAACATCTTGAACCTGGACGCCCTCCTGGGCGTGCAGGTTCATCTTAATTCTTCATAATGTTCTCAAAGATGTGTGAAGTCTGGCAATTTGCAATGGACCAGCAAGGTGGACTATGGCTTAAAACCACCTAGTGGTATTCTCTAAGTGGTAACCTACGCACAGTAGTGAGCCGTTGATAGGTTGCTCATGATAATGACTCGCTTACATTTCTTTTTTATGAATAAACCGGAGAAACTAAAACTGATAGTCATTGATTTACTAATTTCTGATAGTCATCTCAGCCGAATGCCCACTGCTGGATTTAGTTCTCCTGCAAGGAGCGCCAAAGATCACGATCTTGTGCCACTTGTCGTACGTTCGTGAGACGGTCTATCAGGGTCCCAACATCTATCAGTTCTTCCAGCTATTGCCACTTACTTACTTACAGCAGTCGGTAACTCGACGACTCATTCTCCTACGGATCTCCGCATTGCTCATTTGATCTCGCACTGATACTCAGAGCATAGGTCTTTCAAATGCTTGCTGAGTGAGAACACTCTTGAGAGAGAGTGCTAGAGTAGTTAATGCTTATGCTAGGAATAGGAAACACGCTCTCTAATAGGTAAGATTTAAACTTACGAGGTTTACTTCAGGTTTTATTATGCGATTCAGTGCAAACCAAGCTACTTTAGTGTTATTTTTAGAAGTAAGAAGGTATGTATCAGTAGGTATAAACGAGAACACTATAGAAGGATGAGGGCCCAAGATTGCCTCCTGCATTAACTATAAAAAATCTCTACCATGAATAATGGAAAGGCGTCACGACCAATGAAAAATAAAAACCAACTTATCAATGAGGAATACTACGCATAGAGAGAGTGTGTAAATAACTCTAATTATCCTATGTTTAATTGCTGGTTACATTGTCTAAGTCGAGATAAGCGTAAGGAACGTGTTTCATGAAAACACGTGAATATAAAGCATCTAGGGTTAGTTTTAATTAATTAGACGGCAGTCTTTGACCTCTCACGTTATCAAGTAGGTACTAAGTATGCTGATCACACAAGAAAAATCCACATGCATCGACCGTAACGAATTTTTGGCACTCACAATATTAAGTGTGGTTAAATGTAGTTAGGTATATGAAATCCTCTTTAACTCAACCCATAGCCAGCCCACATCTGGACTCAGGTTTCCCCTCTAATGAGAAGGTGTTAAAGTACTTATACAACGGTGGCCAAGTGCAGCTTTGTAGAAATCGGATCAGATCCTGTTAAGAAGACCAAATTCATTTTCTTCTCTTAAAATCTTGTAAACTTCTAAGAGACACCTGTCCTTCTCAGCATTTCTACTTATGTGATATTTCTCACGTAGCGTAGGTGCCGGTACGAAATAAATAAGTCATAAATAGATAAGAGCCCGATTCGATTTGTAGGTACAGACTGTTGTAACTAGTCACAATGACCGACATTCTTATCGTTCCGACGTCTTTGTTTGAACACTCCCTCTATTACCTGCGGTTTAATTGATAAAGAAACGGCTTCCAAATCAACAGTGAACTAAATATTATGTGCGAATTTTTAAATATATTCTTTTTTATAAAGAATTACATAAAGTGAAAATTTTTAAAGAATGGTTATTGCAATGTGATTGCAACGGTGTCAGTGTAGAAATATCGAGTGGAGATTGATAATGCGTTCAGTACATCAATAAAGGCCTAATAACCTGCATCGCAACAACTCTATCCTCACATGTTATATACCGGTTGAATGCCTACTATCATTGCCAATTGGAGTAATCGGGCTGGCGAGACCAGTCGGGCGAAACTCTTAACAGTAGAAGCCGGTAGTATATCTTCCGTTGCACTTACAATGCAACGCCTATAACTCAGCGAGATATCTTTTAACCAAGTCTCATTGTTTCCAATATGCAAACAGTACAACTTTATCTTATCGTTTGACATTAGTCGAAGTAATACGTTACGGGGTACACGCTTCGTGAAAAATATCTGTGATGTGAAATCTCGCATTAGTTAAATTAATATATTCAAGTGAAATTCGAGAAATGAACTTTGTATGGTTGTTCTGAAGTATCACGTCTCTTTTTGTAATAATTATGACGGACAGTTCTCTTGATCTTCACGAGTTGGAAAAATTGAGGTTTGTTTCATGTTTTTACCCTTCAAATTTATGCTTTATTTCCGTTAAGCCGTTTATAAGTTAAATATTTAAATCACTCTCGAAATGTGTCCCACTGGCTTCATGTTCCATTATTTATCAGACATTAACCAATTTTTCTATTCACTACTATTTAACTAATTACTACTCAAGACCTACCCAACGAGTAAGCACCAACAATCTCGGTGGGCCAACGTTTAATAGAGCCCAGTTACTGTGACAACTTACCTGCTCCATCATCAGACCCTGGTCACTCTCTATAAGCCAAGTACTCATAAGGACGAAATTATTGAGTCCAAACATGATACATCTACTGGAAGTTCTTCAGAAGTTGGGTAGTTTGCAGTCTACCCCGCTTGCAGAATTAGGTCAAGGTTACCATTGTACTGAAGTCGATTTACTTAAGTAGAAAAAAACAAATATCATTTTTTTTACAAGATTTTGTACACCGGCTGAAAAAGGGTTTTTAAAAAGTCGGACAAATTTTCATCAACTAGTCATGTTTATCTATACCACCATCTAATAGAAGTTGAGAATCATCACAGATAAACCCTATTTCGAACAAAAAACCCGCATTCGAATCCGGCCGTCTGTTTGACCGCAACAGTTACACAGACAGACAGACAAAGCCGTCAAACATATAACACCCTTCTTTTACGTCGTTAATGAAAGAGAACCAATTTTTTAAGCTGGCCCGTGACTTCATCCGCGTGGAGTTCGGTTTTTAAAATCACGCGAGAACTCTCCGTTTTTTCGGGATAAAAGATAGCCTATGTCACTCTCCAAGTCCTCAACTATCCATTTCTCCATTACTGCGTGATTGAAAGACAAACCAACAAACAAACACTTTCGCATTTATAATATCTCGTTATCTTTTTCAGATCCACAAGTATTCACAGGGCTTCACAATGTCCGAGACCAAACATACCCGAAGTATCGCACAAGTGGCGATTACTGCTAGAGCCGGCTCTCGTTGGCGCTATGATGGCGATCAATCTTGGTCAGACTTCGCTCCAGAATTTTTATTTACGGACCGCATGCCACGAGTTGAATTACACAGCCGATGTGTGCGACAGGGGCGTCGGCGAGGAATTTCGCGCTGCGGAGGTATTTACATATAAAATTGCAGTAATTTACTACAAAATTATATTGAGACTACTTCGTCCGCGTAGATTAAAATCCCGGAACGTAGGGACTCTTGGATACTAGATTATGTCACATTCCGGGTCCTCAACTATACCTATGCAAAAAATCACGTCCAGCCGGAGCTGTGTTTCATCGTGATTGAAGGTCAAACCAACAGACCAATAAACTGACAAACGAACACACTTTTGCATTTATAATATAAGAAAGGATAACCAAATATTGGATAAAAGCAAAAAAGGTGCTACTTTGCTGAAATTCATGATATTAAAAAAGAAGTAAAATCTGCCAAACCAGAAAAAAACATAGCAAAACGCGCACAAAAATTTTCATAGCAAGGAAATATTACTTACTTTCGAAATTCAAAATCATTTATTTCATGTAGGCCAACTTGTGGTTCTTATGACAAGTCGAAACTCTACCACCGGTTCGAAAAGCTGATTCTGCTTTTTCTTTTATTTTAAGAACAATTATATATAACCAAAAACGACAAAACCAAGCCTTAGAATAAACTTTCCTTTTCAAGATTTCACTTCTATCTACATATTAGTGCTACGAAAGACATACTTTTGTTAATAATAAATCGTTTTTGCATTCCAGGCAGATAGCCAAGCTTTGGTGTCCAGTATAAACGTCAGCAGAAGCTTCATAGGCTCCCTAATATCTACATTTGTGCTCTTATTTGTTGGGCCATGGAGTGACTGTAGCGGGCGACGGAAACCATTGCTCATAATACCTTTAGTCGGAATGTGCGTGATGACCACAGGAGTATTGTTGATGCTTATATTTCCTGGCGCCAGTACAACCCAGGTCCTTTATGTTGTGCAAATCCCTATATCGATGGGTGGAAACTTCGGATTGTTGCTAGCAGCTTCGTTCAGCCATATTGGAGACGTATGTAGACCCCTATTTTTACTTTACATACTTTAAGGCCAAGCTACTCGCGAGATATTTCAGTCAGATTTTTTAACTAATATATCCCGCTGATAAGTCTATTTTTTGTACCTATTTATATGTGTTTCTCAAACTCAGTCCGATATCGATTTATCTATATGTTTGACTGCTAACAAAAAAGTTTTATATATATATTTTTTTGAAAAGAACCTTCAAACAATAATTATCTACTTTATAGCAAAATACAGCATAACAAAAAACATAAAGTCAAACTGTGGTAAACTTATGAAATAGTAGTAAGTATCTGTTTAACCCATCAAGCAAAATTTTTTTTCCTCCGAGGTTTAACCACAAGAACCTAAAAATATTGACCTCGATAGACATCCTGTCTAGTTTTCTTTTGTTCTAAAATTACAGATGAGATCTGTCTCTTTAATTTGCTAGGTTTATCCCGTTTATCTCAGGGTTATCTCGCATGTTTGATAAAAGCAAGAATTACTTTGTTCAGGTTGAAGACATGAATGAAATGTCAGTAGGTAGGTACATTAATAACGTTTTGATAATGTAATATCTGTATTGTATGCTATCATTTCATGTCCATTGCCGAGGTTATATATATTATTATATAGCATTATTTATGAGCGTCTGAACCTTTTTACAATTAAATAATTTAAAAATATTGTATACTAACAACTTTGATATACATATATCTATAATCTGTTTGTCTGTTTGATGTAGGTAATGTCTATATCTTTTCAAAATTATTTATTTCATGTAGGTCAATTTGTGGCTCTTTTGATAAGTCAAGGTTCGGAAAGCAGATTCTGCTGAGAAGAAACTTCTTTCTTCTTTCTTTTTTTAAACTTCTCTTTTTTTAATCTTTTTATTTTTTCTTAACAGAAAAACCTCTAAGTGGTCACCTATTTTAGGCCCGACGCGAGAATCTTGATATATTTCTGTGGTTTCAGCTGTGCCACGCAACCGGGCGTGACGTCACGCGCACCATGGGCACGCACCGCGCCGCCATTCAAATCGCTCACGTGGTGGGCGCGGTGAGCGGGCCCCTGCTGTACCGCCGCCTTGGATTCTACGGTGTGTTTCCTCTTGTTTTATTACTGCAGGTACTTGCCTTTATTACTCGATGCGAACACCTTTTAGCAATCATACAGTTGATCAAAATATTCACCATCCACGTCTTGTCACTACCGGTTTGGGGAGTCTTTAAATGTACTTTTGTATCAAAATTTAAAGTGTGATAATATTGCTTAGCTTAGCCTCGTGGTTTAATGTCAGGCTTCAAATTCCAGACATTCACATAATTTTTCCTCAAACTCACATCTTTTATGGCCCTCAAAGAATTTAAAAAAATGTTATTTGAAATTAATAATGTTTATGAGTTAGCTCATACCAAGATCAACATGAAAATTAAAGAGTTTTTGCGGGCATTAAAAAACCTTAACCCACGCGGACGAAATCGCAGGCATCATAGTAGTAATTTAAACCCTTCTAATTTTGAAATGAGAACCACGCCTAGTAGCGTATGAGCGATGGGTTAATGATGATGATGATGACGCGTGTAACACAATCGTTAGCTTGCGTATTAAGTATCACAAACGATAGAAAGCATTTTTTGTTGGCCTGTAAAGCAGGTAATTAATTGTCAACTGTATAATTGCTAAACTGTGATGCTGCAGTGAACAACTTTGCACTGAACAATAACTAACCATTAATCACGTCACATAAAATTGGCGAATTTGGTTCGACCCAAAAAAATTGGTTTTAATTAAAAAGTTGTGATTAATGGAAGTGGCGTGTCATGGCTGCTAGGTGAAACCATAGATCGCAGATTTTTTTTTGTTGGAGAGGTCAAAGGTCAAGGTCTTTGTGTTCGCGCGCAATCTTGACCAGTGTTCAAATAACTTTGAAGTATGCCCTTAAAGTTGCTCAATGCTTTAAGGTATTCCTTCGTCGTATTTCATGTGTCATAATAATTTATGTATCGGGAGCAGTGATAACCTAGTGGTTAGGACTGCGGTCCTAATTTGGGAGAGGAGCGGGTTCGATTCCGAGCCCGCACTCCCCAAATGTAACTCCTTGTGTGTGTTCTATGGTGGAAAGAATATCGGTGGTCGATTTACAAATCGCATCGTTCTTTCAATGCTTCAGGAAACACGCAATGTTCTAGCGATGAAAAGACTCAAGTTCTTAGGTTTTAAAATAAAGTTTGCAATATGGTCACAATCTACCGTTCTGCTGCTAAAGTTGTTCATGCAATGCATACTATGCTTTTTAAAGCTTATCATGGTTCATCATATTTAATGGTTTCTACTGGATATACCTACTGACCAATCCTTACTAATATTATAAATGTGAAAGTGTGTTTGTTTGTCCTTCAATCACGCTGCAATAGAACAACAGATCCGCGTGATTTTTGGCATGGGTATAGTTGGGGACCTGGAGAGTGACATAGGTTACTTCTTATCCTTTCCGGAAAATTAAAGAGTTCCCGCGCGATTTTAAAAACTATTTAAAACGCGGACGAAGTCGCGGGCATTAGCTAGTATGTTTATACATAAAAGAAAGCCTATTAAATACCAGGCACAAAATAGAAAATTATCATGTTCAAATTACATATTATGTAATGTTTTGATTTCTTCCCAGGTGGCCGCTCTCATCTACGTGGTGCTGATCGTCCAAGATATTAACGTGAACCTCGATAACAAAGTAACGTTTCTGAACTGGCGGTTGCCTCTAAACGCCGTACAGTGCCTCGTGAGGAAAAGAGAAGAGCATAAGAGGATGGTCATTTTACTGATGTTGGTGGTCGCTCTTGGAGACAGGATGTTACTATCAGGTAATAAACGTACCAAGCACAACAAGGTTGAGTAGGTATTGACAATAAGTGCAATAGTAACAAAGTAATGTTTCTGAACTGGCGGTTGCCTCCAAACGCCGTACAGTGCCTCGTGAGGAAAAGAGAAGAGCATAAGAGGTTGGTTATTTTACTGATGTTGGTGGTCGCTCTTGGAGACAGGATGTTACTATCAGGTAATAAACGTACCAAGCACAACAAGGTTGAGTAGCTATTGACAAGTGCAATAGTAACAAAGTAACGTTTCTGAACTGGCGGTTGCCTCCAAACGCCGTACAGTGCCTCGTGAGGAAAAGAGAAGAGCATAAGAGGATGGTCATTTTACTGATGTTGGTGGTCGCTCTTGGAGACAGGATGTTACTATCAGGTAATAAACGTACCAAGCACAACAAGGTTGAGTAGCTATTGACAATAAGTGCAATATAGCAACAAAGTAATGTTTCTGAACTGGCGGTTGCCTCCAAACGCCGTACAGTGCCTCGTGAGGAAAAGAGAAGAGCATAAGAGGTTGTTTATTTTACTGATGTTGGTGGTCGCTCTTGGAGACAGGATGTTACTATCAGGTAATAAACATACCAAGGACAACCTTGAGTAGCTATTGATAATACTCGTAAGTGCAATAGTACCTAACAAAGTAATGTTTCTGAACGGGATAAATGCGAAACAGTGTTTGTTTGTTGGTTTGTCCTTCAATCATGCAGCAACAGAACAACGGATTGAATTGATTTTTTTCAATGGTCATAATTAGTGACTTGAAGAATGACATAGGCCTTTACCCCGGTACCTTTTATCCCGGTAAAACCCTCTCGAAAAAAAAACTCCCGCAGTTAAAAATTTACTTCTACGCGGATGAAATCGTGCTAAAGCCAAAACTGCCATTTCTCACTTGAAAACGTTATTAATTTATACTCGTATCTACTAGTATGATCGGTTTAGTTTTTAAAATCCCGCAGGAACTGACTTTCCGGGATAAAAGTAGCCTATGTCGCTCTCGTCCACTCTCGTCCAAAAAATCACGTCGATTGATGATCCCTATACAAAATTACCAATTTCGATTTTTGTTTTTTCAGCTGTTCTTTGAGGTTTTTTTTTACCCCAACTTTTTATATTTTTAAATTTCCCCTATATCGGAGCAAATAAAACAAAAAAGCCGTTTTCGAATTTTAACCAGCTACCGAACAGCAATTGATTTTTATATATAGAAGATTATGCATTTATGTCACTGCCGTTTTTAAATTATGCACTAAGTATGAGACATGAGTAACAAGAAGTGACCTTTGGGAATCAGCGTGGAGGAGTAATTTCAATGACAGTGAAAGGACTAACTAACACTATAAAATTTATGAAGTATATTTTAACTTTCAATAATGTCGCTTAATCCGCTCTAGGATCCACTGATCCACCAGTAGATCCAATAGCATTATTGGATACATACGTAGCACCATTGGATACATACGTAGTATTGTATCCAATGGTGGAGTCGGAGGGTGAATCCTAATGGGTTTGAAGTGCTGCAGGATCAACTCAGACCTATGATGGATCACAGTGAACTCCAGAGTGCTATTGGATCTACCGGTGAGTCAGTGGATCCTAGATCCAACTATCTATAAAGACAAAAACTTCCGTATGAAACGTCGTTTTTGTATGAAACTGAAGGAATAGATTAAGGTGCTGCAATTGCTACCTCTCAGAGGAAAGTGCAGTATTGCTAGACCCCAGAAGGTGAACCGGGTCGACGACTTCAAACAACTTACAGGGAGCCGCTGGTTTCAAGCGGCAAGACCGAGGCCAGTGGAAGTCCATGCAAGAGACCTTTGTCTCTTGAGTTCCGTGATAAGAGTATTAACTGAAGGAAGGATTAAGAAGAAATCCTTAACAACTGGTCAGAGTCTATTACACTCTATTATTTTGTTACAGCCGAAGTATTGCTCGCCTACATGTACTACCGCTACAAGTTCCAATGGGATGATGTGTTATTCGGTTCGTTCCTTGCCTACCGGAACACAATTAGTTTTGCTGGTAAGTGTGGAATACTATCTTATTAATATTATGCGTATGTTGGCGCTACTTAAAAGAGGCCTATGTCCAACAGTGGATGCATGTGGGCTGATGATGATGATGATGATGATGAATATTATTTAGCTATCCTCTTCAGGTAATGCACTAGGAATCGAAAAATACATTTTCCTGCATAGGTACTTATTTACAGTTGTGTTTGTATTGCCACAAAAACACTGAATTTATATTATTACTAGCGGACCCGACAGACGTTGTCCTGTCTTAACTATGAATATTGAAACTCTTTGACGAAATTGGCAGCACGCATTCTGTCAATGTTATGTCAAACGCCATAAGGTTACATCAAAAAAGTTTGAATTGTAAAAGCGGTTACATTAGAAATAATTTAATATGGTGGTTAATATTTCTTAAATTTTCTAATTTTCCGCGCAATTTTCTTAATTTTTTCTTTCATAAGAACCTTCTCCTGACAATAACAAACACAATAAAAAAAGAATTAGCGAAATCGGTCCAGCCGTTCACGCGTGATGCGCTTACCAACACATTAAGCGATTCATTTTTATATATTAAAGATTTCATTCGGCCGTCGAAATAGATATTCTATTTTGATGGCTGAAAATAAGTAATGACGTACACCCAAAACAAACTCAAAATTTTAAGTTGAGAACTTATTTATCAAGGATACTTTTCGACGACTCACAGCACATAGTAACTAAATTATTGTTATTGAACGAAGATAAATCTCAAAAAATCCATGATGATTTAAAGAAGTACAATATCTTATATCCTGTAGTAAATACTTATTATACCTTTTGAAATTAAGATCATAAGTACCTACATAACTCAAAACGTGATAGGATAACGAAGGAAAATTATACAGATCAAAGGAATATACGTGATAATTATGATATGATACATTACTGGTGATTAATCCCTACTAATATTATAAATACGAAAGTGATTTCGTTGGATTGAAGTTGCATGGGTATCAACGCTTTTATAGGTGCAGGCAAAAGCTAGTAATCTATAATTTATTTATCTTTTACTCTACCTAGCGACATGCTTTGTTGCCTGACTGATAAAGATTTTTCTTTTTTTTTTCAGTTCAACTATCTAATTTCTTATTGTATATTTTGTCCTTCACGCAGCTAAAGAGCTAAAGGTCGATGTGATTATTAGTATTTGCATGGATATGTATATATAGTTTAATAGAATAACACAATCTTCTTTTAAATCCCGCAAAAACAAAGGGTCCGTGTGGTTTTTTAGGGTTTTTTTGTAAATTTATCTAAGTAGGTATATATATAATTTTATTGGACAATTACCTACTTATTTTCAATTGAATGAGATTTTTACAAAACATTTCGAATATTCAGTAACCTCGTGGTGTTGCTATGTAGACAAGTGTTTTTGATCATGTGGGTAAAAGATGCTAATTCCAAACAAAAACAAAATTTTCCACCTATCAACGTCTGATAAGAACACAGATATACATCGCTTGATCTTAGATTATCAAATATGATACATGACTGTTGCATAAATGCACTCTTTTATGTATTCTCACTATTATAATGTAAAATAATACAATGACAGAGCATTTAGTTGTTGAAATGCCCTATGATACTTTCTGCTGCACTCAGAGGCATTCATTAAATTATATTCTGAGACTTTAGCTACTTATCACCAAATCTCTTTATGTGTTTATATTTACTAACTTAGCATTTGAGTGAACTTTTTTAAAACAATAATTTTATGGTCCTTATTAAGTAGTAAACTAAGTGCGACGTTGCTGCCGTCGGTTCAAGTAATAGACGTCTTAGCAAAGACCTTATTCCTATATCTATCAGAAAATTAAAAAACGCCTGATATTCCGGTATCGTTAGTACATTCATCACTAGTTTGTATTAGTACTAAAGTGTGTTTGTTTTTTGGTTTGTCCTTTAATCACGCAGCAACGGAGCAACGCTGCTGTAAGGTAAAAAGACGTATCTGACATTTCTTCGAAATTGAGTCAGTCAGAGGCTATCAGACACATATTCGGCATCAGAACAAAAAGACGCATCTACCAGTATTCAGTACCAGTATCAGACAGTAAAAATGTCAGACACGTCTTTTTCTTTATGATGGCAGACGGATTGCCGTGATTTTTTGATGAAAGATGACGTGATTGAAAGTGACTTAGCTTTTTTCCGGATAAACAAAGTTGCTGCAGTTCATCGATGGGTTTTTAATATTAATTTTATTGTTTTAGGTACTTTACTAATTCTCACCATATTTAAACGTCGTTTACGCCTATCTGACGAGTTGGTCGGAGTGCTGAGTTGTGCCTCCTACATCATTGCTACCAGCTCACTCATCGCTGCCACGACCACCATATTTGTATTCATAAGTAAGTTTAGTTCATAACTTATTCGTAGCACGTGAATCCAATGTCCAGTATGGATATTTAACAGCTAAGTATTAGCTATTTATAATTATTTTAATTCCATGTTGTCCAAGTTAATATAAATAACATCGGATGGGATTTGTACATATTTATTAACCTTATGAATTTCTGTACTATGTATAGATACTAATAGTTCTTGGTGAGCGTGGTGAACTATGTCCTAAAGTTTAGGACATAGTTCACCACGCACCACGCTTTAGGACCTAAACCCTCTATTTTGAGAGGGGATCTGCGCCCAGTATATAGTGGACCCGTGAGGGATTAAAAAAAAGAATATTAACCAAGCTGAACTTGCCTTATATTCTCCTTTCCCCTCCAAATAAGCGGAAAACTTGTGCTAGTAGTGGGTACAACTATTGTGCAACAGGTGGGGATTGAGCCTGCGACCTTTCTATTTTCAGTCTGCACGTTTAACCGTTAAACTGATGAATTTTTTTCGCACTTACCTAATAATATTTTTTTAGGGAATCAACATTTTCCGATACCACACTGCATTTGAATTTAAAATAGCAATATTTTCCTATTTTCGAATAAGTGTTTAACCACCCGATAACTAAAATTTATTATTTTATACTACCTAATAACATTTTATAGCCAGATTTTTATGAAAAAATAACATACCTAACTTTATCTTCCTTTGACAGTCCCGATCATCGGCATCATATCACAGGGTTCGCAAGTGGTACAACGACCCTTACTAAATAAGCAGATATTACCAACCGAACAAGGTTAGCTATGTATATTTTTATTAGCTTTTAACTCCGCTTTTAAAAGTAAAACATCCTACTCAGATTTTAATTATTAAATAATTAATTTAAACCATTTTCCAGGCAAAATCTACAGTGTCCTGGGCGCCCTCGAATCCGCAACACAAACATTTTCATCCCCGTTGTACTCATTGCTGTACACGAAAACTGTGTCTTCCATCCCCGACGCGTGGCTCATCCCCGGGATCATTCTCGCCACAATACAATTACTTTCATACCTGCTAACTAGAAGACTGCAACGAACCACGTCTAGCGATACAGATAGTGTACCCGATAAAAGTGTGCCTCTATACAAAATTGAGGTAAAACGTGGCGCTACCAAAGAAAATGATCTTAAAGCCAAAGAAGCGAATAGTGTATTGTCATAGAGATTCCTAATACCCTAATACTAATTATCCATAACTAATATTACTGCATTTATCAGTCTTAGGTTAAGTTATATAAATAAAATTATATATTCTTTTATACTAAGTTAGTGTTTTATTTTTAACGTCTCTATTTGTAGGATTTGAAATTACTATACCTTCCTATTTTATCACTTCGCTATTCTTCAACTAGTAGGTCTTTGGTCTTACCTATTTCAAGTTACACGTGCAAATCTCAGGCGAGACAGACAAAAACTGGTGAAGTGCGAGTCGGACCCATACACAAAGGGTTCCGTACCATCACAGATTAAGATCGAGCAAAAAGAAAAGTCTGTTGTATGGAGGAGACCCTATTTAATTTTTAAGTTATTTTTTTTATTATTTGTTGTTATAGCGACAATAGAAATACACGTTCTGTGAAAATTTCAATTAACTACTTATAAACGGTTCATGAGATGACAGCCCGCTGACAGACAAACGGACCAATGGACGGACAACGGTAGCTTAGTAATAGGGTCCCCTTTAACCCCTTGCCACCCTTGGGTACTAAACTCAAGCAAAGATCAGACGTAGAGGAAGTCCAAGAAATTGTTTTTAGCTAAAGAAGTTTTTCAAAAGCCTGCAACTTCTACGTGTAGGCCACGTGTAGGCAGATTGACCTCATTTACTACGAAGGCTAGAGTAGTTAGCTCTAGTTCTTGAGAAGCCCTCAACACGTAATTAGCACCTATGGAACTAGAGAGTGCTTTACACTTTTTTAATGAGTAGCGTAAAATAAAATTTTATAACGTCAATGTGATTTGTTAAAATTAATTAAAAACATTTTTGAAACTAAACCGCTATGGTCTTTTCTATCAAGTTATTCTTTACACAATATGAAAAGATGTACAACAGTAATGCGAGTTCCGATACATGCCTTGTAGAAACAAATTAAAAGTATGGGTAAATTAAACGTAGATAACTATGGCATTTATTCTAAATCAACCCTCTTCCCTCTTCCATTGCATCTATTCAGCAATAAGGAAAGCCTTTTTAAAATTTTGAACTAACTCTACCGCTCTAATCAGCTTATTTATTGCTTTTGATTGGGTAATTGCAGAGGCAAACCAATTTTGAACATTATTAAAAACTACAGATGGTTACATATTGTTTGTACCTATATATTTATGATTTGTTTATAGGTAATATTTATATTTTAGGTACAAAAGTAGGTACCTTATCAGTTACTTCCATTGCCTTCTTGTGCTCAAGTAGTTTTAAAGGATAACAATCATGAGATAAAATTCGATAAAAAATCAGTATAAAAAGCTACAGATTTCTATATTCCAGATTAATTCAAAACTTTCTGATTGTGCATCATTGCAGTTTTTAATAAATAATTATGTAAGTATACTGCTTATTGTATTTTTATTTTTGGTATTTGTACCTATGTTTATCAACGAAGTCCAAAAGTACAAAATACATTCTAGTTCAAGTAGGCCTTCGTTCACGTTCTTTTGAAATGCAAAGCAGATTCCAAAAAGAACAAACTGGCATGAATCTGAATTCGTTCAAGATAGAGAATAGAAACGTACAGTTTACATTTCTAATTCTATTCTATCTTGAATTTCTTGAATTCAGACTCGATCGCTTTTATGATCTCTGTAATTCACAGAGGCATCAATGATCAATAGAAAGAGTACTTTTTATAAAACCCTCGTGAATTTTTGGTTTTCCCGAGATGAAATGTCTATCTGTAATATCGTTGTTACGTGATTCAAGTAAAATCTCTTCTCCTATCTAAATAAGCGGGAACCACGTGCGACAATAATATAACGGGTGGGGATCCAATAATCTTTCAGTTTTCACTTTTCCTGCACCTTTAACCATTGGGCTATTAAGGTTTTCCCTTTTATGGCAATCAATGGCAATAAAGCATTAAAATGATTGAAGCAACCACTTATTTCAATAAATCTTGCACGTGACACTTGCTCTATATTTATTTTTAAACGACTTCCAAAAAAGAACGAGGTTCTAAATTCGATTTTTTTTATGTACAATATGTTCCTCGATTACTCGAAAATGCCTGGATCGATTTGGAAAATCCTTTTTTTGTTGCAAAGGGTATACTTCCCGTGTAGTCCCATTGTAATCAAGTCAGGATTTGATGATGGGATCCTGGAGAAATCGAGGGAATTCTTCAAATTTTATAGGCATAATTGATATACTTTGTCGTGACGTTTGAAGTCGGTTTTGTAATAAGAATTTTTACGTTTATAACAGAATGCAGCGGCCAAACTACAACCCAATGATGGCATGCTCGCCAATGCCAAGCAAACACCACCCGGTCCACCCTGCCAGCCACTTCGGTCCGCCCCGCATTAACCACATGGGGCCATGCTTCGGTCCACCGACCCAACACCAATACAAGCCCAACGATTGTTTTATGTCCGTATCAACACTGAAAAGCACTTACGCGAATAAAATGCCTCAGCCGACCCGCCCCGATCCTTGTTTCAACTAAAAATTAACAGTTGAATTATGACGGAATCTCTGTACACGTTTTATTTGAGTGTATTTTTCAGATGAACAGTTTTGGAATAATTTTGTCTAATATAATTAATTAATGCCTTCATTATAAAACAATATATTTAATGTAGAATAGCTAACCGTAAAGTAGACCTAAGATATTTTTAATAATTTTTATTCATCTTGGTTTAAGCGAAGGACACACCAAGGTAATTTTATTTATAATGTGGATTGTAGGCTCGACTTTTTTCCTGTTATTTAGTAAGTAAATAATTCCCTACTTATTGGTTGACTCTTTATGTAATAAAAACATATCATGTATTTTCGAACTTTTATTTCTTTAGACACGAATAGAAATAAGACCCGATTTCACCAAACTTTCTTATTCTTGAGAATAACTATGAAAGTCGTCATTAGCAACCCATCGACATCTCACTACTGACCTACGCTCAGTACTAGTGAGATGTTGATGGGTCCTCTCAGAGTAGGGTTATAGGTCACAGTCCACCGCGCTGAGTGCGTGCCCGGATTGGAACCCGCAACCCCCTGATTAGGAGATCGAAGTTCTAACCACCACGCTATCACTGCTCTACCAGTGTTTATATCTGGACAATAGCGAATAAGTTATTTTTAATTTAATTGTAGATATTTTAAATCAATTGAATGGATATAA
Organism: Hipparchia sbordonii; assembly: GCA_038048805.1. Classification (NCBI taxonomy): domain Eukaryota; kingdom Metazoa; phylum Arthropoda; class Insecta; order Lepidoptera; family Nymphalidae; genus Hipparchia; species Hipparchia sbordonii. The sequence goes on along the minus strand of CM076106.1, from coordinate 7,509,064 downwards.
CGCTATAAGTAATAACGCTCATAATGGTCCCGAGGACCGTCCCATAGTTCAGACGGTAGAGATTGCACGCTGTGAACTGCAAGCGGTTTGAGTTGACGACTTGTTTGAATAGTTGCAGCTGCCCCCTTCTATTAGGATCTAAAATATAAGAATCATTGTTAAATACAATACCTATAGATATTACAAGATTCACGGACTTACGAACCTATTTACCCTGCCGTTGACCTAAGACGATTAAACACACAGGACTCTTTTAGGACTATGTTAGGATTCAGCGCGCGTTCTTCGTGTAACCGCGGTCCCTTCCATAGGCAGAAAACATTATCTACATATTTTATTTCAGTCCGTTGACGAGTTTAACTATTGAGGTTTTGAGCTCTACGTCTCTAAAGTTAGGCTCTAAAGGCTCTCTGAGGGTTTGTTTTACGACTTTTAGTGGCTGTTCTTACTTCTTAAGCCTTAGAAGCTAGTGCGCCTGTTATATTTCGTATAATTATTTCTCTCTGTTAAAATTTTATAATGACGGAACGGTGAGAAACTAGTTTATTCTTTCTCTATATTATTACTTTATGATTTGTATATCTTAATTGAATATTTTCGTTTATGTTTTGTACATTTACAAAAGCATGATTATGTACCTAGGTACCATTGTTTGCAAAAGGTATGAATCATATTCATGAGTAATTTACTTACCGAGTCTAAAGTCGATCAAAATTTTTATTATAAGCAAATCCGTTTTTTCAACTTCTTGCCTTATTTGATCATCCACGTAACATTCAATACTGAACCAAAAGTATGTCTGAACACCTCTGATGACCTCTAACCAAGGATGTTCAGCCTATAGTTAAAAAAATAATAAGTTTATATTAAGTACAGAAAGCAAAGACATTGAAGAAAATATGTGAAAAAATGAGGATCTAAGGAAACCAAAGTCATTGAAAAAAGTACATAGCTGCAGGCAAAATATGAAGCTACAAATAAGATTACCGATATAAAATAAAATGAAGAAATTACAAAATGAGCAACTAAACAAATTCATACAAGAGTTTGGCTATTTATGGCTTATAGTTTAGTCATTGTTTACAGTAAAATAAAATACCTCTTGGTTAGATATTAATGTAATAGATGTAACTGCGCTTGTGAACATCAACCAAAGATTAAGCAGCATCTGAAAGCAATTTTTAGAGGATAATTCCAAAATTCCATGATAAGTTAGCTCTTGACTGCAATAACTTGGAAGGAGTATATCCGTATAAATTAGGCCAACACCCCTAATTTGATTTCTACACATCGCTCGTGCCGGGATGTTAAATCGCTTGGTGGCACGACTTTGGCGGTAGGTGACTAGCTTCGGCCAAAGCCTCCCAAAACAAATCCAAAAGACAAGAAAACTAAACTTCAAAAAAATTTATTGATTAGCTATGAATGCAACAAACCTCGAGCCCATGAATTTTCTGTAACAGATGAATGCAAGTGCAGAGATCATCATATATTCTACACATAAACGTCAAATCTAACACTTTCCCTTTTGGCTTATTTTGAATAAAATAAATATTGCGATTCAAGAAATAAAATAAATTCACCCTTGAACGTTGCTGCTTTAAGAAAAAAACTTTGCAGGCTGCCTTGTTATTCAATTTAAGTGTCTCTATCATTTCTAGGTTTACAAGTTTCAGAATTGATAGAATTAAGCACAAATGTATCAACAGGTGATACGTAGAAAGAAATAAAGGAATCCTCATAATCATAACATATGGTGGATCGCTATAAATAAACTCCATAGTGATAAAAACAATGAAAACTAGAGTCTGGATTGAAAACCATGTATAAAACTTCAAAGACATCATCATTATGCTTCTATTGCTTAATTTCAGCTCGGAAAGTATTTTGTTAATAGTTTCATATAGTTTGACATACAAATAATCGCCGTTTGTTATATGTATTACTATAATAAATGCGTTAGTTAATATGTTATTGATGTTCGAAATATCATCTAAATTATTTTTAATATCGAACTCCAGAGTTAGATCTACAAGTAACACATGACATACTACAACAGATATAATAATGCATAAAGACCAAAGCTTGGTCCATAATATTTTTGATGGGCGTTTTCTTTGATTTGATGAAGGGAAAGGTTTTCTTAGTCCAAAAATACAGCATATCCAGTTGTAAAAACGAAAATAATAATAAAACATATTAGACGTCAGTTAAGAGACAATGTTCAGTTTTTATTAATTTCAATTCCATTTTTACGTTTACGTACTAATTAACCTTATTGATCCTTCTTCAAATATTTTTCGATTTCATTTTAATTAGAGTAGGTATAGTAACGCAACAATAATAATCAGTTATTAGTAATCTTGACAAGGTTTCTACATTAGATAATATTGCATTGATAACATAAAATAAAAAATCCATATCCCAACTACCTATCCCTACTGGGTAGGTAATTTAAATTTAAGTAATTTAGTTTAATTGTGGACCCTGTGTGTGTACCTACCTACGAGAGCTACTTAGTCACTTCAGTGACTCAGCTCTTTAAATGAGAATTAATAAAAGCTACTTGAATATATTTCCAGTATTCATCATAGTACATAGTTAATACATAGTTATATATTATGTATTCATATTCCACCTTGCAGTTTGATACTTATAACAAATGACTTATCTAATCAATACTTTGAAAATTACAGTGATAAGAGACTTGATTAAGATAATGGAGGGAAATGATAAATATTTTTCAGTACCCGTTATAATAATAATACAGTTCTTTTGAGGAAACTATAGTGCCAACTTTCTTTTAGATTTGGTTTGATTTTCGAAGGGATTATCCAAAATGGCATACAGTGAGTGTTCTATATTTTCTGTTAGTTTTTCGCCCTATTTCTTATCTACGAATAGTACTTAACGTGAACAAATTTTGTGTATCGATCTATTTAATATGCTTGTGTTAATAAAGAAAAATGGAATTTTCACGTGATTTGAAGATAAGTAATTTTTTATGGAAACATATTGTCAATGACTTTTGAACCCACCTCAATATAGATTTAGTTTTGACTTATTTTAAGTAAAAGTTTAAGTAAGAGTGTATTTGAATTAAAAAATATTCTATTGTATAAATTAATTATTTTAAAAACCCGTAGGGCATGCTTTGGCAAGGTTTGGCCCCTTTTCAGTAAATAGAAATATAAATTACCGCCCGCCCGTCCGAGCCCGCCTTCGGCTTGCCACCGGCTAGGCCGGTTCGGGTAGCTAGGTGTTTTAAATCGAGAAGCCAGAAGTGCACGATAAAACTGAATGTATAATTCCCCTTCTTAGAAACCCGACGGGCAACCAACGGGACCCTATTACTAAGCCTCCGCGGTCCGTTCGTCCGTCCATCCGTCTTCTGTCTGTTAGCGGGTGGTATTTCATGATCAGTAATAGGTAGAGAATTTGAGATTGTGTATTTCTGTTGCCGCTATAACAACAAATAAGTAATAAAAATAAAAATTAATTAAAAATATTAGAAACGTGTTTATTCGGTCTTTCTTGGTACGGAACCCTTCGTATGCGAGTCCGACCTGCAATTGACCGGTTATTTCAATGTGTTTTGCGATATGTTTTCAGATCCTCCTCCAAGTGGGCCACCCCCGTACTACGGTTATCCACCTCCCCCCAGCCAAGCCCCAGGCTCCTTCGCCTACGTGCCAACGCCGGTTATGATGCCGGCCTTTCCACCACCAGAAGGCCAACCGACGCAACCGACCTACGTGACGAACTATATATACCCACCGCAACCGATACCTGACCCAATTACGATTGTAGAACGTGAGTAAACAGCTTCTTCTCAGAGTAGGACGCGTTTGAAACCCTCATTGGAAATATCATCTTCGTCAACATCATTATCTGAATCCGTCACCGGTCTACTGGGTTAGTCTGTCACTGCATCTGCGTGGATTTCGTTTTTAAAATCCCGCAGGAACTCTATGATTTTCCGGGATAAAAAGTAGCCTATATTAGTACTCTCTCAAGTATACCCATGCAAAAATCACATCGCTCCGTTGCTCCAGTGCTACGTGATTGAAGGACAAACCAATAAACAAACAAACATACTTTCGCATTATAATATTAGTAAGGAAGTAAGGATAAGGATAGTAATTATTAGATACCTATTAGTGATAGCATGATAGTAATTAGGACCGGTACGTGAACCCTTCTTTCTTCGTGCTGGACTCGTTTCCACATTTAAACCAGTCATGGTCTGTTGTGTGTGTACGTGAACCCTAACCTGAGCTTATATTTATCTTTGTCAAAATATCCCATTTTAGATCCAGAATATCCTCCAGAGCTTATCGACTGGGTGCCGACGACGCCTGGGGAGGCCCACACGCTGCACGGCAGGGCGTACCCCGCAGGCAGGGAGGGATGGGACGGGAGCCCTCTGTGGGCCATCCGAGCTCACCACAACGGAGGACAGGTGCCCGGGAAGCTGGCAGTCAAGCACCGGGCAGCGTACATACCATTTGCTGGTCGAGAAATACCCGTTCATAACTTTGAGGTATCAATTTTTTTTAATATGAATATCGGCCAAACGAGCAGGTAGATCACTTGATGTGAAGAGATTACCACCGCCCATGAACACTTGTACCACCAGAGGCACATGCAATGCGTCGCCGGCTTTTCAGGAATTTGTTGGTTGAATGAGTGAATTTTGGAAGTCGAAGGGCGTTCCACAATGGTAGTTCCGATTGACAGTGTGTGGAAAAAAGATCTGGAATAGTCCAGGCACCCAGGTAGTGAGGGTGAAATTGCATTCGTTGGCGTGTACTGTAATCGTAGAAGACAGAGTAATTTATCTTCTATCGCGAAGGTAGTTACCTAACTATTAGAAGTAACCTAACTATTACAATCCTTACCATTATACAATCGAGGAAACGTCGTGAGGAAACCTGCTCGTCTGAGAGTTCTTCATAACTTCTCAAATGTGTGCGAAGTCTACTAATTGGCATAGGGCCAGCGTCCTAAAATCCTAAAGCCTAAAATCCTTCCCAGGAGACCTACGCTCAGTAGGGAGATGTTGATGGGTTGCTGATGAATATGATGATGATGAAAAATGGCTAAAATATTTCAGGTGTTATGTGCCCCGGTGCACGCAGTACAGTGGGTGTCTTCAAGCCACGGGCAGGTTCCCCCCGGAGCCATCATCGCGGGCAACACCAATACTGCCGAGCCTCTCTACCTTGGCAGAGTGCGGCACAGAGGCTCTCTAACCCCTGGCAAGGTAATGAAGTAGTTTTAGCCGGTGCCAACGGGACCTTCTTACTAAGCCTCCGCTGTCCGTGCATACATCCGTCTGTGAGTGGGCTGATGATGGAACGTACTATTGAGGTCCGAGTTGGAGCGCGATTTCCTAGAAGATGCCAATTCACTCCTGTCTTGTAGCTAGTTACTCAAACTATACGTGGCCAGATAAACCCGATGCCACCGGTAGGGCGTTCCACACCGCGGTTCGTTTCAGAAACGTATACGTTATAAACAAACTTAGATATGAGACTTCAGTGGCGAGTTGCCACATCGGATGAGTCCACCCGGGGCTGTACAATCTGTTAGCGCCAGACATTACCTACCTACTTTACATACCTACCTACGTTACAGTATGTTGCAATGATTTGGACACGAATTTGGCCCAGTCAGAGCGCATATCAGACCGGTTTAAATCTTCTGCGTCACGACAAACCACAACATTATATACTTACTTTTGCTGTAGCATATTCTTTTCATTTTTCAGGTGCATCCTAGCCATGAAGTTTGCTACATTTCTTTCAGCGGTACGGAAGTCCCGCACAGGCAATACGAGGTACTCTGCCGAACTTCGGGTTATTAAATTAATTTGAAGAAAATAACATTATTACCCAAACTTTATTACTAACACGAGTCATACTAAGTACACGTATAATGGATTTTGGTGAATTTTAATTTTAAATGTGAAATTTTTTATTGTAGGTTAAAGATTTGACCTTCTTATAGTTTTTCGTCCTAATCATAGGTTTGCGATGTTTAAAATGCTAAGTCATCGTTGTATTAAGGCAATTCAAAAGACAAATGTTTTCCTCAAGTTATTTAACTAAAATTGAACATTAGATGCATTACAAATAAGAAGGTAAATATACAATTTGTATAAAGCAATGAGTGGTTTTATTGTAATCAGGCATTCTAGTGCCTAAGATCTAAGTGTATCTAAGAAGCGTTATGAGGAGCCGCTGGAAGCAGGCTGCACCGGCACCTATGAGTTGAGAGAGAGAGACCAGAGAGACCAATCATAATGGGTAATATTAGGTATACATTTTATTATGACAAATTCTGTTTATTGATGCTTAGCTTAGCCCTGGAGTAGGTAGTAATTAAACATAAGTTAGGTACTTTATCATTAAAGTATGACAGTTAGATACAGTATGACTATCACAATAATGTAGGCAATTATTGAGTTACTAGTTATTTAATAATGAAGTGAATAATAAATAATGACAGATGAGTTGCAGTATCTGGTATCGCAGCTTATCGAACATCACCGCGCAAATAATTTTGACTATAGGAGTGTGAAAAACTGCTTAAATTATTATTGATTTCAAGAGCTTGTAAGTTCGTTTTAGTTAAATATGTTCTTTTTTATTGAATGCTAACTTTTTAACTTTAACGCGCGGCAGAAGTAGCTTAATCCAATGACAAAAAAAGTAAAAACCGCCAATTTTCGACTTGCGCGGTGATGTTCGATAAGCGACGATATGCGATTAACATAACTTTGGGAACATCACTTTAGTAGCTTAAAACTAGATAATCACAATCATCTGAGTGTAGGTTGATCCATAATGACTGGGTGGTCGACGATGTTCACACCGCCGGTGTTGTTGTCGCAACAACATTGGCAGCAAGGGCAGCAGTCAGCGCAGCACGAGTTAGCCGGGCAGCACCCGCTGCAATCGCAGCACGGACAAGGATTGCAATCACAGCTACACGAAGCACCCATTTCGCTACCTATCAAATGAATGAAAATTTAAATCTTAGTAGGTAAAAATTGAATACAAAAGCATCTTGTCGAAAATCGTAACTTGACGTCTTGAACGTTGGCGTCCCTTGAGAACCGAAAAGATGAAGAGAAGAGTAATTTGGAAATCGAATAGTGTTTTCAATTTACTCATATTCAAGACAGCATTGAAAAGAGATTTATATCAGGGTATATTTTGTGTCTTGATTTAGTTAACTGTCTGTACCAAGTCTGAGATTAAAGTGCTCTAGCACGTCCATGCAGATTTCATCCTAAAAGGGTTGCTCTCTTTGTCTGCTTTATCGGCTCTACACCAACCCTGGTAGCATGGGCGGGAGAAATTTTATCCCCGGGAAAAGGATAAAACGTTTATCCCCTCGCTTAGCTTTATTCACCCGTCGAGCATGGGCACATGCAGCGGTGGAAATAACACTCAGTGGATATACTTATAGAAACATACATCGCCTTCTCCTCTGTCGCCATGCTTTAGCATAGTGGTAGTTTATCCTGTCAGTGGATAAAATCTGGGGATTAAACTTTTTATCTTAACTCCTGCCCATGCTACCAGTGCAGGAAGTGTTCTGAAGAGCAGATTTTCTGAATTGATGCTCAGACTTTACATCGCAGAAGCTTTCAAATCACTTGGATGCCTAACATTTTTTCCACCACTTGGTAATTTTTGCTACTTAAGTAGTTACTCACAAAGTAAGGGGCCAGGTTTCACCCTCTGTGTTACCTCACTAAAATATTCAAGGAGCGTTATAGGTATAAACAAATTTCTCACAGCCAGCAATTCAATCTCTGAATAATCAGTTTGCATAAGCAGATCAAACCAGAGTCCTTTTTGGAAAAACACAATATTTCCTTTTGATAAAGATCAATTTTCACAAAATGAACTTTCTTAAACTGATTTTGTTACTATAACGAAACATTAGGCAGTAATAATTAATTATATGTATCTATAAATATAAATCGTAGGTAATCGATTATTATTATCAGTAAAATTAATGTTTTATCAGTAAATTTAATTTTAGATGGAAATCACAATAGCGGGAAGCTATGCCGAATTTCAGTTATCAGTTTTGGTTTGAAAATGTGGGAAAATCTGGCTTAATGGGGAGAGCTGCAAGAAACCTTTCTTATTCACTTTTTGAGGGAATCAGAAGATTTATCTGATGCTGATACGTATATTTAGCACTTTACTTACGACGAAGTTAGGACGAGACAAATTTTGTCTTTGAAAATTCTCATAGGATTATTGTCACTGCTAGTCGAACAAATAATACTTAATAGGTATATTTATACTGGATATATAAGTTAATATAAATGTACTTACAAAAACAAATCTGGCCCTTTTAATGTTCTGTTTTGAGTAGATTATTGTTGTCTTGCTGCCAATAAAACCATTTGTAATTTGGTCATAACTTTTGTGTAGGTACCAGTTTCATATAGATTAGATAGAAGTCTTTATTCGATAAACCAATCATATTTTCCAATAGGTAATACCTACCTACATTTTTTTGGCGTGATGATATCGATAAATGAGGTAGGTACGTAAAATACTAATAGGTATCTTAGTAAGTAATTGGTATTTTTATCAATTATTTTAACCTACTTAGTATGTTAGCTAACTTACGGAAGTTATGGTTTACGGTTGTGGCCACTTCGAATTAAAATTAAACCAACATGGTTAAAGGTTCCATTCCTGCTCAATAGCTAGGTAGGTATCCCGTTAATATTTTGAAAAATGTATTAGGCATACCTACAGACTGTATAGGGATATGAGAGGGACTTTAGGCAGGCTTGAATACTATCCATAGGTATTACCAAAAAAAATTGTGTTTTTAATTATAAATGACTCATATTTCTAAATAAATAGATAATAAATTGTTGATTAGCTATGAATATCGATATTATAGGACGTTCGGTCAGTTTACGTATCTTATCTTTCATATATTGTGGATAGGTATAAGTAGATTAGTCTTCACTGCTTGGCCAAATAGTTAGTAATGTAATAAGTACTATAGTAGGTATTTAGAAACAGACAGGTAAGTGCCTAGACCTACATATTGTGTAGAGTCTGTTCAATAAGTTAGTTTAATAACATGGGTTACTTTTTTCCATTTATTCCACCTTTCTACAATAATGTGTGCATAGTTTATTTTTATTAAAATCAGATTTCTTTTTTTGTAAAGTATCAAAACTGTTTGATTCGTCGAGGACTCTTTAACAGCGTTTCTTCAACCTATTTTTCAATTTACCCATGTAAACTGACTTATAGAATAGACTCTACCTATAAATTTTATTTCTATCAGTGAATTATTTGTAGTCAATAGTCATTTTCTTCTTCCTCCCAACTAACTGTAAGATAAAAGAACCTACTCTATATAATAATTAATAAGTTACTTACCTAATAGACTCCTAAAAATTTAGATTAAATAGAGTTCATAATCAGCAAAATTATAAATGTCTGAAAAGTCCTACACCTATTAAAATAGTCCTATTAAAATCATGCAAGAACTCTCTGTTTTTTAGAATAAAAGTAACCTATGTCACTCTCCAAGTCCTCAACTGTACCCATGCAAAAAATCACGTCGTTTCGTTGCTCCGTTGCTGCGTGATTAAAGGACAAACTAACAAACAAACGCTTTCGCATTTACAACATCAGTTACGATTATCCTGTGAGAGGGAATGCCACCCATTAGATAGATTTTCCCTGTGTAAATTTTTTTTTTTACTTTTATACTGTATATTTTTTATAGGAAACGAAAAATGGGTGCCAATACTAGCTGTTGCTGTTCTCCATGTTGTGGTTGCGGAGACAACAATGACGGCGGCGGAGGCGGCGTTGTCGTCGTCGACAATCCTTCAGACCAAGTGACAGTGGTCGACCAGCCCGGGTGGGACAGCACGGCCAGATAAACCTGATCCCTCCATGTTTTGCATCCACACGCTTGAACCAGATCAAAAAACCACATCAAAGTTCAAACCTGCCAGTCTTACTACCTGTAGTAACGTGGGTAATTTTTTTGCCCGTGTTACAGTGAACCTGTTTCAATTGGGTATTTGACAAAAATTTTTTTTTACATAACTATTTAAAATAAAGATTTTGAATATTATAACACAATATCATTTTTCATTTTTTAATATTTTAACTAGTCTCGAAAATATAGAGCTTTTAAGTTTCCAATCAGAATAGTAGGTACATAATTAACTAATTACTTTTTACAAAAAAATTGAACCGACTATAGAAACAACTTAAAAGGGAAAAATAAAATATAAGTGAATCTTTTAAGTCTTACTAAGCTCCTAAACTAATGTAACTACTTTTGAGTCGGCGACAAACTTTTTAAAGGCATAACAACAACATTAACAACGAGTTCTATTTTTTAAGCATAGCTTGTATTTGAAGCATGGCTGCGAGATTGCTTTTAAAAAAGTTTAGGAGCTTAAGTTATTAAGACTGAAAAGATTTATATTTTATTTTTAATCGACTTCCACAAAAGGAGGAGGTTCTCAATTTGTCGGAATCTTTTATGTATGTTCCCCGATTACTCGAAGACGCCTGGACCGATTTGGAAAAGTCCGTCCATCTGTGTGTCAGCGGGCTGTTATCTCATGATCCGTAATAGGTAGGTAGAAAGTTGAAATTTTCAGAGAATGTGTATTTCTGTTGCCGCTATAACTACAAATAATAAAAATAAAAATAAATTAAAAATTCAAGGGGAGCCCCCTACTAGAAACGTGTTTTTTCGGCGTTTTTTGGCGCAGAACCCTTCAAATGCGAGTCCAACTCATAAGTTGGAGTCGCATTTGACCGGTTATTGGTTTATGATTTTCAAGCGTAACAATACATTAGTAATTTCCAAAAGCCCGGAAAATGTGACGATTGACTCATGTGGGATCTTGTTTTTTTTTCCTCCGAGTGTGGGATACAAACTAGCCTACTTTTGTAAGAAGGTATTAATACCTATATTCAAAACTGTCGCATCATTCAAGTGCAGGAATTCTTGTAAGAATAATGTGTACCTTATACTTACATTTTATAAACGTTTAAGTACTTAATGAAATAGAAAAATTGTAAAGTTCAGTTTTATAACTTATACCTACATACCTAGGTAAAGTATTAAAAAGCCAAGTTTAATTTTTCTAAAATTTAATGCAAAGTAATACTTTATAATATTATGGGAAATAGAAATGACCAGTTATAAATCATAGAATTTAAAAATCATAGACATAATCACGACTCCTAATCTTAATAATCTTATCGCGTTGGCGCGTCACACTCAATCAATGCCAAAGCTAGCTAAGTAGCATCTTTTCTCTAATACCTTTAATACATAATTAAAGCAAAATATTACGCATTAAATATGTGTAGAACTTGAAGTGATGAGTGTAGAACACTTAGAATTGATTGCATTAGCGGAAACGACCAACGAATACGTGAAAACTGTAACAAGTGATAAAGCGTTCTTGCTGCAAAGGGAGAGCTGTAGCAAGGACGACGTACATTTGAAAAGTGGCTTGTTTCATCGAGTTCAAGATAGTTTTATGCTACCGAATATGACAAAGTTTCGCAAACGCCTTCACAAAATGAACTGTTTTAAAACTGAAGAAGAAGAAATAATTATGATGGAGATACCGAGGCATAAAAGTATAGATATTGGCGTTGGATTTGCTCGGAGGATGTCGCTTTTTCTGTTTACGAAAAGATCGGTCTGTGTGCATCCGTACCACCCCTTCACTCCGAAACAAACTTCGAGGAAAATATTCAAGCCCAATGACGACTAGGTATTAAAGGAAAACACGGTTTTCCCGGATTAGAGTAGATACGTTTATTTATGATAGTAATAATAAAGTATAAAGTAATAATTAATAAAATAAGTGAGATTGAAAACATTATTTTTTGGATTAGGTAATTTAACAGTTCACATTTTTAAACCATCGCATTAATACTATAAAGGCGAAAGTTTATAGTATGTGTGTATGCTTGTTATTCTTTCTCGCAAAATCTACTGCACGGATTTGGCTGAAATTTTGAATGGAGATAGATTATTATCCACGGTGGATTAACACATAGGAATAGAATAGACTTTTTATCCCGGAATATGAAACAGTTCCCATGGAAATCAAAAACTTAAATCCACGCGGACGAAATCGCGGGAATTTAGTTAAAAATATTGCAATAAATAAGAAACATTTACAGATTTCGAAATAGTTAATTTATTTAACCTCAGTTTCAACAAAGAATCTCTCGTTATGGTAGGTGGCGTACATAAAAAAATAAAATTTTATATAGCGACGCCACCTAAATACATTGGAAATACTAAACTATGTTTATGATTAAAACCTAATATTATGTATGTGCTTACATACCAATACTACAGTCTTTCACTGATCTATAATTAATCTGTGATTAACACTGGATTCGCTGTCACTTTGCAAATGACAGCTTAATAATCAATTTGAAGCACCACATCTGACATACGAGCGACTCTGGAACTAATAATATTGCAAATGGCGCACCGACCTCTATAATTTTTGCAATATTATTAGTTAGTGTTAATCATAGATTAATTATAGAGCGTATTAAGCTAGACCGATGAGAGCGACGCAATTTAAAAATCGCCAGTTTGACGCTGATTGCTAACAAAAGCAAGCAAAGCAAAATAAATAAATAAAAGTGAGAGTACCACGGAACTAATGTGAAAATTGAAATGTGATAAATTGTACTTATTGGAAAATGTCTTTAGTTCACATCATAGAACCACTAATGGTCAGTGTTCAGGTGACCGTCGCTGGTAGAGTTAGTACTTAAGTTATTTAAGTTTACGAGGAAGTCGATACGACATTTTCATGAAATTGTACGGCACTCGCACTAGAAAGAACTGACAATAGCTACCATAAACAACTGGACAGCGGAATTGAGTGAATGATAAATTACAAAACAGCGGCCTTAATTCTAATTTTGTTCACCTTGTTGTTGGTGGCACATGGCACTGTACCTTGTGGTGCTTTAAGTCGTTACAAAAATCAGCTGTCTTTTTTTACAGCTAGTGGAGAGTAGTAGTAGTAGTAATAGTATCATAAGAGTTTAGTGTAACTGTATATAAGTTGAAAAAAAAAAACAACAAAATCATGGACATGGGTCCCATGATTTTGTTATTAATTGATATTAAGGCTGGCTTGCACCAAACTGTTGTTAAATTTTTTAATGCTGTCCTTTTTTAACAAGTTTTTTTCGGAGTTGACATGTAAAGGACAGGTAATATATCTAGCAGGTTGGTGCAAGTGGACTTTATAATTAAACATTATTTGACAGATGTTATAAGTATTTAAGTTGAATAACTTATCGCTATGCCAAATGTTTCGTTAATAGAAAGGTAGTTTATACACCTATAATGTTGGTATCTCTTGGTGTAAACATTTACCTATTGAAACTCAATAAAGCTAGCATTAAATAGATTACCAAACAGTCCTTGAATTATCAACGATATCAAGAGCAAACTTCTAAAAACTAGAATCAACAATAATTACAATAAAATATTTACCTACTTTTAAGATTAAATTATTTTAATACAAAAAAAGGCACATAAATAAAATAATAAATAAGTGGTAACTTACATTATATAATTTTTATTTCACATATTAGAGAGAATTGCAGAATTGCAGGCATTGGTAAAGTAGACCTAAATATATTATACATGATTTAAAAAGCTATGAGGTATATAATTAATACATTGCTGTTTTATATTTTATACTCAGTTATCAAGACTAGGCAAAACAAGGAGAGAGCGTTATCTAGTAATACTTTGATGAAACAGGAAATTCTTCTTATATAAGTAATGGTTAAGTAACATAATACTATATTAGAAGGAATTAAGTCTCAGATCTAGTAAATCATTGTCATTATTGTGGCATATTTGTTATGATGAGAATTTAAAAATCTTGCTTTGTATGTGATTGACAATTAATTGACATCCAATTAGATTAAGCTAGCAATAAGCCTAGCTTTAGCCAGCGACTTCAGCAAATAGGATTTATAAAAAACCCTTTGTTGTCCCTGGTAGAAAAGTATCCTATGTCTGGATATTTAACAATATCTAAGGAAATCAAGTCGCTCTGTTGCTGCTTGAAGGTTAGACTAACAAACACACTATCGAATTAATTATATTAGTAAAAATTTATGATTTATAATTAAATATATAATAATACATTATCAAATAATATTTGTTAAATATTATTTTGCTTGGAAGTTCAATTTTGTCTGTTTTTACAAAAAAAAAACATATATAAATTAATGAGGTTCCATCACATACAAAACAAATTAAAATTTATATGATTTATCAAATAAAACTAGTACCCAAGTTTAAAATATTCGATGACAAAAGTAACTATGAAAAAATTAGGTAGGTAACACAAGTTGTGTTAGGTTAGTTGTTATACAACTAAAACAAAAGAAATCATACAAAAATTATATCACTTGAGATTCAATCCCATAATATTATTCAATCAACTAAACTATTATAATAACAACAAATCTATTATAAAAATGGACAGGAGACTAACATGCATATCGTCTCTGAGAATATCTTCTTTATGGAATTAGTATATTTATAAGTGTGATAGAGAATAATTATTATGGAAGGAATACCAATTATATTCATGGAATGTATCTACAGAAAAATTATTCGCGCAAGCGTTTTAGATAGGAATTTAGTTACAAATTATCACTAATTTTTAACAGGTACAAAGGGTTTTCACTTAAAATTTAGAGGCGTTTAGCATTTAAAGGGTAGCAAGATTCTAATTTGAATATTAATCAAACTTAAAAATATGTGAATCTTTGTAAACTAAGTACTTATTTAACTTTGACAAACCATACAGACAGACATAGTGTGTGATGAGTTTGATTGGTAAGTATTAAAATAAGAATAAAATATATATAGGATATGAATAGGAGCACACTCAGGACTTCCGAGAGAGACTGTTTCTTAATGTTGATAAAAATATAAAATGTGGTGTAAAAAAATTACTTTTTTCCTATGTCTTTGGTTTTTGATGTAGCCGCATCCAGTGCGTTGATCAAAGTAGCTCTGCAATAATGAAAAAATATTGTTGACTTGACAGTAATTGTGACACCTTTTATGTAAATATTATAATTATAATTCTTCTGTATGTGTGTATGTCACTGAACTCCTCCTAAACAGATAGACTGATTGCTCCGTTGCTGCGTGATTGAAGGACAAATCAACAAACTTGTTGGTTTATCCTGAACCTGGTTTGGAAACCTGGAACTTGGTTTGGAACCAACAAACACAATTTCTATCATATTAGTAAAGAATAAAGATAATAGTAACCATTACACAGATACTATGTATTTGTGTAATCCTTGTAGAATAGCTATTTACAATAAATAGCAATTCTATGTAAAAAATGTATGTGTAAAGACATATTTTTTTAACATAATAAATATCGAGAAAATGAGCAGGTGGGTCAACTAATTTTAAGTCAAGTGTCTGGCCTCTTCTCAGCAGAATCTGCTTTCTGAACAGATGATTGGTATCTTGACTTGTCATAAGAGCCTTAAGTTGGCCTGCTCAGATGTGTTGATTTGATTTCAACTTTTGTCTTTGACTTTTCCCTAAGAAATTCCTGTAATCTATTGGCCTACAAGAAATAAATATTTTTTTACCTCAATTTCCCATTTTCAAGAGCAGCAACACCACAAATAGTGCATCCACCAGGGGAGCATACTTCATCCTTAAGTAAACCTGGATGCTTCCCACTCTGCAGCACCATTTGCCCACTGCCAGCCACCATCTGTGCAGCGTGCCGTAATGCCATGGCACGTGGCACGCCTTGCATGACTGCCCCGTCTGCTAGCGCCTCTACTACCATGTACATCTGCAAAATATTTTATTGCTCTGACTTACAAATAATGAGTAAGGATTATAATTTATACCCCATTACTTTTCAGTTATGTCGACCGTTCCATAGAACAAAGTCTCATCTGCTAAATTTACAACTTGAAATTTGAGCCTTAAAAGTCACATCTGCAAGGCTCAAATCTCAAGCTGTGAATTTAGCAGATGAGACTTTGTTCTACGGAACGGTCGATGCATTTAAGCAATTAAATGTCACTTGCTTCAATGGTGAAAGAAAAACTTCGCGAGGAAACCTCCACAAATGTGTTCTCCACAATGTTTTCAAAGGAAGACTTCTAGTTCACATTGGGCCAGTGTGACTATGGTCTATAACCCTTTTCGGAGAACCTGCACTCAGAGGTAAGCTGTTGATGGGTTGATAATGATAATGTTGGAGGTTATTACACAGTAAATGAATTCCTTAATGACCAAGTTGCTTGGAACCAATCTGCTTTGCTTGAGCTGTCCACAAGATAGATAAGCTACATATTGTAACATTTTTTGTTTTGAAAAGAGCAACTGAGTTTCTTGCCGGCTCTTCTCAGCAGAATCAGCTTTCTAAACCAGTAGTAGACTCTTGACTTGTCATAAGAGCCACAAGTTGGCCTAAATGAAATAAAAAATTTTGAGTTTGAGTTGATGATGACTTACAAAAGCAGGGCCACACCCTGTGAGGACACCCAGCGGGTTCATGAGATTTTCAGGAATTTTTTCTACAACACCACATCCTTGTAATAAACTTTCCAGCATGGTGCACTGATCCTGAGTTATGTTACTGTCTATTGAATACAGACATGATCCAGCGCCTACCGCCATTGGTGTATTGGGGAGTATACGAATAACATTCGATTCTAAGGGCAATTGTTTGAGAGCCTGAAATCATAAATTATGTATGTATTGCATATTTAAAAAAAAAATTTAAAAAAAAAACTTTTTTCCAAACTAGCTCCAGTGTCCAAGGTTTCACCTTTAATTAATACTAATAAAATTACAATAGACTATGAAAGGATGTTATCAATTTGATACTATGTGCCTGTAATATTATCTATTGGAAAGATTCACATATCTATTAGGGCTTCCAAACAAATATGCAAAATTTTATAGGTGTATACATAATAGCTTAGGGAACAGTAATGATTTCATCAAAATCAGTTTAGTAGTTTTTACAGTATGGATTAATACATGTAACAGCCTGGCTTATTGATATGAGGTATGGGTATGACATCAAAGGGAAAAAAAGATAATTGTTTTGAAGTTGGTTTAATTTCTTTCAAATTACTTTTCTTGTTGACAATATTTATACACAGAGCACAATTTTGATTTGGCCTCTAATTTTTAAATAAGTATAATTACTTTAAAACCGCTTTTGTCCACAGTCTGAGGATCTCAACTAATATTTTAAAAAAAAGGTAAAATATTATCATCAGATGGTTCAGCTTAAACCCATTTTGTTCAGTTGCAACCCAAGATTTTACATCATGCAAGTATAAAAATAAGTTTGAGATCAGCATGATATTTTTGTTGACTCACCTTGTGTAATTGTTCTATACTAATTCCTACTAACATTGAAATAAATAATACTTTTTTTGAAGATTGCTTGACTGTCAGCAAACAGTCATTTATGACTTCATTTAAAACACCAGGTTTTACACCAATAAACACTACGTCACACTGTAAAATAAGTTCACCAGTATTAGTTGTGAGGTTAGTACCCCAGTCTTTCCAGTGTTGAAGATTATGTAAACGTGGCCCCGCTACCCAAACCTTTGATGCTGGGTGGTTTTCTGAAAATATACTTAATTAATTACTATATTGTCATAGATTATTACTAAATTGTCATAGAATAATTACTAAAAATGTTATAGCAAAAAGTTACACCTTGGAGTTTAAATAATTATTCAATTCTCTACCTCAAGGAACATAATACTCTGACGAGCTCTACCTACAGGTGTTTTATTTATGTATAAGATTCATTTAATTACTACTAATCAAATAAAACGTAGGTACTAAAAGGTATTACGTAACCTTCCAAAAAATGTAATAAAAAAATTAATAAACTCAAAACTGAAGCATTAACATAATATTAAGTTTACCATTTTTTAATATTCCTTTGGCGATTGCTGTGGACATATTTCCACCACCGATAAATCCTAAATTGAACGCCATTTTTTACTTAAAGGACAAAAATTATTTTAAAAATTATTATTAATAATTTTATTTATTAAAATAACCATCATCACCGACCAGCGGGCGATTCTATAACTCAGTGCCTATCAAAAAATGAAAGCCACTGACATAAATTTTTTGTTCATTGAAGGTTTGAAGAGAAATGACATTTTACTATTACATAGTAAACCTTCGATGGATAAAAAATATATGTCAGTGGATTCCATTTTTTGATAGGTACTGAGTTAGGTACAGATACAGAATCAGGCCCCAGAAAAAATTCGCACAGATTATGAAAATATGCGCGCCAAACACACAGACATGCCATACACCACAGACTAGAAGTATTATTTTAGAGGGCCCATACACGGTCAAACATGTTTGTCAAACACGTATTACGTGTTTTTGTTACGGTTTTGTTTGATCAAGGTCAACAAACACCAGTGCAGCCAATCAAACACTCCGTTTCTGTTTGTCGAACACGTAGTTTGTTTGACAAACACGACCATAGACTATTAAATACACGTAAAAATGTTACGTGTTTGACAAACATGCATGCAAACACGTTTGACCGTGTATGGGCCCCTTACTCTATGGACATTATGGGGGCTGATTCTGTAACTCAGTGCATATCAAAAAATGAAAGCCACTGACATATATTTTTTATCCATTGAAGGTTTACTATGAAATAGTAAATGACATTTCTCTTCAAACCTTCTATGGATAAAAAATGCTTATCGTCGTTGATAGCCACTGAGTTACAGAATCAACTCCCTGCCCACAGAGTATTTTAAACATACTGCTGCCTTGGAGAATTTTAATAACTGGCAACACTGATAGTCTGTGGCTTCATTTTCCAAGGAAAGGTGTGCTTTGATAAACTTTTGCGTATTTTGATGTCGTTGATCAGTTTTAAAATGCTGAAGTAGTGTTACAAACGGTAAAGTGCTCAAATATGTGTCGTGACAGTGATTTACTAATTAATAGTTTGATTGAAGTGTAGTGTCCAACATGTTTCGATGTATACCTTTGTTCAAATGTAATCGCCAAGTGGAATGTGTAGACAAGCGGCACTGCTCGTTGCCAACAGTACCTGAAGAAATTTTACGATATTCCAGGAGTTTGGAGGAACTTTTTTTAGATGCAAACCATATACGAGATCTACCGAAGGCAAGTAATGTTTTCGTTTGTTTTTATGTTTGCCAGACGTGGGCGTTCACCTTATCACAGAATGTAAATAGCATAGCCCTGCCAAATTCTTTTTATAAGTCAAAAAACTTGAGACTTTTTAATTAAGTCGTGTATTGCGTTATAAGACTGTTAGCTTATTAAGAAATTAAATTTAACTTATCTGAGCTATTTAAACTCTAGTGTTATTTATATTCAATAATAGCACAATACATGAAATTTAAAGATTAATGAATATAATAATTTATCAAATATTATAATACATATTACCTAACGAATATATACCTAAAGAATTATAAAGATGCATGAAAGCAATCTGATATATATTTGGTCTTGAGTTTGTTGCATAGCTATAACTATATTATACTGTTTGTGTATCCTTGCTAATCCTTACTACTAAAATTGGATATACTATAATACTAATATAGCATCTGACTCTTATGACTCTTATACTGTGAATTATTATTTAAGAGTTGATACTTTAATCTAAAGGTGACACCACATACGAGCATAACTAGCTGTTGCATTTCACCCTTTATATTCACTGCATTACTCAAATTCGTTATCTAAATTAGAGCAGTAAAAAGTATAATATAGTAGTTGTACCCCTATGTGTAACAGTTAAGTTTTTTTCAACCACTTGTTTGATGTGTAATAAATTTACAAATGTACAAAATCATAAACAAACAAGTTCTGTTTATATTTTTGTAAACATTAAGTGCATTGAACAAGTGAAGTCATGCAAAATTCTATTTCTCTTCTTCATAAATATTATGTAAATTAAACTGATAAGTCCATTTTTTATTGTTTTACATCTAAGCCAGATATTGATTTATCTGTGTTATCTATGTCTGAAAGCAAACATGAGCAAATTTTACTTTCAATATATTTATTTTTAGTGTCTTAATAAAAGTTGTGCATTAGTTTTGTATACTATCTGGCGACATAGGTCTCATGTTCTGCCCTCGAAATTGAAAACACAGTAAGTTAAATAGAAGTTACCTTTAAGTTACTGTGTTTTCAATTTTTGTGATGTTTAGTTATACAACTAAGTAATTATTTTGTTTCAGAATTTCTTCCGACTTCATCGACTGAGGCGTTTAGGGCTTAGTGATAATGAAATTCACAAGCTTCCGCCAGATATACAGAATTTTGAAAACTTAGTTGAACTAGATGTTTCACGTAATGGTAAGTTTTTTTGGTTTTTTTTATTTCATAAAAGTTGGATAAACTCAAAAGTGTTTGAAGTTTTCATAATCAAGACTTTTCCTTAAGGTAAATTTAGACAAACTTAATATTATTATTGGTTAATGTTATACTATATTATGTTATGTTATAATGTATGTATGTATTTTATAGTTTATTGTTATTAAGAAATAGTCAAATAGTCAGCCGGATGTCTAAATATTTATATCGGTGTTATGGGGATCACATTAAAGGAGTAGAGCCAAATAGAGTGTACTTGAGCTATTTGTATGCAAGATGCGTGTGGATTTATCACTCACATAACTGAGCGTACTATACAGGTGTGAATTAATTACTAACGAAAATATTGAGCAAGACATTTTTGACTTGATCATAAAAATATCAGGCACATCTCATAAGGAGGCAAGGTTGAGATATGCAAGATGCTGAACAAGTACTATGTAGGTAAACTATTGCAGTCGTATGGTTCAAATTCAAACTATTAAAATTGATTGATTCTTTTTCAGAAGTTTGTTTTCATAATTTGTACCAATATGGTACGGTTGATAGATCAGTCAGTCAGTCACCTCTTCCTTTTATACATTTAGATAATAAACACGTGATACATTACTACTATCGTAAATACGAATAGATAGCATTTTGATACATTTGTACAGAATTACTTGGGTACAATTCAGTTGTAATTCCTTGTGTGATCATACACAGCTATTGTAATAGTGTATCGTGATAAAATTATTTTAACGTGTCTTCGGCACAGTCTTTTTTTATTAGTAGGTTAAATTAAAAAGTATAATTAAATAATTAGTAAGGAATAATTAATCGATGCAAGCTATCTCTGCCAGATTTCAGCTCAATCTGAACAAAAAATTTTATTCCTCCATTAATCTGATGAACGATAAGCGAACGTATAAAAGACAAACAGATGAATATATAAATGAAAGGTAACTGTAGACTTGCACTGCGATATTTCAACGAAAAGTATAATCGCAATAGAAAAAATGTCCATCCATGGATGGATGTTTTTTACTCCTTCAATCCACAGCGAAAGAACCGTTTTGGCTGTTTGGAATGGAGATAGCTCATACTCCGGATTGACACATAGGCTACATTTAATACCAGAAAGTTTCCAATTTCCGCGGAAATTGGAAAACCTTATTCCACGCTGACGAAGTCGCGACTCGCGGGCATTATCTAGTGAATTTTTTTATGTAAGTTTATCATCTTTACAATACGAACAAAAAAATTAAATCCGTGAATTTCACAGGCCGCACTCGTGTACGCTTGAAATGAATTTCCACTTTAACGGTTTCATTTCCTCGAATGTTTATTTATAAAAGAGCGGTTTGTTTTGTCAACTGTCGTACAGTTGGGGGTTTATTTGGTGCACTTCATTCATTCGCGCCATTTGCCGCTTTATTATGCACGTAGGTACCTATAGGTATAATTAATTAATGTTAGATAGTGTAGATACACCAATAAATGACTCGATAAAGATATTATAAAACTAGCTTTTGCCCGCGGCTTCGCTCACGTTAAGTTCGATTTTTCAAACCTTCTATTTTACCTCCTTAGAAGTTACTTTGCAAAAATTTTTAGTGGATGCCTACGTCATAGTAGCTCCGTCCAGCGGTTAGAGCTGTGCGTCGATAGAACAGTGAGTCAGTCAATCAGTCAGTCATCTTTTCCTTACATACTATATTTAGATTATAATAGGTACTGGGTGAAAAAAAATGGTTAGCTACTTCGCCAGTGCGTATGTATTTAGTTTTTTTTAAGCTATTGCATAGCTTCTATCGCGGGCCTTGAGCGTGGAGACCGAATCCAGAAATTCCGTAACGAAAATAACCTGACACGGGACTCCTCTCACCTCTAGATGGCGTTGATAAAAAAATGCTATGCAATAGCTTTACCGCGGCAGTTCCCGAGTGCCACATGTCTTTTTTATTAATCTTTATATCTTTGACTTCCTGGGATAAAAATAAGCAATATCGGTTCCAGGAATGCAACTGTCTTTCGCTAAGATCGGTTCAGCGGCTAGAGCATGTCCGTAATTTTTTTTTTTTACGGAAATCATAATTATTTTCGGGATAAAGTGCTTTTATTAATATATTTTAATAGTAGTAGTTTTAATTTGTATTTTGCTCGTACATTCATTCAAGACGCTCGCAGTTCGTACCAAGCGACCCTGTTTCGCTTTAGAGCTCTTAATTAGCAACACCTTTATAATTACGGTTAAAGGTTTTCTGTGTGTAAACACTTTGTAAGGTTTGAGTGTATCTTTAGGGATTCTCCTTCAATTTTAATTAGAATTTCGTTACGCAGTTTGGGCTACAAATGTTCAATGTAGGAATTTGTATAATTTGAAGGTTTTTGTAGAATTCTAATTTCGAATAGTTCTTTCAACTCACGAGGGCGCGTGGCTCATGGTTGTGTGCGTGTCGTATCTGTTTAAGTGTGAGCGAGAGCTTGCTCAGGCCTACTGCTCCCATCTAGGCTCCTGACAGGCACGCACACTTACGCATGTACACGACGTAACCACAAGTAAAGCTCACGCGCCCTCGTGAATTGCAAGATCTCTAGCTATAATAGATATAACCAACCAAGAACTATACGAAAGCCACTGTTACATATTATTTGTATATCTTAATATATAAGAAGCCATTTTCCGTCGGTTGCTGAACGATAAGAAACGTTCATTTCTTAACTATGAGTAGGTTTTAAGTTAAGTTTCTCAATAATATTTTTTTATATCCAATCAAAGCAACGTAAATAGCTTGTTTTTGTGTGACTAATTTACTGTGTCGTTAACTTTTCTAGTGATCAAAATAAAGGTAGATATTACAGGTACCTATACATATTTCGCAAATTCTAAAATTGTATCTAAGTAATTTGTTTCACGTTTACAAGTTTTACTTGAAAAACAGATTTATTTTGTAATATTATAATATATAATATTACTTTTTGTACATACATTTTTATTTTATTTTAACTTTATGTGCCTACTAAGATAAATATTGTAGCAGTAAGAAAGTCGTCGCAGAGACTTTGTTATAGCGTTAAAATACCAGTTACGGAACGGGGTACCGTTTTAATGGGAGATACAGTATATGTTATGGCTATTATTACACCTACAACCATTGTTTATTCTGCGATACAACAAGGAAACGGGTAAAGGGTTATGAATCTCTTCTATTTTTTTGCAATTTTCCAAATCGGTCCAGGTGTATTCGCGTAATCGGGGAACATACGTAAACAAAAGATTCCGACGAATTGATAACCTCTTTCTTTTTTGGAAGTCAGTTAAGAAGGTGTGTGAAGTCTGCCAATCCTTACTTTGCCAGAGTGGTGGCCCAAACACTACTTATTCAGAGAGGAGTCTCGTGTCCAGTAGCAGTAGATGACGATGTTAATGATGATTATTATTATAACTATACATACGATCTTACGCGATAAGTACCTACCGTCGTTAAAAACTGATCTTCCCGTGTGGAGAAGTAGTACCTTCTTGCATGTTTATTAGAAACTTCCAATGAAATGAAATGAGTTTATTTTGCCAAATGTGAGTACCTGGTATAGTACATAAAATTAAAGTCTCTCACACTTTACCATTTGCATGGTGTGCAAAATTGCAGTCAAAAAGTCTGCGGCTTGCTGTATTTCTATTAAAATTATTTATCTACTATATAAAAATAAGTCGGGTTTTCCTTCCTGACGCTATAACTCCAGAACGCACGAACCGATTTCCACGGTTTTGCATTCGTTGGAAAGGTCTCGGGCTCCGTGAGGTTTATAGCAAAGAAAATTCAGGAAAAATTTCAACAATTTAAGAACTTATTTTTATATTATATTACTGTGGGGATTTAGGAACTGTTGATTATGAATAGTTATTGTAAGGACCAAATAAAAACTACATCGTTAAATTCCAGGACCCAACTCCTCAATCCTGATGATGAAGGGGTTCTGCCAACCTAATTGTGGTGATTTAGGAACGCGGACGAAGTCGCGGGCGTCCGCTACTTTATTATGAAAATTATAATGGCTCGATGATGTCAATGGTAAAATGTCATTGAAACATGACTTCGCCGTTTAGAATTCCATTAAGTAAAATTATACTCTTGTAAATTTTGTAAACGATCTGCGCCCAAATACTCACAAGTCACCAAACACTGTTCGTGACGTTACTTGTAAATTAACTCGTCCGTAAATAATGGCGCAAGTACCGAATTCAAATCGACTTTCGCCGAAATCGGCTCCTCTGATTTTACGTCATCATTATTATGAACACGACTCCCATAACATTTGTTAGTTACTTCGATAAAATGTCGATCCAATACCTACCTAAGACCTAGCAATTCTTTTCTGTAATTTTTTAACTGCCTCATTGGTCTGCTGGTATATTATGTAGGTATGTTTAACTGCAGATGATGAGATCTCGACTTTCAATGCTGGGTAAGGTCAATAAATAAAATTATTTATTTAGCAAAAATTATCAGTATAAGCTAGGAAGTTGGTCGCGTGTGTCACCCCGTGCTTCGGAGAGCAAGTAAAGTCGGTCTTACGCCTGATCTCTGGCCGTGTCAGATTTTCGTACTATGAGAGTGAGGGAATAGAGAGTGCAACTATGTGTGTGCACATATTTCTGCACTATAATATCTTCAGCACAGATGGCTAATCTCTATGGAAATTGGCCGCCGGATTCGGTCAGGACATTATTATTCATTATTGTAGTTTTTACGTGGGCGAAATGTGTTTTATTATAAATACGGATTGAGCATGGATAACTCTTTAACTGTAATTTGTGAACGTTTACCTCCATTTGGATTATATTGGGCTCGCTTTCACATTCGGTTTATATTTTTTAAACCTTAAATGACGCGGGTAAAAACCACAACCAAAAGCTTTTATGCACCTGACAACAAAATATTCAGATTTAACGAGGCTAAGGGTCAGCTCACACCGAGACGCGACGCGACGAGACGAGGCGTGCAGATGCTTGAAGACGCACGAGAGACCGCGCTGCGTAAAGAAGCGCCGAGAGGCGCATTGTGACACAGCGCGGTGTAGGGCGACGTAACGAACCATACTTTGACACGTATCGAGGTTGCTTTCCCGCTCTCACTGTTTGTATCTTATTGTGTAGTAAAGAGGTTCTATATTGATATCGCTATCGACAAAAGTACGAGTACCGACGTGTCACTTCGCGTCTCGGTGTGAACTGGCCCTAAGGCTCAACTTATACCGAGACGTGACGCGACACGACGAGGCGCGCAGATGCTTGAAGAAGCACGAGAGACCTTGTTGCGTAAAGAGACGCCTCGAGGTGCATAGCGACGCCGCAAAACGAATTTTTGTAGATTTGCGTGGCGTGTAGTATTGGGAGGTAGCGATGCCTCGCGCTACACAGCGCGGCACCGCGCGTCACATCGCGTCTCGTCTCGGTGTGAACTGACCCTAAGAAATACTAAATAAGCACCTATCTGAATTTAATATGTAATAATTTTTATTTATTACAAAATATCCCTAGATTGCGATCTCGCTCAATGGTTCCTGCGATCGTTACTCGACGTCTTTATTCTGAGATGAAAGAGGTGTTTTACCTAGGTACGAGTAAATTGATGGGTCTGGCAGTTTGAATTAAACCCATACACTGCATCGGTTTCTAGTTTCGGCGTAGTACCGGAAAGCTAAATCACTTGGTAAGTTCATGGCGGTAAGTAATAATTGCCTAATGCCTATCATACCTATAGCAGGTATATTATTTAAACTTGATTAAAAACTGGAAGCATTCTTTTTTAAATAAAGTCCTTTTACCAAGGTACTTATATTCCCCTTCTGCTCCTAAGTTCGAATTAAGCGTGTCGTTTACAAGCGTACATAGCACTAGCAACTGGTGGTGTATTTTTTTTTTTTTTTTTTTTTAATATTTTTAGCGAGCAAACGAGCAGGCGGGTCACCTGATGTTAAGTGATTACCGCCGCCCATGAACACTTGTAGCACCAGAGGCACCACCAGTGCGTTGCCGGCCTTTCAGGAATTTGTTGGTCCGCCCCTTGAATAACCCCATGTTGTAATTCAGTGGAAACACCGTCGCAGGAAGTTGGTTCCACAGTTTCAAAGTGCGTGGAAAAAAAGATCTGGAACATCGGATGGTCGAAGTGCTCCAGGCACCCAGGTGGTGAGGGTGAAATTGTGTTCGGTGGCGAGCGGTGCGGTTGTAAAAGAGAGACGGTGGAATAAGGTCAAAAAGCTCTTCAGAACACTCCCCATTATATAGCCGATAGAAGACGCAAAGAGAGCTAACATCTCTGCGGTGCTCCAGGCTTTCCAGCGGGTTGGTTAATTTGGGATTGCCCACAAGCCGAACTGCCCGTTTTTGAATCCGGTCAAATGGAAGGAGTTGGTATTGGGGTGCTCCAGCCCAAAGGTGAGAGCAGTACTCCATATGCGGACGGACTTGCGCTTTATAGAGTAGGAGCCTATGCTCGGGCGCAAAGTACCGTTTTGCTCTGTTGAGCACCCCAAGCTTTTTCGAAGCTAATTTAGCTTTTCCTTCCAAGTGATCTCGGAACTGGACGTCGCACATTGTGAAATTTTTCCCAAAATCGGACATCCCTTTTTTATGATACTAATCGAAACTTTAAGCTTTTTTTAATGCTAGAGTAGAACACCCAGAAGTTAATTCTGTTTAGAACCGGAGTTATAATTTTTTTAAATTTTTTTTATGGTTACCAGAAAAAAACTAAGAAATGCTGTAACTTTCTATGTAACGAAAGTTTTTAAGTTTCAATTATAGCATGCTGTAAAATCAATTAAGTGCTATTTTTGGAAACATATAATTAATTTCTAAGTGAACAATAAAGGAAGATATGTTTTTTTTTAACTAATTTTGAAATTAATTTTTTTCTCATCTTTGTATAGATATTAGCATCTAATTTTCACATATTGTATTTATTAGTGCTATGTTAACCCGCCTGTATAATATCAGATACGTAACACTTAGGACCTCAGAGTTATTGAATTTTAAAAATTTCATTTTATGCAACTCAATAATAATCCCTGAAAAACATAACCCTCCGTTTTCACAGTCGGATAAAAATTCTTTCTTTCAGCCACTTTTTTAGAATTTTCTCTCGTACATTTGTAATTAAGATCTTTGTGACAACCCTAATATCATAGAAATTGTAAAATCTCATATCTCCAATGTCCTCATAGATTTCTGTGTGATTTTTTTTACTAGTAACAATACAGTTACGAGGTATGTTTTCAGATAGATATCTACTGCTAATCGTAAATGGTTTATGAGAAAAAAAATAAAATGTAAAAATCACAAAATTAAGAATAATTACTTTATTATTAATACTAAAATTATTTTGTTTAGCTTATAAAATGCCCTGTATATAATGCCACTTTGCCCTATAAATAATTGTATAAATATCATATGCAATTCTTTTATTTCGCCTTTTTCTGAAAATACAGAATTTTCTAAAAAAAAATATTACTCCGAGGTCCTAAGTGTTACGTATCTGATATTATACAGGCGGGTTAACATAGCACTAATAAATACAATATGTGAAAATTAGATGCTAATATCTATACAAAGATGAGAAAAAAATTAATTTCAAAATTAGTTAAAAAAAAACATATCTTCCTTTATTGTTCACTTAGAAATTAATTATATGTTTCCAAAAATAGCACTTAATTGATTTTATAGCATGCTATAATTGAAACTTGAAAACTTTCGTTACGTAGAAAGTTACAGCATTTCTTAGTTTTTTTCTGGTAACCATAAAAAAAAAATTAAAAAATTATAACTCCGGTTCTAAACAGAATTAACTTCTGGGTGTTCTACTCTAGCATTAAAAAAAGCTTAAAGTTTCGATTAGTATCATAAAAAAGGGATGTCCGATTTTGGGAAAAATTTCACAATGTGCGTCGTTCGAAATGTAGACACCAAGAATCCCAATGCTGTTGGAAGGGGCTAGGGGGGTGTTCTGGAAGAGAAGAGGTGTGGTGAAGGGGGTCTTTTTGGCGGTGAACGCACAAACTTGTGTTTTTGAGGGATTGAAATGGACAAGATTTTGTGAACCCCATACTGACACTTTTTCAAGGGAAGCCTCAATGTCAGACACAAGTTTGGCTCTACTCTCCTCTAGCGTTGCGCGGGATAATTGTGCATTTCCTTTGTAAAGGGCATCACCAGTACTGTCATCTGCATAACAATGGATATTGCTGTTATGCAACATGTCATTGATATGCAGAATGAACAGTGTAGGCGATAACACTGAGCCCTGTGGAACGCCTGCATTGATGGGCTTAGGGTCAGAGCAAAAGCCATCGACAGCGACTTTGATGCTGCGCCCATCAAGAAAGCTAGCGACCCAATTACAAAGCAGCACGGGGAGTCCGTAGGATGGTAGTTTCGATAGAAGGGCCCTATGCCAAACCCGATCAAAGGCTTTTGCGATATCAAGGCTAACCGCAAGGGCTTCTCCCTTACTGTCGATAGCATCCGCCCAACGATGCGTGAGGTATACAAGAAGATCACCAGCAGATCGGCCGTGACGGAAGCCATATTGGCGATCGCTGATGAGCTGGTGCTCCTCAAGGTAACTCAGCAGCTGGGTGTTAATTATTTGCTCCATGACTTTAGACAGTAAAGAGGTAATCGCGATAGGCCTGTAATTCGAGGGATCCGAATGATTGCCTTTTTTCGGGATTGGATGAACCAGGGCAGTCTTCCATGAAGACGGAACAATACTAGAGGAGTAAGATTGCCGAAACAGACGCGTTAAGACGGGTGTTAACTCCGGAGCACACGTCTTCAGCACAACCGCAGGAATACCGTCGGGCCCACTCGCCTTGTTGACGTCGAGAGAGAGAAGAGTTTTACGCACAGCGCTCTGAGTGAAGCGTATATCGCCAAGAGAATATGGACACCGTTGGATGGTAGGCGGTGTTCTCCCGCCGTCATCAAGCGTTGAGTTGGCAGCAAAGAGGGTGCTCAGAATTTCAGCCTTCTCTTTGGCAGTGTGAGCCAAAGTATTGTCTGGTTTGCGTAAAGGCGGAAATGGAGAACGGCAGAAATTGCCTTGTATGGCCTTCGATAGGGACCAGAATGCACGGGAGCCAGAAGGCAATGCGACTAGTCTCTGCCCGATTCTGTTGATGTGCTCAAATTTTGCCCTGGCGATGGCATTTTTGTAGGCTCTGGAGGCAGCATTAAAGTTTTTCTTTAAATTAGCAGCATTTGGGTCTTTATTGCTTTGTGCTGTGGACCAGGAACGGTAGCAGGTACGCTTGAGAATAGCGGCCCTATTACAGATCCCGTTGAACCACTTCTGAGCGCGCTCCCCGGAGGGTTTAAGAGAGTTGGGAATATAACATTCCATACCCTGGAGTATGGCGTCAGCAACAGCCTCAGCACAAAGGCTGGGGTCATTATTAGAAAAACAAAGCTGTGACCAGGGGTACGAGGCGTAGAATTCACGCAGCCCATCCCAATCAGCTGATTTGTAGTGCCATACTCTACGGCTACCGGTATCACGCGTGCGAACAGTAGATGGAAGTTGCACGGAAGTCTGAACCAAGCAGTGATCAGATGTTCCGAGTGGATCATCGACACTAACAGAGTAACCGGTAGGGTGAGTGGTAAGGAAAAGATCTAATATAGAGGGAGTGTGATCAGCGATATCGGGGATCCTAGTAGGTTTATTTACCAGTTGGGTAAAGTCGTATGCCAGGACAAAATTATGAGCACACCTCCCAGCGTGGTCAGAGATACGTGATCCTAGCCATTCCATATGGTGGGCATTAAAGTCCCCCAGGATCACCACCTCCGCGGAAGGAATATGCTCCAGCACATAGTCTACCGACCTTTGTACGTGGTCGAAAAGTCGGTCTGTTTCTGCGTTACCGGTATGGGATCTATAGAGACAAGCGTAGACCCGGGTTTGACCCCCATGGTCCACGCGAATCCAGAGAAGAGACAGATCCCCAACCTCAAGGCTGTAAAAGCGTTGACCACAAATGTCCCCTCGAACATACACACACACGCCTGCACGCGGTGAAAAGACGTGTTCCAATTTGTAGCCGGGGTAGTTTAGATACGAAGTATCCTCGGGGGGAGAAATTTGTGTTTCAGTGAGAAAAAGTAAGGCTGGTTTTACTGTTTCAAGATGGTGGTGAACGGCATTAAGGTTGGAGTGCAAGCCTCTGATATTACAAAAGTTCACACGAAGTGTGGAACGAGGCGCCGCTGTAGAACGTTTATTTCTATTTCTTTTGTGCTTCATATTAATGTTTATAAGGGGCTATACGATGAGGGGACCGGGTTGACGAGTGGTGCAGTGATGGTGGTCTCCAGGTCGAGGATATGGAGACAGACACCCTCGATTCTGATTGAAATCAGCCCTCAATCAAATCATTGAATTTTTACCTCACTAGAGCAAGATTCTCTCTTATGGCGGTATTTCTGGTTCCCCGACAGACTCATTCACTCAATTTCATAATAGAAGATATTTCATAATTTCATAAAGCATCTAGACAGTAGATACCTTTGTTATTTATAGTATAGCCTTTATTAGATGTAATGGACACCTGATTTGTCATAACTCATAACTTTCATCTGATCATGCCATTACCAAAAACGTGCCGCTATCCGGTTACCGAGACATATCAGTGTTGCTTAACCAATGCAAAATAAGCTTAAAACGAGTATGTAACTGTCGTAACTAGGCCACAGCATTGTGAGTCGTGACGTTCATTGTATGAACCTATCTAAAAAAAGTTAAGTTCTTTCGAAAGATAAAACTATAATGATTTTGGTGAACATTCCTTTCCACGAGTTAACGTGAAGAAGAGATCGAGAGAATGATTTTCTCGTTTGATTTCAATACGAGTATTGGATAGAGAACCTAACTAATCTTTACTAATGTATATTTATTTAAGTATTTTTTTAATTTTCCTAAGAATTTTTGAAGAGTACAATCCAAAATGTGACGTTCTAAGTTGTGTTCATTCAAATCTTCCACCGAGACACTTTGTGATTAGTGTAAATAGGCCATAAGATTATTACATAAAATTGTGTTCTACCATCGGAAACAAGTTCACGGGTGGTGATTTGATTGCGATCCCAGCGACCCGTGTAGATGAACTAGATTTCCTGCGAACTCTACATCGGATGGTAGGCTGGTTTGTATGGTATATACGTATGGCGTTAAATATTATTGATGGTTACCTGTTTCGCTCATAGATCTTTAGCACATTGTCGTCATGAAATCAGGACATAACTTGTCTGTTGTTTGACATAAAAGAAATGGCGAAATAGAATGGAACTGAGGGCCTAGACAAAGTTACTTTCCATTAGCGATATCGCTAGTAGAAATATCGAAAAATGTATGGGATTGACATTAGCTATCGAAATGTCACGTGGTCTAATAAAAACGAATCGACAAGTGCTAGACAAGTGGCATTTTTCACAAGCGTTATCGATAGTTGTCGATTTTATTGATGGAAACCGTAGCGAACGCCAAGACTCTGTAGAAAACGAAAGAAATAGCATTGTTTTGTTAATTTTAGTTGTTTTTTGAATTATTTTGAGATTGTTATTGGCTTCTTACATTATTATTGAACAATAATAATGATAATTGAATTGATAAATATTGGTAAGAAACGAAATCATTTAATTTTTAATGCTAATAGCTTCACAATAATGCTTATAGATGGCGCTGTATCAATAAAACAGTTTTGCGTCAACTATTATTATTTTTTATTGCGTCTAATGTTAAAAGTTAATTATTACAATATATAATTAAAACTATCTTTAGGGAATTATGGGATACCGCTAGGTCTCAGTTTGGGGCGTAGTATAACCACGAGTATTTAATATAAACACAAATTAGCTTGAACTACGCCGAAATAGTCACAAAGGTCCTATATACAACGATTAATATAAACAATCTTTGGCTATGCGCGACATGAACAAAAGCCCGTTGATAGTACCTATTAACTACTCAAGGTATCAATAACAAACATCCAGGGTATTAATGAGGCTCAGCAATAAGCACTACGAAAGAATTCTCTAACATTTTATTTGTCTAGCTGAAATCATAGGTACCTACTTACATATTTGTTTTTTAGTACATACAAAAGCACTTTGTTATTTACCAAGAAATATAATTAGTCTGAATATTACGAATAAATAGTTTTTAAGTAAATTAAACTCTACTTTCACACTTAAGAAAAACCACTCAAACCAATATTCAAAATTAGATGCACGAATTTGACGTTTCATTACGAAAGATCATAGACAAAAGTTACTATTTATCGAAAAGACGAATGGAATAGGCGATCGCTAATCACATGTAACTTTGTCTAGCAGTCGAACTTCGCTTTCGTTAAAGCGATTGCGAATTAGGAAATCGAATCGCTTCGAATCGAATGCCACTTGTCTAGCCCCTCTGGTATTTAGTCACTATTCTAACTGGGTTCGACATTTTTCACACTGTAGATGTACTAATAGAATTGCTAATAAAATCGCCTGGGAAAGAGAGATACATAGTCGAATCCAGCGAGTGAAATTATAATGAAATTAATATTGTCCCGTGATACTGTATAAAATGGTGACGATTGACAAAAGTCCGCGCAATTATAATAATACATACCACTACTCAAATCATATCACGGCTTTTACAATAATCCTAACATTTAAAACTCTGACGAATGATACTAATTGTCATCTGTCATGTTTTCAAAAATTATTAATTTAATCTATTAAACATGGTGTTGATCAGTATGTTGTAGGTACCTCTTCAATTCACCTTAATACATTTTTTGCATCCTAAAAAATACAAACTTTATAGGCGTAGTAACTAGTAGGTGTATGTTTTATAAGCCTGCTTATAAAATTGATATTGTATATAAATATAACTGTAACATGTGACCGTGATTGTTTACAGTTAGCTAGACCTAACTTGTAGCCAAGGGTAAGCTTGATTTGCATAGAGATTTCCTACATTCCGCCGCGCTTACTACGTGGTATGCCTCGTGGGTCGTACAACTTGGCTTGATATCTACTATCTAGGCCCTTCCTGTATTGTTACGAAACAGATAAGACAATGATAAATAACCTGCAAATCGGTGCATATCGTTCCATGTAGAGATTAAACTTATAGCCTTTTGGTTTTTGCCCGCAACTACGTCCGCGTGGTGTCGGGAATTTCACTCCCTCGGTATCTCTCGGTGTCCCTCGGGAATCTTTTTTTTACCTAAAATGCCTAAGTAGCCCATGCCACTCTAGTTTCTAGGTCAACTACAACTACAAATAACGTCGATCAGTTGCCCCGTTGCTACGTGAATGAAAGACAAACCAAATAACAAACGTGGTTTACGTGTTTATACTTTAAGATCTGGAGTAAGTTACACAGGCTAGTTTTCATCCCGGATAATCAAATGTTTCCCGCAGGGTTTTAACACTCGGAAATCCAATCAAAATCTATCACAGCCGGTAAAAGCTAGTACCATACTTAATAAATAAACATATAATTTATATTTAAAAAAATTAACCAATCAATGTTCATTTTGTCATTCTTTTAAATGTCCTGTTATTTTGTTGTTGTTGTGAGTCGGCTCGATTACTGTAGGTAGCTGTTATATTATTATTTAATGATAAGTAACATTTTTAACCCACAATTAGACGCATTCCGTGCAACGATAAGCACGAAAACTTCTAGCTCTATTTTCAACGTAGCTGTGTACATAGGGTTGCCAATCATACTGTTTAAGTTTCAATAAAAATGAACTATAAAAAAAACTGTTAAATAAACGTTCATAATGCATGTGCTATTGGTCCATGTTTGGTGCATTTTCCGGAGCGCGAAATATAGCGAAAAATAGGTTTTCATTGTGGAAAAATAAATACTGTTTATTATCCTTATTGACCTGAATAATTATGTATGAGTTATGTAAAAATAAGTTGGCAACCCTAGTTGTGGAACCGTTTATTTACAAACAAACTAGGGTGGACGCTATAAGAAGTCTCTGATTTTAGAAGATTCCTAAAAAAACTAAAAAATCTATCAAAGGCACCAACCACTCTCACTATCGCTTAATTTTATTGCGTAGATAGTTGACTAGCTGTTGTTATTATGCTGTGGTATTAATCAAGAGTTATGATTATGATTTATGATATTGGCATGTAGAAACTGAGTGCATTATTTGCCTTTTTGCGGCGCTATTGGTCATCTACATATTGTGTGGTAGGTACTTAATGGTATATTTCTCTCAAGGAAATCTCAGTAGCCCAGGGTTGTGAAGTTGGCGTGTAACACCCCTCAGTTATCGGTCGGTAAAGCCAAGTCCTGCGTCTAATCTTTCTCCGGTCGTGTCCGATTGTCTTTCCATCGGACTAAGAGGACGAGGGAATAGAAAGTAAATCTTTGTTTGCCCACACACTTATGTCTTATGCACTTTAATATCTCCCCCCGGAAATGCCTTTTGTTTGGACGCCGTATCCTTTTCTAGTTTGTCAGGAGAACATCAAATTATAAAATACGAGTTCTAAACTACCTGTATAAGATTTGTTTCAGAAAGTATGAAATAAACGCGGTAGAATGCGATATACGAAATGATATCAAAAGTTTAACTAAGCGGATAAAAGCACCTGAGGCATACTTTAGTTAGTATATAGTAAGGCACTTGCATAACAGTCTGTCCAACTGATAAATCGAAAAAGTAACCCACTTTCTCCTACACACTCGTATTTTTATTAGGTATGACAATAATAATAATTAACCCTTCCAAAACAAAGAGTAATAGTAAAGGATATGGATACGGTTGTTTAAAAGTCGTTTCTTTGAATAACTTGTTTGTTCGGTTCGATGCCTCTATGGCTTATTCGGCTGTTGAACCTAACCGCATTGTAGTTAGCTCCCACGCCAGGCCGCATCGCAATCTCGGTTCATATCTCTCCCACACCCTCTGTACCAGAACCAATGGAGTACTTTTACTCGTCTGTGTCTATAAAAACATCTTCTGATAATGACTCGTACTTTCATTCTTATTAAATACAGAGTATCATTATAAATAAGTATCAAAATAATTTAAGATTTTTTTTTACGGATTTTGCGTAAACGGATGAATAAAATTGCTTGAAAAAAAGAAATTATTACTCAAATTCAAGTGAGTCAAAATTCAGCTGTCAGAATCAGACAGCTGAATTTTGTCTCACATGAATTTATGGGTCATTCCCAGTTCCCACTTCCCACTATTAATACAACTGCTTAGTTCAACTGTAGAACTAGCGGAACTCACAAACTACTTTATTTTTCCTTAACTATACTTAACTAAGTAGTTATGACGATACGATGGTATACATCAAGATTATGGCCCGCGCTCACTCATGTTATTAATAACCCCTGTTATGCAATAGTTCCATAAACTACTATTAAAGCCTTATTGGATAACAGCTGATGCAGGCGCCTAAGTAACACCAAGTAATAACGGTAATAAACTGTTTAGAGGCGTCACAGTATGTATTTATTTTAATAATTTAATATAAGTGGCTTAAATTTTCGTTATTATAGGTTTAATCGGAGGTAACCTGGCTTGTAAGTTCCAACTGAGCTGTTAAAAATGTTTATAATTTATAAAAAAAGATTAACTGTTTCACTTAGGGAGAAAAGCTATCGTATTCACGGATCTCTTTAAAGATTTAAAAAAGCTCATTCCCAAAGTTATCTAAACGCTTCTCAGCTTATTAGGAGATTTAATGATAATATAATTGGCTTGTGACTCATTAAATGCAATTGAAAGAATGTCTCTCAGTACGGTACCTACTTAGTTATTATTATTAAACTTTATAATATCCATGAGTTAATTTTTT
This sequence comes from Hipparchia sbordonii, assembly GCA_038048805.1. Taxonomy (NCBI): domain Eukaryota; kingdom Metazoa; phylum Arthropoda; class Insecta; order Lepidoptera; family Nymphalidae; genus Hipparchia; species Hipparchia sbordonii. The sequence goes on along the minus strand of CM076106.1, from coordinate 7,472,670 downwards.
TTTGTCATTTTAGACTGCTACGTTCTTAAAGCCATTTAAGATTTAGGCCGTTTTTAGTTTTCTACTGATTCGGTTCGCAGACGAGCAGATTTCTACGTATACATTGTTGTATTGCTTTTCCCTGTAGAAAACGAGGAAACAAAAATGTCTGCACCCAATTTTAGCTGGTCTTCAGCTCTGAATCACATTTGACACATTTAACTAAGTTTACGCGGCTATAAAAGAGGTACGTAATTCAACGAATTTTCTCCATAAAAGTTAGAAATTTGATAAAACAGCCTCTCCGTGCGATCACGTCATAGCATAGGCCTTCGAGTCACTACACAGTGACATCACTTTTTAAACCGGTTTTGTTACGTTTGTTATAGACTACATATTTTTACTACAGAAAAGCCAAAATTGGGGGTTATGATTTTAGTAGTTTATTTAAGTGTTGTAGTTCTTCCCAGCAGAATCTGTTTTCCGAACAGGTGGTAGAGTCTTGGCTTGACATAAGAGCCACAAGTTGACCTACATGAAATAAATAATTTTGAATTTATGACATAAGGCTATGTTATTTTATGTTCTACAATTTCAGAGGCCAATTTTAATAAATGTGGTGTTTGTCGAACGATTCTGGTTCGGGTGACATAAGCTACATTTTATATGAACTTTTCCCGTTGTCCTCTTACAGATTAAACATTTTTCTTGTTTTGGATCGAATAAATAGCAAATGTAAGTTAAAGAAAATATTAAAAAAAAATTAACTTTTAGTAGCATATTATGGTTATCATCAGTCCCTGGATATCATCTAAGACCAGAGACAAATCAAAAAAAGAAAAGTGAAAAAAGAAAAAAAAAAAGTGTCAAGACAAATCAAAAGAGCCCAAACTCGATGGGATCACGTCGTTTTATTACAAAGTTTCTATAGCCACATTTTAGTTCTATCATCAGACCCTGGATATCATATGGGACCAGAATACTTGTCAAGACAAATCAAAAAAGCCCAAACTTGACAGCGTTACGTTGTTATATTCCAGAGTTCCCATTGTCGCCTTGCGACTCTATCATTAGACCTAACTTTTTAGTTTATACCTATCTCAAAAACTAAAAGGTTACTGTGAATCACTGAAAAACTAATTATTTTGTAATTTATTGTCGGAAAAAGAAGTCACAGCCTATCCAATATCATCTATCTATATAAAATTCAAAGTCCTGACTGACTGACTGACTGAGATATCAACGCACAGCCTAAACTACTGAAGTTAGAAAGTTGAAATTTTTACAGTTGGTTAATTTTATGACGTAGGCGCACACTAAGAAAGGATTATTGGAAATTCCACCCCTAAGGGTTTTAAATAGGGGATGGAAGTTTATATGAAACTCCGTCATTTTTCAAGCTGTTTCCATCAAAGTTGGTATTAGAGCTTTCAGTTAAAAATAAAGAAGTACGTGTGTCACAGTTTTTGAAAATTCCACCCCAATACCTAATTCCACGCGGACGAAGTCGCGGGGGCAAAAGCTAGTCACATATAAAGATTTTCGCCTCTGGGGTATGTCTGAACTCCGTACTTGCGTTTTGCACTAAAATTTCAACTCAAATTAGTAGAATGAAGACAAACGCACGTACCTACCTATGTAGATGAGAACATGTTTACGTCGCAGGTGTGACTAATCCTTACGCGGGTTGTAAGGCGATGTTATAAACAAATCGAATACCAGACCGTGTGGTTATTTAATGTTGTAAACTAATCGCGTACGGTTCACTCCAAGGATGATACTAAACGATCACAATCGATGCGAGTAATATATGTATATCCAACTAGTTGTTGCCCGCGACTTCGTTCGCGTGGATTAAGGATTTTAAATCCCGCGGGAACTCTTATTTTCCGGGAAAAACAGTAGACTATGTGTTATTCCAGACTATAATCTATCTCTGTGGCAAAATTCAACCAAATCGGTTCAGTCGTTGCGGCGTGATTGAGTAACATCCATCCATCCATCAGGCATCAATCCATCCATACTTCATATCCAAACTTTCGCATTTATAATATTAAAAGGATTATAAGGATTAATAGGATGTTTATTCGAATATATACTATACTAGCTTATCTTGTAAACTTGACTGTATCTGCATGATATATATATCGTGTCAATTTTCTTTAAATATTATGTCAGTCATTTCAATCCATCGCAGTTTCACCGCTGGGCAAGTCTCTCTTGCAAGTTTACTTCCGCTATTTTTGCAGTTAACTAGTTAAATAGTTGCAAGACTGCAACACTTGCAGGACTCGTCAAAGCTGAGTTCTGCAAATTTTGTTGCTAGTGGATGCATTGCTTACTTAGAGCCTATTTCACCAACGTAAATAATTCTTATCCGAGCGTAAAAATATTTTGGCAGATTTTCGTTACAAAAACTGTGGAAAAATTCGTAAAGTTTTAAGCCCAATCATCATCTATAAATGGTGTCTATAAAGATTTAAGTCGGATAAATATAATGTCGCATAAACATTATACTAACTGGATGGAGTAAAATGTGAGAGTGAACCGCGTGGTTTCATCAATTCTATAATGGCGGAACAAAAAGGCGTGCCGTACAACATCCCATTTATGATTTCCCGTTCCGTAATATGATAATTTCGTGTGGATATATTATGTTCTCGCGAAACGAGTTTAATCTATCCTACTAATATTATTTTCTTATGAATAGTTCTTAGAAAATTTTAGTAACCACTAAGTTTCTTGCTGGTTCTTGTCGGTTGGAACGGCATTCCGAACCAGTGAGTGGTAGATTCATTTGACGATTTGAAAGCACTTTGTAAAAGTTTATCTGATTAAAAAATATTCTATTCTATTCTAACAAATCACATTACAAACAAATAAATGATGAAGTTTGGTGAGTTAGCTGGGAAACGTGTTGGTATCACGTTTCACATGACATGTGTATAATAGAGTTAGGGCCGCGAAGTGCGACCTGTAGTCATATCGAACGCCAACTTATGTGGTTTCAGTAATTACGTGCGATTATGCACCTAGAGTTAACTAGGCGTATCGCGATTTTGCGCATAGCCTTCTTAATCAGGACAATGTGATTGAGTGATGGACAATTCGACTATATTTAGCTACTTAGTGAATCGATCAAGGAAATTAAAAAAAAACTTAGAAAAAATGCTGACCTGGCATGGTTAGGCGTTGATAGATCAGTTAGACAGTTAGCCACCTTTTCCTTTTATATATTTAGATGAAAAATTTGCCATCCGGAGGCTGTCCATTGTATTCCGTAGTGGCGGCGGCGGGACTCGGGATCCATTACTGTGGGCGCTGCACCACTGGATCGGAACCGTCCACTTGCCCATGGCGTTTGTATTGTGAACAATTTAATAACGTTATACAGAGATTCCACTCGCAAGGCAGCCGGCGTTATTTATTTCACAAATTGATAATATGAAGACGCAATATTTCTACCGGAAGCGACGGCACATATTGCAATGCTGCGAAATAAATAATCTTGGGTTTTTTTGTGTAAGTTGTTAAAGCCAGATTTTTTATAGTAAATCGTTTAGTTAAATGGTTTAAGTTAGGTTTTAAAAATCCCGTTGGAACGTCGGTTTTTCCGGATTAAAAAGTTAGCCTTTGTTACTCTCCGTCGCGTCGTCGGTCTAAAACAATATCTATGCAAAAATCGCGTCGATCCGTTGCTCCGTTTTTAGCATAGTTATTTAAAATTCTCTATTTGCAATTATATTGTTTTGTAATTCATAAGTTTGTACATAAGTACTTCAATACCTACGTTTAATCTGTAAACATTAAGCACGAAGCATTCAATCTAAAATTTCAATTCCTTCGCACCCGTATCGAAATAAGTTGAAATTGGGACCTCTTTGTTAAATCTTCTTAGTACCTAACTATATTATTTATTACATAATTATTATAATCCAATTGGCGTAAATAATATACTTTTCACTTAGTTAACAGGATTGCCGTGATTTATATATTGAGTGCTGCAGGGTTAGTTACCTAATACATTGTCATTAGCGAATATGTATTCACCCGTAAGCAATCCGTTGGATCCCGTGTGACGTTCGGGATCCATTAACACGGGCGGTGGATCGGCACAGACCACTTACTCATGGCTTTTGTGTTGCAAACAATTCAATATCGCTATCTATAATGGAATTCCATTCCGTAAGCCACGCGAGACTACGTATTGTTAACTACCTAACCTACTGTCTGGCTAACTTAACTCATCAACCTATTGTTTGTTTAGTTATTTTGGCTTATATATATTAAGTATTTAGGTACAAGCCTATATTTTTTTGCTTTAGTATTTTGTTCTTCTCGCTCATTCCGTGGTCTCATTATTATTAGAATAGAAATGGTAATTATGGTGTTACTTATTTTATCATTATCATCACAGGTGACAGGAAATGCGATCATATTTTCACCCTAATATGTATGTGTGTAATGTAACAATTAAGTGCATGGATTTGGTTAATGTATGTATATGTGTAGTTAAAGTCCTAGAGGGTGCCATAGGATAAATTTTATCCGGAAAAACAAATGAGTTCTCGCGGAATTTTTAAAATCTTATTCTATCCGGGCAAAAGTTTGTTTTTCTATTGGAGAATTGATTACAAGTAATTACGATTGATTTTATTACGAGTAAATCTCAATGCCAGAGTAGAAAATAAAATCAACAAAATTTGTGGAGATACTACAAAAATCAATATGAATAATTTTGTATGCTAAAAATGATGTGGCAGCATGATGGATATTAAGTAATTTCCTCCGAGTTCCCTCTTGGCGCGGCGGTTGCTTGTGCTCCTGTTGCGGATATTAAGACCGCCTTCCATTTGTATTACGTACTTGAATTGTCAATCTGGATCGCGAATCGAGATGTTCCTAACCTCTTATAATAATAATTTTTATTACAATGTAGGCGATATAAAGCGCTTTGGCGGCTTCACGAACGTCACACTGTTGGATGAAGCTAGGCAGTTCGTGGTAAAAGTAATTTTGGTGTATGTACTATATGAATGATAGATGATGAGATTGATAGCTTATAGTTAGTATTGAATCTTGCAATCACTCTGACGACGTCAGACCGTCAGTTATTGCAGACTTTTCGGTAAAATTAAGTTTAAAAATTTAAACAAGTTTTAGCTGCCTTAAATGCTATGAGCATAGTCTCGTATTTCGTTTTTGCAGTTATACTATGTACAAAAACTATTTGCCAAATTCTTAAGATAACTCATCAAAACGATCTATTGCTGCAATTAATTACTCATTATTCATTAACGCAGATACATAAAGTCTGGTGGTAAAAGAGATTTATATGAAAGTCTTGTCAAGGATTGCTTTTAACCAACTTCAAAAGAAGGAGGAAGTTCTCAGTTCGTCGGAATCTTTTTTTATGTATGTTCCCCGATTACCTACTCAAAGACGCCTGGACCGATTTGGAAAATTCTTCTTTTATTTGAAAGGGTATACTTTCCAGCAACAACACCATTAGGCGTGTTTTTAGGCTCTCTTGTAGAGGAATATAAAAATATATAAAACCATTAAAGTAAGTGTTGAGGACTCTACTATAGTACATAATATAGTTTTTGTATTTTTATTAAAGAAGCAAGCACTTCTAATTTGTCAAAAAATTCAAATGGATGCTTGGTTTTCATTCAGCTTCCGATAAAGTACATAATAATACTTAAACCAGTCTTGGTAGCAATGCTCTTGGATGAATATTTAATTTTAAGTAAACTCTTACTGTTTCACAGTTATTTTGCGAGTGTTACGGTCATAACGGTGTCGTGTGAATATACGAGTAGTTACCGGTAAATGGACTTTATTGTTCTGCATTGAAAGTGTGTGAAAGTTTTTTTTAACCGAATTATGAGACAGATTCTGTGTTTAGCAGTCAATTTATTTTTGTATTTACATCGGTTTTCTTACAATTTTCAAGTTTTCTTTGTATTTCATCAAAGCGAGAAGTTGGTAGGCTTCTAGGTTTGGATGTGAATGTAGGAAATATATTTCAGCCGTCAATTACATAGTACTATGTAGACTTATGTTTTACTTATATTGATGCATAACCACGCGTTATCACGTCTGCAGTAAAAACTTTAAATAGAAACTCAGCCAGATGTTGACTCCATACGAAAAAAAAAAACAACATTTCATTTGCTAGAAATGGAAGCGGAACCTTCAATTTGCTTTTATAGGCATTTCAAAGCGCGCCCGACATTGCCGCAGCTACATGCTTCCTACTTCTTTGAAAAGCCATTCACCCTTCGCATAAACAAAAGCGATGCACTTAAAGACAGATTCTTCGTAGCTGGGCACCATTCCGAAAATAGACTCACTTTACGGAACGTACAACGTAAGCAAAACCATTTTTACCAGCTCTGGCTCAAAAAATTGACTCGAACAAATAAACCATCCGTTTCCTATTCTAAACATTAAACAGGTGAAGTAAGTCTTGGTAGATAACATACTTTATTGTTTAGCATAAAATATAGATACATTGGGATAACTAGTAAACATAGATTTTGTATGCATATCATACATGTCTTTCAAAAATGGAATCACAATATGACGTTCAATATAGTGTGCTTGTGACACAAATATTAATATTATGTGGGTGCTTTCGATTTCATTTGGTCTAAATGTATATTGAGTTTTATTTCAATCTGAAACGCAAAAGACGAAATTATCGTTTGAAGTCGAAAGTAATTAAAGAACGTTATGAATCTCTTGAATCAGCTGACCCACTTACTCTGGCTTTCGTTTTAATCGAGCCGGGTCGTAGGCTCTGAGGCTAAACGTTGGTTATTGCAATGCGCCCATAGATTATGTCTGCCCTAGCTTGACAAATAATTGATGACGCCACGCCTGTTGGAATGCACGTCCGCAAAACCGGATACCAGGGCGGCAGTGCGGCACTACCGTTAATAACTATCGTGAAATTAGAAAACCAGTTCATAATGTATTTTTAACTACCGAATACAATGCTGTAATTAAAGCTAACTGTAGAATCGTTTATATGCTTCAACTTTTATCTAATTGAAGCACTAATTCCGCTTATTTGGGTAATAATGTTATCAAATTTTTGGTGGTGATTCAGGAGATTGCGCAAAGCAGCGCAAAGATTTAAATAGACCGTCATGCTTTGTAATGTTGCACAACGAGAAGAGCAGAACAAATTCAAAGCATGGACAGAAAAAGAGACTACAGTTACTGTCCTGCAAACCAAAAGGTTAGAGTGACCCAGGAAGACGATAGAGGTCGGTGGTTAGTTGGTGTGGAGTAGGACATGATAGTTTTGATTTTTGGGAGAATCGGTGGGAGGAAGTCGCTTCTTATGATGGAATCTTACCGATGGAAAATTTGCTTGATCAAGCTTGTAGATAACCAAGACTGTAGAGCTTCAATGTGAGGACAAAGGTGCAATATATCGAAATGTTACAATACCATTGTAATTGTTAAATTCCAAGAACACTGTAGGTAGTTCCGATTCGAATCTTCCTGCATAAGTTTTAATGCTCTTACGGTTAATTAACAATGCAAGGTAAACTCGCTGCAGAATCTAACCGTCAGAGATTTAAATTCATATACCCACTAATACATGTAACTATTCGTATTATGTATGCTAATTACTTACGAGACGCTCATACCTACGTTAACGAATTTCTATGCAAGTTTGAGTGAGTAATTTAAAACACATGAAGACTAATAACTGATTGTTAGTCTTATTTTTATCTTTGACGGGTTGTCAATTGAAGCCAATAACTGCTTGCTCAATTTCAAATGAAGAATATAAGAGTTGTAATGTGTACAAAGCGGGAAAACAAGTTTTGTGGAATTTATCAATTATAATTGACAAGCCTTTTTATATAATTATAGATTATGTTATTAATAAACGAGGTAGCTATACATAGGTATATACCCACTAGATATTTTGCAAAATATATATATAGTACTTGTACGGTGTACCTAATCATAATCTAAACCATAATCAGCTAGATTTTAAATATTATATTTTATTGCTACTTAGACGGAAAATTTATAATTTTAAAAATTGAATATAAAATCATAAATAGTAATGAAAACAACGGGCGTAAGTTTTGTTTGTTAAATATTGCGTTAAGTCTGACCTTGTTCCCAGAGTCAGACTTTACAATGTTTAGATTTAACATTTTGAAACGGTGAACCATTGTAAATTATTTTGCGAACCGCAATGTTTACGTGTCCATGTGCCAATTAATTATTCCAGAGACGGCCTTCGGAAGCCTTGCTGGGCACTTATGTTCCCAATGAGCGTAGCAATCACCGCAATTGGAACGTTTGACTAGCAACCTAAATATTTTACCTCTTAATTGATTCATAAGCTCCTGGAATTGTTCATGCAACATAATACTCAATCAGTTTTATTGACTTACCACAGAGTTATCTAACTCTGAATAATTTTTTTCCTGTTCTGGATCAACATAGAAAAAATCTTATTAATAAACAAGTATATAGAACAATGCACTGAAGTACAGAGAACAACATCTTCATTTTCCCTCCGTGTACTGCAAGCTGCAGGCCTTTCCGAAGGACTAGCAACATCGATACTAGCAATGACATTCATCGTAGTCGTAGCTACCTACTACGCTTCTTTAAGGTCGATCGTCGGTCCAGCGGACTGGAGGTCGTCTTCTGCGTTTTATGATACAAGGATAGGAGAGGATAGAACACATTCTTTTATTCTTCTTGTAGTGCCGTCTCCTATCGGAGGTTGGCAACTATTAGGGCTATCTGCACCTTGGACGCTGCTGCACGGACAAAGAGCGGGTACTTTTCCCATACCACTGGCGCAGAACACATTTGCTCTAGACTAATAAAATTATGGCACAAGTCACACGATGTAAGGCACTAGGGACAACGATGCAATTACTTAAACACTAGATACATGAGGAAATAACCAACATATTATTCACTGTTAAGCCAGTATAGTCATTGGTATGCAAGGCTTTGGATTAGGGGCGCCAACATACTTAGATCTTCTGTCTATAAAAAACAAAGATTTATATATTTTGTGTACGTACGTACCTTTTTAAACACTATTTACAACACAATGCAATGCCATACAAAAAACTTTAAGGTCGTTAAAGTTGTCGCGGACCGTAACGTTGAAGAGGTCACCATATTTGGTTACTCAATGTCTTGAGTGTTACAAAATCGTCTTGTAAGAACGGGTTCCCATTTATTGCTCTTTAAAAGCTAGTCTTATTACTTTTTTAATGTTTTACGGTTCTCAAGAAGTCGCATATGTTTTTTTTAAAATACTAGTTATTAGCTTTTGCCTACGGGGAGGTACTACATATTTTAAAAATCCCGCGGGAATCCACTGGTTTCCGGTTAAAAGGTACCTGATGTCACTCTCCAAGTCCTCCACTGTAACCATGCAAAAAATTATGTCGATCGTTGCGTTTTGCTGCGTGATTGAAGAACAAACAAACATTCTATGGCATTTAGTTGGTATATTAGTAGGTAAGATTTGTGAAAAGTTTTTGTTACTTTTTTCTAAATTATAAGTACGTAGAACTGTTGGAGGTTTGTTGGATGTGACACGATATATCCGTACCTAATTACGTAGCAAACAGGAAAATGGCTTCCTTGTAAGAAGAGTAACAACATACCATTAAACCTTTTAGTCGCTTTAAACATTCACGTATTGTTCTCAAATAAACGTACAAATACAATGTAAGGGATCCTCCTTTCTCCTCTGAAAGCAGAATTCGTATCAAAGAAGCATCTAACCATTCATGAATTCGACCGAACATAATCGGAATCGTGATTATTATAATAATTTACATAAAAATTAATAGTTTTAGCCAGCACTATTTAAAGATAAATATAATTTAACGCATCCAAACCTACGTAGGATGTATAGATTTAATGCCTGTCATGGATGCGGTATTTTTTGGAAATCCACTTCCATTCATATAAAAATATATCGTAGAAGAAATGTTGATTACTTTCGATTGCCTAATGTAGTTATTAAGAATGTTCATTAGGATCGTAACCGTTAACCGCCTACGTGAGAATTTTACAGAGGCTGTAACTGTTGATGCATTAGTCTTTCGTTTTGTTTGTCTGCACGATATATTTGACATGATAATCTATCACTATCTCTATGATATTGTAAAAATTGGAAATTTTTGAGCACGTTTTGTCAAAACAAAATTAAAAGGTACTCACTGACTGACTCAGGACAACGATGCCTAATCAGAGTAATTGATTTTTATTTAAAACTAGCTGATACCCCCGACCTCGTCTGCTTGGATGAAAGTTTTTTAATTCCCGTGGGAATTCTTATAGTCCGGAATAAAAAGTAGCGTATATGTTATTCCAGACAATAATCTCTCTCTGTGCCAAATTTCAGCCAAATCTGTTCAGTCGTTGCGGCGTGATTGAGTAACAAATGTCAATCGATCCATCCATCCATTCATTAATCCAAACTTTCGAATTTATAATATTAGTAGGATAGCAGGAAGATCTTTATCAATGTTTACCTTTAATTAATTATCAGGAAGTAGCAGCAAGTATTGACAACTTACTTTACAATTTCAGACATTCCCGACATACCAGAAGATATTAAAAAGCTGCGAGCGCTGCAGATTGCCGACTTCAGCAGCAACCCCATCCCGCGGCTGCCGGCGGGATTCAGCCAGCTGCGGGCACTTACCGTCCTTGGGCTCAATGACATGTCACTCACAAGTTTACCCAGCGATTTTGGAAGGTGAGAACTAAAATTTAAACCTTTTGCGGTATTACCAACAATAATGTTCTTCCGAAAGAATGCGGCCAATCTTTACAGAGATTAGCATCCGCGTGGAACATATTATGGTGCACAAGTGTGTGCTCAAACACCGGCGATCTCTATACCCTCATTCTGTACTATACCCTAGTCTGTGCTCTCCGAGGCACGGGGTTACACACCGCCTATTTTCTATCTCCGGGCTAGCACTGAGACTTTCTCGGTCGGAAAACTCTACATTTTTTGACCCGACCCGGGAATCGAAACCAGGACTTCGTCATCTGCAGTCGAACATGCTAATCACTCGACCAACGAATTTCCTATATCTACCACTAGCTTTTGCCCCCGCGACTTCGTCCGCGTGGAATTAGGTATTGGGGTAGAATTTTCAAAAACTGTGACACACGTACTTCTTTATTTTTAACTGAAAGCTCTAATACCAACTTTGATGGAAACAGCTTGAAAAATGACGGAGTTTCATATAAACTTCCATCCCCTATTTAAACCGCTTAGGGGTGGAATTTCCAATAATCCTTAAACTGTAAAAATTTCAAGTTTCTAACTTCAGTAGTTTAGGCTGTGCGTTGATATCTCAGTCAGTCAATCAGTCAGTCAGGACTTTGAATTTTATATATATAGATACAAATCCGCGATGAAGTTTTTTTTACGAAGGGACCCTACTGCATTCGGAATGAAATGTAAACTTAGAATACCTACTCCTTGTATAATCCTCTGATCCTCCCTGTTAGAAAAATCGCAAAAGTTAGGATCCGATAATTACTTTCTTAGTTTTGAGTAGATACCTTATGCGGTTTCGATATACAAACTTCTAGTTCGTAACGAGAGCGAAAGTAAATTGGAAAGTTACTGCCAATTAATTCCGAACCTTTCTTAGTGGTAAATTACATAAGTATCGCCCTATATGTTTCATACTTTGTCTAATACATAACTGTACATAGAAAAATGTTAATCTTTTCTCTAGCTTTTATTTACAGGCCTTTACGAGTTGTTATTTATCTACTTTGTTATATAATTATGTAGGTTATAAAGCATTTATAAGTCTTATTTATTAGACTGCTTTTATTAACAAGGTCGCAGATTTATTGCGTTTTACTTACCAAACTGTAGGTATGAGTTATTGCGTTTATGTTACTACTCCTTGGCTGACCGATAGGTGATAAATGTTACTATAGTTGTAAACTTGTTGTAAACTATGCATAAATCGTAGAGTTTAACCTTGTTAAAATATTAAAAGCTCGGCAAACAATGACCGGTTACCAATTACTAGTTTTAGTAACTAAATTAATTAATACAATATCTGCTCAAAATGTGTTATTTTTCTCTCAATAAGGTGCATCTCATTTTAATTAGGATGAATGATTCATAACCAAAACAAAAAGTGAACAGCAAATTAATATTATAATGAATGGTAAATAAGGAATGATGCTATATCGGCGTCCGTATTCATTTGGAAAATACGAATATCAAAAAATCCCAATTGCGTGAAAAATATCAACTGAAAATTCAAATTTCATTCATTCAATAGTTTTATGTTTCGCGCCATGACGTGTATTAGTGAAATTGCGGTTATCGTTGTCAACCGATTGAAGTATACTATTGGATATACTCTTGGACTTACATTAGTCTCTTACTAACAGGAGTTTTCCTTTTAATCCGTTGAGCTATGATGGAAATATATAAAAAAAAAGTAGCAGGGGTTGTTATTATATCGATGCCGAACCCGAAATTGTAATTAATTTTTTTTTGTCTGTTTGTCTGTGTGTTTGTGCACGCTAATATCAGAAACGGCTTATTCGATTTAGATACGGTTTTCACTAATATATTGTAGTAAGCTTCACTTAACATTTAGTGCTTATTTCATGTCAATCGGTTCATAAATAAAAATGTTATGTCAATTTAAAGAATCACGGCGAACATTTTTAACGTACAGAGTACGTACTACACGCCTCGCGCCTGAGCCTCCGTGGCTATATAAAGCGCGCTGAGAGCCGCGCTCCGAAAAGTCACTATTCCACGCGAACGAAGTCGCGGGCACAGCTAGTTCCTAATATATCTGATATACATGGCATTTATATCCGACATCCTGTTATCATCTCCCTGCTACATCATCAGATGTTAATTAATTTGTCTTCCAACTACTAGTGAAGACCACTAGTTTGAAATAGCTGCTATTCGTAGGCTGCTATATAGTTTTGATAACAATATGGTCGTAGTCGTTCTATCAGTTGGATATTATGAAGGACCTTACCTTAATAACATGTTGGTTTCATACCATTACGTTGACATTTATACTGTTATGTTTTCCGATAGCCATCGCCCGCCACATTATACGAACACGCAGCGTTTTTCACGGTCATTGTAAATTGATATTGCAACACCGATCATATAACATACATACTATCATACGCCTCTGTCTTTTATAAAGGACAAACCATAAACGTAGTAGGTACTACTTAATGGGACGCACCCTTTTGTTTCGAAAAAAAGCAAGAAGTGCAACTTTTGAAGACTCCTTCAGCCAGTTGCGATGCTCGTCCTTTTTTAGTTCACATCGAGGGGAGCGACTGAAGTGGTAAATTGTCTTGTTATGAAAAGAATACGTTAAAGTTTCATCTTATTAGGATGAAACGTAGGCCTGTCAGGTCGGTGCGATTAGCTTGGAGGTAGGAGGGGTTTTGGTCGGTAGGAGTCCGACACTATCTGTCGCCTTGGATGTCGGATGTCCATGAGGATTTCCCCTCCTACAGAAAAAAAAGGTCGGTGCGATCAGGCGTGAGCAAGCTCTCGCTTACACTGATTCAGATTCGACATACACACAACCATGAGCCACGAGCCCTCGTGAAATGAAAGAAAACGAAACTCAAATGGACTTACTTCTTGTGTCTTATGAGAAATGTCTTATTAGAAATTCAGTCGCATTGTTTGTTATGAGACCGTATATTACAAGATATTTTTTCTTATGTCGGATCAGACACGCGCCATACTAGTCTGAATTTCTTATAAGACATTTCTCATAAGACACGCGAAATTGTCTTATAATGTGCAATAGCGCTAGCTTTGATTTGGCGCAAAACATCAAGTTTTTTATTTATATATTTTTTGTTGGGCCATACAAGATATCTTTTTCATTTTAGCTGATACTAAATACTGGTGCTCGTGATATCGTCCGCGCGTATTTATATTTTTAAAAACCTCGTGGGAACCTTTTGATTGTTCGGGATAAAAAATATTTAATATTCGCTATGAGATGCAACCTGAGTTGTTATTAGTACAAATCTCATAAGTCTTAAGTTAACAATGTAAGCGCCCGAAATAATGTTTATCACGACTTCATTACAAAACATGGACTTTCTCTTCTTTCTATAAAGTATTGTACATATAAACCTCTAAAATATAGATTTAGTCTAGTTATAAAACTCCATTGCGTAGTTAAGCAAAGTTACAACATGCAGATGCGTATAGCTACATTGTTTCATACTACATATTTAGGTATTAGAGATGAAGATATAAGAACGAAGTCCGTACAAAAACTGATATGCGCTTGAAAATAGGGTCAGTAAAACTAGGTTTAAGCCGCATGTGCTGTACTGTGTGATTAAAAGAGTTTTTGTGAAACCTATGAGGTGCGCTAGAGCTTCGGGGCGTCGACACAGCGTAGAGGGGGCGAACTCATTAAAAATTACCAGAACATGAGTGAGGACAAAGTCGGTACATGTAAAATTTCATATCGTTTACTTTTTATTTTTAACAGACTTCAAAAAAAGGAGGAGGTTCTCAATTCGACGCGTTTTTTTTTTGGCGATGTAACTCCATAACTCTGTCAAATCTGGACCGATTTCAAAAATTTTTTTTTTGTTTGAAAGGACGTATCATCAGGTTGGTCCAATTTAAAGATGATTCTGAGGAAAATCTTCGGAGATGATGGACGGAGTAATAAATTAAAAATAAATAAAAATTATTTAAAAAAAATCGACTTTAAACGCCACTAGTCACTACAAAGTGTAAACTAATTTACACTTTGGAGTTTATGATTACACCACAGTACTATCAAATACGGATACCTAGGTAATTTTAAGTACCTACATGTATAAATAAATAAAAAAAAATAGAAAAAAAATTTAGTTTCTACACGTATGTTGATGTCGGGCTAGCATCGCGCATCGGTTTCATCCTTTCTATTTTAGTCCCGCTCGACTTTAACATACGTGTACAAATTAAAATTATGTTATACTTTGTAGTGACTAATGGCGTTTGAAGTCGGTTTTTAAAAAGAATTTTTATTTATTTTTATACAGTGCCTAGAGAAGAAAAAGTGGCCAAGGCAAACAGCCTATTCATATTTATGACCTTTCCCTTTTTTGGCTTGGTTACAATTTGGCGGGATACAATTATTGAGGTCAAATGTAACTACTTGACCTCATTTAAAAAGTCTGGCAATATGCTTGTACATAAAATTATACATATTTTATACGTAATTTACTATCTTTTTTGGTGAAATTTTTATATTATTGTTATAAAACTTTGAAAATCTCTGAATACTCTATGAGGTGGGTACTGGGTAGGAGCTAACCTAATATCAGAATCAATATAATTTTTGCTCTACAATAATTTGCGACAACCATGATACGTAATTACAGTAAGACCACTTTATATGTTACATATACAAAAACACCTTGTTGCTTTAAATATAGATTTTCTTTTGATAACAGTCGCCACCATAACGTGAACGGAACAATCAATAGCGAAAATAATCCTCCGAAAGGTACATCGATGTTATTTACAAAAATGTTTGACCTGTACTTACTAAAAATCATTATAATTATGTCGTATTTTTCTATTAAGGAAATGTAGGTGAGTGGCACGTATTGTGATAAAACGACCGAAGGTGTGCCGCTATAAGTCTGTAATCAGAACAGGTAATTTCTTATCTCACCTGGTATATTTTTATAGCCACGACATTTTTACTAGTAGTCACTATAATAATTTTATGAAATAGTACTACGATCAGAGGTCCCCGAATTTGTCAGAGTAAAATATACACGGTGAAATTTTATTCCCCGTAAACCCTGAAGGAGGTGAATGTGCTCATGAAACTGAACAACTTTCCCCAAGGAACATAGGTCGAAATATGAAAAAAAATTTTGGACCTCCCATAGTAAATCAATCCGTTGATCGTCAATTTTGTATGGAGGGTCCAATTTTTTTTTTCATATTTCGACCTATGTTCCTTGGGGAAAGTTGTTCAGTTTCATGAGCACATTCACCTCCTTCAGGGTTTACGGGGAATAAAATTTCACCGTGTATATCGTACTTATACTGGATTGAAGCTAGCTTTATTTGCTTTCAAAAACACATTGTGCAGCTGGCTGGACTGCCCAAAAACATTTTTGTATTATCAAGCTGCATCTGCTGATCCCAACATTGCTTTAGTTTGCTAGCTAGAAGTTACAACATATAACATAGGTTAAATGGTTTTAATAGTCTTCAAAATTTGTAGCTGCCTAGTAGTTGTTTGCATAAGTAGGTACCTAAGCAAAATGCCAGATTAACTTAAATAAAAAAAATACGTCGGCGGTACCTAGCGGAAGCCTAAAAAATACCAATACGTACACGACATATAAAGTAAATTAAAATTAAAAGTATACTACAGTTTTGAAAGTATAGTATTCTCAATGTGAAAGGCTTTATTCTTAGCTACTTAAAAGCTTCATATTTTTACATAACAAAGCTCACTTAAGCAGCTAAATGCAGTTACTTTTTGCACAAAGCTAAATGGAGCCTATCTAGATTTCTTGGAAGACTAAAATATTGCATGAACCGCTATATTATGAGACACTTCTTCAGTAAAGTGATGTGAAGAGTCGAGTCATATCAATGTACTTGTATTTATAGGGTATATAGAACTTCTGTTTATGGCTTTTCTTAGTGTGAAATCAGCACAATACACTTTGCTATTGTCAACTGTCCTAAGTATATATTATATTATTTACTAAGGTCATTGTCATGGATATAGGCAAAAATTGGCTACAGGTAGGTATTCGAAAATTTTCCCATTATAATCTTTGTTACCTACTTATGCAACCAGTACTGACTGACAAGGTATACACCGTGTATTTTTTATGGTTGTATTCCC
Organism: Hipparchia sbordonii; assembly: GCA_038048805.1. NCBI lineage: Eukaryota > Metazoa > Arthropoda > Insecta > Lepidoptera > Nymphalidae > Hipparchia > Hipparchia sbordonii. The sequence goes on along the minus strand of CM076106.1, from coordinate 7,455,739 downwards.
GAAGCGATACAATAGTTTCAACTGTTGGACCTAGAGATTCGGGAGGAAGTATACCTAACTATACCCTAGAGAGGAAAAGTGTTTTTTTTTTGTAACTCCGTTCCTAAAGAAGAACTATTTGCATCGCATCTCTATGTTTTTATTTGCTGCCATAAACCCAATTTTTGAATATTAAATGGGCTACTTGACGATTGCTTCAGCATTTCATACTAAAGAAGAGTTATATCCTCGTTAATTTTTTAATGGGCCGCCCAAGACGAATTAGTGGCCGAAATGGCTTACACCTTTGGTCGATATAGGCAGGTGCCTAAAGGTAGGTGAAGTAGGTACTTACATTATAAGTTTGGTCATGACTCCTGAGTCATCGAATGACGTTGGTGTAACATGTTTAGTAAGAACTACTCGGAACGGATCGCGAAGTAGCTAGGTACTTTGACATCTGCTGAGGAATGCAGCGTCAAGGTTTTAAACATTAAACACGGTCCAACGTACTATCGGTAAACAATATCGTACTATGTTATGTTAGTCAATAACTAAGTTTTTATTTTTTTGTACGTGTCTTTTGAAGCACCTGTATCAATAGAATTGCAAAAAAATATATAAATTTTATTTTTATTTTCCACTAGAACTTTGTACTTACCTTTGCATATTTAACGTTATTTTTCCATGATAAAAAGGCTTCGGATGGTCTTAGGTAGGTATATTTCTAAGATGCCATTTATATCTGTGCCACTGTGTAAAATGGTTATTAGCACCGAGCAGAATGGTCTGTGGTTAAATACAAACAAATACCGAATGAATATAATCGAACCGAATTTCGAATTAACTACATGGGTATTAAATATGGATATCGGAATTGTATTAAATAAAGGCTGTTCGATAAATATTTTATTAGTACAATTCTGTTGATTGTGTTCAGCCACAGCCAGATAATAAAAGCTACATTTTTGAGCATCCTCCTTTAAAGAAGGCATATTTTTAACGTAACGGGACAAGTAAAGTTACGCTAGGCGAATGCAAGAACGATGTCCGTTTATGCCAACAATGGGTGAAGGTTCTCTGCAGTTCCGTTGCATTTAAATTAAAATGTGACGCCCTCAAATCTACCGTAGTCCGTTACCGCATTGTATTTTCTTTAAAAAAAAAATTTTTTGAACTTTCATTTAGTAAGAATGTTTAGATCTTTCTCCATCAATGTTACCTATGTAGCGCTTTTGTACTTACAATAAAGGTTCTTATCGTATCGCATTTCAATTGTACCTAATCAAGTAATTATTCAAATATTTTTGATTTATTTGATCATTCAATAAAGTTTTCAACTTATTCGGACAATGGTGGATTTTCCCACCTTTGCTAATTGTAAACGTATTTTAATTATTAATTACATATTCAAGATTCTCAAGGATTAGTGTTTTCAATTTATATTACAAGCTAGCTGATGCCCGCGACCTCGTCCGTGCTGATAAAGAGTTCTGGCTTCCCGCGCGAAGTTCTTTAATGTTCCGGGATAAAATATAGCCATAAATTCAAATTCAAATTCAAAATTTATTTATTTCATATAGGCTAACTTGTAGCTCCTATGACACGTCATAAATCTACCACTGGTTCGGAATGCAGATTCTGCTGAGAAGAGCCGGCAAGAAACTCAGCAGTTGCTCTTTTCAAAAAAAAAATTTTTTTACAAAGCTATGCTATGTATACAGTGCTTCCACAATAAAGCTTCAAAAATGCAAAAATGCATACGTAGGTACACCAATCCTACGCATGTCAAGACGGGCAGTCAAAGCAGACCCATTCCCGTTGGTGGCACCCGTTCACGAGCATGACGCATGATCCAGCAATTGCTTCGCTCAACCATATTTGAGGGAACGTATATTAATAGCTTATACATTATTATACATATTAATGTATAAGCTATTACATTGTGAAGATTTATCAAAATCCGTCCAGTAGTTTTCACGTAAAGAAGTAACAAACATCCATTTATTCTCACAAACTACAGTATGACGTTAACGTAATAATTACATGTTTATTGTTTATCAGTTAATAGAGCGTTTATTTTACATCAGAATTTTGTAAGTTGCTTGCTATCTTTACGCTATTCAACTTTGAACAATAAGTTTCAAATTATACACTTACCCAGTTAACCTTGTATGGGTGCAGTGCCTACAATGAAAATTGATCTTGCGTTAGTCATCTATTGTATTTTTATTCTCACTACCAGGTATATTATGTATGTTAATGTGGCGGAATTTACAAATATTATTCTCTCATATTAAATGTATTTAAAATATTTAAGTACATTGTTTTTTAAGAAGCGTTCTTATTCAACGATTCTGGATTAGCTTTCGTTTTTGTATGATTGACCTTGAGGTGTTCAGATTTTAATTAGAATTAAACTTTTATTTTATTCAAGAAACAATACGTATTATCTTATTAAATTTTTAGGAAGTAATATAATAAAATTAATAGTAGATAGTAGTAAAAATATTTAAGAGTGGACATGACAATATTGCAATAGGCGGGGTTTGAACCCGTCGACCTTTCGGGATTCAGTCGGGCTCACTCGGGCCACATTCCCGTTGAGCTATTGAGGTATCAAAATATACTGTCATTGTTTATTCATTGTATGTGACGTGTATCGGGAAGTAAATTGTGCTTAATAAGCCCAGAACGAAGCCTTACAAATAAGAATTACCTGCAATAATGACATTATTTGTCCTAGGTGTTTTTTTTTTTAAAAGATTAGCTAAGCTGAAGTTAACTCCTATGCCCTCCAAATAAGCGTGTTAGTGCAACGGGTGGGGTTCGAACCTGCGACCTTTCAGTTTTCAGTCTTTTATTAAAATACTTTGTCAATTTTCCCCACAAGTCTTTTGGAATAAACAGGTATTATAATTTCCAACTTTCAATCTCTCTGGACTGGACTTTGGATAGAAGCAATTTTTCTGGCAACTTTTAGCTCAATGGGATGAACTATACGCGAACGTATTCTAAGATCGGGATCTGGAAGCTGCTGTTCTTTAGAATGAAAGCATATTCCATTATTTAAGACAAAGGTTCATTGTCCTTCCTCAGGATGCAAGGTACCTCCTTGCCAAATTTCATCGACATCGGTTCAACAGTTTGGGCATAAAAAAAGGGTTGCACATCATGTAGCTCGATTTATAAAGTTTAGTTAAACGAAGTCAATGTATAAATGGGTCATACTACGAGCACTTTGACACGGTCGGTTTAAATTGAACTATCACGTTCTAATATTATAATTATTTACTGTTCGTTGATTTCAGTTTGGTGTCCCTCCAGTCATTGGAGCTGAGAGAAAACTTGCTCAAGTCATTGCCGGAATCGCTGAAAAATCTCATCAAGTTAGAGAGATTGGACCTGGGGGACAACGAGATAGAAGAATTGGTAATTCATTTCATTCTTTCAAAGAAAACGATAGCAAACATACTATAGTTACTATACCTAATAGGAATGCCACTTGAATATAAAGTTTTTTTTTTTTTACATTAATGAAACAACGGAAAGTCAAAATACATAGTTACTAATAGTCCTGAATCATCATTTTTTTTTAACTTGACTTATATATATAATATATATATAATTTATTTATTCACCAAAATGAGATGTTATGGGTAAGATTGAGCCTTGTACAATCATCAAGTCGTATTATTTTCTACTGGCCCACAACTTCGTCCGCGTTGATTAACAAAATGGTTCGCAAAATCTTGGTTTTGTTGAATAGATAAATAGAAAAGAAATATTACATTTTTATTTAATTATTATGTATGTATGAATAATGAGTAATGACTTAAAATCAGATACCGCTAACGTTAAAAATAATGAAACTTAATATAAATAGTTGGTAGAGGATTTCTCGTTGGTGAATAAGTTGAAAGTGATACACAAGATTGAGTATTCTTTTGTTTTGTCTGTATGGACGGTAAACGCAAGATCAAATTATGTGTTGATATTGCTCGCCAGTCGCCAGAGATCGTTTTGAATACATTTAAGTAAAATAAAGTATTGGGGCTACATCGATGTAAGCTGTAGATGAAATTTAGATGCAACATAAATTATCTTGGGGCTTTTGGCTGATCCATTACAAGGTCCATAACATCATTATATTATGTTTGCTGTTATCTCCTTCGTTGGTTGATTTAGAATTAATTACTTATTTTGTATTTATTTTTTACAGCCCGGGTTTATTGGTGAGCTGCCAGCTTTACAGGAGCTATGGCTTGACCACAATAAATTGCAGTATTTACCCTCCGAGATTGGAAACTTGAAGGCTTTAATATGCTTAGACGTCAGTGAGAACAAATTGGAGAAAATTCCAGAAGAAATAGGCGGCCTCTGCTCCCTAACCGATCTCCACCTCTCACAGAATATGCTAGAAACAGTGCCTAATGGTATCGGAGAACTTTCCAAATTAGCTATATTGAAACTGGACCAAAATAGGTTACACACGTTAAATGAAAATATAGGAAGGTTGGTAAAAAAAATCATTTTTTTTAAAGAATTGTGGTGGGTATAGGAGCGATGTCAGCGACGCGTTGCGATGCTGGATCATAGTGATTTTGTCGGATCTGAACCGATAGATGTCCGCTGTTGGACAAAGGTCTCTTGAAATGATCGCCTTTATCCTACGGTAGCTATCGAGTCACCTGAGATCGTTAGTTCAGAGTCAGAGATCCAGCAATGCCGCGCCTCCCGGTGTCGGGTCGCCATTCCCGCACTCTGGAATTCCAACGCAGAAAACTATTCTATTGTATACTTGAAAGTTCGACTTGTATCAAAATTGTACCATCTAATGTGACACGCCGATACGGCCCGACTGTAAACGCTCGTTATCCTCATACTTCCATCTTCATTGCGATATTTTAAAATTATGTAAATCATATAATTTAAAGATTTATAAACCGTTTTTGTTATTTTCCAGCTGTACAAATCTCCAGGAGCTTATCTTAACGGAGAATTTTTTAACGGAACTGCCTAAATCAATAGGGAATCTCAATGAGTTGACCGTATTGAATGTAGATAGGAATTCTTTAGGCGATATACCCCTCGAAATCGGCAATATGACGTTACTGGGCGTTTTGAGCTTGCGGGACAACAAATTAACCAAATTGCCCAACGAACTTGGAAACTGCAAGTCTCTACATGTTTTAGATGTTAGCGGAAACAGGTAAATATTAATCCAAAACTTTTCTTAGTTGTGTCAATTGAGTTTGGATCTTAAAGGCTAGAGTTAACCTTAACTGCAATATCACCTGGTGGTAAGTGACGATGCAGTCTAAAATGGAAGTAACTTGGTACGGCAGTTTATTCAAACTCATCTACGCGGCATCGAATAGGAATGTTAAGGGCTCGACAAAAAAAATTTAAGTTCCTAACGGTTAAGCCGCTAATTGAAGTAGATTGATGGTAAAAGTCCCATTCATTGACGATTGTCGTCCCCACTCCTAACACAAGCTTTACGCATATGTGGAGGGAAAAGGGGATGAACTGCCACTTATAAGACAACAGGGCTTACCACTGCACCAGAGAATTCGTTTTCACGGTAGTTGCGGCTCTTGCTGTCATGTGCTTACACTAAGGCGTTGCTTTATATTTTTTCCTCTATTTCACAGGTTAAATTATTTACCATACACATTAGTAAATTTAGAATTAAAAGCAGTATGGCTATCGGAGAACCAGGCGCAACCATTGTTAACCTTTCAAACGGACAGGGACGAAACTACGGGCGAGAATGTTCTCACTTGTTTCCTACTGCCCCAGCTGAGCTATACACAGCAGCCAGGTATAAACAGATTATATTACTACAAAGGTTTTGATGGGAGTCTAGCAAGGAGGTTTTCTTTTGCTTATGGTGCAAGCATAACGTTGATGTTCGAGATTCAATCGTTTGTATGGTTTATCAAACAAGTAATAAGAAATCTGCAACATCATCATTATGCTTAAGAGTTTTTGCTTTTTACTCAATATTTTTAGCTTTCACTGTTTACGAGAAATTTTAAGAACAGATTATTCATCTATTTATTTGGGATTTTATTTAGAATCAATCAAAAAGAAATAATCCCTCGTGGGGAGTGCAGATTAAGAAGGATTGAAAAGAATTTTCGTATAATGATAGCATTAAAAGCCTCAATAGTCCAACGGTTAAAGGTGCGGACTGAAAACTGAAAGGTCGTAGGTTCGAATCCCACCCGTTGCACTATTGTCATACCCACTCCTAACACAAGTTTTCACTTATTTGGAGGGGAGAGGAGAACATCAGTCAAGTTCAGCTTGGCTGATATTCTTTATAACAAAAAAAAAAATTATACGAAAGTCCTTCTTGTCCAAGCCGCCACAGCTTGTACCTATTATTATTAGTACGCGAGCAATTCCACAATTTGACAGTTTTCTTACACATATATATATGTTTTTAATTACATATACATAACAATATTTTAAGCATATTTCAGCTATACAATATAATATTTGTTCGCATCGCTAAACAAATCCGCTCAATGTAGTCTTACTGGTCATTTAGTTGGCATTGTATATTCTGTTCTGGAAATTCTTTTAATGCACTGGAGTAGATTTTTCTTTTTAACAGTCGCGTCACGTAATAAGTTATCTTTATGAGCGATAAAATACGAAAGCGCCGTACAGAAATTTTCAAGCGCAAACTGTATGGATGTTGGACTTTATGTGGGAGAATATGACCTTGAACTGTGACTGTCCTTATGGTCCTTCGCATTGCTTTTTGTGCTTTTGACTTTAATTGTGCAAGGGGTCAGTGACTATTTACATATTGCGTGTGAATTGATTTTACATGATACATAGTTTGGTAGGACTTGCTAAAAAGTTCTGTAGTACAAAGCGCGATAGATGATCTTTTAGGGATCTTTTGATCTGGAATGCATAAATGATGAGAATACGAACAGAATAAGAATAGTGATAGACTGCAGTCTTCTATTCTTTGACTTTTCTGAGTTAAGTGCGCTTGCGTTTAAGCAATTAAATATCACATACTTTAACGGTGAAGGAAAATATCTCGAGGAAGCCTGCACACCTGAGTGTTCTCCATAATATTCTCTACTAGTTGATACCCGCGACTTCGTACGCGTGGATTGAGGTTTTGTAATTCCCGCGGGAGCTCTTATTTTCCGGGATAAAAAGTAGCCTATGTGTTATTCCAGACCATTATCTATCTCTGTGCCAAATTTCAGCCAAATCGGTTCAGTCATTGCGGCGTAATTGAGTAACAAACATCCATCCATACTTACAAACTTTCACGTTTATAATAGTAGGATATTAAGGTGTGTGAAGTCTGCCAATTTGCATTGGGCCAGTATGGCGGACTATGGCCTATAACCTTTCAGAATGCAGAATAAACTTTCCAAACTAAAAATTGTAAATAGTCACTGACCTGAACGTTTGTTTTTGTTTTTGCCGTGTAAATATACTAAAAGTCACTTTTGCCACTTGTCACACATCAAAATATAGAGTTGGATCATACGTCCGAGGTCGGCAGTGGCACGTGGTTCAGGGAACACAGATTTAATTCACAGTCACAAGAGCTTGATAGGATAAGAGGTAAGTTTGTTTAGAAGCTTCTATCATAATTTAAAATTTTAACATGGCCCAAGAGAAAAAATCTTTTTCCAAAAATGTTTTGTTGATTGTTAAATGTTTTGAACCTTATGTCAAAGGCGTTAGAGCTGAGTTTACATGGCTATCATTCAGAGACTTTGTCTTGGCACCACTCCGCTCAGTTAGGCCCACCAACTGAGTGAGTTACAAAGTTATGCCTTAAACTTTGGTTAAAAATAATATTATATCAATTTGATGAGCTATTGCTATTGCTTCTGATGTGTTTGTTAAAAATTGTGTAATTCTTGGAAAATGTTAAACTTCAGGGAAAATTTAAATATTTACTTTATTACCACCAAGAATTGATCTTTTTACTATCTATTAGTTAAGCACAACGCTGCTTCTCCACTTATTTTTAAGTTATACATACACTTTTTACATAATACTGTTAGTTCAAAGAACACACTTTTTCATATTTCACAAAAATTTCATCCTTTTGGTTTTTTTTTGTAATTACAAAGTTCGTTTCCAATTGCTTTTGTGATATTGTCCTTGTTGTCAGCGCTATTTTGTGAAGTCCTTTTAAAGTACAGTACCCGGCAGTAAACACATTGAGCCCTAGAAAGAGAAGCATGCTTCGGCTTCGTAGAGCGTCGAGTCTGTCACTTATGTCTATCTTTGTGACGGTTAGTCACTTTAAAGTAATTAAGACGACTCAATAACGTAATTAACCTCTACGAAGCTAACGCCGGTCGATATTGTAATATTACGCCGGTTACTGCAAGCAATATGGAGTCATTACTGCAATACCATTGCTTTTTAGTGTAACTTTGACACTCAATATTATTTTATTTCAAGCGACACAAAATAAATGTGTTTATCGTTAAACAATAACGGTAAATGGACAGAAGAAAAATTTAATGATTTACTTTTCGATAGATAGGTATAGATAACGTTGCCTGAATTAGAGATCGCTAGAAAGAAGAGCGTCTTTTTCGTATCTTATACTTTTATCTGTGTATTTTGAGCCCTTTTGTGGTGTACATAACTACCTTTTTACGTATGATTGGTAGGTTAGGCAATAAATGCTATAGAGCGACCTCCTATACGAATAAAAATGTCAAAAATAAATAGAACCATTTTGTTGTTGTCTGTCAAAGTTACATTGAAAACCATAAATTTGTTTTGATCACCAAGCTGTACCAAGTTTATTATATTTAACAGAGGCAAATCTGTCGCGAGATAGAGACTCCGATGATGGCTGGGAAGAGAGAGAAGCTTCTCGAACCATATCCGTCAAGTTCACTGAGGACGTTCCCGAAGCGAAAGAGGTGAGATCATGCTGTTGTTTCTTACTTTGTACACGCGGCACTTACTTTAGGAACGCTTCCAGAACATTCTGCTACGATTTCCGAATTTGTTGTCACAGTATCCGTTCAAACACTAGTCACAAATGTAGAAAAGTAAGCAATTGGTTTAGAGACAACGTCTATAATGTGTTAACTAGGCAAAGGGCTTACTTAGCTTTGAGCACGATTTTAGTTTCGTTAGAATAATATCAGTATTAATATCATGTTAAACAAAATCAGTATTATGTTCCTACTTATTTATATTATGTATTCTTAGCAATTTTAATATAAAACTTTATACCTAATAAGTATGATATGAAAGAGTGATTTTTTTCTTAGGAAAATGTATCTATACTAAAACGTTTTATCAATATTTGTATTATATTTATGCAATTGTACATTTATTTATATAATTTATATTTAATGTTGTAATAAAAGTACAATTTAACGATTTATGTTTTATTTTATCGCATGCACTATATGTGTTGGCTAAGGTACAAAACATAAACCTCATTTTTGCTCTCGATTTTAATGGAAATATTATTTTTTGGGACGAATCACGTACTTTGTCATATGCTGTGACAACTGACAGTTTACAGCTGTCGATCTATTATTTTATTATTAGCCTCGCACACATCGCGCGATTTGCGCTCGCGAATTTTTAAAAGACGCCTCGTGTGTAAAACAGCCATAATGATATGAGCTCAGATACAAATTAATAATTGTGTTGCAAGTAATCATAATTTTTTTTTAAAGATGTTTTTTTGAAGAACAATTTTTTCAATTCAATTCAATTCCCAATCAGTGGCTTTCAGGCGTGCCAACTGGGCACAGATTGCTTCGCCAGTGAACAATTTTTTACTTTTTTTGTATCTCTGACAGTTTCTTTGTAAAATATGTAATTTAATATGGCATAAAAGTGAATCGCGATGCTCAATACTAATAAAAAAAAGATATACTTGCCTAGTACTTGTGCCTAATGAAAATAATAAAATGTAACATTTGTTTAAGGAAGCCTCAATAGCTCAACGGTGAACGGTGAAAACTGAAAACTGAAAGGTCGCATGTTCGATCCCCACCGGTTGAGCTATTGTCGTACCCACTCCTAACACAAGCTTTCAGCTTATTTGGAGAGGAGAGGAGAATATAAGTAAAGATCAACTTGGCTAATATTCTTTTTAAAAAACAAAAAAAAAAGGAGGGGACGCCTACCGATGTCAGGCGGGTGATCAGTCCTGTATCAGGACTATTCCACCCTAATGTAGATAATTAAAAAATGTAACATAGTAAAATGTACCCATTTTAGGAATAAATATAAGTTGTATTATAGCTAGCTCACAAGTCTCTCACGCTTGCGTTAAACTTGTAGTCTAAAGATTTTCGGATTTTAATGTGATTGTAGTTATGTTTTGTACCTGAGAGCTGTAAATAGTTTCGCTATTATTCAATTCAATTTTAACAAACTGATCAAAAACATAAATAAAATAAGTATAATAAGTACATTGTTCTTATCATAAAGATGATAACGTTTGCATTATTTATGATGATACTTTCGAACTGCATAAAATTTGGTAGCAACTCTCTGGTCTATCGTTATCTGGCTCTAACATATATTTCATACTATCTTTACATTAAACCTAGATAAAAAGTGATCTCAAACTTACTGCTACCATGAATAAAATTATGCAAGGGACTGGCTGTATAATATATGCATGAATTCTCGGGACATAAGCACGCATATTGCATATACTTATAAGGTTTCTTTATTTTGAACTGGTTAGTTAACCTTTTCACTTTAATATTTATGTTAAAAATATAAGTTAAATAAATTGGAGGAAACTGGTTTAATAAGATAGAGGAGTGATTTTGAACAACATGAGAAATGAGTATTTTATACAGTCGACAAAGAAATCATCTTTTTGTTCTGAATATGAGCAGTGCATTATACGATAAATATTATAGTCAAAGAGCTTTAGATATCTAAACTGTTCTATAATACTATAATATAGAACCATAAATAATATAAAATTTCAAAAAATATTTCGAATATTTTGTAAGTATATTTTTTTATAGATACGGTCAAAAGCCTTTATGTTGTTCATAAATAAGCGTACAATTAAATGTTTTATTATAATTTAGTAGTAAATTAGGGTAATAAAAGTCAGGAAGACAGAAGTTTATATTTCAAGAATTTTAAACCCAGATGGGTGATGTCATTGATAAAAGTCCAACGTTGTGATGTGCGCTCGCCCACACGTTAGATGCTTCTGTAACATAAAATTGCTTCAGTTAACGAATAATATAGTCGGTCTTCAATGTGAATTGCGATCCATATTGCTTCATTCACTTTGTGTTTTGTGATTTTGTATGATGTATTATAAAATTCCACCGAAAAGCGATTTAAGAGCCAGTTACGCTTATCATTCCCTCTCTCTCTCGCACATTCTAATATTTTTAATTATTGTAAAAATCTCAGTATACTTTTGAGCTAAGTGGTTCATTACTATACTTGACGAGAAAATTAAGGATATTTTAGACATATTTTTGCTATCAATATCTAGGTATTGATAGAGTATATTCTGTATATTGGAATAGTTATTTCAAGAATTGTAAAGACAGGGAAAACTTAGTCAAATTCAAATTAAAAATTAAATTATTGTGGCTCTTATGAGAAATGAAGACTCTACTACCGATACCGGTTCGAAAAGCAAATTCTGCTGAGAAGAGCTGGCAAGAAAATCACCAGTTAAGCAAAAGTATTACAATATGTAGCTTATCAGTATTCAGTATAAACTCAATCGAAGCTTTTGCTACATCCGATGGTATTAGAGATGAATATTTTGTTCCACAAATTATAACAATTATAATATTATTATTATAATTATAACAAATATAAATATAATTCATTATTCATTATATCTATAGTTATGTATTTATATTTCATTAAGTACATATATGAAAAAATAGTGGAAGTTGGTCTTTCTGCAAACACACATAGGAAATATTTGTATTCAAGGTTACATCGATTCAGGAGGACAGTGAGGAGACGACACCGTCCGATTCTTTCTTCGGCGCACAAACTATGCTAGGGCTGAGGAAGCCGTTAGATGTAGTGCGCAAGCTAGTTACCATTCAGCGGAGGGCGTCCCTGCAGAGACTCTCCTCCTCTATTACTAACCTCGCTGAGGTACACGGCTATGCGAATGGAGTGCAATCACAGACGTGTGTCCCCACATGCATACGAGTATCTACCTGTAAAGAAAATCGATTCATACTATTTGTTACTAAATTATACAACGTGTATTGAAACACCGAAATAATACTGAAGGACGTGAATGTGCTCATGAAACTGAACAACTTTCCCCAAGGAACATAGGTCGAAATATGAAAAAATAATTTTTACCTCCCATAGTAAATCAATCAGCTGATCGTCAATTTTGTAAGGGAGGTCCACGTTTTTTTTCACATTTCGACCTATGTTCCTTGGGGAAAGTTGTTCAGTTTCATGAGCACATTCACCTCCTTCAGTAGGTATTATTTCGGAGTTTCAATACACGTAGTATATGTATTTGGGGATCTATGTTTTGAAAAAAGAAAGAAATGTGCGGAATTTGTTTTTGAACAGCACGCGTTGATTAGACCCAGTCTGGATCTAATAGACGCATGCGGGGAACTTAGGCGGGGCTCCCCCTTGCTTTATACATCGCCAGTTCTCTCTAGCCTTATCGCATGCCTTATTTTATTGATATCCCAACTAACGCCAAAAAGTTTTAGATAAGATAGATATCTTATTTTGGTGCATTGGTGCATTTTACTAAAGATATTGAAAGAATGATGAAAAGGAAAGAATTTAGAATTTATTTATTTATTGCAAAATTGAATAAGGAAGTACCGGTGAATGCACTCCAGTTACGCTCAATTTGGTCTGCTCAGCCTCCACTAAGCCTCTTGGTCCTTTGTTTTCATAGGTTTTAGTTGTTCTGATGCTGCGAGTAGAAAACGCCATGTACTTAGTTAAAAACATATTATTTATAGAACATTAGTCTTATGCTCGTTTTCACCAATCATCCCCTAAGTAGGAGTTTCTTTGCATAGGTAACCTTTATATACAATCCCTTTTACAACGTCATTTCAACCTTCAGGTGTCCCCTAAGGGTTCGGGAAAATGAAATTAACGGAAAGCGTCACCTAACTTAGCTTAGGTAGTTCGTAAAAGTTAGGGAACGTTTGTGAAAACGGGCATTAGCATCGCATTTGTTTCATAAGCTGTAAATATTATTCGTTCGTTTTCATGCAAAAATAAACACGTATACTTACCATATCCACACAATACGGATCAATTCATTGTAACGTTGTAACCATTTGTTTTAAATTCGCACATATTTTATTCACATGTGGCATGCTCTGAAATATTAATTCTGATTTATATTGGATGAATGAGAATCCAAAGCGTTTCACTGCATATAACTGCTTGCGCTATTCCGGCACATTTATCAAGGATATCGTTATGTTGCGTCAAACGATTTTAAATTTACTTGTGTACATCACACGGTACTGTTTGCACTGCACTTATGCTGGATTTAGTCTGGATTTCGAGAGGCACGTCGCTTCGCCTCGGAGGTGTAGTCGAATGTGATATCATATCCTGTGATTCACGTCACTACGTGTATAATAAGTCTTATTAACATCATGCGTTTAATAGGTTAAATGCCTATTATAATTTTTGGTAGTTTTATTAGGGTTCAACAAAGAGATGAATGATTGTAGTTTCACCACACTATAATACCACCAACTCAATGTATTTCTTGCAAATTTTCACAATGGAAACGTTTGTGTTAACGTAGAAAATATTAAAAAACTAAATCAACTGCAATGTGTATTTTGGAATTACATTGTTTGTTGTTATGAGTATAATTAGATTTGCTATTATCATCGCTGTAGACAAAAGTGATTTTTTAAGATAAGGAATTTTTTTAAGAAAAAGATTTCAATAACATATTGTCAGTTATAGTCAAGAACTCTTCTGTACCTTTGTTCTATTAATTTGACAGAACCCTCTGCACATATTGACTCTTGTACCTATACTATAAGCTACACAATACAATATTATTGAGTAGGCAGCTATGAAGCTTCTTTACTTATCACATGCCGCTGCTCAGTGTCGAAGGAATTATAAGCAATATTCCTTCCATAAATTACGCTTACCTAGTATCGAATATCATAATTATTTGGTTTTATTTTCATTAAGCTATTTAAAATTACACATTTCGGATAAGCATGTGCATGCGTTTTTCTAATAGGTCATAGACATTTACTACTTTTTTTGTCTCGAAATTTGCTCTTAGTGCCGATTTCGCAATTGCCAAATAACGTTTAACCTAGGAATAAGTTTGATGTTTTGACAGATTTTCAATACAAAAACCGTCAGAATGTCCAATTTATTCCTCGGTTAAACCTGACTTGGCGACAGTGAAATTGAACCTTAGAAGGTCAGCGGTTTAATGCGTGGAACCTAAACATGTTTCTGTTTTTCAGACACCGTTTGTACGTCAGAACACGCCCCACCCGAAGGATTTGAAGGCTAAAGCCGTGAAGCTGTTCACTCGGACGCCGGAACAACAACAACAGACGCAGAAACTAATTGAACAACAACACACTCAAAAACAACCGCTGCAGAAGATCAACGAAGGGCCGACTACTAACGGCATAATCGCATCACCACCAGAAATCCTACAAGTTCCTGACGTTGTGGAAGTAGGTTTCTAATAATAAATAATTATTGTAATTATCGTTGATTTAGTGCAGAATTGACGCTGCTGTGGCCTAATTTTTATTAACGGCAGGATCTCCGAAAACAGCCTGTTTTTGATTCAATAGTAAACAATCAAATATTCTTTGTTTTGATAGGTTAAAAATATATGTTGTAGTTTAATACACGTTCTAAATTATTTTACCGTTCAAAAGTCCATATTTTGAACTTCACTCGATCAAATAATATTCCGAAAACAGTGTAGTTTTTAACTGTTTTTCAGGTTGTAAAAAAAAAATGTCAAAAAATAGGCAAAAGCTTTTAGAAGAATATTTTACCGTTAATTTTTCTCTAAAAATTTTTCTTTTTTTTATCATGACTGTTTTACTTTTTTATAACAAAGTGACTCGTGCACCTCGCTTCAATTGCTTGCAAGTTACTGCGGCCGAAGATCTTGCCCTTAAATATTTTGCTGTAATCCGCCAAACAGAAAAAAATCTGTATGGCAATTGGCAACACGCGCCGCCCGCGCCTTTATAATATTAGTGTGATAAAATTAATGATATGCATTTGTTTATCAGCGAGTACGAACACCATCTATAGCTGAAGCGACGAAGGATGAAGAGAGCGACAGCCAAGTGGTCCCGGACAAGGATTCGTCTGAGGCAGAAAATGAAGACGAAGATTCCGAAGAATTAGAGGTATGTGCTTATTAATTAAGAAAACTCAATAGTCCAATGGTTAAAGGTACAGACTGTAAACTGAAACGTAGACGGTTCAATCCTCATCCGTCATAATATCGTTAAAAGTCAAGTATCAGTGATAACTTTGGGCTTCAATTTTATACCGTCTATAGTTTTCTGTTTTTCGTATATTTAAAGAAGCTGTCAATCTAAAACAGAAATTTTTATTTACTTATTTATTAACAGACAAGCCTTTTTATAAGTATTGATAAGTTTTGTGTACAATCGGAATAACTAATAGCAGGATTAATTTGTTCTAACGAACGGAATACTTCTAAAGATTTGTTATATTTAACTAGCAAGTTAGTCTAATTTATAGTTACCATTTATTTGATTGAGAAGGTAAAGACACGTGAGTACTAGTAAACGGTTTCCTGTTTTTAACCGACTTCCAAAAAGGAGGAGGTTATCAATTCGGCCGGTATCTTTTTTTTTTTGACAATTATGCTACTTTCACGCTAACAATTCTTATTCTAGACTTTTTTAGAAGAAAACTGTGTTACACAAATTTTTTCTTTTTTTTTTTAAATTGAAATAACAATAAAATGGTTTCACTCTTTGTGGGAATATGTAGCTAAATTACTGAAGAATTAGTGTATAAAATTAAGATTAACAATACAGAATTAATAACAATTGATGTCCCAGTATAGTAGTACTAATTGACTTACTTTATCGTCCACTTGTTTTAAATCAATGATTATATTCATGCTATAAATAGAATTTAAAATAAACATATTTTATTTTGAGTTTATTATACAATGCTTTCAGTTTAAAACACGTGGGCAATGTATGCTTAATCGGTTGTTCATATAACTTATACTAAATTGACTGATCTTAGTATTTTGAGAGACGGACTGCATTTGGACTAGTGCCTACTGATTTCGGTCGTCGTTAACTGCATTCTGAAGTCGACTTGCAGTTTAAATACAGTCTGCCTGTCTAGATTCTTAGGCTTCCTTTCCACCACGGATGTGTGAGAATGCGTTACGAGGTACAAGTTCGTTTAATCCACGAAGATGCGCCTCATTATCCCTTTGAGGGAGCATATTATGTGAAGTTTGAAGAAAATTATAAACACTAGCGATTGCGATAAAGAGTGGGGGGCGTCTTCGAGTATTGAACAAACTATGTATATCTTCGTTAAATCAACCAAATTAAGTCACGATAACGAAATCATACTCCCTCACACATGTCGCTCGGTAAGAAAGGTTGCCTTTAAAAACTGCTATCCTTTTCAAAAGATTCCGTGTGGAAAGGGATGGCATGTCACAAGTAACTTGCTAATATTGGGTGCTAAAGCTATGGGTGTTTTGGTGACGGTAGCGGGCGGACGGCCGCCGCGTGGCGTGGGTGGGTGTGCGCGACCGCGGTGGCAGGAGCCCCGGAGGCGGCGGGCGACTCCACCGCCGCGACACCCCGCACCACCTCAAGAACAAACGCATCAACCAGATCGATGCGACTCGCGCGCGAGATCTGATTGCGCAGGTGCTGATGCTTTGCTTCCCCGGATACCGCAATTGTAACCACTGACACAAAAATATATCTAGATAGAACGTTTATTACCACTGTTTAACTAAAGATTCAGACGTGCCTATAGCTGGACAAAACCGCGCCGTCCGTGTTGTTTGAAAATATTGTTTTTTTTTCGAACATAAAAACTCGCTTGTGAACGAAGGAGGCATTCACTTTCATTTTTGTATAGCATGTTCATGGGGTTTTTTATTTATTTATATTGTATGTAAATATATATAGTTCAAAAACAGTTATCAACCGACGAAAAAAGGAGGAGGTTTTCAATTCGTCGCGGGTATATATTTTTTTTACAATAATGTTCTAAGACATTGAAAAAACCACAGAGGTTTGACCTCAATGCCGTCCGCACCCAGCGCCTTACTACTTACATAGACAACATACATAAAGTTGTTGCACTATACTACAAACTGTTGGCACACGTGCCCCTAAAGGTTCTATTCTATCTTGATATATTTATGTGACCACTGACCTCTGTTATTACGAGTGCGTTGGGCAGGCTGTGCCTACAAAATGCAAAAATCAAAAAAAAAATTATACAAAAACATTCGATTCTAGGATAGGTACTGAGAACTAAAGACGTTTTCTAAGGTACTATTTATAACAGTTCACATTACTTCCAAGTTCCTTTTCACTTTTGTTAGCAATAAGCGTCAAAGTGACTAAAGGCAAATTATAACGTTCATTATAACATTGTCAATAGCCGTCCAGCGAACCTGTATTAGTAGACTTCAGTGAATAGAGCTGAATTTTGGTATTATCCTTAATAGTGTTTACTAAAAAATGTACAAAAAGCTCTCATTCACTCGAAGTACAGACAATTTTTATACGAGGTGAAAAGCCACCAAATCCGTTTTTCATTTCCATACATTTTGTGTGGAGTAACAATAATATTCAAATTCATACGAAAATTCAGCTTTTCGGGAATTTTTCCGATGTTGTTTATTATTTTCGCTAGTTCAAACACTTGAACGCAAGAAGATTAAGCAATCAAGCAAGGAATACGCATCAAAAACATACAAACTCATTAAAAATTAAAATGCACTACGCACGTATCACTCCGACAACCCATTTTCATGGGATGTTGACTCGACATCTGACGATAGTGGTGTTGCATTCCTTGCTTAATTTCTTGTTGTTCTTGCGTTTCTTGTGGCTAGATGCATGGTACATGCTGCATATGTCATACAGATTTTTCTAGTTTGGCGGACTGTAGCAAAATAAGTTTTGGTGTTCCTTGTGTATCATGTTCCGCAAAGTAATGTATGCTTACCTACTTACCCTACCCAATATATTTTGCTCAACAATGATAAGGTTAAACTTCCCTTTCTACTTAATTAATTTTTATTCATGTTTACATAAACAGATACAACTTTCGAAAAGCTGTTTTTTATCTGCGTGTAATAATCTCTTTTAAAAATTAATCCAAATTAAATGAACTGACTCGGAGATAGTGTTAAGTCTCTAAATGTCATGCGTTTTGAGGTATTTTAATTGAATCTGCTTCTTAACAGAGTATCACCAATTCTGGTTAAAGAAAAAGTTGTCGAGCTTTTGATACAAATCTATGAATAGCTGTTTATTTAAAATGTAATATTTTGGTAAAGCACTGTACATTATTGAAGTTTGTATAAAATAAATACATATAAATGCATATAAAAATAGTAGAGTTATTATTGGCTTTTGCATGTTGCGTTGATATTTTAACCACTAACCATAAAATTAATATTTGATTGAATGAGTAAACTGCTACATTACTTTTCCAAAAAAAAAAAAAAAACTTATAAAGTTACCGACGAGCCATCAACAAAAACATTCATGATATAATTTCCAAAAGCAAATTCAATAACATAATGATTTCTCGTGATACAAAAGGTACAGCTTATTAAAATAACTTTCGCTCGTGTTCCCATTACATTATTTAGATCGTAAACCGCATGGACTTCTATGTGATCTGTGGGAAAAGTTTTTGTGCTTCGTTTTTGTTTTCATATTTTCTTGCGCGGTATTTTTTTTCTGTTTTTATACCTTCGCGAGTATTCTTTCATAAAAATCTCCGATAGACATAAGCTGTCTTCCAGCATCGATTGTTCAATCGAGCGTGTCGCTTGATTGACGACTGAATAGAAATCATTTAAATACACAAAAATCGACTACTTGGTATGAATACCGCGAATTCCTAACTTGGAAAACACAACCGCATTATATTATGTTCCGTTCTTATAACTCTAAAAATAATTACATTGTCAAGCTGCGCTCGCGATGTAGAGACTAGAGATTGCTATCTTGATGCTCCGTATGTTAACTTGAGTAATTATTATTATTTACATTTACGTCGTGCTAGAGAGTGAAATATGTCTGTAACTGTATACTAGCTACATAGCTTCGTTGAATCTCTTATTCCTATAAGAAAAGGGGAGACAATAGACTCGTGAGATCTTGTCATTTATTACCACCATATCAATAGCACTATTTACATTTCGAGGTGTACCGTTCAGTCGAGACGTTAGTCTTATTACTTGTTTGTAGATGAGAATAATAAATATTAAAAAATAAAACGAATAGTAAATCAGATTTTTAGCCAAAGAGTGTGTTCAGCAATAAATCTGGGCAGGAATTGCTATGTTTCTGTAAGCACGACTCAACCGTGGGTAATTGTTGGAATACCGCGGCAGTTCCGGGCTGATGCGCGGGGGCCCTCGACCACAACGATCACAGTAGACCCTCTGAGAGGTTCGCAGAAATGACTGTCTCGCACCGCGCGCCTCCAAACAATGTTATATTTACTCCAATTAATCGATAAGTGAAGTGAACTTTCTCCTGTGTTGATGCTGTATCGACAATGAACTAATATTTTACACGTTTCCCTCGGTGGTATTTATCGGTACTTAGTAAAATGAGGTGTTTGAAAGCCGCTGGTGGATGGCTCGCCCGGGTGAGATGCGTTTATAAGATAGAGAGACATTTGTGCTAAATCTCTAAAATAAGTTGACAGCTCTAAATGTAGTGTCTATCCTATTCAACGGGGAACATTGTGAAAAGGATAGCATAACTTTTAGACCTTTCAATTTAGTTTAGAGATTGGATAAAACAAAATTGGTACCTACCACTCGTAGCAAGATTTCAATTTAGATTCCGATTGCTTTTTATTTGGCTTGCCTTGCTGTTTTATGAAATCATTTTCATGTTCACGCCGTTGTAACCACATCAAAATTTACATCCTGGTTGTGTATTATACATTTTTTTTGGTTGTGCATCATAGTGAATTTTAGTTACCCGCCGAGTACCTACGACGAAAAAAAATCCATATTTATGTATTTGTTTTATTGCAGGCGATCAAAAAACGAGAGCAACACGAACCGAAAACTGACGATGAAATTGCGGAAGACATACCCGATGGTGAGTTGTTTATTTTTCTAAATCATGTCATTCAAAAGTCTGAACAATAGTAGCGCATGTTTCCTTTTGCGGATATAGTTTCACGGTCCAGTGAGTTCACTATAACGGAAAGAAATGCTTTCAACTAGTTTACAAACTATTACGAAGTAAACAGTTGTTACTTTTTTGAATTACACAAGAACTAAAGCCTTTAGTCCGAGGACTATAATAAGAGGATTGCAAAACATGGAGACATAGTTCACGATGTTCCTTAGATAGTGGTTGCGACATTGTTTCACGCGATCGTGACCACATTCGCCGGTAATGATCACGAGCATCGTTCCAACGTTCCAAACCCGTCACTCTAGCTAGCGCAAGTTCATCGCACGAAAACCGTCACATTTTTTATGGGAACCCTTGGATGCCAATTTCTATTTCGTGTCAGCTCATTCTTATGGCTATTTTAGAATTTAAACTTTCGTGGCTGTCATTCATTCGCCTTCTAATATGCACTCGAAAAAAATATGTACTTACTAGATGATGTCCGCGACTTCGTCGCGTGGCGTGAGTTTTTCTGTTCCCGCGGAAACTCAATTTTCCGGGATATAAAACAGCCTATGTGTTATTCCAGACCATAATCTATCTCTGTGTCAAACTCCAGCCAAATCGGTTTAGTCGTTGCGGCGTGATTGAGTAACAAACATCCATACATCCAAACTTTCGCATTTATAATATTGGTAGGATTTTATTAATCTTTGAATTCTTATCTACTAAAATTGCATATTGCATAATTTAAAACATTGTATGTATAACCATCGAATGTGATATTTTATTCGATTGGATTTGGCAAACCGTGAATGGAAAGAGCAGAGCAGATGTATGAATAACACGAAGCACATAAGGTGATTTAAAAGGAAAAAAAAACATTAGTCTAAAATAAATAACCTTGATAATTCAGTCGCTGCAGCTAAGCCAAGAACATACCGCCTACCTTAAATATTACAAAAAACTCGCATGTGATTCCTTGGTACAATATTTGTGTCGGTCGTATAATCGGTATCGTAGTGTTATCAGCTTATCTAGCGCACTCGACGTGCCATTTTGCAACCCGTTCGCCCAGTATTTCGACCACCTGTGCCGTGTTTGCGCCTAATTCTGAACAATTTATTTGTCATACGCTCATATAGCGTGACGCGCGTAAAAATATGCACTAGAAATTCATTATCTATGCTCGAATTCAATCCCAACTATGTTGTGACGGCGGACGATCTTGTTTTGTTCCTAATTTATTTAATTCCAGTTTCGTTAAGTGTTTAAGAATAAAAGTTTTCCGCATTTAAGTGCTGTTAAAATGAATAAATTTACAATATTTATAGTGGTTGTGTTATAAAAGTATCGAGATAAAGTGCAATTAATAATATTACCAAGTTTTAACTAATCTCAACGAAACCAAGAGGACGCGCGACGATTTAATAATAAATTATTATAAAACCGTGAGTCACGTTAATGTATGAAGAGAACAGTCGGTTGCTCTATATTTTTATCGTAACAATAAATTACCGTTTCCAAAAACACTCCTAACATTATTCTTACTAACATGTTACTTATAATAACAAATGCCTGTTTGTTCAAATATCACTTACTGGAGCTCTGTTAAGTCTGAAGGTCAAGATTACCCATTGTTGAGTAATTGTCGTTGCTTGTAAATACATCATGTGATCCGCTTGTGATAGTGCTTATTATCATCTAGTTATTGTGTCCCTACATGAAAGTCGTGATTTACTCCACTCCACTTCACAATATTGTTGCACAACGTGCAATTGATTGAAGCGCATACTTTCTCTATCCTCCAGCCACATAACTCCTACTTGAACTGCAATTATTGCGTATTTATTGCTATATTTATGTTTAATTCTATAGTACAATGCATCGGCAATAGCATTGTACAAATATTAATCATACCTACTTTCCCACAAATAACGAAGTTTTATTGCTCTGAAACCTATTTTCTCCTCGCAATTCTCTTCCAAATATCTACTCTATTATTGTCAGTAACTACTTGCAGTATAACTACAGATATTACAACTGCGATCGAAAATAGGTAATAACATATTAAGTCAATTGTGTGAAATTGTTGTATTCTTCCGGAAATATAAATTTTATTGGATTTTATAGATTTAATCTTAACTTCTAATTCTTTTTAGTAGACAGTTAAAAATCTTTTCCTGATCAATGTATCAATGAGGAAACGTACCTCGTAACGTAGATACCTATTCATTTACTCGCACCAAACCTGCATAACACATGTTATTGAACTGACGTTATCTTATCGTTTTCAATAATAACGATTCGCCTGAGGTCATTTCGTGTAGTAGCCAAGAATCTCTTGCTTAGATCACATCTCTGTAACAAGTTTTGGTGTTAGGAGTACTTAGTTTTCGACAAGTGATAAGTTTGATACACTTAACAAACTTACTTTGCGTTACCGTTCTCATTTCGTTTTCACCAACGTTGCCTAACTTTAACGGCAACCTAAACTAAGTCAAGTGACGTGACGCTTTCTGTCAATTTCGTTTTCACGATCCTTTAGGGAACACCTAATGGAAATGAGATTGGGTAAGAGATTATTTAGGGGCTACCTACGTAAAGAGTTTCGCACTTAGAAGATGATTTAGGTATGATTGGTGAAAACGGACATCAGTGTCTTTTGTCATTAAAATACGAGTTTTAAATACAAATGCGTAGTAATTTATTATATCAATGAAATTCGTCTCGGGGGATGAACTAATTCGTGTTTGTTACTAAATCTGTGAATAGCTTTATTTCTGCTTTGGCTTTTTCCTTTCTAGAAAAGAGTTGCCTGGAAGAGATTGCTTCTGCAATAAGGCCGCACCCATTAATACTTTTCTCTTTCTTGTTAATTTTATTCTAATTTCTTGTTTCTCTTGGTGTCCAATAAATAATTTTCGATTCTATTCTACTCTGTATTACAGAGTCTTTTAATTTAATGTTTATGTAGTTTCTCGTAGTAAACCTGTTTGTTTAATTGAAACTCGAATGAGATTATTTCCACAAGTCATTATTGAACTCGCTGTCATATCGAATATTGAAATTGTTTTCACAAATTAACTTGGCTGAATTTTCTCTTGTCAAATTTCATTGTTCTCATTTGTTTAGACGTCCCACCCGCCAAGCAAATTGACAGTACCTTTGTTTGTGAGCAAGTTGATGTTACGAACAAACTTTTAACCTCAATTAACTCTGACAACGTCGAGCTTGTTCTCATGCTCATGGTCATTTACTAACATAACAACAGTCATTAGTCATCTTTCATGTAGATCATTGTAAATCTATCTTACTCTCTTGACCGGGTATGTTACAATGTGAAAGAACATCGTAATCTAAAATTAATTGTTGCAATTCGGCATCAGTTTCTAATTCCGCTTCATATTATTATTTATTATACCTTCGATTTGATCGTTACATAAACAAAAACTAAAGTTCGAAAAGTATTTGCAACTAGTGAAAGAAAGACAATATGAAAGAAAAGAGACTAGAACTAAAGTTAAGTGTACGCGGCGATGGTTCGTTAAGTCGAAATGGTTTACGAGGCAGTACAAGAAGCAACCGCAGTAATAACAGTAATAGCAGCTCTACCTTGCCAGTGAATGAAATATTCGCCACGGATCGTTTCGCTGCACCACAGAATAGGGCTTTTGATATACTGGACAAATATAGAAGGCAACCCGATCAATATGGATACCCCGCGCAAAGTCTGCAAGCTTTGGATCAGTACGAACAACCGCAAAGTAACAATAGATACGGCATACGGCACAGACAGCCATTCTATCAGTATGAGCAACAACAAAACAACGGATACGACATACGTGATAGAAACCCGCAACCCAATTCATATGTCCAATATACAGCGCCTCTAAGACAAACTTTGGATCAGTATCCGCCCCAAGCTGGCTATCAACTAGTGTATGTCGACCCAGCGAGTCAGATATATGGTACTCTCCCGCGAAATCCGCAACTGAACCGAGATGCGAATGTACAAAATCCCATCCACTACACACTACCAAGATTCCCAAAGAGAGTGCGCATATCTGAGAACGAGCCTGTTATTCATGATTATGGTACGTTATTAAACAATTTTATTTTGCTTTACTTTCGTATATTTAATTAAGATCTTACAAGCCTTACGACGGATATTTCAATTACTATATATACTTTTACTAAACCGGTTCTCAAGGAACTTTGCATACGAATTTCGTTCCCATGATAATAAATCAGATGTGAACTCAGGGTTCCAACTCCTCAATCGTAATGCTGTGAGGGTATTGTCCCTGTAAACCGCGAGAAGTAAGAATTTAGCGATTGTAAATGGATGTTGTCGGTACAAAGTTTAACTGCTGATGCTCTGTAAGGTCCACGCAAATCGCGAAAACACTGAAGATTTGTTAGAATTAACTTGTAAATGTAAATTATTGTTGACTACTAGACGTCCACGTGTGTTAAGGATTTTTAATAATCCATGATTTTTTTTCATAGTCTTCTTTTATTTTCTGGGATAAAAATTGTCTCTATCTCCAGGATGCAGATTACTTTTGTGCAAAAGGACCATGGGCAATTTTGTATGGACCCCGTCCCCACCCTCCAACAGTCACCGGACTTATGTTAATATGTTCATTTGGATCCAAATAGACGTAAATAGTTGGTTTCAGCTTCAAAATCGATGGGGTTCTTAATTTAAAAAAAAAAAATTTTTGTTTGAAATTGATTTATTTTTGTTATTTTTTCTATATTTTATCGTACAAAAATCACATAACAATAAAAATAACTACTTCTACTCTGTTACAGACACCATTTTGTACATTGACATCATCCGCGTTTCTTTTAATTTCTGGACCCTGGGCGTCATAGTCTGCGTTTCCGATGCGACCTTGTCGCGTAGCATTGCTAGGCTTTTTGCCAGCATCTATGGCACACTGTCATCGTGTTATTGAACACAACCAGGAAAAAGAAGAAAACTCGAAGAGTATTAGAATCTGCCTTCTTAAGAAAGGGTCGCGGGGTCAAATATCGTAGGGCACAAGTATTTGTGTAACGAATATGACGCATTATGTATTAACTACTGTTAATACACGTCATAAAAAAATGAGAATATTATATAAAAAAGATACTAGTTACCTGTATCAGCGCATTTTGTGAAATATATTTAACTAACAAGCCTCAATAGCCCAACGGTTAAAGGTGCGGACTGAAAACTGAAAAGGTCGCAGTTTCGAATCCCACCCGTTGCACTATTGTCGTACCCACTCCTAGCACAAGCTTTCCGCTTATTTGGAGGGGATAGGAGGATATTAATCAACTTCAGCTTGGCTAATGTTCTTTTTAAAAAAAAAAATGGGTCGGTGAGCGGGGGGAGGGGGTTATTTTGTAGCTGGTTATCTTTATGTGCATGCTCCGCCCGCCGGTGTGCAATAAATAGATATAAATGAGCAGGTATTTTGGAATTAGTCATCAATACTACGTCATCGAAATATTTTTTGAAACGTAAGATACAATGAGAACCCCATGCATTTGGGCATCGTCGCCATAATAAAAAAATATCGTCTTGCCAAGATCTATCAATTGCGCTACATTTCATTCTTGTTGATAGGTGGGGACGATTCCGCCCATGGTCCTTTCGTCAATATCAGCTCAGCGGTTGAACCGTAAATAGGTAGCAATAATAGTATTCAAGGAATTGTTTTTTTTTTTCAATATGAATGAAGGCACTTCATCCCCCATCTTACGTCATTATTTATTTATCTCACTACAACTAGTTTTACGCAATTAGCTTACAAGGCTGTTAGGCTAATTGCTTAAAACGCACATAACTTCTCAAAGTTACGAGTCGCGTTAGAACACCGGACCTCCAACAAATGACACCGAAGTCTTAATCCTCTTGGTTAATCATCGCTTTTGTAAGTAAAGTGCTTACAAAAGTGATAATTTTTTTCTTTTGTATAGTTGCCTCCATTGTAATTACTCTAGTTTCGGGGGCAAATCATAATTATGTTATTTTATTTTTCTATCAAGAGGCTCTACAACTACCACTAGCTTGGCCGTGTTGCATGTCTCTGTACTATTGCATGGAGATGCAAGTTGCGATCGAAGTTTTTGTGGGATAAATCCTATCCTAAACGTAATTTAAGACTATCCACTATAAGGGATAGATAGCTAAAAATTTAGAGGGCCGCAAAAATCGCCAATACTCTGGAAATGTCGAAGATAATGCTTTTTCTTTTTCATAAGGAAGACAATATAACAAGAGTACGTACCGTTTTACAAATAAAGTATTTCGCTTTTTGCACTGTGAGATATAAAGTAATTTGTGTGGCAACTATTCAGCTTTTACCCTAATGATAGCTAATAGACGGTTCGTAAATTATAAAATTATTCTATACCAAATCAGATAACGATCAATACCAGTAGGGATGGTATTGTAAATGTTATCTGGCATTTAAAGAGAAATTCAACTGAGAAAGCTGTTTTGAATAGAAACTATCGACACCGACCTGCAGTATATTAGTTATATCCTATAAATTTCTACTTTCAGCTGCTGTTGGATATCGTATCCATTTGTGAATATCATTCAAGTTTTATATCACTGTGCATTATGCATAGCATTGTAATAAAATGTGTGTCAAAGTCGTGCTTCACGACTAATTGTTTTTATAGCAAGTGCCATTGAAATGCAAACTAAAAACTTTTTATCCATATCTAAATGTTTTAATGTCAATCTCGCTGTAGTTCCTTTTACTTTTTAGAGATTGTTTTACGTCATGCATAATTTGAATTTCTTTGTACAGAAAACGTAACTGTTTCATCTTGCTCTTTGTAACCCGCGATGCAAAAAGAGGGGTGCTATAACTTATAAGTTTGACAGCTCTGTCTGTCTAATTCTGTGTCAAGCGCTTAAACGAATGGACCGATTTAAATGTGGTATTTTCATTCGAAAGCAGATTTAACTGGCAAGGTTCATAGCTGTGTTTGATGAAAATCTGCTCAACGGTTCAAGGAATATTTAACTCTTCTTTCACATTGTAAAAAAAATCTGCTATTCATATTAGTTCCAAGTATCTAATTGACTTGAAAAGTTTAACCAGATGACATTGCAATATTAATATGGTAACAACCTTGACCTGACTTGCAGCAGATGTATCGTTTTTGGGGTTATAGATTTCTTTCTGATCAGTATTTGGCTCATGGAAAGTGACTTGGTCTGATCAAGTGGTCATAGGACCCCAAATCTTTTGAACGCAGGTTGGCCTTGACTAGGATATATGGTCGATAAATTGATTCACGTCTGATGATGGAGCAGGAAAGTGGTGGATGGGATATCGGTTATATTCTACGTGGTAGATATTGTTGCTGCATGGGTGATATAAATTTTTAATTTACACATGTGGAAATTAAAGTTTTTTAAACATCTTTTTGTCACAGTAATTAATTAAGTTTGTTCTCGTAATTTCTTGACCATATTCATGCGTGTGTGGATATTTAGGACAAGAACGTGTCAACCCTCCCGAGAGGCTTACAACAATAGCAGCGCTCTCCCGGGTTATTGGTGCGTTCTAATGAACCGCAAGGGCGTCAGGTGCGAGTCCTCACAGTCCTTTACAGGCCTCCCCATTACAAAGCCACGTACGAAACTTCTCTTCACAGTGGATACGATATTTAAATTTTGCCCAACAATGGCTGTTACGAAGTCGGTAGTCCGCGGTATCATGTGCTCGATTATGGAGTTCACCTTCAAAGCAAGTAAGGCCTGTTCTGTGCACGTCTTCCTGAGGTCAAGTTCAGCATTTATTTACGTTTCTGGTAATTTCCTTCCTTTCTTGTCATTGCCATCCTTATTTATGTTTAATATCAAATTTTATATTGCTACCGAATAATATAATGACTGTATTAATTTCTTGTGTCGTACTTAATGTATTCAACTCTTATAAATGTTCGAGAAAAATTTATGTCACTGATTTAACACTTTATTGGATTTCCAGTAGCTATTATGTATTAGGAGTGCCGTTATTTTGTACAATTAATGATGCTGCTTAGTCACCTAAGTAGCCTTATGCATAAAATTTGACATACTGGTTGGTCAGTTGGTGAAGGTCAACGATAAAAATATATATGTTTCGTATCACCTCGATCAAGAAATAATCTACTAGATATGCTATCAGTTGTCAAAGTATCGGTGGAAAATAAGTTCACCTGTTAACAATTATTATGAACATAGTATTTCAATGAGAAAGCCAATATGAAGTAGTCAGAGCCATGTCTGTAGTTGCCGCAATGTGTTTTTTTTTTGTTTTGATGTATTTTTGCATTTATTTTTAACGGATACTTATTTGTGGTTAAAGAATTATTTAAGTAATAAGTTTATCTGAGATGACTTATCTTGTATATTAGGTATTTATCGATCTATGGAATGGACGAGATAAATCTGAGTCATCGTATTTTTGATCAACACTCCTTTTTGTTAGATAAGAATTTACTACAAATAATTTAAATTACAATTTAGAGAACATAAAAAAATAATAATATAAATAATTGAATAATTAACCTGTCTAAGATAAGTAATAAATTGCATGATAATCATTGTAAACTACAATATAACATTCAAATTGCCAATTTTTGATAATATACGTTATGCAAGACCTAATCAGCGGCAAGCTTATGCAATGGAAAAGATGCAAAGGTAACCTTTCCCGTTCTACAATATTATGTCGTTAGTAGCCTTTATCAGATAGAAAGTACGGGCGCTGTACCCGTAGAAAATGTCCAGTTCGCCTGGATAATAATAAATATAATCGATGAGCTTTAGAAGTAAAGTACTTTCCATGTAGTTCGTGCACAGATGCTCGATAGAAAAGCAGACGAACACGATCGGCTCCGTTCGAAATAACACGGTATGTATTTCACTTTAATTTCGAGTCAGGTACATATTTGCCTTCGGGTATCTATATTGCAAAGGTCATCACACACGTAACAAATAGTTCGTGAGACTAATGGCCCGTTCACATTTATCTAAACAAAGCTGACAATATTAAACGTTTAAAGAATCAGTGTATCTATGGGAATATAATAACGGATTATTGCCAGTCACGAGCGATTAAGCTTCAGACAAAAATGCTTCTATTGCCCACATTAGAGACCTGTCAATCATGTGACATGAACACAAATTGCTAGGTATTACTTTCGAAACTATAAGTTCATGTCGTAGCCCATAATATGGAAGAAACGCTTTGTACATCATCATAATATTATGGTTATACATTATCTCATGATGTATGAACGTGTAATTCTTTGTACTATAATTACGTTCAAGATAAAACTTTTCTCTCAGTAGCTTTGTGTTTCTTTTGATTTTTAACAATGAAGTCTTTTATATTTTCTGTGTGAAGTCTATATGACACTCGATGTTTCCGTATGTTCTAAATCGCTTATGATATATCTTAACTGTCGTTTTTGTTATCTGGAATATTTATCATTTGCGCATCGGCATTTTATCTGTAGGAACTAATCTGAATAGACACATTCACCTTGCCTTTTGTGCCTTGTATAGTACCTTTCTCTTCTAATTTATTCCGTCTATCTAAATCAATCTCGTGGTAATAATCCTGCGCCCTAGCTCCAGTTTCTCCCATTCTACTATAATGTTGGTTGGCAGTAACCGCATTAATAATGTGGTAAGGCTAATCAACTGAAGGTTGGACGTTGTATGTTGTGGTTAAAATCCACGCTGCGGGTGCAGATCTCGAAAGTGAACCTGTGAAAAGAGTTACTGAAGCGCATCCACTATTAGATATTCCATGAATATGATCAATTACATAGAAGGCTGACTTACCTTAGGTCATTGTACAGAAATGAAATTCGAGACGGCTTCTAGGTTAGCTCTAAATCATCGGATACGCAAACGAATACAGTAACCTTAAGGCCTTCATATTAAAAGTTGTTTAGATAAAAAAAGATAATTGATTTAAGTCAAAAATATTATCGTTAATTTTTTTTTTGGGCTTGAGATCGGTTTCCTCTCTTACTTTCGAAACGTCATCCGTATCTAATTCCACGGTAAAAAGTTGTTTATGTTCGAAATTGTCGTTAAGTTGTAATAAAAAAGCTTAGTTTACGGTTTTGGCGTCACGTCCACCTACAACAGAGATATTATCCGCTTTAGTGCGAAATTCCTTGGAATCTACATCATAACAACCGTTATGTGAACTGCAAAATAAAAGGCTACCGTATTTGTAAAGTCAGACTCGCGACTTTATCATGCTGGAAATCTAACGTTTACTTTTCAGATGCTTATTGATACGAGTATGTCACGAAATACGTGAAGGAAATACCTTTACAAAAAACAGTTAATGACAAAAATATTACTCAGCAAGTTTTATACAAATCTCTGTTAAAAACAATTACCTACATGAACTATTTACATGCAACAGGAAAAGAAGTAGTAGGTAGTGGTACGCTTTATTACATTAAAACATAGAAAAACATTAGGTAGAGGCAATACAGAAAAGGTTTATTTTTATTTACTACTTACATTGTGCCCGCGACTTTTTTTACGCGTTTTAATAACCCCGTGGGTTATTAAAACACGTAAAAGAATACCCTCTCCCGAATGTAGATAATCTTTGTTTGTGTGTGATCTGTGAATTTAGTTTAGCTCAGAAAATATGCAACATAATATACCCCAGAGATCAGGCTCCGTTAACATTATGGGACGAACGGAGTTTTGGAATTTATTATAATACGCGTCGTGTGCCGTATCTAATTGACATCCTTCCATATATTAATTAGAAACCTTTATCTATTATGTGCTTTGATCAGTCAATTAGAATATAAGGGGAAAAGGGGTTAGACAGCTTTTTCTTATTTCGTATGCTCTACGAATTCTGTTTAAAATTATAATATCTAAAATCAGCATCTATATCTATGCAGCATCGCTCTTATGTTTTCTGAATTTTCAAAACTTGCAAACATTTTGATTTATGGGTAGTGTTAAGTGTTACAGGTTTGCGAGTGGAAAGCTTAAAGCTTCTGTCTTATTAATTAACAGCTGTTAACTGAAAGCAATATCCCGGTAGGCTTGGATCACGGTTTCTAATTTCTATTCTGCCTGCAGAAAATTGCTGGCAGCCACTTGTTAGCCGCCGTCTTAACATAATCTCTGACATTAGCTTAATCAGCGCGATTGAACGAGGAGAGGAAATCTTAAGGCATATCACTCTCCAACTAGTTAATTTAGAATTTAAGTTCGTGTTATTTTTTTTTTCAATAAATTCTTTAAATGTTATCCAATTGTATTACAGTGCCCGCGACTTTATCCGTGTGGAGTTAGGTTTGTAAGTCCCGCGCGGGCCCTCTGTTTTCTCTTCTCTCTCCAAATCTTTAACTACTAACTCAAGAAAAAATTCATATCAACGATACGTTGCTGCGTGATTAGATGACAAACCAACAAACAAATTCACCTTCACATTTATAATAAATCAGTAAGGAAATAAGGATTGAATGCTGAAATTGATGACATCATCAATTTAACTTTACAAATGAATTAAAGTCATTCAATACTTTATTTAATGCTTATTAATAAGATTAGTGTGGTCATCCGTTTAACTTTCGCGTTTCAACATTTTTTTTCATAACCGACCACTCGCGCTGAGCGAATTTTAACACACATATTATTAAAACCGAAAAGTGTATCCGTTCACTTGTTCTTCCGTCTATAATGTGATCATCTCGTAGATAAAACTTCCTGTAGTCATATCTCATGTCAATGTCATCTAAAGTGAAACCGGTATCCAAGATTGTTTTAGTTGGTAAAGATTAATACCGGTAGCACAGATCTCCGTCCATCTGCCTCATTCCAAAATAAATTAACTGTAGCCAATTGGAAAGAGTTTACTAATACAATTTACTATCATTAACTGACATCAAATTATAACGTTGCTATTGAAATTTTAATTTAGACACGATAAGCGTAATCCACGTGGAAAATGAAAGAACCGATTATTCTTATTTTTATGTGATCCATCTAGCGTAGATAATAACATGATATAAGGGTAAAAAATATAAAAGGAGCTGGTATGCGCTAAGTTGTGACTTTCTATTTTTAATCTAACGGATAGGTCGCAGACGCCATTAGGGATGCAAAACCTGAACTTCGAACCTTCTAGCAAAATCTGCAAATAATCCCTCTCCCTTTCAGCAGGTATTTTAAAAAAGCAATATAATTTAATTAGCTAGCTAACTTAGGACCGTCTACAAAATCGGGAACATTCATTTCCCGATTTTGTAGACGATTTTTTAGTCTGTTTTCAAGGTTTTCAAGCATACGTTTAGAAAATAATTAATATTGAGAAATCAAACTTACAAAGCTCGATGAAAGCATTCTCTACCTTCTGTCAAATACGACAGCTGTTTTTTTTAAATATTGCCAAGGGTTTTAGTATACCATGCAAATCACTCATAAAAAAGAAATAATTCCACAAATGTTAAGATCGTAGAAACTACCACCATTCTTATTGATAATGAAATACGAAATACAAAAGTGTGTTTGTTTGCGTGTGAATGTGTGTGTTGCTTTAACTTAGAGCGACATAGGAAAAACGAAGGCTTTCTGCGGATTTTAAAAACCTAACTCCCCGCGGTCGAAGTCGTGGGAAATAATTTTCGTGAATGTTAAGTTCGTTCGTTCCGTAATAAGTAACATCAAAGAAACTATTTCGGAATAAAAAAAACTATCACTTAATAAAACTCGTATACGATATCTATGCCTAGGCCCGTAAAGCATCTGAAACTCGATCACACCTGACAGCCCTAGGCGCCAGCGCTGGCGCCACAGCCTCAACATCTCGGGAGTGCAGCGCGCATTCCGTCAACGCATGCGCCCGCGGCCGCGCGCACGCACGCGTCCCTACCAGCTTCACCGGTTTTGTGTTTGTTTTGAACGTTATTTACAAATATTAAAATACAATCAGCTAAACTTATACTATGTTGAAGGTCTCCGTACACAATGACCGATACGGAATGCGTTAGGAAGTATAGGCCACTGCACCCTATTGATTGACACGCGATATTAGCCTTTGTTTATTGCGTGCCCGCGTCAGCCCCAGCGCTGCGCTAATAACAGCCCTTTTCAGGATACGAGTCCCGGTTTAAAGTGGAATATGGGTGTAATAAGGAGGAAGAAACGTGAGTAGATGCTCTTAACGATTTTCCTATTCGATTAGATACCTATTACAATTGTAAAAATAAATATAAAACCATAAAATTAAAACGAAATACTTAACCATTAAATAATGAATAATTGTTCTATTTTACTTATTTTTTTATTGGTCTTAATATTATTAGTGTTAGGTACTAACGGTGATAGTCTAGTGGTTAAGAATTCGACGTCCTTTTCAGGGAGTCTGAGGTTCGAATCGCACTTTTAACTATTCAAAGATATTCTTTTTAAGCAGTAAAATGTCATTTGCTTTAACGGTGACTGAAAATGGAAACTTACACGCCTCAGAATTCTTTATAATGTTCTCAAAAGAGTGTGAAGTCTGCCAATTAAGTTTAAGTGAGGTAGACTATGTATGGCCTAAGCCCAAAGCCCTTCTTAATTCTGAGAGGCGATGGGTTGAGATGTATTAATTGTTATTGTACACAAATGCGTATTACATAATTATTACAAAATAAAGTGAATAAGGTTCATTAGTAGAGAAATCAATGGTTAATAGTTCTTTATAGCTTTTTTAACGTTTCCTTATTGGCCATAATTCTCAATTCTTTGCGCTGATCAAAGGCACCCGTGACCGTAGTAAATTTTTATAGGAAAAGCTTTTATCAATCAATGCTACGATCATGACTTCTATTGTGTGGTGATAAGTACAATATAAGTCATGTACTTACAGAAAATATGCGTTCTCATTCTTTTATATTACGCTTATCAGAAATTTTCGCATGACTTCATGAGTGGGAAAGAATATTTAACTTGCACAATATACAATTTTTATATACAGAGTGGTATGAAATTGTTTGAAAGGAAAAAATGTTTCACTCCAGTAAAAGCTCTACATTATACACACGTCGTTTTATCACCATTATCTCTATGTACAATCTTAATTAAACTTTCATTGCATGTTGTAATATATTTTATAAGCAGGGTACACAAACTTGTATGTGAATTTTGCCTTAATTTGCATCTCGAAATGTATTCACTTTTGGTTTCACACCTTGTCTTGCCAGTGCATGCATATCATGAGTTCAGTAAACTCGTCCATTTGAACACCTCTTAGGGCCTGTTTCTCTGCTTTTAGATTTATATAGAGATGTATAAACTTGAGAGCTTAAGGCAGCGCTTGTTGTCGGTATGACCGTTTCAAATTTTGGTCTCTCTCGTTTACTTTAATATAAGACCGCCGACCATATCACCATCTATCCCTTTAAAGCTATCCTTGATCGTCAACGCCTCTTCTTGGTACCTCAAAGAGAAATAAAGTTGCTGCCGTGTTAGAGATGCATCACAACTAACGTTCACTAAAATAAGTTATTATGATTATTGTGGCCACACTCAATAAAATTTATATATGGTCTACCGCTTTTGTTCAATAGGCCATACGTAATACGCTTTATGGGTGCCGAGAATAAACGCGTTGTTTTAGTCGAAGGTGAAACTGTGGTAGTTGCAAGCGATGCGGTCATCTTTGGGTGAGGTGAGACCTTAGGCAATATACTTAGCTTTAATATGCTTTTGTTATATTATGATCGATCGACAATCGCTTTCTCATAAAGACGCTTATTGATGATCGGTATTTATAGAATAGAATGGTTTTTTTATTCAAATAAATTTTTAAAAAGTGCTTTTGAATCAAGTGAATCTATCACACCGATTCGGAATATCGTAGTATTTTGTGTTTTTAAACTTAACCCTTAAAAATATAATATTTCCTAAGATAGTGTATAAAAAAAGATTTAATTCTGTCGGTTTAATTCGGGACTGCAATATCGTAAAGTTATGAAACTTTAGATTTGAAAAGATCCTTAAAGTGAGATTAAGCTGAAATCTATAGATCGCACTCACTCTGCTCAAACTCATGACAGAGTAATAACGAGACAGATTTATATCAGGATTTAAAAGCTCCTACCTCGTTTTAACTTTGTCTTAAGTTCAAGTCTGCACTATAATCAGAATAAATCAGTCGTATTCTTATTTTACACTCGATGTCTAAGTTCTCAGTGATAGATGAAATTCCTAAAGCCTGTTTCAATAATAATGAAGCGAGTACCAATCGCCGTTTTCGATGATGTCATTCGCAAATATATTAATATTCCATCATATGAAAATGTAAACACAGTTCATTTTCGTTTTTAAATCTTGCATTTTAAAATAAGGCAATGCTCAGATAGGTAGGTTCTTTTGTAAACAATGTAAACGGTATCCTTATATAGTGTTAAGACGAATACACAAACCTTGATGTACGTAAGTGCGAACTTGTTACTATGAACGTGCTACTTAATTGAAAATGTTCATATTCTTTAGACGTAACAAGTAGTATGTACTCGTAACTGCGCAATTCAATATGTTTGTAACAATAACCAATTCAAGGGGCCTTTATTCGATCAGAATATAAAAAATGTGATATTTTCGACCGTTCGCTCTCTTCCGACTTTTTGTGTAAATCGACCGTCTCTGGTCACACTCGAAATCAATTTTCTATAGTTCAATTAAATTCCTAACCGTAAAAATAATACAAATCTGGCGACAGTTTATACTATAGCCGCATCCACGACATCACAAGTTAATCTATTAATTCATCAATTTTTTTACAATAGGTAGTAGAAAAGATAAATTTTTGTTTTGATTGTTCGTTACTATCAAGATATAAAATCGAAATGAAACAATTGATTAAATAATATAATTTGTATTGATTTGTTTTGTTGTCCGTATTGATTTCATCTAAATGAAGCCATTATAATGTACCGATTGTATTGATAACATTCTATTATTTTATTGTACTTCCTATTGATTAGTGATAAAATTGCTTTAAGTTGGTGCCTTTGGCTGCCTTAAATTGAAGACCATGTTGGGCCGAGTAACGTAGCGGCATTATTATGTACCAAAGTAAATTGGTCTATTGTAATTGAGGTGTTTAGTTCTTCACATTACTAGCATCAAGCAAATCCATGTAATTTTCCATTCTCTTTGCTATTTTGTCATGCGTAGTCATTTAATATCTATGTGCAAAACCTGTCCACCATAGGCTTTAAAGTTCGGATTATATAATAGAAGGGCAATAACAGGTAAACGACCTGCCATAATGATTGTGAAATGTGCCGGTCATAATTATTGTGAAACTAAATGTCCTTTGTAAGTTTGTAACTAACATAACGTTGCCAGGACTAAGATATTCATCTATAATCTAGGTAGGTACATATAAATACTCGTAGAGTGCACCTGCTGAACTACATTCTAAAGGAATACTTAAGTCTCAAATACCTGTCATCATTGTTTTTCTACCAACTCTGCCTACGCTAATCTAGAGGAGGAAGAAATGTGTCAACAATGATTTATGCATTAAGCACGGAACTGTTTCTCAAACCGAATCACCTCTATGTATCTCCGCTTTCCTTTCTTCAAATTCCTCAATTGTCCATCGGCATACAACTATTACATTCCGATAAAGCGATTTGCAATTTGTCATTGTTGTATGAACGATAAATGGAATAATTCTGTAGACTTTCACCTGTCCATTACGTTACGACTCTACTTGAATTACCATCATTCCTTGGAAAGAGCATTTCCCAATGAAATAATTTTACCAGTTGATAAATGATAGTCACGAATCCCTCTGTTAAGTATCACGACTCAGTTCTGGGATACAATAGAAGCGTTGTAATTTCATTTAGGTTATGGGAGGGGTGAAAGTACTATCGCGTCTGATTGGCCATTGTACTACGCTCAGGATACGGACGCGACGATTCTGGATCATGATTTCACTACACTCGATTCATCTATATCTTGTCGTGTCTATTGTCGTGCGAACTCCAAGAAAGGCAAAACGCTCGTTTATTATTCAATTCAGCATCGTCTGCATTGAGATTTTGGGAAAGGGAAATCACGATTGCAATTCGAATTTGTACCGTTAATACCTGGCCATGGTCTTAGCAGTGATTTATCTTTTTGGGTTATATGTTAATCTTAACGTCTTTGTTTTTAAAGCCATAATTTTTTTAATGTTTTACATAAAAACTTAATTTCTTGCCACTGTAATTTGTCAAGTGATCCTCAATTAACAATATCATTAGAATTATGGCGTTTTGCTGTTAAAATTTCAACTAGGTACTTCAGTTCAACTTTTAATATCATCAAATTCTCATCTTCAGAGTCACTAGACTATACTTATATTGGGAAAAATTTATAGGAAGGTACTTCCTGATATAGCCCATTGAAATTAGTGTCGGGAAAGTAAACCAAATCATATAAATAAGTAAAAAAGGATGATTAGGATAATGAGGTAATTTTCGCAAAATTTTTAACAGTAGAGATGATATACTAGGTATTTCAATACGGCTTTCAAGTGGGTTCAAAAATAAGTAGGTATTAAATAAATTCAAAAGGTGGCACGTATTGTTCGTGACTGTTATTTGAGCTCGTGATCCTCGAACGGTGCTCTAGCGACCTTGCAAATATGCTCTATATCGCTAGACGCATTGTTCATTATTATCAAGGGAACGCCAATTACTCCCGTTGCTGACTCCTTGCGACGCCTACAATCAATTAGCTAGGGGTTTAACCTTGTTTTTTAATTGTAGCGGTTTCTTCTCACCAAGCATAATTGTGCTGCATATCACCTATTTCTTTATAAATAACACAAATAGCACTGTGCTTTGCAAAGTATTTTCTCATCGATTATGCGGTCAAGTCAATCATTCTATCGTTAGAAAACTAATTTTCTTGTGACAGTTTATTAATAATCTCATGGGCATCCTGATGGTCGTCATGAAGTTTTTCTTATGTAATTTTTGCCACTCTCTCCTATTTGCTAAGCTTTTTGTGATAATTTATATAATTATGTAGAGTAGGTAGTAGGTACAATGATTATATCTATTTGATCATGACTATTTACTACTTTAAGCTTGCTTACAATTAACTCATGGTGCTTTTATTAATTCTAATCAGGTATTTTTATTAAGTCTCAGATGTCAATGATGAATAAATTAGATGCTTGTGTCTCATTTTATTTGCAAAGAAGAATACGTGCACCTAATTGATATTTTTCAATTACAACTCTACTATGAGCATTTTTTACTTAGTACAGGATGTACAGCTTAGCCATTTGGAATTTGTTTTACGGGTTATCTGGCAACTTTCACTTCACTATAAATTCACAATTTTCAATGGTAACCGTTATAACAATATTCAGCTTCGATACAGTCGATTTTATAATAGATTGGAATTTTGCACTCTTAATATTTCTTTTCTAAATAAATATAAATAAGTGTATCGATATCGATACTAAGAGCAACATTGATAGACTAATAAAAGTCATTCTTATTTTAGTAAGTTATTATTCAGTAATTCGGCTCGGTCTCTATTGTTAAAAGACCGAGTGCGAGCCAGATTCGACACTGAGGGCTCCGTATCTTTGAAGAAAATGTATACCGAAATATTAATTATTTATTATTGGTCGAATTTTTCGACTGCCTTAAACACAAACTAATTATATTTTTGAATCGCATGACTAGGTTTGTTTGCAAGGAATTATTGATGATTTCTTAAATACTGTGCTAGATAGAAGGTGCTAAAGGTGCTTAAGGTGCGGCTGTGCCGCTTTTTACAATTATAAAAAAAATATGTATTATGAATTTTTTTATTTGCTATATTTTCAACAAATATTAGTTAAAATTATACATTAAGTAGTTACTGATATAAGCAGTTGTGGCAGAATAACGAAATCTCCACACTAAGGGTTCCTTTGTACCATTTCGATAAGGAGCCCTAAAAAGTAGATCGCCCTCTTCGGTCCGTGCCCGTATAATAAATAAATTACATCCGGATTTATCCGGAGCAAAAAATGACACACTTGATTATTTATCGATAAGAACTTTTTTTTGAAGAATATTAGCCAAGCTGAACTTGACTTATATTCTCTTCTCTCCTCCAAATAAGCGTAAAGCTTGTGTTAGGAGTGGAAACAATAGTGATGAATAGTGCAACAAATGGGCTTTGAACTTGCGACCTTTCAATTTTCTATCCGTACCACTAACCGTTGGGCTACTGAGGCTTTAAAAACATTTCTATTTCATTAAATATTTTGGACTTGATTCGTGGTCTACTGACATAATATGTACCACGGTAATTATTTTAGTTGGGATTGTCGATATTTCGATCCAATTGCATGGACCGTGGTCATGACGAGACTGCGGTGTTGCGAGGCGTCAAGCTACCGTGGTACGTACTCGTAGTATTTTATAACAATTATTTATATTTCAATCGCAGGCGAATCAGTGTCAGAGCGGGCAGACAGCGACGTGCGAATAGTGAACGACCAGCGGTGTATCGAGGTGCGGATAGCACGCGCGGCGGGCGGGCTCGGCCTGAGCATAGCGGGCGGCCGCGGCTCCACGCCATATATCGGCGATGACGATGGTATCTTCATCTCGCGGGTCACGCCGAGTGGCCCGGCATATTTGGCCGGACTAAGGGTAAGATCTGTATTATCGAACAACACCGCGCAAGTCGAAAATTGGCGGTTTTTACTTTTAAAGTAAAAACCGCCAATAAATATATATAATATAATATTTATAATAAGATAAACCTACTTCTCCTGCGCGTCAAAGTTAAAAAGTTTTACATTCAGTATTACTTATCATCCATAAAAAGAACATTTTTAACTAAAACTAACTTATAAGCTCTCTTCACCCACCTCTAAAATTAGTCAAAATGACTTGAGCGGTGTTGTTTGATAAGCAACGATTTGTAGAATAAGTATTAAGGATATTCTAGCATGACGTTTTAATTTGCAAATGAAGAGACCTCAGTCATGCAGGCTGCAGATGCCAATGAACTTAATTTTCTCGTGGCGCGTATGTTAGCCCTACAAGAAATAACTTTTATCGATTGATAAGAGAAGAGAAGAATTGGAACATTTCGATTCATGAGGAAATTACGCTTGATGGACAGAAATGATCGGTATGTTCGCGCTTGACTCTAATTTGCCGATTAATTCTTCCTTTGAAGTTACTTAGCCTGTAAGTGGCAGGAAACATGAATGCCGGATGAACATTCCAGGCGGTGCACATCTGTCAGAAAGATGATACAAAATAATGAGAGCATAATGGCTCAACTTAAATTGCTTAATTAAGTTAAAATTGACACCTGCACACTTAGGGCTCTGGGCGCACGTTTTTTTTTTTTTAATTTTTTTTTTCTTAAACATTGGATTATTGTCTAAACATAAAGTCTCTCACAGGTATATTATGTTCAAATGTTTCAATTTTTTACAAGTGAGAGCGATGCCACATGAGTGACGCACTTTGGCAGTTCATTGCTTTGATTTTGTGTTACCCCTATGGCGACCTAAATAGAATAAACTTTTGGTATGCCGCATGGTGTGCTGTGAAATGTCATTTGTCACATTTCATATATCTCTTGCGACGCCACACTCGTCGTGTGGCATACAATTCGACTAAATTGCGGCATCGTTGGAAGTTGCAGTTTGTCTTGATAAACATCAGCCGCTTCGCTGCTGAAAAATCGTTCAGGCGACAGTAGCTAATGGCGGGATAAAATGTAGTCTATGTGTTAATCCTGGGTTTGAGCTATCTCCATATGGCCAAATCGTTTCTTTCGTTGTGGCATGAAGGAGTAACAAACACACATACACTTTCGCCTTTATAATATTAGTGCGATGTGATCTAAAATGTGGTCTATGCTTTCACAATAATCCCTATAGAGAGCAATGACTTATGGCGCTACTTTTGGATATCTGATTTTTACATAACAGACTGCACATATACATT
This sequence comes from Hipparchia sbordonii, assembly GCA_038048805.1. Classification (NCBI taxonomy): domain Eukaryota; kingdom Metazoa; phylum Arthropoda; class Insecta; order Lepidoptera; family Nymphalidae; genus Hipparchia; species Hipparchia sbordonii. The sequence goes on along the minus strand of CM076106.1, from coordinate 7,414,337 downwards.
TTTAAAAGCTGTTCCGGTATATACAACTGTTTACTCGTCATATTAGGTGGGTGACAAGGTCCTGTCAGTCAACGGCACGTCGGTGGTCGACGTTGACCACTACTACGCCGTAGAAGTTCTAAAAGCCAGCGGGGCAACCCTTACGCTCGTCGTGACCAGGGATTCACCAACATCTACAAGGTATATTAGAGCCTATTATATTTAACAGGATTACGTTGTTAACTTGTCTTTATTTGTCAGTTTAATTTTATGTAGCGACCGAAAAATTAGCTATTTTTAACCGACTTCCAAAAAGGAGGAGGTTATCAATTCGGCCGGTATCTTTTTTTTTTCTTTCATTATTTTAACTTTTAAATACCTATACATAAACCTCGGCAAAAATATCTTGATCTCACTGTTCTCACTTTCGAAGGCTTCTGGAAGAAATCTCTTTGTTAGGGATAAACTATCCTTGTACACGTCCTTTATATGTTTATGTTTTAGTTTTAAGTTCACTGTTAGCATTAACATCAACAAGATTATGTATCTGGTAAGAGTATAGTAATCATCTGTATATGATTAGAATTATAACATAATGGATTTTCACTTTATTCTAATAGCCGGATTAGTTTAAATTTAAACCATGTGTGGTGACATTTTGTTAATAACATTAAACTTAATAAATATGCAGAATGCCTTTCGGTGAGAGGCGGTCTGTCTTTCTTATTCTGTCATTTCAAAGATATAATCTTTTAAATTAAACTAACTTTCCACTGTATAATTAACTTTGGCTACACTTTTTGTATTCAGTAAATTAGTTTGGATGGAAATAGCTAAGCTTGGTGTTTCTCTTATGTTTAACTGAAGATAATATTTCGGAATCTGACAGTTTTTACATTGAATATATAAGGCATATGGCTTGAAGAGAGTCGGGCTTCGAAAGGTGCTTCAATGGCAACTCAGAAAGCGTAGTTGGCAAACCCGCCACTACATGAACATACGCCATCTAATAAGTAACAGGAAGCTGCTGGATTCAAGCGACGCAAGACCGAGACGCGTGGGAGTTCCTACAAGAGACCCATGTGGACGTCTATCGCTTCACGAAGAAGGCATATTTTTACTTTCTTATTCTCGTAAAAGTTACTGGATAGACGTAACTAGATCATGTTGAGCATTATAATATAGCAAGTATAATATTATCATAATACATTATCTTACTTTTAGAACGCACAGTCGCGCTGCGAGCGGGGCGAGCCATCACTCGATATCGAGCACTACAGATACCGTATCAACGTTAGAGAATGGACAGGTGATTAAATTCCTTGCATATTTCTAGTGAAATCCCCTGCATCAATTTTAGTTGTCAGCTTTGTAGAGCCCAATCATTACTCAACAAAATCTTTTCACTTGAGTATGTCCCTAATGTTGCGTGCACAGTTTTTGAATCCGTGGAATGTTATCCGATAGGTTGGCGCTTCGGATCCCACCTGTCGGACTTGTATCGTCGCTTGTGTTCGACAAGTCGAAATCATCACCGCGGAAATCGAAAATTAGCGATTTTTACTTTTAAATTTCTCATTGGATAAACCTACTTCTCCTGCACGTTAAGGTTACAAAATTAACATTAAATATTACCTATCATCCATAAAAAGAACATATTTAACTAAAACTTACTTATAATCTCTTGAAATCATAAAAGTTTAAGCAGTTTTTTCACCCTCCTATAAAGTTAGTCAGAATGACTTGATCGGTGATGTTCGATAAGCGACGATTTCTAACATAAACTTTGTGCATAGTTAAATGGCTAATTTATGCTAATTCTGATGTACACAATCTCTTAATAGACGGCTTTAAAATTGCTTTCCGTAGATAAAACATTATTTTGTTAGTCAATTTAGTTTCATAGAGATTGTGTGTTATGTACTGTGTATGTGTGTCTGTTTTCACCAACGTTCTCTTGTGGATTTTTTAAATTAAATTAAGTAACTCTTATTGACAACTTAGTTTTTACAATCCTTAAGGCAACACCTATTGGCGAAAATAAAAGTAGGGATAGTATTTGGGGGTTACCTCCTATAAGAGATCTCTACTTAAGGCACTTTTAGTTACGCATGTTTGTTGAAAATAAAATAAAAAGTTATTGGTACATTCACCCATCCACCCATTAAAAATCCCGCAGAGTTTCATGAACAAAACATTTCAATCTTCTAAAAGTTCTGTATAAAAATTATTCTACGTCGCTCATAAGGTTTTTAACTAAATCCATGCAAAAAATCACGTCGATCTGTAGCTCTATTGCTGAAGGACAGACCAACAAACAAATACACTTTCGTATTTATAATATTAGTAAAGATGATGGTTGCTTGTTTCAGGTGCCAACCGGTCGCGGCTTCCCAACCAAGCCGCTCATCATCAGCAACCAGTACGCGCAAGAGTTCGAGCCGGAATTCAAGGAGCAAGTCAACAACCAATCCACGCCTGTTCCCGCCGTCAGCCACACCCCCTCCCCCACGCAGGTCACCAACTACCAGCGGTTACAAGCCTCGCCGCCGCCCGCCACGCAGCCCTATATACCACCCAGTAAGCGAGTTTTGTATATAAACATATCCAAGCACCTTAGAAAGTTAGAATAGAACCTGGGGCCCAAGTCTGCTATTGCAATTGTAGTTCAATTGTCTATCAATGACATCCCAATTGCTTCTTTTAGCAATTTTGGTAGTCTACTAATTCAATGGCGACACAACTGTTATCCGATGATTTGCCACTGACACATCTAGCTTAAATAAACGTTTTTAATATGTAGTTTTTTTTGAAACTCATTTCGGCAAACGCTTTTTAAGCTAATGGCAATACCGAGGTATCATTGAATTACAATCTAATTATAAGAAATCGAACGACCATTGTGAATTTAGTAGACTACGAAATTTTGGACCAATGATAATTGAATTGTAATTGTATTGCGGTTCAATGACAATGACATGTAAAATAGCAGACCTGGGGCCCTGGCTGGTACTCTCTTGCGAATGCGGCTGCCCCATCTCAAAACATAGTAAGTGCCATTGACAAAATTTTACAGCACACCAAAAAAACTTATTTGTGGTAGCCTTTCTGAACTCTTCAGCATCTGTTAATGAATTAAGTTTCGTAAATAAACAATTTTGAAAGCTGTTATTGGATATATTTATTACTTCGCTAAGCCATCTACGAAAAAACATTTGTTTTTTTGGTCTCCTGTAAAATTTGGTCAATCACACTTACTAGGTTTTGAAACGGGGCAGCCGAATGGTTCAATTCAGCCAATCAGAGGTGATTGCGATAGTCACACTGCTGCAATCGTTTTCAGACAATCCATGGAATGGATTTATTTGGATAAAACTTTGTGTTATTTTGGATATTTCCATTATAAAGGAAAGAAGGAAGAAGGTATATTTCTTGCAATTCACGAGCGCGCGTGAATTTTACTTGTGTTTAAGTCGTGTACATGCACATTACGTGTGTGTGCTTGAAGGAGCGGTCATTCGCGAGCAAGCTTTCGCTCACACTCATACAGATACCTAAGACTTAAACACAACCATGAGCCATACTCACTCGTGAATTACAAGAACTATAGCTTCCTCCTATAGTTCTTGCAATTTACGAGTGTGCATGCATATCTTTAATCAAGGCACAGTGCCGTAAATGGGGCGGTGCCACCGGTGCCCAGGCACAGGGCGTAGACTCTGGGGAGCGCAAGAATGGCCAGACCAGGCAGGACTATAATTTTTTCGGTTTGCTCCCCTAGTGCTCGTTTGCCCACATCAGTTCTAGTTCTTTAAGAAAATAGATTTTTCTTCCAAAATATTAGATGATTTGTCCACCAACACCCAAGGTCCTTGTGCTTTATTTTATCACCCTGAATGAAATAAAGTAGGCCTATGGGTACATAGCATTGCTCTAGCTAGGGTACCTATAAAACCTAAAAAAAAAAACAAGGGCGCAGTTATAGAATCTCGCACAGGCCGCAGTTATAGAAACTCGCACAGGGCGCAGAAAAGGCTATTTACGGCCAGTGGCGTGCACAGGGTTTGGGCTTAGGGTAGGCATATATTATGATATTAGGACACACACGTATATGTATAGGTACGTCATTATAGGTAAAATGAAAATTTAAGTCAAGTCACATATCTACATAGGTCCAAGATGTGAGCTGGGTTCCCTGTAAAGTAGAGGGTTAGCGCAGGCGTTTTAAAAACCCCCCTCACGCAGACGAAGTCGCGGGCAGAAGCTAGTTAAAATAAAGACACATACCTGTTCAGAATATCCTATCATTCCATACCGTACGGCTAATTACAAAATAAGATGCAAGGAAAACAAAACAAACTATTTGTGTGTACACAACCACTAAAGCCGGTAAAAAGAATCAATAATTATTAACGTTAAATACTCGTGTTAAGTACTTTCTCCTTTTTTCTATGATAAAATAAGTTCCATTTTCAAGAAAGTCACAAATCCTATAAGTTTTTATTTACTTATGCCCGCAAAACTTTACACAAATTACAAAATAAACAAAAACACTATGCACTCATACGAAAGTAAACAATTATAAGAAAACAAAATGGCCCTGGCCTTGGCCCTTGTTGCGTAGAATTAGAAAAGATAATCTAAAAACTGGAGTCAAAAACAACTTTTAAATTTTAAGTTAGCAAAACCTTTCATTTTCTTTGTGAGTTACTATTTAAATAAAAAACTCTCTTTTTTAATGTATTAAAAATTAGGGCTCAGGGCTATTAAATGTTTTATTTTTTTAAATTAGACTCCATTTGGCTTATCTGTTTTTATTCGCCTACGAAAACATTACGTCTTTTCGATGTTAATATTTTCTAAAACCGTCTTTAAATTTACGGAAAGAATCTGAATAAATAAATTTAATTAATAATAAGTTTATAATTATAATAGATTAGCTACTTATTTGGATTAAAGAAAATAAAAAGTTCGTTTGTTTTCACCTTCGAACACGCGCGATTATGACCCTTATTAATTACCCTTTGCGATTGACCAATCACAAGCCATAGGCACTGCCTTTGTATCGCGTCATAAATTCACGTTATTGGACAAAATCTTCCATGTAATCACAACACATCTAAACCAATCTACACGATTTACTTGTGTTGAGTTGTATAATATACTATCTGTGTGAGCAAGGTTGTGTGAGTTTATAGGCATTCGAAGCTGCTGCTTTTCGGTTGCACGACTAACCTATACAGTTGCTAGTCTGTAGCGATAGATGGCGTAGATAGCCAATTGTTTATGCCGAGCGCTAAATAAGTAAATATGTATTTGAATTGGCCTATTGCAAGTCTATTGTTAAAGGCAGGCACTGCTTTTATGCCTCTTCGTAATGCACGCCACTGTTTACGGCACTGACCTTGACAGTGCGGTAAATATATCATCTTATTTCCAGCGTACCAACAAAAAGTGTTAGTCCACACGACGCTGATACGCGACGGGTCCGGGCTCGGGTTCAGCATAGCGGGCGGCAAGGGCTCGCCGCCGTACCGGGAGGACAGCGACGCGATCTACGTCTCGCGCATCTCGCCGCAGGGCGCCGCGGCCAAGGACGGCAAGATGATGGTCGGCGATAAGGTCATCTCGGTGAGTTTATCATCGTCATCCCATCCATGGTTCCTGCTGAGCGCAGGTGTCATTTCTTCTTCTTCTTCTTCTTCTTCTTCAACTAATGGACGTCCACTGCTGGACATAAGTCTCCTGCATGGACCTCCACAAGCCTCGGTCTTGCGCCGCCTGAATCCAGCGGCTCCCTGCGACTCGCTTGATGTCGTCTGTCCACCTAGTGGGGGGTCTGCCAACACTGCGCTTCCCGGTGCGAGGTCGCCACTCCAGCACCTTGGGACCCCATCGACCATCAGCTCTTCGAACTATGTGCCCCGCCCATTTCCACTTCAGTTTCGCAACCCGCAGAGCTATGTCGGTGACTTTGGTATCATTTCAGAGAAGGATAATAGGCGATACGCTGACTCAATGCAAATTGGCAGACTTCACACACGTTGGAAAACATTATGGTAAACTCTAAGGCGTGCAGGTTTCATCACGATGTTTTTCCTTCATCGTCGAAACAAGTGATATTTGCTTAAACGCTCGTAACTCTGAAAAGTCAGAGGTGATGCCAGGATCGAACCCGTGGCGTACTATGATATAGTATATTTTATTTTATTTATTTTGGAAAACCATCAACAGTTTATAATACTACATAAACTTAAAATTAAATGACTAGTAGCTAATAATTAATAGGTTTTCACAGATAGAAACTACATGAACATGGGTACCCGAGTGCACAGAAATTTTTTTTAGAAAAATCTGCCAGTTGTCTGTATGTGTATAAAAAGAGGTAAATGAAGCGCGTAATGGCAGATATTTGTCGTAATTTGTCATGTCGTTTAACAATGAAGTACTCTATTATACTCGTACTTTTCGTCGTTCGGAACAATTTTTTCGCTTGTTTTGTGAGTATATAACTCATCCCTAGTAGGATATCATAGGTGGCGTCCCGAATAGGAGATCGGAGTCTTAAATTTATCGAGCACAATGTTTTTTTTTTTTTTTAATCTTTATTTATTACACAATAAGTATATGACAGCCCCATCGTACTTTTATCATATACTTTCAAATTTAACAATTAATAATCAATAATTACTACGCTTAATAATCAAATGCTTAAAATTTACCTATTATTTACACTTTTCATATAAAAATTAAATAACATTTTGGCTGAAACGGAATCCGGTTCAGCCAAAATGCTATTTATAAATCCAATGTCATATTTTTGTATGTTCAGTATTGTAAATGTATGGTTTCTCAAACTACTATTTTGTACACATTCCATTAATAAATGCTGCATATCTTCCACCTTACCACAAGACAAACAATTTGGTGAGTCTACTTTTTTCATTAAGTATGCAAACTTTCTCAATGGAACGTGTCCAGACCGCAATCGAAAAGCAGCTACTATATACGGACGGCTCAATCGTGAATAAATGAACCAGGGAATAATAGAAGGCATACTTTGAATGCTTTTGTACCATATTCCTTTTTCAACCGATTTAGTATCAAAGTGTTTTTTCCACAAATCACAACAAGTCTTTTTAAATTTAGGTAATATTTCGGAATAGAAAGTTGTAATTGTTACATCATTGCCCTCTTCTATTGCAGACTTAGCCAAACTATCCACACATTCATTTCCAACAAGACCAATGTGAGAAGGGATCCATTGAATCTTTATATTTACATCCCTAAATTGAAAGTCATTCAACATTCGAAGAATAGAAAAAGCTATCACAACACCTCTGTGGCCAGAGGCGCATCGAGCTAAATGCTGAATGGCACTTCGACTGTCAGTAAAAATAACTATTCTGCTTATTTGTAAAGCACTTACATATTTTAAAGCTTCTAGAATACCTAACAGTTCTGCAGTCATTATTGATACATTAGAATTTGTCCTAAACTTGCCGTATGTCTTATGCTTGGGATCGTAATAAGCTGCCCCAATACCCTGAACAGTTTTTGACCCATCCGTATAAAGTTTATGCCACCCTTGGTACTTCACATGTAATTCCTCTAAAATCTTAAATTTAATATGCAAATCAAATTCCTTTTTTTTACTATTCACACTCGAGAGACTATCCTCTAAAACATTTTTTATCTTAATTTTAGTCGTCCAAACATCTAAGGAGAAGATTTCAATAGGGTTAGATGTTGAGACAGCTTCATTTTTCAATTCATTGTAAATTGTAACAAGTAAAGGTTGTTTTTTTCTGCTCCAGTACGTAGCCTGGCAATAGTTATGTAACTCATTTAATAACAATAAGGTTTGATTGTTATCGATAGATTTCGCTTTCAAGCAGTATTTAATACCCAGATATCTTCTTCTTACATATAACGGAGTAACACCAGTTTCACACTCCATCACGTGTATTGGTGTACTTTTTATAAAACTACCTACTATTCTTAGTGCTTGATTTTGGATTTTATCAAGTTTTGATATGTTAGCATTAGCACTGTTATCAAAAAGATAGCTCCCAAAATCGAGTCTACTTCTTACGATGGAGATATACAAACGTCTTAAATGTTTAGGATGATGGACCAGCTAATATTTTGAGCAAGTTTAAAAACTTTGAACTTTTCTGACAAATCTCATTTATGTGTCTTCTCCATCGCAAGGAGCAATCAAGCCATAATCCCAGATATCTAACACAATCAGATCTGGTTAATTCTATGTCCTTTATATTTAATACAACTTGTCGCCTTCGTACACCTCTACTAAAAATCAAATAGTTAGATTTACTTGCAGACAAATTCAAGCCAATATTTTCCAGTAAAATAATAATAGTATTCAGAGATGCTTGTATTTTACTAGCACAGTCTATTAGACTGTTACTACTGACATATATCACAAAATCATCAGCGTATTGTGAAATATATACGGATTGGATCTGTCTACATATTTTGGCTGTAACAATATTAAACAGTAAAGGGGATATAGGGTCACCTTGTGCTAAGCCTCTATTAGTCCATCTACAAATATATTTAGCATCAGCATCTACCTCAATCTTTAAATGTCTCTCCATGAGAAACATCCAAAAGTATAGACAAATTTGCTTACCTACACCAATCTCATCAAGAGTACTGACTACGCTTTCGACCGTCACGTTATTGTATGCATTTTCTACGTCAAGAAAACAAGCCAGAGTGGGATGATTATTCGAATAACCGATTTGTACTGTCGTCACAAGCCGAGCTACATTATCTAAACAAGATTGTGATCTTCTAAATCCCGTAGTATGAGGGGATAATAATTTATTACTCTCAACGAACCACTCTATTCGTCTAGATAACAAAGTGTGAAAAATTTTACAAACGCAAGAGATTAAAGATATAGGCCGAAGTTTTGAACTATCTGCTTTAGGTATAGGTATTATTTTAATATCACGCCATTGAAGCGGAACGTAGCCAGAACTATATATATCATTAAAAATATCAAGAAGCTTTATTTTAGCTATTTCAGGAATATTATAAATCATTGAATATGTAATATTATCGTCTCCAGGGGCGGTATCTTTGTTCTTTTTGAGGCAGTGATACAATTCATCCAAAGTAAATATAGATTCCATTAAGGAAATTGATGACTTGAAAGACGGGCATTTTGACGTTACAGAATCAGGAGAAAGACTAGATAAGAGTTGTTCATTTTTTTCAGACGAGTAGTAAATTTTAGAACACTTGTACCCTTTAATCCATCTCATACGATGATACATTTCAGAGGCTGAAGTTTTTTCATTGATAGAGTCACAAAACTCACACCAACTACTCGTCTTAGCTTTTCGAATACATTTTTTAACCTCCATGATTTTTCTTTCTAGCGCTGTAAGATTTTCTGGAATAGGATTTTGCCTAAAATGCTTTAAAGCTAATCTGCGTTGAGCTACAGCCTTAGAAATAGTTGGATTCCAGTATGGTTTTGGTCGAAATTTAGCTGTGGGATTAGTACAAATTTTAATATAGGGAATATTTTCATCAGCGGCTCTATTTATGCATTCTAAAAACTCATCATATCTTTTTTGGATACTAATATTGTTTTCATTATTATCGTCAGACAAAGAATTTAAATATAGTTCGACAGAATTACTATATTCCTTCCAATTAGCGTTTTTAAAATTACGACGTTTTGTACACCTATAATTGTCATGAAAATTCATGGAATATTTTATTACTAAATGGTCACTGCCCAAGTTTTCATTTGTAACTTTCCAGGTAAAATGAATTGCGATATCTGATGAGATAAAAGTGATGTCAGGTGATGACTGCTGAAGGAGGTTATTAACTAACTTAACCCTAGTGGGACTGTTGTCATTGATTGATATATAACCGTTCTCTAAACATGAATCAAATAATTGTGTACCTCTAGGATCTACTTTATACGACCAATTTGAATGATGGGCATTGAAATCGCCAGCTATAATAGTCTTGTTAGGAAATCTAGAAAATAATTCATCCCAATCCGCTTGAGTAGTATGCACTGTTGTAGGACAATATACTGACAGTATATTGTTCAAATCTTTTACATTCAATATTTTAATATGTACTATCTCTATACCTGTATTTGAAATATTTATTGGACATACTTCTATTTTAATAGATTTATGACTAATAATACAAACTCCCCCATAACCATCAAATCTGTCGCTTCTACATACATTATATTCTTTAATGCGCAATGTTGAATCCGGTTCTAGCCAGGTTTCACTCAGAAGAGCCAAGTGTATCTTTTCTTGAAATAATAAACACTCAAATTCAGCCAATTTAGGCCTGAGGCTTTGCGAATTCCACTGAATTACATTCAACACAAACTCTTTTGAATTACACACTTTTAAAAAATGACACTACTTTCTTCAAAACATCTACCTTTTCAAAACATGTTAGAATAAACTTGGAAATTATTTCAAAAATAAACTCTGCAACTGCTACCATCTTTTCTTCTAACTTACTGTTTGACATAATAATTTCTTTCATCTTCTTTAAAAATAATGTAAGAGTAATTTTACTAGTATGAATACTAGGCTTCTTAGGTAGTTTATCCTCTGTATGCTGCTTAGATTGTTCTTCATTATATCGTAAATCCTGATCCTCCCAATCATCACTAAAGACGTTTGTCCTTGGCTGTTTCTTTTTTTTCTTTTTATTTTGAGATTTCATCGTGCTACCTACCATACTTTCTTCTTTATTCATATCATCGGTATCCGAATTTTCTGCATGTACTATTGCTTCTGTCAACAATATGTCGCGATATGTCTTTTTCAGTGTTTCTGTACCTCTTGAGGTATAATCATTCTGATCAGTACTTTCACCTTCACTTTGATCATTTCTTTCATTTGCTTTCTTCATATTCTTCTGTATTTCAAGAGCTCTTCGATATGTACAACTCTCCAAAAGCATAATTCTCCGTATATGTTTTTCTTTTAGAAATATTGGACACGTCTTGTCATTTGCCATGTGGTCATTTTTACAATTGACGCATTTATACTGTGTTGTTTCGCAATTAGCATGACCTAAACCGCATTTTGGACACACAATCTTTTTCATTGGACAAAAACGAGTTTGGTGACCGAAGCGCCAGCAATTTGCACATTGAGTTACTGGAAACATGTAAGGTTTAACTTCAAATCTACAGCCAAACCCGTAAATGTATGAAGGTACAGTAGAACTTTTAAAGGATATTCTTACAGTCTCACTATCTATCCATTTTCCTTCCGCTAAGCGCTTTAATCTTTTCACAGCCAGTATTTCATGATCACATTGAAGATTCTCTAAAAGTTCTTCTTCTTTTTCATCTAAATCTATGTCTTTAATTAAGCCATATGAGACACTTGCTTCATCCGCTATCTGCATTCTATATCCCATGTCGCATAACTTTTTATTCTGAGTTAACTTCTCTGCATGTACTTTACATCCAAATTGTACGAGCACTTTAAATGGACTCCTATATTTTATCCTCAGAATATTTGTAATATTTTCCGCTCTTAAAAGCTTAGCAAAAGCTATTTGTTTTGGCAAAACTTCTTTAGAAGTAATACTCACTTGAAAATTTTCCTCAGAGACACTATTATTCTTCGACTTGGGATAGTCGCTACTCTTTGAGTTGCTCCTAGGTAGTTTTTTCGGACGCCTTGCACACACAGTAATAAATCCATCATCCGCGTCATTTCCCTCTATAATACCACTATCCGGCCGCCTTCTTTTTTCTGGGCCACTCGGTAAAATGATACCCTCATTATAGGACTCTAACTCCATATTTCCGACTTCTTCCATACTTGAAATTACGTTTAAACTACCGTCCTCCACTCTGGTACACATAATAATTTGTTTATCACACCCTACATTCTGCCCACAAAACGACATAAACTTGCACCAACTTGTTACTCGCTTGTAGGTAGTTAGTAAAAACGATAAGCAATGCGTAAATACGTAAGAACAACACGGGCGCTACCCGCAGCGTTCGGCGCGTGACTCGAGCACAATGTTATAGTATTGTTGTCTCTTTCAGATAAACGGCGTCGACATGGAGAATGCTCCACACGAGACCGCAGTTTCCCTACTCACAGGCCACGAACGATTTGTGAGACTTGTCCTGCAGCGGACAATCACACCCGAACAAGGTACTTACATATCTAAATATCTGCTTTAGGCTTCCAACGCCTGCTTTGTAAAGCTAACGCGCGGTTTATATTTAAGTATTCTTTTACTGTTTTTTTTTTTAAATTTAAAAAACTTTTAAATTCATCATAATGTGACTTTCTTATTCTTAGTTTATTTTTGATTATTAGATTTATTCGTATTTTAATGAGTCAAAATTTGTCAAGTATTTGAAAATAAAGTATATTGATAATTGAAACTTGTTCTCGTGTAGGCAATTCGCTCCCGCGCAAGTCTACGTCAGACGAAGTGAGAGAGCACAAGACAAGCCTGCCGAATGTGAACGTCACTCCGACACCGAAACCCACCGCTAACCACGTTCCGACCCTAGTCGGCAACCACACCGCACCGCGAGTGTCCACGCACGTTGCACCGCAACCGCACACGCAATCACAACCACAACCAAAACCACAACCTCAACCACATTTGCAGCAAACACAGACCGCATTTGCACCAACGACCGCGCCACCGCAGCCGGCTCCGCGCAAGTTGAGTCAGACGAACGGAACGGTAAGGCTTAGATGTAGCTACTCGTAGTGGTGAAGATGTTGTTTTGTATACTCGAGCTTATTCTCCCGATGCTTTTTGGGGTTTCGAAATTATACTAGATATAGAGTACGTACATTTTAAAAGTTGTATTACGTTGAGTAAGTTGTATATTACGCCTTATTTTGTTGTGATTCGCTAAGCTTGTAATGTAGCGTGCTTGAAATAATGTAGTGCTCGAGTTATTAAAGGTTCGATTGTTGACTTCAGGCGGGCACGAAACCGGCAACTAATAGTACGAGCACGCCTCTAACTCCCGGCGCCAATAAATTGCACGGCTCTAACGACGACGTATTCGACGACATACAGGTAAGACGCGACCTCCCACCGCCGCTGTACAGAATTCGCAGGTGACGGCCACAGAATAGTTTAACACGTTCACATCCATGCGCTTAAATTCAAGCTTTTGTCATCTTTCTGCGTGTTACATTCTTATTTCACGCCATTTTCCGTTGTATCGTCCGGGCGATAGCGGCCGCGGCGGATGTCCAAACCGTTGCGTCTCGAAATAAAGAGCTCATATTTCGGGAACGTAAGGTTACGATATCTGACGCGGTTGTCTTTCAAGTTCCGGATGATCTGTGCTTATTTCGTTCTTATTTTATTAATATTTAAGTTCTTTCATTGTTATTTCTGTCAAATCCGAGGTGTGTAAAGTGGCTAATGTTCTGCCAGTGAACGATAAAAACCTCAATAGTTCAACAGTTTGAAAGCTGATTGTGATTTATAAGTTTACAATTTTGCTATCTGTTCTGTTGGGATATTGTCGTATCGACTCACACACACACACACACGCTCGAAGTGCGAAGTTTCAGCCGGAACTTTACAATATGTTTGTACACATGTGTGCATACGCAGCTGCGAATTTACAGATGGGAATCGGGATTAAAATTTTCTCCCGGTCGGTTTCACGGTCGTTCCATATTCCGGCTGGAATTTCAAATCGGGGAGATTTAGAAGCAATGTCGAACGGCGTCGCCAACGTCGTGTATCCGGTTTAGGAATCGGGCCGGATAATGATGAGGGTAAGAGCGCGGGCGCACATTAGAATCCCAGAAAGTAGATTCATGTTGTCTTTGTTTTGCATAGTTTTATGTCATAACCATGGCGGGCTAAATTGCTCGTCGCAGTCGGTGATTCCCGAGGAAATATTTCTGGGTAGTGTACAGTATGATGTCCAGTTTCCTGTGGCAAAACTCATTGCGGGGGAAAAAGATTCGAATGTGCGCCCGGTAGAATGATGCGATGTGAACGTGTTACGCGCAGCCGGCGCGGGCGATGACGAGCGAGGAGTTCCAAGCGATGATCCCGGCGCACTTCCTGGGCGCGCCGCGCGCCAGCGTGCCCGTGGAGCGCGGCGTGCGCGTCACCGTGGAGCGCGCGCCGCCGCCGCCCGCGCTGCCGCCGCCGCCCTCCGCGCTCGGCCGCGTCACCGAGACCATCACCAAGTCCACCTTCACCGAGACCACGGTCACCCGGATAACGGACAACCAACTCGTCGCGCCGCTCATCATTGAAGTAAGATTTCCATATCGCGCACTATGCGCTCACGCACTTGCATTCGTACGGGGAAGTTTATCTGACATTTACGTACTTTTTATATTTATGATGTTTCGTCCGTAACTATAAGGTCTTAAAGCGAAATAGTTCGACATATATGAAAACTAAAGAAAACAAGTTAAACTCTTCGCGGAAGATTTGGTTTATTTAGCAAGACGTATGAATATGCTATGAAAAAATCCGTACCGAAAATCGTACCTATAATTTACTGCAATTTTAGCGGAGTTGCATTTGATTTCAGTTCGATCAAAATTTTCTCGATGACAGAAATGTAAATATCATGTCGAAGGTTTTTTTTTATTGGAATTCATACCCATTTAACTAAATGTTCCAAACGCTTGTACCTACGGACAAAACCTGAACGCGTGTGAGTTTGGATTATAGTGCTATTGTTGGGAAAAATCATAGTGTAAGCTCAGCTTAGTTGCTAGCTTTTGTATTTTTGTAGATAGAATATCGTTATAATTTATGAAATATCGTTTGGTTTTTTATGTACTTCTATTATTCTTTAGCATTGTGAATGTTTATTACATACAAACAGCATTATTAAAATAAAATCGTTGAAATTAATTAGTAAGTAGAATATGCATAAAAATTTCCATTCTATAATAATTACTCGAAATAAATTCTCCATATTAAAATGTAAAGTCAACTCGGTCAATGACAGTGCCCTCCGGCAGCCAGCATGATGAGCAGTTCACAAGTTGACAGAAACAGCAGTCTTATTTCGCTTACCGTTTAACCGGGGCGGTTCCTGAGGTATTTGCACATTGTGGGAGGATGTCGAATGACCTAACAGTTAGGTTGACTGATAACGACACCTCTGCACCGCATAACTACTCGAACCTCAGGAACCGTCTCAATTAAACAGTAAACTTGAAACAGGGCGGTTTCAACATGAAAAGGAAAGATTGCTGCTAAATGCAAGGCCTACGCGTTATGTATGCGTTTTAGAAATCTCCCGTGCCCTGAATGCGTATGTTATCGACCAATGTGAATGCTATACGAAAGTAGTCCATCTATATGCGTTTAAGAAACCTAAGCCTTAATGTGCTATCTAAGGCCAAACGAAGACTCCCTGCTGCTGCTGTGAGTTATCTGTCATATAAAAAAATTTCCTTGAAAGCGTTTCCTATCGACCAAGGTTAATTGCTCTCCGAAAGCAGTAAAATATGGCCTCAGTTTTAAACATGTACCGCATTCCTAATGCGTTTCCTGTCAACAACGAAGACGAGTGGACTCGAGGCGCGTCATTTTATAATAACAACTCAAACTCGACTTTATTTTCTGTGAAATACGCTTGAAATTGGCAAAACCAACGGGGGAACTTCGGGCGGCCTGCGCTCTACTTTGAGCCACAAGATCGCCGCACTGCCAAAGTAAATAAATGGCCGCATGACATACCGTGTCTAGTCGTTGAGACTTACATATTAGTTCCTCTATTTATGATATTGTACAAATATTTATACGCCAGTCCTGGGAAAATTTATGTCTTAATGTTCATGTTCAAACCTGGATTTTGGGGAATAATCTTTCTATCTATCTATCTATCTATGAGCGTCCCCTTGAGTACATAAGCTTTTGCAACCAAGTTTGCGACAAAGAAGGTGTGACTTGGTTGCAAATTGGTTGCGAGGTCCTTTGGAAAATAGAAAACAACTGACTGAAAGCCTGTAACTTTAAGATCTTCTACTTCATACTTTGTCCACTATCATTGTAACTTCGCGGAAAACGAGCTTCTTTCCGTGTAAGTTCGATGACTTCAAGGCCTGACCAGAAAAATTATAACTTCGTTATGTTGCGGAAATCGGAAGAACTTATTTCTCCTACTGGCAATACTAACTTTAAGCGTCGTTAAATGTCACACAGCCTTGACGTTTATTAATACAAGTACGCTGAATTATTTATTTATGAGGTGCTGATTAGAACAAACGGCTTTGATTCAGCTGTGCACAAGAAGCTACATAATATTATAACATTTTTATTTTGGAAAGAGCTAAATTTCTTCTCAGCAGAATCAGCTTCAGAACCGGTGGTAGATTCCCGACTTGTTATAAGAGCCATAAGTTGGCCTACATAAAATAAATAGTTTTGATTTTTTATTTGATAATGAGGCAATTTGATCATTGCCATTTTTGCGTTAATTGCTAAAAAATGACAGTGAAAATAATGAATTAGGAAATTCCAAATATCGATTCCAGTACCTTCGATCCGGTGTTTTGAAGCGGAATCGGAATTAGGTGACATTTTTTATTTCTTTTCCAGCGTACTTTTAATAATAAAGTTCGGGCATAAGAATTTTTTTGTGTTGCAATAAAAAACCAAAAAGTAGTGTTTAGTTAATTTTCTTTTTCTGGTCAGGCTACATTACAGACTCTATTTTAAACGACAAAACAAGCCATACATTCTCCTTTTATCACAAACGACAAGTGATTAAGAATGTAAATACGTAGATCGTGCTTAACGCTTATTGGCTGGTATTAAAAGATAAAACTTTTTGATACATTCCGACTTTTCTTTGTTACAGGATGTGATATTGGTGAAAGAAGGCGGATCGCTTGGATTTAGTATAATTGGTGGAACAGACCACTCTTGTGTACCATTCGGTGGTAAAGAGCCGGGAATATTTATTTCACATGTAAGGATCTTCCAGCAGGGTGAGCATGGGCGGGGGGACATATTAACCGCGGGGGAAGGATAAAATGTTTATCCCCTCGCTCAGTTTTATCCACCCGTCGAGTGCGAAGAAGCGGTCGAAATAATATCTACAATGGATAACTTATAGGAATATACTTCTTCGTTCCCCTGTCGCCATGCTTTAGCATAGGGAGAAGATAATTTTATTTCATGTCAGTGGATAAAATCGGGTTAAAATTTTTGTCTCCTGCTCATGCTCATCCTGCTTATTATTAGAATCTAAATCTTCATTACTAATTAAGGAAGCTTATATATAACGAATCTTTTAAAAAACTGGAAACCGAATTCTTGTTTGCTTCTTATTCTTCATCAATCACATAGGTCTACATAGGTCTCCTTCCACATGCCTTGGTATTGCGCCGTACGTGTCCAACAGCTCCCTGCGACTCGCCAAATGTGGTCGATCCGTCAGTGAAGGGTCTACTGACTGCACTTTCGGATGCGAGGTCGCCATTTCAGCACCTTTGGGTCCAAATGTTAATTAAATGTCCAAATATTTGGACGCTCATTTGCGATAAGAGTGACATAATTTAAAATCGACGATGAGAGAATTCTCTCGTTAGAAAGTAATGTTTTGTGGATGCTACGGTCTCGAAACAACACAGCGGCCAACAAAGCGACAGAGCATTAAGTCACAATCTCTCTCGCTCTTATTTTTTTGTGCTTAGCGTAATGTTGTTTTTATAGCAAAAAGTATAAATGTTCGACACTAAAATTGGTGAATTTTGAGTTATGTCACCCTTGTCGCAAATGAGCGATATGTCAAAGAGTCATTTTTTGACTTTTTGCAAATCCTTCACTGTTCTACGATCATGACGAATTAATAATGATTCCTTTAATCAGATCGTGCCTGGCGGTGTAGCGGCGCGATCGGGCAAGCTTCGTATGGGCGATCGCTTGCTCAAGGTGAACGGAACCGAGTTGGTCGGAGCGACGCACCGCGACGCCGTACAACTCCTGCTGCAACCCGGACCCACTCTCACACTGTCCGTGCGCCACGACCCCTTACCGCCAGGCTTCCAGGTCAGCGAAATACACATACAATCGTGACACAGGATTCGCCATCTTTCATACTCATTCATTACACCATAAACTCCACTGAAACTATCGTTATCGTCATAATAGCTAATATGGTACAAACGAGTAATTGCATTAGCATTGTAGTTTTCCCATTGGTTTTCGGTGTCAGTAAATTGATTAGAAAGCTTGTAAAAGCTTGTTTATTTATGATGCCCATTAGACCGATGAATCGAGTTTTTTTTAAACTAACCGTGACGTCTGACATCACTCTTACTGACGGACAATGCACTATCTAAACAAAGTAAAGTAAATACATATATCTAAAAAAACATTCCGTAAGTACCCTAGAGGCGCATAAAAGAGGGGTTTCTTGCAATCCTAAAGTTACTGCTTGTTTGGGTGAAAAGGGAAAACATATGCAATAGACATTATCATTAAACAAAATAATTTAGTAACTGTACTTGTGAACACACAGTCAAAAACCTAATACGTAATTTTATTTTTTGGATTTGGCGATCCTGTGTCATGCAGTAAGTTATTGTCAACACGATTGCAAGGAGTGACAAAAGGCTTTTATATATTTTGTGAATTTGAAACGCCGCATTGCAACTAAACTAAAGAATGTTATTTCATGCATATATATTATAATTTTTGTGTCTGGTAAAAAAGTTGCCACATGAGTATGCATGATTGCAAGTCGTCATATTTGAGAAAAAGAGCTGATAATAACTGATGAGTATGTAAAGTAGACACGATACTAACGCTTGTGTACTCGTAGTTTTTGGCAGCATTTACACCTTTAGCACATTGACGCGAAACATAGCATCGGGACGAAGAGAATAGATGCCCGCAACATTCAGTTTCGCTACCGCTCGCTTTTATCAATAAAAGCCTGCCTTTTCTTAGGGCCTACACATCAAAGCCGTTGGCCTAGGCCATAGGTTTTATTTTTATTTATTTAATTAATTATTTAAAGAAAACAATAGTAAATACAAAGTAAATTGAAAGCCGTGATTTCCACACTAGGATGCCCTGTATTGTGGAAATCACTTTCTTTCCTAATAGTAACTTAAAAAATATAAAAAAAATAGTCAACTTCATGCAGTGAGTGTGTGTGTGTGTGTGCGCAGCGTGTGTGTGAGTGTGTGTGTGTGATCTGAAGCCACCGACCTTATTCGCTGGCACTAACCCAGCCTCGATATGTTCAACATACGCTTAACAGAGAAGTTTGACTAACCATCTATCGATTTCGTTCCGCTGCTATGGTTTCGTGCCAGTGATGTGCTAAAGGCCACAAGTAAATTATTATGCATAGTGCTTAACACTGAGGTTCGTAGAGAGAGAGAGCAATCGGATTATCTGTGCTGCGAAGTCTGTCGCTTAACACTTGCGGAATATGTATCGGAATCAAGCTTGTTAGAAGTAAATATTGATAAAATGGTATTCTGTTGTTATAAAGAGCAAAATCTTATTTTGTTCCACACGTGCACACTACGGCCAACACAACACAAATTCAGGGCCTCGTTCAAGTTGAGATTGTTAACGCAACTGTAAGTGTGACCGTCGCCTGACGAACTCGAAATTCTGTGTGTTTATCAAATTATTTTATGTGACAATCCCCCCCCTCCAGAACATTGTGCGCTCAACAACGTATATGCTTTCTAGACTGACTATTACTACCCTGATATATTGATTGCTAAATTATTATACTGTGTGTATACCCATATTTCCTTAGCTGTCTTAAAAGGTAAACAAGTGGTTACTCGCAGAAAGGCGTAAGCGACGTGCTACAAGTGAAACCCCAAACTTAAGAACATCGTAAGCTCCCGGCTACGTTCGTCGATTACGTGTTTCTCCGAAATGTCTTCGCGATTTGTTTACCTTTTAAGGCGGCTAAGGAAAAATAGATTTTAAAAACTTAGCATTAGGCTCTGGATCCTTATAAAGCTTTGGACTTACTCTTTCATTCTCTGTTGAGATCTGCACATCCTTAGCGATGATTAGATTCCTTGAATATCATGTTTTTATTCGGTGTCAAAATTGCATGCTCGTGTTTGCTTTGCATGATGTTTGTGTGTTCTTGGCGACTTAGAAAATCCGCTTGTAGGGTCTGTATAATATTATGAACTCTGTGATTAATTGAAAAGTTTTATGAATTACATATTGATCATTGCCGTTGTCATCGATCTCATATTAATTATTATTTATTCATGACTGGACGTGTCCATTTTTTTCAATGAGATAACCAAATAATTTTATTAAATCAGTGCTGAAAGAGTCATTTATTCGAGTCTTTTTTTATCAAAATTCTAAACAGTTACTAGTCTATGTTTTCTATGAGAATTGATATCTGAAACTAATACATAGATGTTATATTCAATGTATTCCTACAAAATAAGGATATTTTCGATCCACCCGCATTTTATGAGATCGTGATTCTTCGCGATTTTTGAAATGTTTTATATAACGTAAATATGCTAAAATCCATATATAGGTATGTGTGGAATAGCTAGAAAATTATTTTTTCTATTTCACAGGACCTTACAATAATAAAGCAAGAAGGTGAAAAGCTGGGAATGCATATAAAGGGTGGTTTGAACGGCCAACGCGGGAACCCGAACGATCCCAACGATGAGGGTGTTTTCATATCCAAGATCAACAGTGGAGGTGCGGCTAGGAGGGATGGCAGGCTTAAGGTAAAAAATCCAACAAAAACTTAAATTTTATTAAAAATTTAATAGATACCTATAAGATAAATAAGGCTCAATAGCCCAACGGTTAAACGTGCAGACTGAAAACTAAATGGTCACAGATTCGAATCCCACCCGTTGCACTATTGTCGTACCCACTCCTAACACTAGCTTTCCGCTTATTTGGAGGGGATAGGAGTACTAATATTCTTTAAAAAAAAAAAAATAGGTGGACAGTGCCTAGACGCCAAGAGGCACTATCCACCTAAAAATATATAGATGCATAGTGCCTAATGGCGCCTTAGCTAAATCAAAGGCTTAAAATGGAGCCTATAATTATGTTAATCCTGGGTGTGAGCTATCTCCATTCCATATTTCAGCCAAATCAGTTCATTCGTTGTAGCGTGAAGGAGTAAAACACACACGCACATATACAAATTTTCGTCTTAATAATATTAGTGTGATTTTTCTAGGTGGGAATGCGTCTCCTAGAAGTGAACGGCGTTTCGCTGTTGGGCGCGACGCACAACGAAGCTGTCAACGCTTTGCGATCCGCCACCAACGCACCTTTACACTTAATCGTATGTCACGGTTACTCGAGACCTGAAAAATACACCGTAAGTACAAGTTAGATACATTTTTTTTTTTGAAAAATACGCCGTAAGTAAAATTTAGATACAAAAAAGTTTTTTTGTACCACGTATTTTTAGTATCAAGACGTAAAGTAATTCACTAGGAATTGGCTTAATTAGAGCCTTTTTATATGAGTGTGATACACGGCTTAGATTAAGCAGCCATATTGTCTACGTCTGTCTGTACGTAAAAATAATGCTCATATTTGGACACAGTATTTATTTGTACTAAATTCACCAGAGACATCGACAAGAAAGCTCTTTGCCTTTTTGTTTTCTTATTTTGTGTTTGCTTGCATTTTTATTTTTATTTTTAACTGAACGGATCAGCCGCAACGCACATGTATATTGTTACTAGCATTGGCTTAGTTGGACGAAAGATAGAATTCAATCTATCTTAATTAGTATATTATGTATTGTAGTAAATTAATACCGGCTTTATCGATGATTTCTTGGGTAGCTACAACTGAAGACTTAGAGAGTGACATAACTATGCTACCTTTTATTCCGGGAAAGCAGGGGGTTTACAGGGGTTTTTAAAAACCAACTCTGGGAATAGTTCGCGGGCAAAAGCTGTTAATTATTTTAGGAACATTTATTTGTAATAGTTTTATTGGAAGCAAATACTCAAAATCTTTCTAACTAAGCCAATGATCGGAGTAGTAGCACGCGAGTATAACACGCACATGTTGAAACAGACCGGCAGCGAGAGCGGGACAGCAGATACCGGTGGCTCTCTCTCACATTCTACTTCCAGTCTGGACCGAGACGACGCGTTGCACCAACACCAACAGGTCTGAAGATATTTTAATAGCCTAAATAGCCGCCACAGTCCAACGGTATCATGTTCGGACTGAAATCGGAATGGTCAACGGTTCGATTCCCACTCGTTTTAATATGGTCTTATCCACGCCTAAAACAATACTTAAACGCTTATTTGGAAAGATAAAGGGAATTTTAATTAGTAAAAAAAAATAGGAAATACGCAAGTGGTTAAAATATTCAATAAAGAATAGTTAATGTAGTAACAAAGGCAGGCAAAACTGTAACTTAGTGTTTTCTTACGCAGGAGCAACATGTGCGACAGGATTTAGTGGAATTTGAGCATGAGAAGCAGGTTGCCGAAATGAGAGAAAAGACCACCCCAGAAAAGGTATCTGGTTATTTATTAAATAACAATATTTGATTTATTTATATTAACACAGAACACACAGAAACAGTGTTCTAGACTAGTTTTTATCCCGAGAAAATGAGGGATGGCGACGAGATTTTTCTTTTTTATCAGCTGATAGAGATCTACTGCAGTACAAATATGTCTTGCGTGGACTTCCGCAAGCCTTGATCTTACTTCACCTATATCCAGCGACTCGTCTGATGTCGGTCCACCAGTGTTGGCAGATCCCCTATTGGCGGATAACACATACTATGCTTTCCAGTCTGGTCTTGGGACCCCAACAACTTTATTTTCTTCGAACCATGTGCCTTGTCCATTTCCACTTCAGCATTGCGACTAGCTAAGCTGTTGATAACTTCGATTTTCGTACGGTCTTGTCATTTCTGATCTGATCTCGCAGAGATACTCCAAGCTCTCTCCAGCGCCCGCTGAGTGTGCCCGAGCCTTCTTATGAAGCCAATAGTTAGCGACTATGAATCTGCATTCTGCATCTACATTCCGAAAATAGTTAACGGCTATAAATCTGCATTCTGCATCTGCATTCCAAACCGGTGGTGTCTTGACGTGTTATAAAAGCCAAAGGTTGGCCTACATGAAATAAATAATTTGGTTTTTTTTTGAATGTTATGTTTCGGATCCATAAGTGCTAACTGGCGAAAGAACAAACAGTCATATCCGTGTTTTATTAGGTACTGGATATCGTGCACGCAGTGGAATGTATCGCTTTGGATCCAGCGCCGCCCATCTCGCCGGAGCCACAGCACAAGACGACCACCGTCGTCATGTCCAAACACACCCTTCAACCTCAGGTACGCGCCTCTCATGATAAACTACCCCGCTAAATATATCGAAACTACCTTCTTTTACGCTATAAAAGTAGATTTAGATTGAGTCAGTGTCTTACGCCAGCACAGGTGCCGAGAACTGGCTCACATTGTTTAACATAAAGTCAGTCGTATTTGGTTAATTCTTCGAAATATGCAAGCGTTTTTAAAGTTTATCTTGCAAGCAATAATACAAGCATTATCTTGCAAGCGGCAAAAAATATGATGTCACCGTCTTCAACGTATTGCCATTGATAGGAGCAGTGCCAAGTCAGTGAACAAATAGACTTAAGTGACTGATTCAATCTAGATCTGCCTTAACACAAATAATTTGTTTCGTGGTAGTACAGTTAAGTAATTCTTATTTATACTGAGTAAAAGCAATCCCACATTAAAAAAATTACCTAAACTAAAAATATTTTACTGGCTTGCATAATATAATAAAATTATGAAATAATAGAAAATTAAAAAACCTTTTCACATACAGTAAATTTACTGAAAATTATTGCTAGTGTATGTATTTAAATTATAGATTAGTAACGCTAAAATTAATGTATTTATAGAAAAGAGATACAGATTGATGAAGTATATTGCATGATATTGAGTGCAGTTTTCTAGCAAATAGAAAAGTATTTTCGATAACGAGTTAAGGTTTTTTTAACCAATTTGCAAGTTTTCTTCTGCACGTCGGTTTTTCTTGATAGCATGCACCCTGTATTATATAGCTTGCATGAAAATATTTTTTCCTATTTCGAATATAGTAAGTTATTTACGTATATTTTAATTTATATTTAATATATCTTCCAAAATAAATGTTGTTTACTATATATTGATGTAATATATTTTGTCAAGGCGGGAAGGGTTACACTATATAGTTCTTTGATTGGATATTATTTAGATTTTCGTATGATTTTGTTTTTAGACCTTATAAAATATTTCTATCTGTAGTGAGTGGCTACGAGTATGTAACGTAGCTAAAAAAACTGCATGACCCTTCAGCTCAAGTATTGGTAAAAGAGTACTCCAAACTGTAATGGAACATTACGATGTACCCTCCTTTTGAACTTCAACTCCATAGCATAAGTATAATATATAAATGATTATTCCTAGCTTACATCGATGTCGTTATGTGTTAGCTAAATAGTTGCCTTAATGAGATAAATACAGAATTATACAAGTCGAAAAAAATATATAAATACTGACACTACGTATTACGTCCATTGCAGAATGCGTACCCTGACGGAATGGAAGGCAACACATAGTACAGCAATAATACATCTGTCCAATTATTAGTGTATATAGTTAATATATATGCGAGATGAACGGATATTGTAATTAATTGCGGAAATTATTGTTCAGAAATATAAAAATATAATTCCTTTAAAGTATAATGTGTATAACTAAAAGTTTCGATTGATCTCTTCTAGAGTTTTCTTCAGTTCGAGATATGAAGTAAAATAAGATCAAACGGAACTCCATTAAAGTTACTTATGTTATCGGTTAATATATATGAGTATACAAGCTATTTATTTACATTTTATGTATGACTCCATTTACTGTAGTAATTTGTTATTGATTTATGAAAATAACATACTTAATTATGATTTAAATGGTACCTACCTATAATATAATAGAAAATAGTTAGGTTATTACTTATATACGTATAATTGTGTTTGTAATTTAGTAAAATTATTCGTCTTACAAATTATATTACGGCCATATGACATGGGCATAAACGCGTTAAGATTCGTGCCTCTGGAAAAACATATCCGATTACGTTTAAGCGTAATTTGTTTTGAATGTTTTTTCGGACAAAAAGATTGTAGGCTAGTCAGCTCCGTTATGGGCATATCTAGGGGGAATCTGTGAACAGAGTTCGACTAGAGTTTCATGCCATTGAAATATTAGACGCGCGGTCAAAACAAATGCCGAAATCATTTCTATATTTGTCCCTATTTAACCGGATTTGTTAATAAAAGTTTTAAAGACCTATTTCACAATCACCGAATAACAACCCGCTAATAAATAAGTATGTCGTTTTGAGAGTTTGTATTGGATATCTGACTAAACGTCCATTTTATTCGTCGGTTAAAGTTTATTTGGCGATTGAGAAATGGGCTCTAATGCTGAGATCTATAGAGTGTACTCTGACTTAGCTCGGACTTAAGATCGAGTTAAAACGAGACACAAGTGTGCTTTGACATAAATCTGTCTCGTTTTAACTCTGCCTTTACTCTGAGCAGAGTGAAAGTGCGGTCAATAGATTTAATTAAGCCTCGATAAATGTGTATGAATGTAAATTTTTATTCTATTAACATTATATCAATCGCCAAAATTCTATATTATAATATTGTCGTCTTCGCTAGCAGTAAAGTTTTTAAGGCAAAAGCAAAAATATTCCGCTTTCGAGTATGTTACTATACATGTATCCTATTCTGTACATTTTTGATACAAATTTTTATTTTATGACTGAGATAGAGGTACGTGTAAAGGATATCTGTCATAAGTGTTAAAACCATGTACTATTAAGTATTATTGTTCTTAATATATTATATTTTGGTGGTTTTCAATATAATAAGGAGGATTATTATCAATAAGTACCTACTCAATTTTATGTAGCTCTGAAAGTGTTTTCGATTCCTATGATTGTTCCCTAACACTTATTATGGACGGCCTTTTAGCTATTTTACCGATATATTATGTAATCAACTGATCATATAATATTTATTTATAAATACATACAATAATTAACCTACATGACCAATATTGTGTAATAGTGAAAGTTTAGAAATATATACAACGGTATTTAATCCTATAGTCACTTGTAAATCAGTATGCCTTTTGGATAACATTTTGTACTTGACAATTTTATTATTAAATCCTATACATCCACTTCCGTAAAGCTTATAAAACATTTATACAATTAGTTTTATTTCGGGCCGATTTCACCAACTTACAATAAGTCTTATCCTTATTTTCTGGTGGGAGGTTTTGGCCGTGGCTAGTTACCACCCTACCGTCAAAGACGTGCCGCCAAGCGACTCAGCGTTTCAGCACGATGGCGTGTAGAAACCGTGTAGGTGTATGGCTTGAATCTACACTGCCATACCCCTTCCAAGTTAGCCCGCTACCATCATAGACTGCATCGTCACATCAGATGAGATCGCAGTCAAGTAAATTTTGATATTTTTGCGCGTTATTTTCCATACAAAAACTGTCGGAACGCCCAATTTATTCCTCGGTTAAACGGTATTCGACGTTTGTGAAATCGGCACTTAATAAGTTAAATATAATAATTACAAGAGAGAAAAAGGTGACTTGTTTTTATGAAGTTAATCAAATAAATAAAATTGAAGTAACAGTAACGTCTTTTGTATTAACCTTATAATATGATATTGTGTGATTATTTCTATGACCACCCGAACACACATTTTTTAATTTTATGCCAGTTTGTTTGTATATCGCGACAATGGACACATTATCGTAAAATGTTTTAGTTTAGACTGCAATTGATATTGGAATGGAATAACTGTCTCGTTATATTTGTAATAAATTGTACCAATATGACAAAATAAATGTCCATAGTAATCGTCCTATTTGTCTTAATTATATTTGTAATCTCAATGTTGAAACTAAATCAATATAGGTACATCTATCAGTCCAAGGTATAAATATTTTAGTTTTTATATTATTCATTGAATTTATCCAAACGTTGCATTTTGGGTTTATTTTTTCCTCAAAATAGGATATTTTTACATTTTATCTATACACTTACACAAAAATTCCATTATTATAATTTTAATTTATTAAGTAATTCATTTCTGTATGATTACGTTAAATTTATTTTAATTGACTATACACACCATAAATTATTGTGAACTTTGCCAAATTAATAACTGCCATTAACTTCAGAAATCGATAAAACTCTTTGTATAATATAAATTCATTGTCACCTTTACTTTGTATACAAAATTATTCTAATTGAAGTTATATTTTAGTGTTGTATTGAAATACACGTTGTTTACAAAAATTGGAGTTTTTCTGATACAAAATTTTTATTAGCATATTTTAATAACATTTATTTTGGAAGATTTAGTTCGTTGCTTAATTAGTATGTTGATTTGACCTATTATTCAGTCGCAATAAAAATACGCCGTTTTCTTGCAAGTTGCTTTTAATATTTTGTAAAGATTTTATTTGAAATTATACAATTCAAAAAAGTAGTATCTATTAGCACAAGTCACATTTACACCAACTAAAGTAGCGTTATGAACATCGCAGTACAATATGTTGATTTGGTTAGTCGTCTAGTTCGCAAGCGGCGCCACCGTCGCCACTGGCGGTGTTCACACAACAGAAAGTGAAGACACCGCCGCCTCCGCCCGCCGCCGAGACCTTCCTGCCGGCCTCGGAGGGAACCTCGGTCGATCCGCCGCCGCACCCCACCCCACAGCCTCAGCCCGTCAAACAGAAACCTCAAGTGCCTCGCAAACCGCAAACGAAGCGAGTTAGTTTCACTTCGGAACCATACGATGCATACGAACCGCCATTGCCGACGAACGACCCGACCACCCCCCGAACCATATCGCATGGAATGCATGACAAGATCGCGGAGGAATCTCCGATTACTAACGATGCATGCCAGGGACCTAGCTCTTTACTAATACGAAACCGACCCTCAAATATAGAGCTGAAAGAAACCAAACCGAGTCTAGTGCGCCCCGACGAATTTATCATCCCTCCTCCGCCTCTGTTCGCGGCGAAAGTAAGTCAAAGTCACTTAATTCACGAAAAGGCACCAGAGCTAGATGACCCCGTGATCACTGTTGTTCCCGAGCGCGTAGTACTCCCGATACCCATCGTGGCCGAAACGACCGTGCAGTCCTCCAATTCTACCAACTCTCCGGAGACAGAATATCCCCCACCTGTTAATTACCAAGCTCACCCGAACATCGAGCCTACGTTGACATTAGAATCGAATCCTTTTCGACCTGTAATTTTTTCCGAAGTGCCTTCGTCGCAAGTCTTCCGAGATGAACTTCCTTTTAATGATAATTACGAAGGATACGACGAATTATCAGCCAGCCCCGTAGGAGATCCCGATCGGCCCGCATTACTGCATGCTCACTATAAAACTCTTCCCACCGTTTCGCATATACCAAACTCGCCATGCTATTTACATCCCGATAGAAGTAATTTCGAAGATACCCATGTTTCCCTGCTAGATTTGAGGAGCAGTAGCTTAGCGTCTAACATGGTACACTCTACGACTTATCCGCCTAGCAATCCGTATCCATCCCTTACGACCGTCGCTGGAACATTTAACCCCTATACATGCACTCTTCCGGTTCGTGTCTCAAACGACATGTCTTACTCCACTTCCGTACCGCCATTGTCACCTTCATTAGTTAGTTCAGTAGGAAAAGACATAAATGCCAACGTTACACAATCTGTTCCAATTAAAGTGGGAGATGCGCCAAAAAATGTTCAATCAGAGAGAAGAGTGCGTTTTGGCGAAGTGACGACTGCGCCAGAATTCGATAGTTTTCCAAACGATTGGGCGCCATCGGGAGAAGGAAGCACTTCGCCCGCACCCAACTTGCGACCCGCATGGAGCAGCAATATCAAATCCTTCGCCATCGGCGAGGTAATCATTACTGTACGGCATCTTACCACACAACACACAGCTTCTTTTGATTGTGTTCGTCGACTGCCCAGAACTTACTAAAACACAAACGACTGTTTCATCGTTCCATAATAGCCCATTGTGTTCCCTCGTGTCGTCATTAACTCGCATTTTATTATATTTTGCATGTTACCATTTATTACTTATATACTTTACTAACTTTGATTATGTTGCATAATATTATTAGTACTTTCATTGACAAATCGATTAGTTATTGACTGCATGGGTGTACATTAGCCTGGAGACGGGATTTAACTGGTGCGTGTATATTATGTATATGCTTTTTTATTTTATTTATTTATCATCATTTCACTATAATATTTAAGTAAGTTAGTGTAAGTATTAATGTTTCTAATGAACATTTGCAGGCTTCCCCACCTCAATCTGGTAACTTTGTGAAAGCATCTGTCAGCGATAAGAAAAAGTTCTTTGAAAACGCTATGGAAGAAAGTCATAAATCATCGCCTAAGCCAGGTTAATAATAATCTTGATTTCATATATTATCTTTCACGTTATTTATCTTATTTTACTTTAGTGGATGCGTTATCTCCAAGCATCTACCCATACATATTACATATATCAAAACATTCGCATTTGTAATATTAGTATGATTTCGGGAGTGTTTTAAATTTTCAATTCACACTTGTTCCAGAAAAAGTGTTTACATTCTTATCAGCGGATGAGGTGGAGAAATTGAAGCAGGAAGAGGAAAGGAAGATGGCCTCTCTGTCGCGCGCTGAGCTCAGCTCGTGGTCCCCGGGAGAGGATCGCCAGAGTGAATACAGCTCGCACTCGGACGACGAGCCCTACGAGAATGGCCATAGGTACGACGTTGAGTACGATCATTGACCTCTTTTTTTTTTTTTCAATGGCAAGATAGTCCTTGACTGCGGTCTTACCTGATAGTAAGTGACGATGCAGTCTAAGATGGTAGCGGGCTAACTTGGAAGGCAGTACGGCAGTGTACATTCAACCAATAGCCCTAATCTGTTTCTACACGCCATCGTGCCGAAACGCTAAAAATTGCTTGGCGGAACTTCTTTGACGGTAGAACTGGCCACGGCCAAAGCCTCCCCCAGACAAAAGTTTCTGAAGGTTCTCTTGAATGCCATTGCAGTGTTTCGCTGGGTGGCGTAAGTCCATCCGCAAAGTCTCAACGTCGCCGCGCCGATCGCGACGGGTCGGAGGGCGAGGACGCGGGCACGCGAGCCGCTCGTCGAGCCGCGTGGCGAGCGGCGCGACTTCGCTCGCTCGAACAGGTAAATTGTTAGTTTTAGAATTGAAACGAGTGTGAATCGTGCTCTCGTATCAAGATACCAGCGATGCTCACTTTTGGTATTTGACTGATATTTTTTTTATATTTAAAATATTTTTTTAAACACAATGCCATTTTTCTTTTTTTTAATATCTTAACTAGTCTTGGAAGTATAGAGCTTTAAAGTATCCTGATAGATAGAGAGCGCTACTGGCGTGTGACGTCACAAGTCAGAATGTTAAAAGTCAAAATGTAAGTTACAAATGTTATTCTTACATGACACATTTTCGGTTATAATAAAATAAATATCAACATTTTGATAATGAACAATCCAATCATTGAAGTAGTGCATGACTTGTGCGTTGTATAACAAGCAAAACCTTCTAATGCAGAGATTTGATACACCGAAATCATAGGTGATTTTCGAAGAAAAAGAGATTGACTCATACTTCGTAAATCTTCGTATAAGAATAGGTAGTTTTGTAAGTCATACAAGTTACGCCAAATTACGCCAGAGCATCGTTGGTGTCGCGGCGAAGAGATTGTGCTAAACGTCTTAAGACCATTTCAAACCTAGTGGTCAATACATAACCGACAAAAACTGAGAATAACCGGTCAGATATTCAACGATTTGCTAGGAGTCGTCCTTAAGTACTACCTATAAGTAGATGACGATAAAAATACATGCTCTTTTCTCTAACCTTAACTTTTGTCATACGTATCTTTTTCCCTTAAATTGTTAAACTCTTCAATATAGCATGCTTTACTCTATCGTTACTCAAACTATAATTAAAATGAATGTTTGCCTTTTGAGTTTCGATGCTCTAACATTCGATCGCAATCGCGTCTTAGAATACATATTAACTCTTAACGTTTTAGGACGCGATTGAATCGCAAAAAGCAATTAAAAGCATGGTCGGTCCAGCGCATGAAATTATAGGAGAGGTGCCGCCGAGAGATAGATCACCCTCCGAGGTAAACATGTTGCTATTCTAATCATACTCACTGAATGTTGAGATAATCTTACTAAGGTTCCCGTTTCCCATATATAGACATAATGAAAAGTATTCCCTCATTTCCATTATCTCTATTCGGCAACACATAATATTCATTTTCTCTCAATAAAGCGTAGTAGTATAGTGCTCGTCAATCTTTTTGAATGTTCTAAATTAAGCAGCGATATCCACCGACTAATAAACGAGTTCGAACTTCCGTATGATAAAATGCGCCTGTGGTACGAGTTTCTTCCCGCTGATACGTCTTTATTGTCCCATGTATCGCGGCTACGTTCAGAGCATTCAAATAGATAGTCGTGGACTGTACCATATACTTGTTTTGTCTATGTAAACATTAACCATTTGGTGATTAACAAATTGACATTGCAATTGCGGGGGTAGCAAGTTTGAACATCAACTTGGAAATGAGACATCCAATAATGTTTCACTGAATTCATACTCGGGTATATTACTTACTGCCGCACTCATTAAAAAAATCTTCAATTATTATCATAGATTCTCCCAATTTGCCGCCATATAAAAAATATATTAGCCATAACTAATAAAGCCCTTTCCCCTCCAAATAAACGTAAAGCTTGCGTTAGGAATGCAAACGACGGCGGGGTTTAAACTATCGACCTTTAGGTTTCAGTCGCAACTCTAACCGCCCCTTTAAGTAAAGTAATATTAAGGAAACTTTAAGTAACGATTAACGATTGAGTGCGGCAGTAATACGCCATTGTACCTCACATCCTATTTCATCAAAAGTCACAGGATGAGCACCATTAAATTGTCTCGCTTTATTTGATAACCTGTTGTTGTTTGTAACAATTTGACTAAAAATATGTTGTAACTTTGTGTGATCTTGTTACCTGTGGTTTGGGATCGTTGTCGCTTCGCTGGCATAAACTGTTCGCAATATGGGGGTGTGTATGTGAAATTGGCTTTACAAATTATAGAAATGGCCCCTGCCACGTATCGCGTTGCGTACAAAACCGGGCCCGATACTGGCCGTGAAGGAGAAGGAAAAATTGTTAGACGAGCGAATAACACTGCGCACGGAGGAGTATGTGTGCCCTGCGACCGGCGAGACTAAAGTTCGAACCGTCGAGTACATTGAGAAAGTTATTGAGAAAGAGGTACGCGACGCGTGACTGTATAATGTACATGCTAAATACTAAGGACGCTGTACACAAGCAATGCCGTTTCGTGTGTGGTTTTTATATTGTGTATCATAAAAATACGCTTAGCTTTTTACGTGCAATTACAAGACGTACAATCGACGATGACTGATTTCGATGTGGTACAGGACGCGCGATTAAAAAGTGATTTATTCGTTGCCGGTCATAATAAAAATAAGTGTAAGAATAACGCAACAGATCCAAATGAGAAAATCAAATACATTGGAAGTACCATAATTTTTTTTTTTTTCATATTTTCGGTACGGTAGTAGTAGCAAGTTAATGTAACTGTGCCTTTATGACTTTGGAGCTTTATTAGTTTCTGAATAAAATGGCTGTGACACAAGACGCATAGACGATTTTGGCGAAACTATAAATGTTCGTTGTTTTACTACAAAATCCTACGGTTCTTCTTCCACATCCTGTAAGACATTCGTTTCTTACTAATTGAGATGTTGATTTCTCACATTATAATTATATATAAGGTCTTCCAAAATAAGTAAAAAACACCTTCATTATTTGATTCAAGCATGTGATAACCATTTTAAATTACCGATTAAACTACAAAGTGCATCAAATGCTTATGACGTCACAGTTATCTCGAACCAGTTCCATACTATTAACGTGTTTTGAAGTTTGATAAAGATTTGCTAGTTTGTTTAGTTTGCGACAACTCTAACATTGTAATGGGAGTTCGTTACATGAGTATTCTTTGCGCGATCTGTATCACGTCTGACTGACACGTTACTACGTTCACCCTTCGCGAAGAATGACTGACTGATGTTTAAACTGAAAATATTGTACTGGGGCCTTATCGCACATAATGTTATGTACTAGGCATATCGTGCAACACCGTGTTTTACGGCGGAGTAGATTCAAATGTAGATAGATAAAACACGTAGTACAAACACAACTAATTTGTAAATATTATGGTGGCGTGATTATGTAAATGTTAAGTTCTTTGGCAGATATTCAAGTATATTGCAAATAAAGATTTTAAATACGAGTGTAGTTTATTCAAAGATTGATGTCGTGTGCGCAAAAAACTTTTTGTTTATAAATTTATTTATGTATATCTACTGACAGTTGTAGGTATGTTGTCGTTTGTGTGTTGCATGATTTTTCGGCATGGCATGCTAATATATTAATTTATGTATTTGTCAGACTATACCGGGATTCTAGACACGGAATCTTCACCGAAAGAAATGGTTTGTTTCGTTTCTTTATATGATGCGCTGCTTATGGGCAATAATTTCATACTTGATAAGAAAAATAAGATATTACAATTTATAGTTCTATAAACAATCACAATTTTAGATGTATGAAATTATTGCGATTAACGCATTTCTATTTGCTCGCACCATAGCTCACATTTAACATTTTGTTTGGGTTCTTTTGTAGTTAGAGCATTATTTTAAGAAGTTAGTTTCAATTTATAAAATTTACATCATAATCTCACTAATAAATAAAAAACATCAAATTCATAAATATCTTAGATAAGCCCTGCATATTGACTTAACTTTTGCAAGGCAAAACAGGGTTAAATGATTTTTAACCTTGCTTTGTTTCATATAACACGTGAAGTATCGATATATTATCGAGCTGTCTTCTATCTTCTATGCCTACTCAAAAATTAACTCATTTCATTTATCCAACAAAATTAGGTACTAATTCTTTTGTACTGTCTCTATACTAAATTGAAAGCTTTCAATGTAATACTATCCTCTTCCGCAGAGAACATTATGAAAAAGAAAGCATTATTTTTACATCCGTTCAATTTAGTTTAGAAATTGTGTACAATAGAATTTTAGTGCCTCTGTAGAAATATGCAAAACTCCATCACATTTAGTAAAGTTAGTTAATAATCTCAGGTTGATTAAACGAAAATCATTTACAACCGAAAAAATCCAATATCTTTTTTTTTCTACATTTTTCAAATTTAATACATAAGAATCTCACACAAAGCAGGTCATACATGCAAAAGTTTAGTTTGTACAACATAACCATCGTGCTGGTTAAACATCTATGTAGTGCATGTATGGCTTTCTCTACGCAACAGTCAATTTACTTCCATGTTTACTTAGGTGGAGACGACGCAAGAGAAGATAATATCACTGGAGCTAACGACCAGCCCCAGCAGCGAGACCGCGCCCACCGATTTGGAAGAAACGAGTCTGGACGTGGAAGTTGACACGGGGGAGAATTCGCTCCAACCGGACATTGTGCAGGTCGTGAATCCTATGCTCGACGGAGGCGTGGGTCGAGTTACTGCCATCCCTGTGGGTCCCGCCCATAGACTCACACCGTACACTGAACACCAACAATGAACACTCCGATACATCCCAAAAAGCATTTTTTTGTCGATGACAGGTTAGCGGATAGGGCCATTTTTTAAAAACCCACAACCCTAATCTGTTAAAAGCAGTTAATTAATTTATGTTAAAGTACTCTGTTTAGGGATGCCTCTTCCGGTTTTAATCGAGATTTGATGTTTTAAATGTTGTTCGAAGTTGATAACGTTTGCAAACAAATGAAGTCCACGATTTTAATAACCGAAAACTTGCTAGTGAACATCGTTGTATTTCAATCGGTTTGTGAAAATTCTGTATTAAAGAAACTTTACACCCGGGATTATTTATTTTCAAAACATTTTTTAAAGAAAATGGGAAACCGGAATACTTCCTACACTTTTCCTACCCATGACAACGTACTCGGCTACCTAATACAACTCGATTTACCTTATCGAGAGTCAAACTCGATTTACCTAATCGAGGATCAAACTCGATGGTAGATTTCTTCAGCGACACGAACGATATTGAATGATTTTACACCTTTATTTGTATTATAACTGTGATAATAAGTTTAGAATTCCACCGACTTTGCTCTTATTATTTGTATGGGAATTGGGACTCGTTGAGATAATCTACAATCGAGTATACTACTTATATACAATGGCATTTTAACTTTGATCACAATTTTTTATTTTTTTATTATAATTTTGCATCGGAAGTTTTAGGTTTGTGATAGATTTATCTATTTTGGTAATATTATTTCTTTGAATACTTTACGTATATGACTTTTAATATTTTCATTCCGTGGAAGTTTTTACTGTTTGACTGAATGTGGATGCTGTACCTGTTTATAGCGAAATTTAGGGAAATGATTGGATGATATAAGTTCTTATGGAGGAAATGACTTAAGAGATTATGTGAAACATAGTGTACATATTTTACCATCATTATAATGTATGCTATTGAACATACTGTTCAGTAAAACCAATGACAATTTTTTTTGTACAGTTGGCATCAGAAGACCGCCTCCTTTTTGTATTCATTTAGTTTTAACTTTATTTCATTTTATTACTTAGTACAAAATGTTATTCGTGCATTGTCTTAATTCATACAGTATTTGTGTTAACTGGCATATTAATAATAATTTAATTTAATGTTTTAATTTTATGTATGTGGTGCCTTAATTCCTCAAATAGATACTGTGTAATACCATTTTACTCTTACATGCTAGTAAACTATGTTCGATATCTACATCTGGTTATTATGGTATAGTCAAATATAATTGTTTTAACGAAATTATAACTGATAATAATTTATACAAATAAAATGATAAAATTTTGCGTTTTGCATCCCAAGGCCGTTAAAACTTTTTTTGATGTACATTATATTGTTCTTAATCTCGACAAAATGTATATTTCCGTTGATAAAATATGTTTTGGAGTATATTTAATGGTAGTAAACTATTGATAGTTTTGATGGATTGAATTGAAAGAATGGTCTTTATGCGTGTACTTTATATCTTTTTAAGGTTCTAGCAATGTGGATTGTAAACTAATGAAAATATTGTATGTTTGTCGAATAAATGGTTTAATATATATTTTAATAAAATTATACGATTGTTTTATTGCTAACTAACAGGACAACGATATATTTACCTTTAAATACATTTATTGAATTATAACATAACATAATAAACACATCGTAGAACATAAATTTAATTCGATCGCTCTAATGCTGATTTAAGAACTAAGTACTTATATACAAAACAATATTATTTCTTGGGAGCAATAATGCCTTCCAGTTGTGCCTGGAAAGAAAAGTACGTATTAGAACCACGATTAAGTATCTACATTTTCTTAGAAAAACATCTGGTCTGGTGAGACATTTTGTCTGGTGGGAGGCTTTGGCCATGGCTAGTTACCACCCTACCGCCAAAGACGTTCCGCCAAGCGACTTAGCGTTCCGGCACGATGGCGT
Source organism: Hipparchia sbordonii (assembly GCA_038048805.1). Taxonomy (NCBI): domain Eukaryota; kingdom Metazoa; phylum Arthropoda; class Insecta; order Lepidoptera; family Nymphalidae; genus Hipparchia; species Hipparchia sbordonii. Next base: position 7,377,587 of record CM076106.1, on the reverse strand, counting down.
GTAGAAACCGATTAGGGGTATGGGTTTAATGTACACTTCCATACCCCTTCCAAGTTAGCCCGCTACCATCTTAGACTCCATCGTCACTTACCAACAGGTGAGATCGCAATCAAGGACTACATATAAATCTAGACTAGAGCTTGTCTACGATCATACATGTTGGTAAGTGGAAATGCAGCTTAAGATGGAGCGTGCTTGTCTAGAAGATGCCTATTCACCCTTGATTTAAAGGCATCGTTAGTTGGAAAAACCGAAGTGTTCCAAAATTTTGACGGTGCGTATTAGGCGTACCACGTAGCGGTGCAGATTCATGCGATGTCTTGCGGTTCGATGGTAGAAGGGCGATGGAACCAAATTAATAGTTCTTGAGCACACTCGCCAAAATGTATCACGTAGAACACAGATAGAATAGGCCACCTATAGCCGATGCTCCAGACTTACCTTCAGCTGCGCGTTAGTTTTCTTCAATGCTAACAATTCTTCTTGGTGTCGCTTCTCTTCAGCCGCTCGCAATTCCGCCGCTCGTCGCTCCAACTGTTCAGTTTTCTGTTTCAACTCCATGCATTGCTTTTCTAACGCGGAACGTTCGGTTTCCAACTTTGCCACTTGATCCATAAGGTCTGATTTACCTTGTTCCGACTGAAGTGAAGGAAAAATAAATCCTTAAAGAGTTTCATTACCTTGATTGACTAGAAAAATTAAGATCTTTTTATAGGTCACGATAATGTTGCTCTCCTCACTGAATTTCAGCCACTGCGATTGATCCGTTAGTCTGTCCCTACCCTACCTCAGTAGTTCTATGGGATAGCAATCCGACACGAATGGATAGATAACTAGTTAATGCACTGGTCTAACGTCCTAAAAACTTCCCAACTTTGGGCTCTGGCTGAATTTGAGAATTTCTTTAAAAAAAACTACATAAATTTTTTGCCCGATCCGACACTAGAAGCCGTGATCCGCATCCTAATAAGCTAGCTTGAGCACACTGAATAAAAATAGTCTCCTTCCTATACTGTGATGAGTAGGTATATGTATAAGCACAGATAAGCATGAACGAATAATGTTCTTACCAAGATTATGGTCGTCAAAAAGTTCTCACCGAAACTTTTTCTCAAAGAGATTACCCAATATTCTAAGCATTCGAGTTAATTTCTCACGACGCTGCAGAAGGCTTTAAAAAGTAGGTATTAAAACTACACAAGTATCACCTGTAAAGCTTTTCGCATGCCGAATGCAATGGAACTGCAATATAGAGTTTGGTAAGCTTCCATCGTGATCCGTGCTTCATCGCGCACTCTCAGGAGAAGAAGTCCACGTTCACCGCAGTTGATTGTGACCTGAGGATTATTGCGCATAATACCTATAGGTAAGTATACTTTTACAACATATAGTTAAGTTAATCAAATTAATTTCTAACATTGGCTCTGAGTTTGAGAGGCTTCGAACCTATGTTCGGAGCCTCTCACCTTACCTTTGCAAGTGCCTATTTGATAAAAGTTTCCAATATTGGGAACTAGCTTTTGCCTGCTACTTGGTCCGCGTGAAGTAAGGTTTTGAAATCTCGGGAATCGGGAATTTTCCGGTATAAAATGTAGCCTTCGTCACTCTCCACCTACGGCACCTATGCAAAAATTCACGTCGATCCGTTGAAGACGTCGACTGCAAACCAAAACGTCAACGGATCAATCCTCACTTTGTTGTTCGTTGTACCTACTAATGTCGTATCCACTCCTAACTCCTAAGCTTTACCTACGCTTAAACAATCTTGAGTCAGAGGTGAGTAAGCGTTCAATCGATAGATATATACCTACTTAAACCTATACCTGTCGTATGAGTTCGTCAAAGCACTGCGTATAGAGTTGTCGTCTGACGGGACAAATTCCAGTTTCTCTTGCCTGCCGTTGCTGCAAACGCGTGTCGAGCATCTCTTGAAGATTTATTACGTCCAATCTGGTGGCAGGTGTTGACGATATCTATGTTCCAAAAAATATTATTTATTCAAACGTCCTTTGAAGACGAGATCTAAAGGATTAAAGACCTATTTTTCTTATAGGTAGTTAGGTACATACCTACTTATTTATATAGCCGTGGTGGTTCAAATCTTTCCCTTTTTTCCGGCACTTCCAGCAAAATCAGCTTTCGTAACCGGTAGGTAACTTATAGTTAGTCTTTATTTCTCATACGAGGTTAGACTGCATGTGATATTACCTAAATTCTTAGCTAGGTAGATAGGTACCTAGTTAATTTACCTACTGGGTGGTACATAACTAACTATTTGTTTTACTTACTTTTTGAGTCCATATCTGCCCATCTTCTTCCCATTCTTTAGGAGGCAGAATAGCGTTAAGAATTTCTTCTGTTTCCCGCTTAGCTTCAGTTGGAATACATGGTTGCGTAGCGGCTGCGCCAGCTGATGGCAATGTCTTAAACAAACCATTAGGTAGGTTCTACTGAAGAACAACTGCATGTTCCTCATAAATCTTTTTGAGAAAGGTAGGTATATATTATAGGTAGGTAAGTAGCATAGTAAACTGTTGTACTAAATATAAAAGTATTTTTCATAATTGAGTCGCAAACTATGTGCCCATTGTTAACAAACTTTTAGATATATTCAAAACGTTAATAAGTAGGTATTAAAGAATAGTTACTACAGACTAGATACTGGAAGTCAACTTACAACTTTTTCTGGTTGCTTTGTTACCAACACTGGGTTATCATATCGAACTAGAGTTTCCTCCGTCGAAACAGGGGCCCTTTCTCCCATGATTAATGTCTATAAATGAGTACTATTTAGGTTTTATATAATTAGTTTCGGCAGCTTTTATTCGACGCCAGGATCTTTCCATAACACAATGAATTCAAAATATTTATATCCATGACAATGACAGTGTTACATAGCAACAGCTAAATTGAAAGTTTTTGAACTTTTTGAAGTATTAAACTCAAAATGAGGTTTTATACTACAGAAAATAAAAAAGAGTTTTGATGTAACATACATTTATTTAAATAAAATTAAAGATTTAAACCAGTCTTATTAACCAAGTACATATATTCTTATTTATGTAACCACAATTGCTGAATATATTCTTTCAGTGACTTTTAATAGGAAAAGAAAATTGATGTCATCTTAATACAGCAACCATCCTTAATCAATATGATCATCTTACTGAGTATACTAATTGAGTATCAATTCTTGGAACAAATCAGGGTTTCCATTGATTGATTCATAATTTTTAATTGCATCAATGCTTTAATAGCCCAACGATTAAAGGCGCAGACTGAAAACTGAAAGGTTATGGGTTCAATTCCCACCCATTGTACTATTCTCGTACCCACTTCTAGCACTAACTTTACACTTATTTGGAGGGGAGAGGGGAATTTTAGTCACATTCAACATGGCTAATATTCTTTAAAAAAATCCACAAGCATACTATTGTGAGTCACTGCTTGAGCTTGAACTTGAATCAGTAGACATGACTTCGACATCTTCCTGCGTCGGCGCGTCTTTACTCCTTCCATCGATAGCCACGGAGTTGCCACCGCCAACTGACATGTGAAGCTCTCCAGATGGATGCCATGTGAACTGGTTTGTTGCTGATGCTGGCACTAGAAAAAATATGTCCATTAAAATCGTGTCCAGCAGTGGATAGGGAAGAGATAATGAAAATCATGGGCAAATGTTGTAATCCCAAGATAAAAATTAGTATATTACTCATATGACTGACTGATTGTAGTCCTCGAAGGCAATTAACAAAGTTGAATATGCTAGAGTAACAAAGCTTAATTTACTACAATACTACGAAGTACATGGACAGTGAATAATCGTTAATGGTGAATCACTAATATCGATGAATTATAGATTTTATAAATATATCTTAAGGAAGTTTTTATTGACAAGAAAATTGAAGTCTTAGTCAGTAGTTCATAAGATACATCTCAAGAAAATTTCTTGGATCATATCCAATGTGCATATAACAGCTATGCATTGGCGAGTTATCAACATTAGTAGTTCAAGTAAATATAATTAAGGGAAAACCTAAATATTAGCATAAGAGTTTTATTTAAACAGATGATTAATAAATACCTCCTCCAGTGGTTATTCGGTGCAGCTCGTTCAGTGTGGAGGGTGTGTGGCCGTTCAGTGGCAGGTCGCACAGGCGGCCGAGCATTCCCAGTCTCATCTCCAGGTCGGTGGGGTACGGACGTCTTGGATCTCCGGGCTGCCAGGACAGTGGGGCGCTCACTGCATTTGAAGCACTTATCCTAGGTAAGTACAGAATATTTTATTATTAAAAAATCAATATCTTATACTATGTCACCTACTGTCACATTTTTATCAACATTATTATAAGTAAGTAAATAATTTATTTATTTATAAAAAATTTAGTTCAGGTTTCCATAATAAATTAACTGTATGTTGGTTTAAAATAACACATCTTGAAACTCAATATTTCATAATTTTAGACAGACACTTAGTTTTATTTGTTTGTAATAATTTAACTAAAGTTAATAATTATTTAGGTAATAGTCAAATATTTATGGCAAGCTTCCTATTAAAAAAAATTGGTAGCAAAGTCAAAGTAATCTCTAATCTCTAATAATAAATATTAAAGGTCAAAGATAAAAATGTACCTATGTGCAAATTTGATGAGCTCCTCGGAAGGAACTGGCCGTTTTCTAGATTTCACGATTGAAGCAAGCTTTTGTCTCGCTTGATACAAAGATGTGGCTAATATTTGCTCGGCATCTTTCAACTGCCTTTGTAGATGGTAAATGTCTTGATCCTAAAAGATTTTAATGTAATTAAATAACAAAATATCTATATATGTTTGGTTCAAGTATAATTTCTTAACTGAATAGACCATTTAATCTCAATGGAAAGTAGCCAAAAATGTAGGAGATATTATAGTACACTTGTGTTGGTATAAATGAAGGTGCAAACTATTTCTCCACTCTCATAGCACAATGGGATAGCAACCTGATACAACCAGAGAGAGATCAGGCACAGGATTGACAGCTTAAATTGCTCTCCAAATTACAGGGTATTAAAACCCTATTTTCCAAATTCTGGCCTGAGATTCAAACAAATTAGTTTTACACAAAAGAATCAGAAGTATAATAAAAAAATCAACCTTGTTGTCCACTTCGGCTTTCAATTCATTCATTTTCTGCTGTATTGTGGCCTGCTCATCCGCTAAATCCAAGGTCTTTTTCAACTCTGCATCTTTCGATAGAAGCAAATCAGTCAGTTGTGCATGATCTGCCGCTGAAAGCTTTTGAGGCTTTGGAGCTATGGACACTTCTATTATCTCTCTGAAATGCGACAACACAGTTTAAAAGCGCATTTAAATTACGAGAGAAGTAGTTTTTTTGAAATTGTTGAATTTGTATCACTTACTTAGCGATGAGTTCCATGTCATCTATTAATGAAAGTAACCGGTCTTTTGTACTTAGATGTGACGCCATGACTGTATTGACTTGGTAAATTGTTTAGCAAATAACATATAATTGGCAATAATTAATAACAAATTAAAACCAAGGTGTAAATTATAAATATTAGACGGAAAACGAAATACGAATCAAATCAACACCCAACAGTCAACACAGATGTCAGATGGTCTGTCAGAATCAGTGTTGCCATGTCCAAATCCAAAATCTGGTTGACAGTAATACTGCTTAAAAATATGGTAGATTCTAAGAAAATGATAAAGGCCCGAGAAAAAAAACGATATAATAACGGTGTACTTTTAATAAACAACCACATTAAAGCACAAATTATTTTATATTTGAAAAACCAAAAAAAATCCTTTTGGTTTGCTATGGAAATGTAAACTTTAAGAATGAAAAACCTCACGAAGTCATGATTTAACTACTTGAATGACTTAAAGGAATCAAGTAAACCCCGTGAATCTATTAATTGAACAAACTAAATTTAATTATTTTCTTATTAATTAGGTAGGTACTTAAAATTATACGTTGGTAAAATGCTCAATTTGACTGTGCGTTTAATACGCAGTCAAAATATATTGAGCATTATGTCAACGCGATACACGAGGAATCTTCGAGCCACTGACTAGGAAGGCGATATTACGAACTTTAACTCATTTGTAGGAATGCGTTCATCAACTTGCGATTTATTTACTTTATAGGCAGCAATGTCACAGTATTGCCAAGTTGGAGACTGTATTTTTCAATACATATAATTTAAATAAATAAACTGCATAATTCGAACTCTTATCTCCTTAACTATTTTTAATAGGTATGAAAATTTCAATCTCTAAAGATTACGGTAGATAGTGTCCGCGTTATCGAGCTTCAATGGTAGGTGGTAATTATGGTGCACATAGCAACACTGCTCAGAATCAATGACAACGGAATCAACGAAGAGCGTTTTGACAATGACATTGACATATTTTGACATATTAGGTACCTAGGCAGGATTTTTAAAAATCTAATTCCACGCGGACGAAGTCGTGGTCAATCTTTGAAAATTCCAAAGAACGAGATCTCTACTTTATAAAAAAAAATTGATCTAAAGCTTCATAACTACCTATATACAAAAAACTAGGTAGGGTAGGTAGTTACCTACTTTGGCACATTTCTGATTAGTTTTCAGAAAGTGCATTAAAACGATTACTTGCATATCGACGGTCCCTACGTACATAAAGACATGTCAAAAACCGAGGTTTACAGGAGAGCGTTATTTATGTTCAAACCGCTCTAGAAATAATTCTATGTACAATTATAATTATTATTTTTCTATAATGTTTTATTAGCTTTAGGAACTTTATAATGGTATTTCTACATATTTTCTTTTTTTATATTTTCTTGGAAAAACTGATAGATGACTGTTTCTACGCTGATATTAAAATAAAAGCATGTCAGACATGTCTATGATACCTTTTTATACGCAGGAAAGAAGAAAACAGTTAATAAAATGTAATTTAAATAAAATGATTTATTAAAACGTAGAATTATGTTATAGTTTTCAAACGGATATGTTAAACATTCTAAGACCGCCACCCATGGATATAAAAAATACATCAATGAAGACATATCGCTTTATACGCGGTCTCATTCATTCGGGGTAGGACTATATTTCTTGTAATGTAAATAAAGACATGTCCTTAAATAAAATAATCAGGATTGTGTTTTATTAATTAAATAAGGTTTATAATTGAAAATAATTTATTGTAAATGAAAATAAATTTAATTAAATTTCAAAATTCTGCTGACCGTCTCATTGAAATTAGTCCACATTATGCACTTTGCATCTTAAAATTCTGTCTTTTCGTCCCAAAATTTACGTATGTGCTCCGTTGCTGCTCCTTTTGGAATCACCCAGATCTTTTGACACAAGTAGATGACTTAATCAAAATTAGCTTAGAATCAATTCTTAATATGCAGCTGAACGAGCAATCTTGGTCCCAAGCATCCCTACCCATCCGTTATGGTGGTTTAGGGATTCGCAAAATTTCCAGTGTCGCTTTACCAGCCTTCCTATCTTCTGTCCATAGTTCAGCAAATCTCATGAGTAAAATTTTAAGGGCATCCCCTTCAAACTTTGAGATTGCTGGCTTGGAAGAAGCTAGAAACGCTTTCTTAATTGCATGCCCAGGTCAAAATTTTCCAGTTTCTCCAAATTCACAAAGGAGCTGGGACGACATAAACTGTAAATTGACGTAATAATCTTTTGAGCCGTAGTACAGGTTCGGCGCGTGCTAGGCTTTTGGCAGTGGGTGCACATGAGGCCGGCTACTGGCTTCACGCGTACCCTTCGTCCAATACAGGAACATTTCTTGTGCCTGACACGCTCCGAATCGCAACCTGTCTACGCCTTGGGGTTCCGGTCTGCGCTCCGCATAAATGTCCCTGTGGCAGTGATGTCGACAAGCTAGGACGTCACGGACTGTCATGCCAAAAAAGTGCAGGCCGCTTCTCGAACATGCCGCACTTAACGATATCATACGCCGGTCCCTTGCCACCGTCAACGTGCCAAGTCTACTTGAGCCGACTGGTATTGCAAGAGACGATGGCAAGAGACCGGACGGTATGAGTTTGATTCCATGGAAGATGGGTCGGGTGCTGGTATGGGATGCAACCTGTTCAGATACGCTGGCCCCTTCCCATCTACATGGAACCAACAACAGAGTTGGTGCGGCTTGTGAAGCGGCTGAAAAAACGAAAGCATGCAAATACAGGGGTCTAGGCACCGAATATGATTTTGTCCCATTCGGTGTCGAGACCCTTGGTCCGTGGGGTCCTAGCGCTATAAGACTTTTTAAAGAAATATCAAAAAGGTTAGTCGACGTCGCAGGTAACCGAAGAGCTGGCAGCTACCTCGGACAACGAATTAGTCTCGCTATCCAAAAGGGGAACGCTGCCAGTATCTTCGGAACGTTGCCTAAAGGGACTCCTTTTAATAATTTATTTTTTATTATATTAATATATTAATATTCTAAACAATATCGTACTTGTAGTCTCATTGAAGCAGGAACTAAACATTAAAAATCACAGTTTTCTAAGATTAGAGAGTATTTTTGCAGGTCTTATGAATACTTATAACTAAAAAACACACCACTGAATCTATTTAAACTGTATCAAAACATTAATATGTCACCACGCGAACAAGCATCGACCCGTCTTATTGGGGAACTCCCGCCGTAAATGACGTTATGTCAGACAAGGCACCGAGTGGCGCGCATTATAAAACACCGTACAAAACGATACGTATAGATATCCGCATCTACGACACTTATTCGTTGTAAATATAATACTTGTTCTCATATACGATTTGTAAATGACGTTAAATACGTAATATTAAAAAAATAAAAATATACAGGTATATGCATATGGAAAATCTAAAGCCAATTGTGCAATTAAAAAAAATGCCTTTTTCGACATGTCTTTATGTACGTAGGGACCGTCGATATTTTCTAGGTATTGTAAATCTGATTCATTTACTTGAACATAACGTATGTAATTTAAGTTTGCGGCAAGGCAATATTGCGAATGGTGACCAACCGGCTTTTCGAGCACGCGACCACTGCGTGATAGCGCATGCGCGGGGGGAGGGGCGGGGCAAGGTGCACACCATGCACTGAACATGCGCTCCCCACGTGCTCGCGAGCCTTTACTAGTGTATCATAACATTGAAAATATATTTTTTTCCGTGGTTCATTAATAAATTGTCACACTCCTATTAACATTGCATTAAAATTGAATAAAGAAATTAACTATTATTATAACCCTTTCAATTTATTGAGGTTTGAAATGCTTACAACTCAAAATTTTATAATAATTGAAATAATAATATCAAATTTCCAAGCCCAAAATTAACTTTAATAAAAAACTATTTCTCGAAATAGTATGAAAAATGAAAGTTAATGGTTATTGTTGAAACTCTTTATTTAAATTCCAAGCACGGTAATCAAGGCTCCCAGCTCAATATTCACCACAGCGTAGCGACAGCAGTAAACCTACAACTTACGTTTAATGTTTGTGGATATTTAAATGCAGCTATAATGTAAACCAACAGTTTTATGTTAGACATATAAATACTATCCACAAATATGTGTCCTCCGGAACTGTGAGAGTTACTGCAATTTGCTTAGAAAGAGTAAAAGAAGTACAGTTAAAGGCTAACTTATTTCGTTGGCATGTGGTTGGAGTTTCTTTGTAGAGGGGAGGGGAAGGGGAGGGGGCGAGGGGGCGCTCATTCGATTGCGCGCTGAACGCACCATAGTCCATACGGCATTCGGTTTCGCTTAACTTCCAGTGTGAGGTAGGCAGTAGAGGTGAAATTGGCTCCTTTGCCAATCTAATGGAACAGCGTTCCTTCGGGCTAGTGTCTCCGAGCGTCCTGCACAAATCAAACATTCGCCACCAGCGCGACAACTGCCGTAAACAGCAAATCCTGCTCCTGCTACTATGCTGTTTAAACGGATCATCGAAGGAAAGTCGATGTTGAACGAAGTGAAGGACAGTAGTAGGTCTCCCGAGAAATGTTCTAGAAGGAAGTCGGAATGCGCCGGCTGTGGGGAACATTCCACGTAAGTTGGAGCTCAAAAGTTATCTTTTGGTCTTTGGCTTTGCCTTCACTGCGATACTGGTCTTCTTGCACTCTTATCTAGTTTATTTTAATTCATAATAATAATTAAATTATATTTGTAAAGCGTAAACATTATGACACGTTAGTGATAACAAAATACCTACCATAACAGCGAACTAATAAATAATTATGATAATGCAATATTGGCTCTATCTCTATCATAATTTTTCTTACTATGTCATAAAATATACAACATTTATTATGAAAAAATAATAAAATCAATGCGTAAAATTGGATGGTAGTTACTGTGACAAAATTAAAGTTAACCTCGTTCTCCCAATACCTAAGGGATTATAAATACTTTACCAAGTACCTGTACCTGCTTCTCGTTTAGGGCTTCATTCATCTTATTTTAATTATTATTTTGAACTAGATTTTAGCCGCGACTTTGTTCTCGTCCGAGGGTAAGTAATTTTTAAATTTTGATGTTGTGCCCTTCTAATAACTAGATGGCGCTGATTTAAGATTTAATTTCCCGATTTAATTTGATTACCGATGTCTGATGGACGACCACTACTGTACCATGACCTCTTGCAAGGGTTGTCACAGAAAACGATCTTGTGCCGCTTATATCCATCAGCTGTCAGTGATTGATTTGATATCGTACTTCATCATCGATATATAGTTATAGGATTTTAAGTCCTTTATGCTAGAGTAGATCGCTGCGTTTCCCAAACTGGCCATTCAAGCACCTTGAGACCCTAACGTCAAAAGTTTCTTCGAGCTTTTTACCTAAAATGATAGTACTGATTAATTATATCCCACTTTCCCGCAAAAAGATTCTTTCATATTGTATATCTCTCATGGTAGGAATTAATTATTTTCTCAATATACCTATGAGTAAGAGCTAACCAAAAACATAATACCGTTAGTAAACTATATCAGCTGGTGAACAACATGTTGCTAAAAATTTTAGTTAAAATTGAAGCAATCGCTCAATCGCTCGATATTTTACTATGCAGAAATCCTATGTAGGTAACTGCCAAAATGAGTTTGACGATTTATGATTAATTTTTTCTCTTAGAACAGTTTCCATCTTAAGGAAACTTACTGCGTTATCTGACAAACAAAATGAAGTCAATCTTTTAAAAATAGTATCGTATACATAAAGTTAGCATTCCTTACAATTACATAGTAGGTAAGGACTTCAGCTTTATGGTTGAAAAATACAAAATTGACTAGAGAGACCAGAAATAACATAAAAGAAATGTTATGGCAACTTATGAAACACTTTTCGTAACGCAACCGAATGGAAGGATGTGATATCGCGGAAGTGTATTGATGCTTTATTGTATTGTATCTATACATAGCGGAAAAAAGGCGGAAAAGTAATAAAATGCAAAAATTAACTGTTTTAAGGAAATATCCTGTACTCAATATAGCAAAAGACATATGCAAGAAAATGATATTTCTTTAAAATATTGAAGTAACCTCATGATTTGAAAAGGCGATTTTTTATACTGAGTGGTTTGAATTAACCTCCATAGTCCTCTATGTTATTATAATAATTAATAACAAACTAATTTTGGGACATGGTTTTTAAGTAGGTATATACCTACGAGTATAAACATTTTTTGGTCTTGAAAAGTTATCGCGTACTTAGGTTCAAGATATACTATACCCAGGTAAACCCTGCTTCGAAGACTTTCCCATCATGTCCTTCGCTACTTGTCGCTAGTTTGCTGGTATGAGCTTCTGGAGGATACTCCACAAATTCTATTTCTAGTAACGCGAGGTGTCCAATTGGACCTACAACAATTTGCTATAACCTTTCATTTGTGCAGTTACGCTGTGCTGAGTTTATTTAATTTTTATTGACCTTTAAGGTATAAATGATAATGATAATACATTACATAAAAACTTCGGTCGTGTTCTGAAGAGTTCTGATCTTTTCTTGTGTGGTCAATTAGTGCACGTGTCACTAATTGAAACTAATTTGTATTAATTGGTATTTTTAGAATGAGGCACGTCCAATAGTCCCGCGAACTTTATACTGATCTCGAAAACGTTGTCAATAACAAAGATTAGAGATTCCTATTAAAATTAATCATTTCCATTGATAAAATAGTGCCCATCAACACAATTTAATCAGATTTGTTGTGTCTTCTTATAATAATCGCATTTCGCATCCGGGGGCTCGTCCCGCTAATGACCGAGAATCGGCATAACCATGACGACACTTGTTTACTGACAATCTTGAGGTCACTTCACCCAGAACTTTACTGATACCCTCCATAAATATGAGCTTTGATATAAAGTGTATCTTGCAACAATACCACATCAGTTCGAGTTCATTCTTAACGCGTGCCAAACGAATGCGGGAATTAAGATTTGGCAGAAACATGTTGGTTATTCTCTATGGGATCTCTTTATTTTAATATCCATAGTATTTTTCTTAAACGAAGTATTTTTTTTTCCAGTATATTGGAGGAGATGTTGAAGATGGTGCTGCTGGGAATCGTGTTGTGGGCGGGATTGACGTTTGGTGCTCACGTCGCTCCGTATCCGCTTAATCTTATATTGTCTACAGGTATGTTACTCATATAAGAGCTTTAGTAATAGCTCCAAAAATTCTCTCTCCTAATCAAATTCTTTATTACAGACATAAGTCACCCGCCACCGATGTATGACTACCCATTCCCAAGTGCTCAAATGTTGAGGAGATTACCCCCAGTAACCGCATTTCACACGAATAAATCGATCAGTATAAGTAAGCTATCGATTTCAATGCTAGAACGCTTGGAAGAAAACTTAGACATATCAGGGATAAAGCCAATGCCAGGTTCTGCGGCTCAGGGGCTTGCCATTCAAGGATATCCTTCTCATGAAGCAATGAAGTATGAGAAATCTTCAATGACGATCACAAAGGCATCGCAAAACCTGGTTTGGACAAGGTGTTCAAGGTAAGAATATATCTAAGATTATTATCAATATAAACTAAATTGACATGAAGCCTAGAATTATTCCAAAATATTTCGTTAGTATTGTTAATACCATATACTCAAAGTTAATACCTAATTTATGAAGTCTAATCAAAGTTTATTTTGCCATTTAGATACGGCTTGGCAACAGATGAGTGTGCAAGCTTTATAAGCACGTTGAACTTACGAGAAACTGAATATGGTGGCGAATGTGCACAATTGGAGAGGTTTACATGCCGGACAAACAAAATGTCTTCCAAGTATCGCACGTTTGATGGCTCTTGCAATAATCCTGTGCGATCTTCTTGGGGACAAGCTCTTACTGGTTATAAGCGACTGTTGCATCCGAGATACTCCGACGGAATCGATGAGGTAAGGTAAGGATGAGGAGTAATAATTCCAAATCCTGAAACATTTGCAAAAAGATTCAAAATATCCTAAATTTAGTTTCTGGAACGCTCATATTTTTAATTTTCTTACAGCCTCGTCGTGCTCTTAGCCACAAGGAATTGCCATCGGCTCGCTTAGTCAGCACAGTATTAGCAAACAATTTGGATGTGCCTAACAATAAAAAGACCATTGCTCTGCCTGTTTGGAGTCAGTTCATTTTCCACGATTTGGTGCATACGCCTATTCGTAAGACTAGTAAGTATTATTTGGAATGATATCTATCTAAGTATATAAATAAAATTCAATTGTCACATTTGTAACTATTCATTACTTGAGAATGGCCCAACCGATTTGGCTGAGTTTTTGTTTTTTGTAAGAATTTTTGGAAATCCATCGGAAAGGTTGGAAAGTATGGTTTTTTGTTTTCTTCATAAAAAAATTGCAGCCAAGCGAAATTGGAGTGGGTTGTTAGTTAAATATAAATTACGGTTATTTATTTCTTCAATTGTAAGGAAAATTTTTTTGCCCACAGTTCACACCGACAAAACTATCCGTTGTTGCGACAGCTCAGGTTATAACCTTAGCCCTCGCTATTTGCATCCCAGTTGTATGCCAATCTCGGTACCGGACCAGGATCCTTTCTACAAGGATAAATATGTTACTTGCATGGACTACACACGATCTGTCACTACCTTCCGCGGAGACTGCACATTTGGCGCCGCTGAACAGGTAAGATACTGAATTTTTTTTAAATATTTTTACATGTTTTTGCTTTGAAAAGACTTGATTGGCTGCATTTATGGCTGCGTTTTTGCCGCATCAATGCATTTTATCTAATTGCGGGAGAGTACCAGCCAATTAGAGGTCATTACGATCGTTAGACTGATGCAATCATTTTTAAAGGAATCCACGTTTGATTCAAAAGATTATGGATAATGATCTGCCGTTTTAAGAAACTCCGGGTCTATAATATGAATTATTGTGAATGTGGAAAGTACGAATGTAATTGTACTAGAATATAATAGAATAGAATAAAATATTTTGTTTATTCAATTAAACGTTTACAAAGTGCTTTTGGATCAAGTGAATCTGCCAGTGGTTCAGAATGCCATTTCAACCGAAAAGAATCAGCAGCATAGTAAATACCTACGTACCTTGGAATCTACGTAACTAAACCATCACGTGTTACAGACAAAGTAAAATTCAGTATTGACTGTATCAATAAGATACCTTCATGATAAACAATAAAGCTTGTTAATATAAATGCATGCTTAATAAGGCAGTCCAAGAATAACTTAATAAACGAAACTCGTGTAGTGAAACATCGATTATGATGTCAGTAGGAAATTAATACGCAATTGTCAACATAATAGTACTTAGTTGTTGACTTACAGTTTACCAATCTTTGTTTTTAAAATGAGTCATTAAAATTGAAAACAAATCGTAGAATTTAAAAAGATTTTGTTTTGCAACAAGTTATTTTGTTATTGACAGCTTTGAAAGTAGGTTGATTTTTTTAACTGCCTCCTTTGGCTATTGCGAGTAAGTTGATGATTTTTTGATCCTTAGGAAGAACTTCAAAATGTTGCTTTAGGCAGTTGCCCTAAGAAATCACTATTTAGTTCTAACTGCCTTTGCACTGGAAGAAATAGGTTATAAATTAAAAAGTTAGGGGTAAAGTACCTAATATTTAAGAACATTTAAGAAATCTTTAAAGTTACAACTCATGATCTTACTTTGAATCATTAATTGAGACCTAATGAAGTATAACAAGTTTAAGTATAGGCAAATACTTTGTAGTTGTAGTCGTGCTGTTTTTAAAAAACATCAATTGTGTTTCCATTAACAGTAAACACAACCGACCTATTGATTTTAACCAATACACTTTTTATTGGTCGTTGTATCTTATGTCATAGTCTTTATTAGAATCAACATTGGTAAATTGTACATTATTGGAGAACATTGATTAAAGAATATCCAAATACTAATTCAATGCTCATTTTGCCCAATTTGTATCTTTGTCACGCAGATATAGGTACCTAATTACTTTATAGTCATTTTATATTACTGATTTCGCTGTACTGTGGCTAAAAGCTGAATTAAAAATTAAAATTATTTTTAAAATTCATATACTTACTTAACCTATTAAGTTACAAAACTAAAAATTCCTAATTAAGTACTTAATTGTTATAACTTTTAGAAAACCCAACTAAAAATATTACTATTTTAACAAATTCAAAATGTTGACCGAAAAAAGTCATAAATATTTTTTCATAGTAGGTAACTATATCTGCTTGATTAATAACAAATAGTTAAGGTCAAAATAATGTACTTACCTACCTACGTTAACACGCAATAAGATTCTGACTTCAGTATAAAAATAGATGGTCATTATCCTATTTAAAAAGGAAACAGACCTCTAGCCTACCTCTATATAACCTAGGTTCCGACCGGTTTGAACCGGTCTTCTAAATAAAGCACTTCTATTATTTCTTCTTGGTCTATGCGTGTAGTGTATTAGGTAGGTACCTATATAAGTCTGTAAGTAACATCAGAAGTGGGAACCACGGATTATTATTTAATCTGGGTACTTATTTCTTTACATTTTTACTGTCGAACCTTCGAAATAGTACCATACCTATACCTACCTAGTTATAGACAGTTACAGGCGTTTACAGAACAGTATGCAGATGTTTGTTATTCTCACATAAAGTAGATAAAGGCTTTACTTAGTTACGGTATTGGGTATACGGTATTGGCTATTTAGATGTAATAATGTAATGCGATCTCAGTTGGCATTTAACACCTTAGGTACTCTACTTGGCTAGTACAAGGCTAATATACTCGAATGAGGTCAGATGTTTTTCAGAATCAAAGAAACCATAGCCTAACTAGGTTCTTAGGTACCTGTCTACTTAATAATATTTACTGATATCGCTGTATGTTTTTGATCGCTACTTGTTATTGAATGAAAGTCAACAATATTGTTGGTAGGCTATAATTATTAAGGCATACACGTAGGTAAATATTGAATGATTTCATTGACCTTGTTTTTCAACCTTGTTCTTTGTCCGCTTCAGTTTGAATTGTTCATCGATCTATCGAGATTTTATTGCTACTTTAATGGAAAAGAGTTTTCATGAAACCGATTCAGGATAGAACAATATTTTTTTCAAAAAACGCTTATTTATAGGACGTAGCTTTAGTAAAACATTGGAAATTTTGACTTTACATTACAATACAATTTTAGAAGTTTCTGGTAGTCTTAACGTTATTTGTAAGACTTTAATTCATAATCAACTTTTAAACTGCATAAAATACGATTAAGAATGCCGTACTTACTCAACTTTTATACTAAAACAAGATTATGAATGATAGCGCTTGTCTACTGTACAGCTGTAGCCTCCATCTCCATAATAACCACACCGACATAGCTCGTTCACAATGCAATGAAACAAAGCGTTGGTTACGTGATACTTACCCACGTGTGTTTACAAACAGATCTATACATGGAAAGTTTCTTTTCTTGAAAGTAATTTCCTATTTTTTGAACATCGTTTAAAAAAAAAAAAAGAATACTAGCCACGCTGAAGTTGACTAATATCCTCCTAACCCTTCCAAATAAGCGGAAAAATGTGCTAGGAGTGGGTACGACAGTAGTGCAATGGGTGGGATTCGAACCTGCGACCTTTCAGTTTTGAGTCCGCACCTTTAACCGTTGGGCTATTGAGGCTTATAGTCTGTTATATCCTTACCTACTAATACATATTATAAATGCGAAAGTGTGTTTGTTTGCTGCTTTGTAGGATTGTTACTTCGTCCTTCAATCATGCAGCAATAGAGCATCGGTTCGACTTGTGTTGCGATTTTTTGCATGGGTATAGTTGAGGTCCTGAATAGGGACATAGGATACTATCTATAGCGGAAAATGAAAGAGTTCCTATGAGAATCTTAAAAAAAAAATACACGCGGACGAGGTCGCAGGCATCAAAACGCCATTTTCCCCTTGCCTGCTGAGAAAATCGCAAAAATTCTTGACGTCTGTTCGTGGATAAAGAATGTGTTGTTTGTTCTGTTATCTTCCGAGTTCATTACATTCGTATGGTAGGTATACTCAAGTTCAAGGCTAAAAATTAAAAACTACATATACATGGAAAGTTTTATAACGCTTCTATCGAACACTAAGATAAGCGTCAAAATAAAATTCTCTGTTGCGACGTCATTGAAGGACAAACTGATAAACCAACAAACAAACACTTGCATGTATTATATTAAGTAAGGAAGAAAGGTTTGAGTATTTATGCTATTCACGAAGCGTATTGATTTAAGCTGCTTCGGTATTTAGGTATTAACTAAATATGCAAACAAAAATGAAATCGAATCCATTCTCATATTTCTATCACTTGCTTAACTCGGTGAAGGAAACTTTCGCGAGGGAACCTTTCCAAAGATGAGCGAAGTACCTACCAATCCGCACTAGCCAGCGAGATGCCAATAAGTCGGGTTAAGGCCCTAAACCCTAATCATTCGAGAGGAGACCCGTGCCCGGTAGTGGTTCGGCGATGCGCTGAGATGAATTAATTAATGAAAATCTGAAAATTGTTCGTAGATGAATCAAGCGACTCATTTCATGGACGGGTCTCACATCTACGGTTCAAACAGCCGCGACGCTGCAGCCCTTCGTGAGCTGAGTGGCGGTTTATTGAAGACATCTAACATTGAAAATGAGGAACTGTTGCCTTTTGCTATCAACCCTACCGAGAAGTGTCTTGTTGATAACAAATCTGGAGCCTGCTTTAGTACTGGTAAGATGACAAACTTTTTTAAATTCTTTTTATTGCAAGAGCTACACTACGACCTAATCTACGTCTTTTTATTATGTTTGTGTGCTTTTTATTTATGGCGTGTGTGCGTACGTGCT
This sequence comes from Hipparchia sbordonii, assembly GCA_038048805.1. Lineage (NCBI taxonomy): Eukaryota > Metazoa > Arthropoda > Insecta > Lepidoptera > Nymphalidae > Hipparchia > Hipparchia sbordonii. Next base: position 7,359,244 of record CM076106.1, on the reverse strand, counting down.
TGCGTGCGTGCGTGCGTGCGTGCGTGCATGCGTGTTAGTGTGGTCGTGTTTCAGTGTGTGTGTATCGTAGCACAAATGGTTTTCAGCTGTCAAATATTTCAATTCCTAGAGTCTAATCTAAAAGTAGAGTTTTGATACACTTGATAGTGTCTGACGTTGTCATGTTCTTACAGGTGATATTCGGGCGAACATGCATCCATGGCTGACTAGCCTTCACTCCCTATGGGTCAGAGAACACAATCGCGTGGCCAGATCGTTGGCAACTCTGAACCCTGGCTGGAACTCCGACAAGCTGTATCATGAGGCGAGAAGGATAGTAGTGGCAGAACTGCAACATATTACGTACAAACATTGGTTGCCTGCACTTACTGGTAAGTTCTGCTTTTTTTTTTCTTTCAAATTCTTTTAAAACTTGATGATGCTTGCAACTTCAACCGCCTGAGTTATTTCAAAATCTTGTCGAAATTCTTAGGGTATTTTTCGGGATCATGATCATGTCACATTTTCATAATGTAAATGTTGTATCAGTGCGAAAATTCGTCAAGATTGATTCTGAAGTTTATCCGTAAAACAGATGTAGGTACAAACACAATTCGAATTAATTAAAAGGACAGTATAGATTTATTGCAACCTTTCTTTCAACCTTTCCATTTGTTATTTACACTAGACTAAAGCAATAGTTTCCTCTATTTAAAATTAAATTTCTTATGTAGGTGTAGGTACCTAATAAATTACAATAACAATGACGCTTTATTTTTTCGTGAAGGAAAATTTTGGGACAATCCATTCAATTACAATAACAAACTGATGCTTTCGTTCATTATTGATTAGGTAGGTACCTAATATAACATTCTGTTATTTCGTGATCATTGCAATCTCTGCGTGATTTGAGCTGACTCATAGGTACATACCTACTTATTTATTTTATGCAATTCGTATGTAACGTTGTTGTCTTTATATAGACTGTCTGTAATACATTGAATTTCGATGTAAGTAGGTACGTACTTAATTACTGTGCAACTCGATTTTTATCTCGATCAATAATACTTTATTTGCTAATTCGCTACATTTAGTTCAAAGTTTCTGAAACGAACCGCTATCTCGTAAAAACAATAAAAATAGCAATGTACCTAACTACTTATGTATTTTAAGTTAACTCAACTTTGATTGTTTCAGGTAAAGTGTTTGACGAGATGTACGACAGTTATGACATCAGTTACAACTCGGACATTGACCCCACAATCACTAACTCCTTCGCCACGGCCGGATTTCACTTCGTGAATAGTTTACTTGACCAAGACATCGAAGTTATGGACGAAAACAACAATGTGACCGCACACCGTTTAAAGAACAACTATTTCAAACCTGAACTGCTCGTTGAGAAGAAGGGACTGGAGAATATTCTCAGAGGGATGGTCAATCAGAAAAGCCAAAAATTGGATCTAAACTATGAGGACGATGTAAGTTTTAGTTCAGTTATAAAGGTATCTATGATTTGAATGTCAGACAATGTTATGATTTATTCTTATTGATTGACTTCAATGAATAAGCAGGTACTTATAATATGAAATGATACCTACCTACTCGTGATATGCCAGTATTTCAAATAATAATTATTGCTGCGCTGGTCGATCCAAGTCTTTGCTTGGACCGACCTATTTAGTGTTAACATTATTCTTTAATAATGTTAACACTAAATAGGTTTAATTAATAATACTTTAGATGATATACGTCAATATGATAACATTATATCAACAATTAGTCTTAACTTACGTAGCATCTACGTATTATTCAGCTTATTTATATTTTAAACTATTCGTGATGCGTGTAGTAGGCACCTAGGTACTTACCTATCGATCTCATTTTGGTTACAAATATGTAGGTACGTAAATAAGTTAAAGATAGTCAATAGGGGTTTTCGAGTAGACGCTACGTACTCGTAGATATAGTTTTTTTACTGATTCCAATATTGATATTTTGTAATGAAATGTAAGAGTAGGTACACTTTAATGTTCACTAAATTAAAAATAAACAAAACGGTGGTTTTATCGCTTCAATGCGATCTCTACCAGGCAACCACTTAGCAGAGGATAGTGAATGAAGATCTGAGGGAAAGTTTAAGGGTGTAAGTGTACGAAATAACAAAGTTCTTTGTGTATGACTGAGTACTACTAAGTAACTTACGCAAATAGGGAATTTTTGAACTACAAATTCAGTTGGTGATTTTGTCTACATTCATATTGGCTTTACTTTAGCCTTTCAAGGGTCGAGAGGAAAAATTATGATTTTTTCTTTATTGCAGCTCCATCACCATTGGCTGGGCGGTCTAGACGTGATGGCGGTGGACATCCAACGCGGCCGCGACCACGGGCTGCCCGGCTACGCTCACTACCGCGCGCTGTGCGGACTACCTCTGCCCACTACCTTCGCGCAGCTCACTGACGTCATACCGCAGGAGGTAAGAAACTTGCTCATCTAGATCTGGATCTGTATTCTTGGGACGATTCGCTTTTCGAAAATTGAGGGATTTCGTGAGTTTCAAAATAATTAAGCGAAAGCTCGGTTTTCCCGTGTAATTTCATATGGCCTAGTTAATGATCAAAATAATATTATATGTTTTACTTGTTGATTGATATTTCCATTCAGAGCGTGGTACGGCATTTAAAAATACAAAATAAGATACTAAAACCCAACTAACTCCTGACTACTATAAAAAAATACAGCGACGAAAATTTTGTATTCGAAAATTCTGTTTTCCCAAACTGACCTCAATAACGATCTTTTGCAAGACTTTCATGTTTAAATTCCCGAGCTATTATTGTAAACCTCATTAGAATAATTAGAACTGCATGCAAACTGCAATCGGTCGGGTCGGTAAATAAATCTTTAAAAAAACTTAAATTATCTTTTACAGGTCGTCGATAAATTATCTACATTATATGAGCACCCCAGTGACATCGACTTAGTGGTGGGAGTGATGGCAGAATACCCTCTTGAAGGCTCTGTATTGGGACCAACTGCTACGTGTTTCCTAAGTAAGTGTATTTTTTTATCTATCTATAGAAAAAAAGATATTCCTAGAGCACTTTAGGATGCACAGTGGATGATTTTATGGAAATTCCATCCCTAAAAATGTAACGTAACATAATTTTATGTTTCTGATTTTTCGAAAATCTTCTTCGCATCTAATTTTGACGCAACTTTTACCTTGGTAAAATGAATGATTTCTTAGGGGGTTTTAAAAACCCCTTAATCCACATCACATTGCAAATGGAAATGGGAAAAAACGTCAACAATCTGTACTTATTGGATTTTGATAGCTATATAGTGTGTCAAGTGGGGGATTACCACCTACTATTGTATCTTTTAAAATTCCAAATACTTTAATAATTTTCTTAATATATCTAGTAATAAAACAAATTCAGAAATTACAGGTAGACATTTCAATTAAATTTATTTGTATAGAAATAATAATATTTGACGATCGTTCATCTTTCACAGAGGAGCAACTGTGGCGTACTCGTAGCGGGGACCGTTACTTCTACACGCACGTCGGCGAAGCGGGAAGCTTCTCGAAGAGACAATTAACTGAGCTGCGTCGCACTTCCTTGTCCAGGCTGCTTTGCGACAACACTGACATCAGCAGCGTGCAAAAGGACGTGTTCCAACCGCCTTCTGAAAGGTGAGACTTGGGAAAGCTTTTCATCAGAATTACGATTGTTGGATGTATTATTGTCGAAAGAATAGGTACAATTTTCTTACACAATTGAATGTTTTGGACGCATTATTTTGGACGCGATAATTGATTGGTTCTAATTTTTGCCATTCGAAACATTCGACTACGGCAAAGCCAGAAGGAAGGGTTCTGATTTTGGCAGTCGTATATATGTATGTATGTATGTAACTATTTACGAATGTTCCATCGTAGCGAATAAACTACTGAGCAGATTTTTCAGAGCGGTATTCTATGTCAACCGATTTGTTATGATGGCTACAATTTTATACGAACAAAATCAATATGACGGATGTTACATCCAATTTCATTAATCGGGTTATAGTTTTATAAACTTTATCCTTGTTTTAACAATTTATTTAGTTACTACAATTTACTTACTTAGGAATTATCCTAAGAAGGCTTTAGCAGAATTATCCCAAGGTATTTTAAAAATAAAATGCACGCGGACGGCTATTTTGCCCTTCGACAATTCAGCCGGGACGTGCCTTTACGTAGATTTAGTACTGAACATATTCTGCCACTTTCTGCGGTGAGGTGGGGTAATCACGTACAGCACACATTTACTCACTTCCGCACACTCTTGTAAATACTTAATGTCTCTATGAACGCACACTAACTCAAAAGCTGTCACACTAACAAGCTAACACGAACGTTTGTACATGTACTTCGGCAGAGGGGAATGCGTGCGCTTACCACGTCCCGGCTAATGGTCGAAGATTTTGCCTGTCGTAGCGTAGTAGGAAATCAATTTATTTTTATTTTCTCCGCAGTAACCCCGTTGTGCCTTGCGAGGAAATAAAGAAGGTGAACCTAGATGCGTGGCAGGATCCGTCCCAGCAACCCGATATCCTCACACGCACCAACAAATGGATCAAGAACAAAGTGGGCAGCGTCGGGAATGCCACTAACTAAGTTTTAGTAGACTGTTAATTACTAGTTCCACTTAAAGTTAATTAAGTATTTGTTTGTAGTTATGATTTGAACTGCGGTGTAAACTTTGAAAAGTGCCTACTATAAACGGGTTGAAGTCGAAAATTCAAACCCTAGTATGAATGAATCATAAGAAAGATTATAAAAGGCTTATTTTTATACTAACTTTTGCTCGCGGCTTCGCTCACGTTAAATGTGATTTTTCAAACCCCTATTTTACCCCTTAGGGATCGAATTTTCAAAAATCCTTTTCTACCGCTTGCCTTCATCATAATAGCTATCTATATGCCAAACAGAAGACTCTACAGTGAACTTTGTTGAACCCTTACAATGATAACAAAAGTTTATCCTCATAGTTAGGTATTGTGGTATTGTAGATACGTAATCAGTGATGTCACAATCAACATTTTTAGTTTCTTGATAAAGCTGTTTTTTCTAGAATGTTATTATTCTTGATAAGATGTGACGTATTTCCAGAGTTTGTTGATGTTTTTAGTAGAAATTTCTCGAATCTCGATAAAAATACCTATATATTTTTTTGCAATAAAACTTAATGTGTTCGGAAATATTAGCAGCGCAAAATTTTCTTATTTAATTCATTAATATTATTTTAAACACCGCAGTTTTGAAATCAAGAGTCGAGTGATTCAGTATTGTGGTTGATTAGAATTTATTTAGCGTTTAAGTTTATAACCACGTTCATCACATTTTGGGCCTATCCAATAATCCGAATTAAACTCACGGTAATCAATAAAGACTAAAGGTACGGTAAATGGAGGTTGCTATTTGTACTTACCTTGTAAATGAAGTCTGAAATGGTTGTTTTTAGCCTACGAAAAAACGAAGAGGTAAGAACCTCATATATATTTTTGAGATAGAAATAAACGAATAGCAACTTCGAATAACCTTGGATTGGCCCGGAATGAGGTCAAGTCCGTATTAAATGCGTACGGACGCCATGTTGTAGTGGCTGTGATAACGTGGAATAGTCCACTTCAATGATAGTAGTTTGAAGGCGTATTTCTTGTCGGATTTACTGAAGATCCATATGTTAAAAGGTCTTCAGATTTCGCTTAGCCCGCGACTACTTCATTCGCATTTCGAAATTTCTTATGCATAGTTTTAAGGATAATGATAGGTAGTCCATCTAAAGGTGCGGATTGTCTATATGAGGCACAAGAAATTGTGTTCAAAAGTATTTTTGAATTTGTAATCTCATATCTTATGTTATCGAAGCATAGACGATTGAAAGTTACCAAATTGAGATACAACTACTTATTGCCAGTTTATTTTTTAATGAAAATCACGTAATCCATTCACCTTCATCTATGCTTCCATAAAATAAGGCCTATTTAAAAAAAACCTACACGATCAAAATATTTACAAAAAGTGGATATATTATATCAACCAAATCATCTCGAAGATTATTGTTCTCTATTTTCTTAATCATTGTTTTGTATTCTGTAGTTAACTTTGTTTTACAAAATCAAATTATTATTTTGTAAAAATTTGACGAAAAAGTATTTTAACTCGAGGTATCGCACATTTTTATGAATACCATTTTACCAAAGACTGGATTTTTAATTGAGCAAATAATAATATTTGTTTTGGGACACATTCTAATGTAATTTGTCGTCCCCTATTTTAGTTCAGAAATATTAATGATTTTCACTTATTCTATTGTTTTAATGATGTACTCGTACTTGTTGCTACTCTCATGTTGGTACTTATATAATAGGAAAATTATAGAAACAAATTCTAAAACATGTTCTATGTGAACTGAAACTTACTTTTGATTTGTATTTTTTTAGAAATAATTTTATAGTTTCAGAAATCGGTAACAATACTAATCTGCTATAATAAAAACTATTTGTTAATAAACATCTTGTTTTTAACCGACGAAAAAAAGGAGGTTCTCAATACTTCGCGTATATTTTTTTTGTTTCATATTATACCTATTTATGTTTGTCTAGTAAGAGGCTAAATGTACTTTATCAAAATTATGTAAAATGTATGTAGCAGGTACTTTATTTTCGTATTAATTATTATTAATTTCTTTAAATTTACTGATTTAATCAGGGTAACAATTTTATTTAATCTCAATACTTTTTCTAATAAAATATATTTATGAATTAAATATTATACCTACTTTTATTTAACACCTATTGTTTTTTCATAAATTACAAGTGAAAATATCTACTCCTGTACAAACCTGGTCTCAATGAATTTCAGATTATGTGATTAGTGTTTTCTTAATATCTGCATTCCACGGAATGAAGATAGAAAATAATAATTACTAAATACTAACTGTATATTCCACTGGAATTTCGACTTTTTGGACTACAGACCTAGATATAACGAAAACATGTCTTAAATAAGTCAAGTTTATCTCGCGACACATTACGAACTAAAACTTAGCTTAAACGAACATAACTTGCCACTAATGAGAACTATAAGAGTTATAAGAGCGCAGTTATAAGAGCTATGAGAAAAATAAAATATTAAATTAAAAGAAAACCCGATTGCGTACAAAAAACTGAATAGGAAAAAACAAGTCCAACAAGTAATTTAGAATTCTGTTAAATAATATTGACTTAAAAGTCGGGATCCCAAGATTAACACAAATCGATTGACGTAAGAATCGGGCCACGAATTTTGTCTCCAGAGTGCCACTACATACAGAAATACATAGACTGATAAACACATTACCCTCCTTTTCGTCGCGCAGTGGGGTAATAAGCAACGAATAAACGATTCAGATGTAATGTAACAATTAACATATATGTATGTATAGTGTCATTCGATATAAGGGTAACTTCACTTAGCTTCAATTACCAAGAGTCATTTAGCTCAGCCGGAGTTGCTGGGTAGAGCTAATCCACAATCAGTTTCTCTAAGATCTGCTCTAGTTTTCGGTGTGAAATGAACTAATTAGTATGAACAGATGCCAAAGCCGCTTGAACGAAGCTGAGCTAGGAAAATTATTTTACAGATCGCAGTGTATCTTGCGTGTAAGTTAGAATCTCGAATGATATTATAAGCTTTAAGAGAGAAAAGGGAATATTATTGGCATTTAACACGAATTATGCTAATAAAAAATGGAATATAATAAGTCGACCAACAAAATTTATTTTTTGGCATCAAAACCTAGCTTCTAATTTAATAACTCAGCAACGGGAAAATGATGAAGCTTCTAATATACTAACTCGGCTTCTTCACAATGGCCACAAAATATTCCAAAGAAAGCATCAAATAAAGAGCCACTATTTTTATTATTGTCCACTGCCACTGTACGATTTGGTGCGAGTGAGATGGATACGACTGGCCATTTGCACGATTTCGTTGGTGCGAGTGAGACGGATGCGACTGGCAATTTGCACGATCTCGTTGGTTATGGCTATTTGCACCAATCAGAGAGCGCCATTCAAAACATGCATTTGTTTTTTTTTGTTGTTCTGTTGTTAGTGTGTTAATATTGCAATTATTTTTGTATAATTTTTTCTTTAAACTAAAGTTAGGTTAGGTTAGGGTTATACATGAATATTCAGGTGCCCGGCCGAAGGCCGGGCACTTAGGTTCTGTTGGGATCGTAAACCTACCTAAAACTAAAAAAAAGTTGAAAAAAAATTGATTTTTTTTTTTCAAAAATGTTATAATGTTATGTGTAGGTATTTATCTTGAGTTAAATTTCAAAACAATCATTTTTTTAATTTCATTTTATCAAAAAAAAAACGTTTTTTTATTTAGTTAGAAACATTTTTTTATTTCATTTTTCTCACAAAAAAAAAATTAAAAATGTGGTTGAAGATTTGGTGTATTATTTGATGCTAATATTTAAGTATTTTAGGAGTTCACGGTTTGAAGCTAAGTTATAAATATAGATGCTAAAATTATATTTTTTAGAGGCTCACTAGTTGAAGCTGACTTAGTAATTTAGAAGCCAATAATGGTAATAAATAGAAGCTCGTTTAATTACATGCCATAAAAAATATACTTAAGATACTGAGACCGTGTGACATGTAATTTCAGCTGATAACCTTATCTTAATGTGTCCAGATCAAGTAGGATAATAAGAAGTGATTCATGGTTATTAAACATTTTTTAGCACCACAATAATCTTTCCAAAGGGGTTTTATTTAGTCAAAAAAATAAATTCAGCTTTCAGAGTTGAGATCACTCTTTCATGTCGTTATTTTACAGACGGAAAGTTAGAATAAGTACAATTTGAAAGTTTAAATGAGTTAAGTCAGCAGTTGGTAAGATGCTTGCGTACCTATTTACGTATTTGGATTTTGTATTGCTGTTTTCTTACAGCTAGGTCAAAATTTTAAATTAAATTTTCCTATACAAGTTTTGAGAGTTCTTGTGACAGTTAGGAGTATATGTACATATAACTCCTAAGTCAATAACAATATTATTGATTCGACTGCTGGTTCCATACATTGAGTAGGTATATAACGAAGGTATATAATATAATCAGTCCGTTTTAGGTTTTAGTGCTATGTATTGTTCATGGGCACTGGACACTGGACGGTGATAATCGCATGGTATTAATCGTGATTTGACTGCTAATGCCAAAGCAAGCATAGAAAAAATTCCACTTATGGTAAGTTTGTTTAAATCCTGATGCTACAGGGGTTCTGCCCAACGAAACTGTGGCGATTTAGGATTGAGGAATTTCGAAAGATTGTGAATTGAAGAAGCGGACGAAGTCGCGGGCGTCCGCTAATTATAAGTAGAATGACATAGAAACGTTTAGACCCTTAGAAACCAAAATGAATCCGAAATCAAGCTTATGATTGAAACCGGTTGATTTTTCCGATTTCTGAGTCTGGTCACCTGGCAAGGAAAATGTTTTTCTCATACGTTACGTGTATCGGGAAATACGTACACTAATTGCATTGGAGTGTTCGCAAGCACCGAAGTTATAATTTATGTTTATAACTTACACGAAGTTGCGGATTTTTCTCATGTAAGTAGGTTACTTAATAAGAAGTAACTTTTTACTTTGTGGGTTTTACTTACGTTCCAAAAAAAAAACACAATGTTATTCCGGAATGCTACGTACCTGATATTGAAGTTATTATAATAAAGGATACGATAAAGTATCGAGAAGTATCATTTTTATCGTACCCAAAGGGTGCCATCGGGACCCTATAATAATATCTACTATAATAGGTAGATACTAGATACTTATTTGTTTTCACAGAATATGTATTTCTATTGTAGCTATAAAAACAAATAATAATATAACTGGTCAAATGCGAGTCGGACTCGCATACGTAGGGTTCCGTACCAAAAAACGCCGAAAATAAAACAAACGTAAAAATTCTTTTTACAAACCCGACTTCAAAAGCCACTAAAAAGTATATCAATTGTGCCTATAAAATTTGAAGAGTTCCCTCGATTTCTCCAGGATCCCATCATCAGATCCTGACCTGCTGACAATAGGACCACCTGGGAAGTAGGTAACTATACCAATTAAAACAAAAAAAGAATTTTCCAAATCGGTCTCCAGGCGTCTTCGAGTAATCGGGGAACATACATAAAAAAATAAAAGAAAAAAATAAAAAAGATTCCGACAAATTGAAAAACCTCTTTTTTCGGTTAAAAACACGTTTCTAGGAGGGGAGCCTACTTTAATTTTTAATTAATTTTTATGTTTATTATTTGTTGTTATAGAGGCAACAGAAATACATCATCATCATCATCAGCCCACATGCATCCACTGTTGGACATAGGCCTCTTTTAAGTAGCGCCAACGTTGCCTATCCTCGGCCTTTCGCATCCAATCGATGCCTGCCACTTTTCGGATATCATCGCTCCATCTAGCCGGGGGGCGCCCTACACTCCGTTTGCCAATACGCGGTCTCCACTCGAGGACCTTACGACCCCAGCGGCCATCAGTCCTCCGACAAATGTGTCCAGCCCACTGCCACTTCAACGTGCTAGCCCTGAGAGTTATGTCGGTCACCTTAGTTCTTTGGCGAATTACTTCGTTTCGGACTTTGTCCCTCAAAGAAATTCCGAGCATAGCTCTCTCCATAGCACGCTGAGCGACTTGAAGTTTGTGGGCTAGCCTCACTGTCAGTGTCCACGTTTCAGCACCGTAAGTCATCACTGGTAGGACGCACTGATTAAAGACTTTTGTCTTTAGGCATTGTGGTATTTGCGACGAAAAGACCCGGCGAAGTTTGCCAAATGCTGCCCAACCCAGTTGTATCCTCCTGTCGATCTCCAGACAGTAATTTACCAGACAAAACACGAGGAAATATAATAAATTACATCAATATTTCTTACTTGAGGGCAGCGAAGACTATTCCAATGACATTTCACCATAGCGCCTTATCTTTGTAGTTCCCCAAAAAGTGTCCGAGATGAATTGACGCTATTCATCTTCTGGAGCTTTTATTTTTGCACGTATTTTTATCGGTGAGTCTTTGTGCTTTCGTATCGCGTTACACTTTGAGCCCTGAAAGGACGTCAGGAAAACCTGTTAGGACAACTACACTAAAAATATTCAATTGTTAGAAATAGGATATCCTTATCTCTCTAAGGAACTTATTGTTCGAGAAAAAAGGTTGAGTTATAATACACATTTTAATATCATAAACAATTCTGCCGTGGTAAGAAGGAGGGGTAGGCACCTAAGTCGGAAACGGCGGTATCAAGAAAATTATCTTTAGTGTGTGAAAAAACTACATGTACGTATACTATAGTGTAATTGACCCTTGATTTTCATGAAGCATGTGTTTTTTGTCTGGTGGGAGGCTTTGGCCGTGGCTAGTTACCACCCTACCGTCAAAGACGTGCCGGCAAGCGATTTAGCGTTCCGGCACGATGGCGTGTAGAAACCGATAAGGGGTATGGGTTGAATTTACACTGCTATACCCCTTCCAAGTTAGCCCGCTACCATCTTAGAATGCATCGTCACTTACCATCAGGTGAGATCGCAGTCAAGGGCTATCTTGTCATAGGATAAAAAAAAAAAAAAGCATTTTGGGTATTTAGCCAGAAAAAGGTGCTCAAAGTGTAGCTGTAGCAAGCATCAGTTAAAAATTGAAAAAATGATTATTCACATAATATGTATAAGTTCCCGCGGGATTTTTAAAACTAAATTCATGCGGACGAAGTTGTGGGCATCAGCTAGTAAGAAATTTTTCTGTTGTTTTTATTGATGTAAAATAAAAAAACATACTCGGGGAAGAGTAGTTTTGAGTCGCATCTGAATAAAGTAAATAAATCGACTCCACTCTATTCCGTTGGTGGAAGTTAGTTACGATAAAAGTTAGTTTCGAATTTGCAACCGTAGATAGCACTTTTGCTGCAAAACATAAAGTATTTGATTGGCAAACGCAGTAGGTCACAATCAAAAGACATTAATTTTATTTATTACCTATCACATAAAATCTATATCTATACTAATATATAAAGCTGAAGAGTTTGTTTGTTTGAACACGCTAATCTCAGGATCTACTGGTTCGAACTGAAATATTATTTTTGTGTTGGATAGTCCATTTATCGAGGAAGGCTTTAGGCTATATAACATCACGCTGCGACCAATAGGAGCGAAGCATCAGTGAAAAATGTTTCAAAAACGGGGAAAATTATCCATATTTAAAATATATTATTTTAAAAACTTCTTAATAGCGATCATAAATAATAACAGAAATTGACGCGGACGTCGCGCGCAACAGGTAGTACTAAATATCCCTTAAAAATATCATGATTTTGACGCCGCATATTAATACAATAATGATAAGTCCTATCGTAATAGATTTATAAATACATATCAAAAATTCCGAGGCCGGCGGGATTCGAACCCACATCTCTCTGGGAATCGCGCCCGAGTGTACTATCGTAGATACTATCGTAGCTGGTAGAGTGAAATCGAAACCACGATAAGCTACAATAATATAATTAATATTCAAAAGCTACAAATATTCTCCTACGTAGTTACTCGTACTTAATCTCGTAATTCGCACGTAGCTTTGGTTGGAAAATTACTCGACTATCAGTTAGACAGCCAATACCTATTTACCTATAACTGTAGCCTCAATAGCCCAACGGTTAAAGGTGCGGACTGAAAACTGTAAGGTCGCAGGTTCGAATCCCACCCGTTGCACTATTGTCGTACCCACTCCTAACACAAGCTTTCCGCTTATTTGGAGGGGATAGGAGGATATTAGACAACCTGAAGTTGACTTTTCTAAAAAAAAAAAAAACTATGAGCCTGACGAATGCATACTAATAATATAATATTATGCATATAGTTTATCATTAGGTAAAAGTCTACTTCACAAGTTAGGTAAATGTTAACAGAGTAGTATGAGCCATTTTACGAGCAAAAGTATTGGAAAGGAGGTGGGTTGATAAGGCAACAAAATCCGCCCCTCAGACACTCGAAAAAAAAAGTTCCAGATTTCGACAAATTGTAAATGTATTTATATACTTGAAGATATAAACTTTATTTTAATATAAAGTTTAGGTGATAAAAAAAATAGTAAGTTACAGAAAATATTACCCAAAAAGAGAGTGTTTCTTTTACTTTTCTTACATTTTCATACATTTTAGTCGTTTTTTAAGCTTTGATTTAATATTTTAGAATGAGGCGCTCCATGAACCAAAATAAATTAATACTCATATAAAAGCTTATAAAAAGGAGCATCATTATCAGTTACGTTTACCATGGTTCAAGGAGCGCCTCATTCTAAAATATTAAATCAAAGCTTAAAAAACGACTAAAATGTATGAAAATGTAAGAAAAGTAAAAGAAACACTCTCTTTTTGGGTAATATTTTCTGTAACTTACTATTTTTTTTATCACCTAAACTTTATATTAATATAAAGTTTATATCTTCAAGTATATAAATACATTTACAATTTGTCGGAATCTGAAACTTTTTTTTTCGAGTGTATGAGGGGCGGATTTTGGGCCTTATCAACCCACCTCCTTTAATTCAAAAATGGCTGTTTGATATTAATTTCACTGTAGGTAGGTACCTATGTAAATATGCATGATATGGTTAGGTACATATTATGAGAGAATTATAAAATGCAGCAGGTAATATCGATACCACAAATAAACATTTCAATTATATTTACTTTTGTATACATGGACTAGTAGATATAGATTTTCCGCACTACACCACATTAAGATAGCAAACTGAATCATCGACATGAATTTCCTTTTATTATGTAAGTAGTGAAAATGACCTCCTGACCGGATCTGGTCACAGGGGTCAATCTCCTCAGAGATTAGCCATCCGCACGGGAGATATCATTGTGTAAAAGTGTGTGTGCAAACACAAGTGCAGCCCTATTTCCTCACTCTCATAATCCGACGAGACGGAAATCTGACGCGACCGCAGACAGATCAGGCGCAGGACCGACGGCTTTACCTGCTTTTCGAAGCACGTGGTTGACATACCGCCAACTTCCTACTAGTACTGAGAATTTCTTCACAGAAAAAACTAATGCTTTGGTCCAACCCGCGAATCAAACCTGAGACCTCGTCATCCACAGTCGAACAGGCTAAGCACTAAACCAACGAGGCAGTTTACACAGTATTGTACATAGTGCTACATACACGTGTGTATCTGTAGTACACAGCTAGTAACTAAGTATGACGTGTCGATATAACTTGTTATTCTATTCCGGATGATTGCCGAATTTAAGGTCGTCCGTCTTGCCCGTTCGGTATGACTGACCTCGATGCCCATAGAAACAATTCTACAATGATACCTAAGAATTTTCCTTTAGGTATCATTATCGTTCGTGTTGTGTGCACTAGATTTACCTTTATTATATTCCGATTTAAATTTGATTTAATCTAATCTGACCAGCGAACGCTATTCAATGACATTCTGCGTAGGCTGCTTTGTCGTTGGAAATACAGATTTCATAACGGATTCCAATACAGGCCTTCCATTATTATCTCTACATTCATCTATGAATACACTACAGAGTACAGGCCAGCTAGTTTTCCATGAATAATATATATGAGAGAGGATAGTATTTATCCGAAATGTATTACAAAAATAGTTAGGTATCTGAAAGCAACTATTTAAATTTTTAATTAATGTTTGTAACGAACTAGAACAGAGTGTTATAAAGTGTGACGACGCGGCGCATAAGGCAAACAAATTATTTTAGCTACTACAGGCTATTAACGGTCACTTCCGAGTGGAAGCCGATAATACCCCGCGAATACAACGAATACCAACTAGCGTCGTCGACACCACTCCCCAAAGTTGACCCATTGATTGACTAAGGAGTTAAATAAATAAATAAAAAATAGCAACAAAAAGGGTTAAAAGGTTAGAGCCCAGAGCACTTTAAAAATAACCCATTTTAAAACATGCACCGTTTAATTTGTAATTGTTTTTTTTTTTTTATTATTTTTCGTTTTAGTTTTAGTTTCTTTCTGCCGCCAAAATCTCGGTAAGATCGATATGGCAATTTTTCTAAAATACGAACATGGTATTTATCTACCACAATTATTAGTGTAAGTATTGGAAGGAAAAATATCGTCCAATGATACACGGCCATTAAGATTATTACAAACTCATGGGTGTAACGATGACGTATCGTGATTGTGCTATTCACAAAAATATTGAGTATAGACCAAAAACGCAAAAAGGAATGGAACCTAAGCGGGTTCCATTCCATTATCAACTTTTCCGTGTTTTAGTAAGTAGTTTCAATACTCTACCAGCCGAAAAGTTGGCACGTTCAACACATGTTTTAAGGTTATTTCAGAGCTTAAATTTGTTGGCAACCTCTGTACATTCTTTTTACTTTGATAAATAATGTTCCTGCTCCTACATTCCTGTTTCTATCTAAAATTCAATTTCCGTTGCATAAAGTTAATGTTTAATTCTAAACTTAACCTAAGTTAGTTACATGATCCATCTTGTTCCACCATTGAACTGCTAGAGTTCGTGAGCGTTGATATGAGGTTTAAATGCAACCTACTCGTCGTTTCCTGGGAATCTTTTTCACAAGTAGGCGTCAATTCGCCCGTTTTGCGTGATGCAACCTACTCGCTCGATACGTTTTGGTTCAAAGCTTCTGAACGAACCGTTAAGATGTGGAAGAGCGTTTATGCATTCATTCGAATTCGATTCGGAGTGGTCGTCATACAAAATGTAGCTAAGTGCGTTCCTGCACTCATTTGATTCGTAGTTTGATAGACCCATATTTTACTTATCCTACTAATCCTTATTATAAATGCGAAAGTTTGGATGTATGGATGGATGGATGGATGAATTGATGTTTGTTACTCTATAAAGTCGCAAGGACTGAACCGATTTGGCTGAAATTTGGCATAGAGATAGATTATGTGTTATTTCAAAGGAATAACACATAGACTACTTTTTAACCCGGAAAATTAAAGAATTCCCGCGGGTACAGAAAAACTTCAATCCACGCGAACGATTATGATATAAATCTTATTATTGTCTCAACACATCTCCGGCCCAATGTTGGGCGTGGGACTCCTCTCAGAATGAAAAGGGTTTTAAGGGAATGTTAGAGATAGGATTTAATTTCTTAAAACGCATATATATTTTGGAGAATTTATAAATCCTCTATAGAGGAACTGTAGACCGCTGTGAAAAATATAATATTTCACAATTTACAGAAGTAATTCATAAATTGCTTCGCCTTTCAATATCTTTTTGGCGCATCGAAAATAAATGGAAATGAAGATTGGAGGCGATAAAGTTACCCGGCCTCTGGAATATGCACTTTTAAGATGGTAATGAGGGTTTCTGACCTGCCTTGTGATAAATCTCTTTGTGGAATTAAAGTAAATGATAACAGGACTCCTTCAAGTTCAGAGTTCAGTCGAGGTCGGTACGCGCTCCTGATAGGACGCGCGCCTATGCTGCAGTGCTATGATTTACCAGTAAACAGATTGGTACATTGGGACTCAATAATAATAAAAAAAATAGCGGATTAATTATTTTTAATACACTTTAAAAATGTGCAATTAAAATATATATTTTTTACTTACAAAACTTTTCGAAAAACTTTTATATTTTAATAAAGTTCGAATACTTATTTGCTGTTTAATGAAACATCTAGTGTTAAGTGAAAGAAGTGCGTGTTAAGTATATTATTTAAGTCGTAAGCCTTACAAAAATTTTAAGGTAATGTCAATGATTCGTTTCTTATTTCAGTGCGGGCATGTTCTAGAAATACTTCCTTATATCTGATTAGGTACCTAGGTTTTCTGAAAGTAGTCAAATAATATTATCTCATAAAAGATAAAAAAGATTAGTTCGCTATTGTTTTAAAAGCCACTTTAAAGTATCATTCATTAAATAAATAATTTTTAATGGTTTAGTAAAACAAAAAGCCTATAAAATAATTAACGTTCATCCGATAATAGTATAATTACTCTAATAACTTTAACTAAGTTTCTTCAATAAACTTCAAGTAAATAACTAAGTTAAGGTATCAAGGTAAGGTACGGCGGCAGTTAATTTGAGTTAAATCAACTTGATTACCTATCCAGAAGTTTTGAATTACTGCGAAATGTTCATTATTAAAAGCAGCTTAACTTGAAGTTTTCAATACAAAGTTAGGACCGTATTCGTTGCTGAATCTTTGACTTATGTAAAACTTAGCTTTGAAATAAATAAAAAAACAACAGATTTTCATTGTAATTATTGCGTTAATATTATTCTCTTTTATTGTTGTCCAATAATGAAAAAGTTACGAAGATTAAGAGAAAACCCAAATTGTCTTTGACGTTTGTGTTTTTTATTCGTGTTCCTAACGAAGTCATGTAGTGAAGCACGTACTGTATCTTAAGTGTTACCGTTTTTCGTCTAATTAACTCGCTTCTATTACTTTCTCTATTACAGGCCTTTATAGATGCAGGATCTTAATAAAAAAAAATTACACAGTGTTTACAAAAAATTACACCTATTATTATTTCAACATATTCTCAAGAACTCTACATAACTCGAATTTATACCAAACTAGCTCAAAACTTTATCCGCAGGGATTTTGTTTTAAAAAAAGAACTTCCCCCTAATGGGTTTATAAAATCCCTCCTGTTTTTGATCGCATACTTCATTGCTGAAGGTCGTGTCAATATTGTAGTGATTCGTTCCGTTGTTGACTATATATAGCTTTTCACTCTGTCGCGTGTTCGGCTTTTCTAAATGCGGTAATAGGCCAGCGACTGTCAGGGGCTTGAAGTCAGCTTAAGATAGGCAGCGGCTACGTGATCAGCCACGTGGTCTTTTTTCTTCCACCTCTAGAGTCATCATCTCAACCCATCTTCAGTCCACCATCGTCAATGGTTTAGGCTAGGGCAGACTTACACCATCGGTGATCTACTAACAATGTTTAGCGATAAACGATCGACTCGCAAGCAGAAAATTTTTTTTTAGATATCTAGGCATTAATTGTGCGTAGGTATGTACCTACGTTTCTGTAAGTAAGCGCACGATGGACCCTAAAACCGCTTGAGATCGACCGGTCGACCTCGATCATCGATGTATATGGATATGCCTGTCCCATTTATAATTGCGTCTATGAAAATGCGCTTGAATATTACTTCAATAAACACTGCGCGTCGCCCGCGGTTCGCTTTGACGCGAGTGTCAACCAATCACGTTCGAGGAGTAGCCACTCCCTATCAACCAGAACAAAAAATGAAATGGATTTTGTAAAACTTCTTTTAAGTTCTTTTAAGACAAGAGATTGTGTTGTCTCTTTGAGCGCGTTTTTTTCCTCTAGACACCTATCCATAAACATCGATGACCGCGATCGTTTGTTTGCCCACCTCGGGTTAGGGCATAGATTGGTAGACTTCACATACCTTTGAGAAGATTATGGAACCGCCGGATTAGTTTGAAACTGGCTCAGACTGTAACCACCCCAGCATTAAACAGCCCCCGCATTCTCCGAACCCATATTCTGGAAAATAGTGCAAAGAGCGTAGGTTATCTCTAGGTTATCTAAATCAATAAACATTTAATGAAAATCCCTTGTTATTTGAGTTTCCATATGTTTGATGTATGGTTTGATTGGTTTGATTTAGACACATGTCTGATTAATCAAACTTTGCAAATATAGGTTTCAGATCATATTCATTCGCTGTTTCAAATTGCATTTTGTTGCGAAAATATAAAATATAAAAAAAAAAAAATTGAGCAAATTCAGGTGTCTTCAGTACAAACCACATTTTTACGTATTTTTTTGTTTTATTATTTTACAACAAAATCCAATATCAAACCTTGGTATTATTATTATATGTCCCACAGCAGGTAGGTATAGACCATATCGGAATCCTCTCTTTTTTAATAAAAGTCACAGAAAAAATCTCGTTTTTATTATAAATCGGTTTTAGATATAATGTTATTGAAACGAAACGTTCGTTTCAATTTTCTTCCGTTGATCGTGAAAAATAAATTTCTATCTGAGTAAGCATCGATGTATATATGTGTAAGCCATAAGCTTACATAGTTACAATTTAGCTTTATGGGATAGAATGGATTGCATAAAACATTTATAAAATACATGTTTACTCTACATCATCAAATGTGAATATTTAATGAGTAGGTACAGTTTCATTATATTTATTTGTTTTATTATATGCTTTCAGTTATTTTTATTTAAAGCAAATACATATTTAGATTGTACGGAACGCAATATATTGATATATTTTTTTTATTCTCATTATTTAATATGGGACTTTTAAAGGTGACCTTTACGTCAGCCCCATCGGAACACACAAAATATTACAATTAACTATATACACAATCAACTACCTATATATCTAGATAATTTGAGAGAATCACTATACAGGGTGTCCCACGGCTATGCCACATGGAGGGGAAGTACCTTAAATATTGTAGATGGAACATTTTATTGAAAGAAGACTTCATTTTAATTTAAAAAACAATTTAAACTGCATTCATAGATTTTTAAATAATTGCCTGGTTGAACCGGGACTCGAACCCGCTATACGAGAAAAAAAATTAACCTGTATCTTTATCATACCGATCGGAAGGCTTCATCATAAGAATTATTTTTTGTTAAATAACATAGCATGAGAAATAAAAGGAAGACCATGAATTTTAGCCTTTGATGTAAAATTTTGTTCAGAAAAAATGAAAAGCTGACATTGGCGTATCGACATACAACTGACATGAACTATTACTAATGAGTACCCACTTTAGAAGACGCATCATTTCCCGATTCTTACTATCCTTACTATCCTTACTAATCCTTACTTATATTACCTATAATTGCGAAAGTGTGTTTGTTTGTTGATTTATTGGTTTGTCCTTCAATCCCGCTGCAATTCGTAGCTCTGTTGCAGCGGGATTGAAGGCTAAAATTCATGGTCTTCCTTTTATTTCTCATGCTATGTTATTTAACAAAAAATAATCCTTATGATGAAGCCTTTCGATCGGTATGATAAAGATACAGGTTAGTTTTTTTTCTCGTATAGCGGGTTCGATTCCCGGTTCAACCAGGCAATTATTGAAAAATCTATGAATGCAGTTTAAATTGTTTTTTAAATTAAAATGAAGTCTTCTTTCAGTAAAATGTTCCATCTACAATATTTAAGGTACTTCCCCTCCATGTGGCATAGCCGTGGGACACCCTGTATACCTACTGTAACAGCCGAATTACTCATAGGTTTGCTAAAAATAGAATTAAAAATACCAGTTTTCATAAAATTTAATATAGATATTTATTAGGTTTAATAAGAAACAATGGGCAAGATGTTTTGTGAAGTGGAGTGAGTGAGTGAATTGCGATGGACTCTGAGACAGAAATCCAGACTTTTATTAACTGTACCCAGCAAGCTCTAGGGACGGAATTTTCTTGGGACACGCTCAACATTTCACAAATATTGGACTTGTTGCCAAATCAGATCCTCGAGGATATCAACCTTAAGTAAGTATTCATTTTTTTAATTTTACTAGTTGATTCCCGCGACTTCCCGCGGGAACTCTCTTGTTTCCCGGGTTAAAAAGTATGCCTATGTGTTATTCCAGACTATAATCTATCTCTGTGCCAAATTTCATCCAAATCGGTTCAGTCGTTGCGACGTGATTGAGTAACAAACATCCATATATCCAAACATCCAAACTTTCGCATTTATAATAATATATAATAGAACTAGCTTTAACCCGCGGCTTCGCTCACGTTAGGTTCGATTTTTTAACCCCCTATTTAACCCTCTTGGGGTTGAAATTTTCCAAAATCCTTTCTTAGCAGATGTCTACGTCCTAACAGCTACCTGTATGCCAAATTTCAGCTCGATCGGTCCAGTGGTTAGAGCTGTGCGTTGATAGATCAGTCAGTCAGTCAGTCAGTCAGTCAGTCAGTCACCTTTGCCTTTTATATATTTAGATTATTTGGTAAAATTGGACCCAGCATGTCATTTTGTATAGCTATAAAGTAATACAATTTTAAAGGTGTTTTTTTAGTATACAGACCAGCGCTTGACTATCACACCTGATGAATATTCATATATAACTGAAGATGCAGCCTAAGTTGATCGCGCATGCTAGAAAATACCTAATCTCTCTTGATTTGAAGGTATCCAAGTTGCAGTTAGTTGGAAATACGGAAGCCGGGAGTCGGAAGGGTCCTCTCTTAGAATAAGAAGGGCTTAGGCCATAGTCCACCACGCTACTCGATTGGCCTACTCTAGTAGGTAGGTAGGTAGGTAAACCTCTAGGTTTGCACAGTCAGCTATATTATTCTATGAATAGATCAGCTGTAGATCGTATTGCGTAGACCTAGCTACGTAGAGGTTTCGTAGCAGAGCGGCGGCTGTAAGGGTCCTCTCTTAGAATAAGAAGGGCTTAGGCCATAGTCCACCACGCTACTCGATTGGCCTACTAGAGGTTGCACAGTCAGCTATATCATTCTATGTTGGATCAGCTGTAGGTCGTGTTGCGTAGACCTAGCTACGTAGAGGTTTCGTAGCAGAGCGGCGGCTGTAAGGGTCCTCCCTTAGAATAAGAAGGGCTTAGGCCATAGTCCACCACGCTACTCGATTGGCCTACTATAGGTTTGCACAGTCAGCTATATCGTTCTATGTATAGATCAGCTGTAGGTCGTGTTGCGTAGACTAGCTACGTAGAGGTTTCGTAGCAGAGCGGCGGCTGTTGAAGTGCACTTTTCACATGACACATGACTTCAAAGGGTGGAAGCGACCCTATTATTACTAAGCCTCCGCTGTCCATCCGTCCGTCCGTCCGTCCCTTTGTCAGCTGATGGATCTTATGAACCGTAATAGGAGGTACTTGATATTTTCACAGAATGTGTATTTCTATTGCCAATATAACAACAAATATATATTTAAAGAAAAAAAGTTAAAAAATAGAGAGGCTCTTTATACCGTAAACTTTCGTTTTTGCTCGATCCTAAGCTGGTGTTAATGTACGATAGTACGGAATGCTTCGTGTGCGGGTTTTATTGTATCTACTCTGAATGTTCGTGGAAAATTTTCAGGACGATAAAACGTGAATTTTTTTCAGGCTCGATCTTTCCGGGAATGTCATCAAAAAGTCGTTATGGATTTCATAGCGAACGGGTAAGAGGTGAAATGCGTAGCAATGGCGTTGCTAGTCAAAAATCTTGATCAAAATGAAAACCATGACTGCAGCCGGTTAACCCATAGTTAGTAGCCATAGTTGGTAAACTCGATCACAGGATCGACTTTAGTGGATAGTTAATGTTTAATTGATTCTCCTGGAAGCTATTACATTTCAAAGCTTTGATATTAGTAATAGTAATTGTACTGAATTGATTTTGCTGGTCGGAGCGGTGAATGCTGAATGGCTACTGATGAATTATAATACCTTGGTTTCAACTTTCCAAAGGGTGTCCATTCCGATTAACGACCATATTGAGCTCTTGGGCATAGACATCTCGCCCAATCTCAATTTCGGGAAATCCGGGAAAAGCATTGCGTCAAAGGCCAATTAGCAGTCAAAAACTTGGTATCCTGAACCTTGTTCAGGATACCGGTGCTTCACGCTTGAGTAGAGCCTGACTTTCCACCAGGCGCAGGCTTGCTCAGCCATGGAGTACTGCTGCCACCTCTGGGATGTTCTGTCAAGTACCAACTCGGTGCGTTAGACTCCTTAGATCGCCGTGCCCACCGAATTATAGACGATCAGTCACTAACGCAGGCGAAAATGCTCAGGCTACAACACCAACTCAATGTTGCCTGTCTATCGGTCTTCTATCGGATATACTTTGGAAAGTGCGCTCAGGAACTTCACAACCTTGTGCCCCCCTCACGTGTGCCCGTTCTAGCTCAGAACTTCGAGAAATTTGACTCCGTTGCGTGGTTGACATTCAATGTACTTGAACGAAACGCATTAGCTCTACGTTTCTGAAACAAACTGCAGACGTGGAACGCATTTCCAGCGTCTGTATTTCCGGCCACGTATAATTTGGCAAGCGCGCTCCAACCTCATCAATACTTTGCTTTGCTTTTTTTGCAAAAAAAACATTGGGTATCGTCAAGCGCAAACCTATTACATAATAAAAAAAAACTAAATGAACATCTACTTGAAATATTCAATTCCTGCGAAGTCGTGGGTATTATTAAAAAATAAATATCAATGTTTAATCTAAAATCGTCGTTGAACTCGATTTGTGGTTCAATGAAATTCTCAGTATAAGAGGAAAAATATTTATTTACTTAATGATCCACAAGATTAAGTATAATTAAGTTAAGGAAATGAGAATCGCTTTCCCAGACATAACAATTACTTTTTGGCCGAAGTGGAAGTATTTTTGGAATTCTTAATTATTTCCACCATTTGTTTAACGATCACAATGGATTTACGACAATTTTTGTGCTTGACGTAGTGTTTCAAATTTATCACTCCGCTACCATACGGTGAGCTTATTGCCTGCCACATATACGTCTATTATTTCATATTATAAAAGGCTTTTAGGACGTAAAGCAGTAAACAGGTTATAAAAGTAATATTACCTACGAAAGTTGAGTCTGCTGTAAAAAATATATTTTCTACACCGCAATGGACTGGAAACGTTTTGTTTTACCAGTTCTATCTCGTTGGTCTAGTGGTAAGATTCGGTATCCGTACAGATTCGTTATTCGGTCCCGTGTCGGGCCAAAAAATTTATTAAGTTTTTCTGTCAAGAAAATCTCAGTTCTAGGTAGACCGGAGTTAGCAAGTTGGCGGTGATTTACCTCCGTGCCTTGGAGAGCTCGTGTCGATCTTCTGTACCATCGGATTATGGGAGTGAGGGAATGGAGAGTGCACCTGCAGTCTGCACTTGTGCACACACTCGTGCACTCTCCCGCGAGGCTAATCACTGAGGCGGCCGTGACCGGATTCGGTCGCGAGGACATCTTTATGATCATCATTTGACAAGTTTCACTCATTGTCCCAACATTTGCTGCAGATCGCGCCTACTTCAACATCGACAAGTAGGTAAACTAATTTGACATTTAGACAGTTTTGTATTAGCTATTTATCAGAACTTTAATTTTGTTTTATATATATTTATTAGTTGGTTTGTAAGTTTAACTTTACTTGAGGATGCTGCTATAGGACTTCAGAATGATGACAAAATCGACATCACTAATAAATAGATTATACGGCGTATTCAGGAAAAGATATTCTACTAATATAAAACTAGATGATTCCCGCGACTTCTTGCGCGTGGATTACGGTTTTTCCACAGGAACTCTCTTATTTTCCAGCATAAAAAGCCTATGTGCTATTCCAGACAATAATCTATCTCTGTGCCAAATTTCAGCCAAATCGATTCAGTCGTTGCTTCGTGATTGAGTAAGAAACAAACAAACTTTCGCGTTTATAATATTAATACGATATATATAAAATAATCGGATTGTATAGTTGAAATCTCGGAAGAAGTTGAGGGTCAAGCAAATCGGAGTTCCAAGGAAGCTTTTGCTCTGTTCAGTTCAGTTTTTTAAAAACACCATTAAACATTATTTATAAAGTAGGTACGATCAAATCCACTTGCTCTTTTCAAGTTTAATTTTAGGAAGGTTTCATCATATTTATCTATTCAACTAAGTAACTCAATAGCCAATACACATGTTTCTATAGCTGAAAATAAACATACTTCTGTTGTATTAAATTCTATCAACTAAGCAAATCTAAAATACAAAAATATTATCTGCTCAAATCGCTACCTAAAGAGCTAATAGAATCTTTTACCTAGAATCTTAAGTTATTAGAATCTAGCTTCACGCAATTTGCGAACCAAAATTCCGATTACGCCGATTGTTTCTAAGAGAAAAAAGATATAACATTTATAAGTGGTCGCATCCAATTTTTTATCAAAGCTGAGCTGAAATGAAAGAAAACATTTAATATTGGTGCGGCGTACATTGGTACATTTACTGTCTGAGCTTCGACTTTATTACTTGTACCAGGCTTTTAGTTTGTTTACTTTGTCCAGGCTTATAGTAAGAACGTAAGAATATTAGAGAGATTTAGGTGTCTCTTTAGATTACACACCTGTACAACGTCGTAAATGTAAAAGTTTTATTTGTCGATAAAAAGAAAAAAAATGTTTTCAACTTTTCTTATTGTTGTATTCATTTTCATGATTTATAAATAATAATTGAGGAGCAATATTTTATCAAAGGATTTATTAAACTACAATAGTTATTTTTACCTATAGAAAAAAAACGTAATTGTTAGTAGGTACCTAAGTTAGCTCTTTTTAACCGATTTCCAAAATAAGAGAAGGTTCTTAGTTCGTCGGGATGTTTTTATTTATTTTTTAATAGCGGCCCGCTCCGGCTTCGCATGGGTATAAAATATATAGCCTATGTCATTCACTGTTAATGGATGTTATTTTACATATAAACCTTCCTCTTCAATCACTCTATCTATTTAAAAAAACCGCATCAAAATCCGTTGCGTAGTTTTAAAGATTTAAGCATACATAGCGACGTTGTTTTATACTATGTAATGATGTGTGTTCCCCGATTATTCGAAGACGCTTGGACCGATTTGGAAAATTATTTTTTGCATTGAAAGGGTATACTTCCCAGGCGCGCCCATTGTCATCAGGTCAGGATCTGATGATGGGATGCTGGAGAAATCAAGGGAACTCTTCAAATTTTATAGGCACAATTGATATACCTACTTTGTGGTGGCGTTTGAAGTTGGTTTTGTAAAAAGAATTTTTATTTTTACGTTTATAAATTATATCCAACATCAAGCTAGCTTTTCATATCCCGTCTGTTCAATTTTATGCTGGCTGTGTGGTGTGTGTTTTAAGCTAATACCACACTGAGCGGAATAGTACTGCGGCGGATTAATTATTAATTAATTAGTCAACCACATTCGAGTTACAGTGGAGCGATAGTTCAACTAGTATACTCTGAGCTAGATGAAGAGAAGTGCATCTATGTGTATTATGCATGCAAAAAAGATTTTTGCTATGTGAAGAAGAAAAATTGTTGGAGCAAGAGTGGGAAAGAAAAAAGCAAATACTGTTGCTTGGTTGCAAGTTTCAATTTCAGACAAAGTAAATTTTACTGTATAATCTATTTTTCCTTAAATAGATTATACTTTACTTTTTACTTTGCTTTATTTGATAAAACAGTAGGTACTTATGTATTGAAATCTTTAATCGCGCAAGTATATACTTTTTGCTCTAATTAGAATCGAAGATCCGAATGATTCACTGATTCGAATCTTTGGATTGATTCAGAAACAAACTTGAAGGAAATTATAGCTCCATGAAAACAAATGATCCAATATTATTGAAGAGGTTTTTGCCACCTCTACAATAAGATCGAGCTACTCGGAAAAGTGAAAAACCAAACAGAGCGTACCTACGTAAGCTCCCGCTTCGTGCTTCGGCTATTTATTTACCTTTTAAGACAGCATATTAAAAATATTATTAATTTATAGTATTATAAACTGTATCAGCGTATACTCTACCAAGAAAAAATTAAAACGCGTCTTAGAGATACACGTGAACAGCACCTAAGTAGTTTAAGTTGAATCGCTTTACCTATTTTACATACAATGCATCTGAAAGCAATGTATCTGTCGAACTCGATTTATAGAGTTTGAACGCTGCACGTGCATTATATTGCTCTGATATAAAAGAGACTCTTAAAAACTCTGTTATTTGTTGTTGAAAATTGTTCAATGATTCGTATTCCTATAGTGGATATTAATTTTGCTATAGTGGGTATTTGTCGTAACTATTTCTTCCTAATGTAAACAATTTCCGCTTACTTTTATCGCTTTGGTAAGCGAAATGAGTCGTCCATTAATTTAACAACAATTTTGGTGGTATAATAGTAAAATAAAGAGACGTATATCTAGCAAGCATTTAATGGTCTGTGTACAATATCATAAAACAAGAGCAAGCAAAGTGTTAATTTGCTACAAGTCTTAAAATATTAAAATTCATTTACAAAAAAGTGGGTATATACTGCAACTTGCAAGTTAAATAAAAGCTTGTTACGTATATTATGTATATGAACCCACTATTTTTAATTCTTCGGTTGTATCATCCCCGAAATACTTTGTTTTTAATGCTCGGGTTGGCTCTAACTATCAAGTCTGGGAACATGTTCTCGGTAGACATGGTATTGGTAAATGCAACACTAACGGAAGTCTTCTTTTGTCCTTTTTTGCAGAATTTAACCTTAGTGTTACAAATACGTTCTTCCGTATGGCAGACAAATTTAAAACATCCTGGATGCACCCACGTTCTAAGCATTGGCACCTTATTGATTACATAATTGTGCGCCGAGCCGATTTAAAGGATGTGCTTATTACTAGAGCATTACGAGGTGCTGTAGGGTGGACTGATCACCGTTTAATTAGGTCGAAGGTTCGCCTCTGTTATAAACCACCCCATCGTGCAAATCATAAAATACCAACTAGACTGGCCTGTGCCAAACTTATCCACTCCAATGAATTGCAAGATCAGCTTAATGCTGGTTTTAGTAAAAAATCTTTTGAAACACCGAGCTCAATCGATGATAACTGGCATGTTCTAGCACAATCACTCCATCTCGTTGCTCAGAGAGTTCTTGGAAAACCAGAAAAGAAAAACCAAGATTGGTTTGATGACTCTGATGCAGCGATAATGAAGCTAGTCAATGACTCGAGGCAATTGTTACAAGGTCCTGCAAGCCAAAATCGTAGAACTGCCCAGCGTGAGCTAAAGTCTAAAGTGCGCGAACTTAAGGACCGATGGTGGATGGAGAAAGCACAACAACTGCAGCTGCTTGCTGATGCAAAACAAACCGGGCTTTTCTTTGAGGCTCTCAGGGCTATATTTGGGCCTCGTTACAAAAAAACATCCCCCATCTACTCGCGCGACAAATCAAAACGCCTAACAGAACATGGTGAGATACTAAATCGGTGGGCTGAACATTTCTGTGATGTTCTGAACCCAGCCAGTCACAATGTGGATCTCACTTATATAAATTCCCTCCAAACCCTACCAACATCTCCCGAACTTGATGATCTTCCGTCTTTTGACGAATTTCTTCGCGCTGTTAATCGGCTTAAGAATGGAAAGACTGCGGGATCGGACAGCTTACCAGGGGAACTATTTAAGTATGGTGGTCCTAATATACAGCAAAGTCTCTTCGAGCTCATTGAGCACATTTGGAAGTCTGGAGCTGTACCCCAAGAGTGGAAGGACGCCACAATTTGCAAAATTTATAAGGGTAAGGGGGAAGTCTCGGATTGCGGATCTTACAGAGGTATTGCTCTATTAAATGCAGCCGGTAAAGTTCTGACACATATATTGAACCGTAGGCTGGGACAGCTAGCGGAGCGAATACTACCTGAGAGCCAATGCGGCTTTCGGCCGAATAGAGGTACGGTTGACGCCATTTTCGTCGTAAAACAACTGCAAGAAAAGTGTCTTGAACAAAATCGCCCACTGTACATGTGCTTTGTTGACCTCGAAAAGGCTTTCGACCGGGTGCCGAGGTCTGCTCTTTGGCTCGTTCTCACAAAAGCTGGCTGTCCGGAGAAGTTCGTTACCTTAGTGCGCCAATTTCATGATGGCATGATGGCCAGAGTGCAGCACGAAAGCGACTTCACGGACCGTTTCCCAGTTACCAGCGGTGTTAAACAAGGATGTGTGATAGCACCAACTCTCTTTTCTATTTACTTTGCCTTCGTCCTGAGAGATTCCTTTAGTGCCTTCACTGGACAAATCTATCTAAACGTCAGAACTGACAAGAGCGTTTTTGATCTATCGCGCTTCAGAGCTAAGCGTTCGCTACAAGAGCTTTCTATCGTGGACGTTCTCTATGCCGACGACGTTTGTCTGTTGGCTAACGACGTCAGTACTCTGCAACATCTTTGTGCTGCCTAGATGAATCGTGCCGAAGGTTTGGGCTAACTATTAGTGCATCAAAAACTCAAGTTTTAAAGCAACCATCGCGTGGCACTACATCTGATCCAGCGCAAATTACTCTTGGAAGTAGCGTACTAGAAGAGGTCTCATCGTTTCGCTACCTAGGATGTATGATCCGTGAGGACAATCGCCTGGAGACAGAAATATCTTGCGGATTGCGAAGAGCGGCTTCATCTTTTGGTATGCTTCGCAGAAGAGTTTGGGACTCACATGATCTTCCGGCTCCACACAAAAATAGCTGTGTATAAAGCAATTATTCTACCCATATTGCTTTATGCTACAGAGACTTGGTGTCTCTACAGAGGAGATATAAAGCGACTTGATATCTTCCACATGAGATGCTTACGTTCAATTTTGCACGTTAAGTGGCAGGACCGAATACCCAACTCGGAAATACTGCGGAGAGCAAAGATTAGCGGGATTGAAGCCATGCTCATGGAAATGTCAGTTGAGGTGGTGCGGACATGTCGTTCGTATGAATGATTCCAGACTCCCATAAGGCTTCTACTCATGAGTTACAGAGGGAAACGCAAGTCTCGGTGGTCAATTATTACGTTACAAGACGTTATTGAAGCGTCATCTCATTTCGTGTCGTTATATACCTAGTGAGAGGTGGGAGGAACTTGCGCTGCAGAGGCAGGAGTGGCGAAAATCGGTGGATCAGGCGGTGCGTCCTTTGAGGAGCATCGACTAAAAGATATCGACGCTAAGCGCCTCATCAAAAAGACCCAGCCAAGAACCTCCTACCTCTACACTTATAATGCATTGGGCCAGTTACATTGTGCCCCGTGCAACCGGATCTTCCAAACCAAATTTGGTTTCGCTAGCCATATTCGCTCTCATAATCGGTTCTAGCCAGGACCGCCGTTGACGGACACGTCAAGGAGGATCATATGTAGGTAAATAATAAATATGTGTATTCATTAAAAAAATTCGAATTGGTCTAGACATCCCGGAGAAATCGGTGGGCAAACATACAAAAAAAAGATATCGGCCGAATTCAGAAACTCTTTCTTGGCAGTCGGTTAAATAGATAAGTTAAGGTGCTGAAATTACGGAAGGGGTGCTGATTCAATTCCTGCTGCGTCTGCTTATTTTTACATTTTCCGTTTGTATAAACGAATATGAAAATGCAGAGTGGAAACGTGCAGGAAACTATAACTTAAGTTGAAAAACTACTTGTAATATCCAGATTTTTATGAAATTCTGCTCTGTATAAAGTTTAAGTTTTACATCGGCGAAGAGAGAACTTTAGCTGGGGCATTATTAATTTTTTTTTAATATGCTTGTCAATAAAATGTAACAAGTATATTTATAGTGTGACATGTTGGTTTAATACTCAAAGGCGGCGTAGCGGCATGGTGCAGGCTGCAGCATAGATTTATTAAAACTATATATGTATAGGTACTTTTTATCCATTGAAGGTTTGGAGAGAAATGTCATTTACTATTTCATAGTAAACCTTCAATGGATAAAAAGTATATGTCAGTGTCTTTCATTTTTTGATATGCACTGAGTTAGAGAATCAGGGGGCTGAGTGTAGTATAAACGAGCCCTGCAAATGTTTGCTGTTTTGAAATATACCTAATACCTACAGAATTCCGTTAAGTTGGTTAATTATTATAATTATCAACAAAATTAAGGAATTATCCTAATAATTCTTCAGCGTAAAAATACCTAAATAAATGTACCTACCCATTATTGGTTAATGTTACTTCAATTAATGCATTTGTTCGATTTGTGCCTAATTTTGATATCAGACCACCCCTGAAAGATCGGATTCCATCATAAATATTGAGCCTTGAACGACCGCTCGTTGTTTATGTGTTCTGTTAATAGACAAGGTCGATAATATAATATTTTAGAATTACTGCCTCTGGTGATGATATCACTGGGAAAATAATAGGTTTATATCAACCGTTGATGGGTTGTTGATGACGACCGTGTACATAACTTAAAACCTTATAAATTGGGCTAAAACGATTATTATATACGAGTATTATAAGCCTCAATAGCCCAACGGTTAAAGGTGCGGACTGAAAACTGAAAGGTCGCAGTTTCGAACCCCACCCGTTGCACTATTGTCGTACCCACTCCTAACACAAGCTTTCCGCTTATTTATAGGGGATAGGAGGATATTAGTCAAATTCAGCTTGGCTAATAAAAAAAATTATAGGTAGTATCTAATCAACTGCTTAAATTATTTATTTATTTATTTTGAAGTTTCTGTCATCATAAAGTGGACAGACAACATTAATACGCAGAGATTATGGTGGGAGGCTTTGGCCGTGGCTAGTTACCACCCTACCGTCAAAGCCGTGCCGCCAAGCGATTCAGCGTTCCGGCACGATGGTGTGAAGAAACCGATTAGGGGGTGTGGGTTGAATCTACGCTGCCAAACTCGTTCCAGGTTAGCCCACTACCATTTTAGACTGCATCGTTACCATCAGGTGAGATCGCAAGAAGATCAAGGACGATCTTGTCAACGAATAAAAAAATAAAATAGTTAGGTACCTAGACTGCTAAAATCATAACCCTGCCATTTGGCTTTCCCGTAGTCAAAATTTCCCGTAGGTAAAAATGGAAGATCTTTTCCATGAATATGAATCACCATCAGAGGGAATTTTTGTTTTGATTTTTAAATCATCGACCCATTTTCTCGTAATTTATTCATCGATTCACGATAAACAAGATAACTTCATTTCCGTAAGGAATGTTAACGACGCAATTTGCTATCTGTAAGCTAATGCAATAATCTTGAGATAGGTAAGAGTAGATACACAAGTGTAAAGCCTTCGGGGAAAATTGCAAGTGGCTAAATTTGTTTACGCCAATCCAATGCTGCTCGACATCTTTATGCAAACGGGCATAAATAAAATTGCCGGATTGCCTGTTTACACTAAGTATTACTTATTCGTTGGTTAAATCGGCATTAAATAAAATATGGGTTTGTCAATCTGCTCTTTAGGATTTAATGTTACTAATAATGATTGTAGTAAGTAATAACTAAAATAACAGTTACTTATTACGTAAAAATTTCAAATAGTTTTTCTCTGTCGCGATGTTTAGAGATTGTTTCAAAACAAATAGTTCAACAATACTTATATTTATCATACAGTAAAAGACTTGTGATAATAATTTTGTATTGTAGGAAGCCATATAGATTCTAACACTATTATATCACTAGTTGAGGGAACCCTTTGATTTTTCGGAATAAAAAGTCTATGCCACTCTCTCGGTCCTAAAGTCCTCAACTATATCCGTTCCGATCCGTTGCTTTGTTGCGGTGTGATTGGAAGACAAACCAACAAACAAACACACTTTTCCACTAATATATTTAGTAAGGAAGTAAGGATAAGATTGGAAAATTAAAAAATGATCTACAACGGAGTCAGTAAAATTGATAAAAAGTTATGATTTTTACTGTTTATCACATTATTTTATTTTCACTAGTTTATTCCTTTCTTACTTTCCTCATGATCGATATTAAAAATAGTATGTAAGCAGTCTTGATGTACTTGTTCATTGTACGTACACGAACTGCGGAACCTGTAGTTTATGTAAAACTAGCATGTAAAACTCGTGAAAGTTATCCTTGAACGAAACGTAATACCTACCTCGTGTGTATACTTTGTTACCTCGTTCAACAACCTACCTAATGTGTATTTATTTTTCGATTACTAAAGGATCTACGATATATTTCTTTCTTACATAGGTAAATATTTTTTTATATTTTCAATATCAGTATCAGATCGAGTGTAGTAAAATACGAGTTCCCTTTTTCATACAATTTGTGGCATATTTATGGCGGTGTTCAATTTCTTATTCGAAGCGTTAATGTTTCACAAAAAAGCCTCGAAGGCCGTTGAAAGAGCGAAGGCTGAAAATTACTGGAAATGGAGGGGAAAACTGTGAAATACCTATCATTGCCCCGAAAACAAAAGTGATTGAAAGTGATAAAATTTTTCACTACTTCCCTTATCTCGATACTGCGTCCATTTCAATAATATTTATGAGATATTTGTACTCAATCATTTCCTGCGACGCGCGACGTTTCAAACTTGAACTACATTTTGTTATTTTATTCAATTATGAAATAATGCGATCTCACCTGATGGTAAGTGATGACGTACGCAGTCTAAGATGATAGTGGGCTAACTTGGAAGGGTTATGTCAGTGTACAATAAACTACTCCGCCTAATGGATTTCTACTTATCACTCGTATCAAAAAGCTATCGCTTGTCTACACATTTTTTTCT
Source organism: Hipparchia sbordonii (assembly GCA_038048805.1). Lineage (NCBI taxonomy): Eukaryota > Metazoa > Arthropoda > Insecta > Lepidoptera > Nymphalidae > Hipparchia > Hipparchia sbordonii. Next base: position 7,325,902 of record CM076106.1, on the reverse strand, counting down.
TAGTTTCTATAAAAAATAATTGCGCTCGATAGTAATCTCGCTAAATCTCGGGTAGATTATGCTGTGATGTGACTCTTATCTAATCGGACAAAAGTTTTTCCATCGTCGATGAGTTTTAAATTAGTTTTACTAACTATCTATTTCTACAATCTTGACTCCACTTCTTTCATTAGTTTTCTTTATATCATCTTCGTCATAATTTTTTGTTTGTTATATTCCAAAAAAATGTCATGTCAGAATAATGAATGAATGTCAGAATCAATTCGTGGTTATATTCAAAAAACTATTTATTTCATGTAGTTGTAGACAACTCGAGGCTCTTATGTGGCAATATAATAATTCTAGATTCTGCGTTCGATTTCAGTTTGATTTAAATTCAATTAAGTTTCATCTATCGGCACTTGCCACGACCCGGAAAAGGGTTTTACATGCGAAATATAACCAGTTGGGATCGTACATAGCTTGAGGGTATAAATAATGTTCTAGATAATAATATTTTAATGGCGGAAAGTACTATGAATGAGAATTAGATAAAAGTCCTGGGATTTATGGAACTCACCGTAGTACCGCACTGCGTTCAAAATTGTTATTTAAATGTACTTAATTGAAATAAAACTTATTTAAAGAAAATTTAAAGAACAAGAAATTTTCTGCTAATTGAGAGGCTTTTGTGGCTTTATCTTTGACAAAAATGTCATCAAAAGAAGAGACTGATATTATCTTGATGTCGGAAACGGATAGGCGGTTCCTTTAATTAAATGTCACTTTAAAACAGAACCTGACTTTCCTGAAATGTCACCACATTGCGGTAAATAAAATTTTATTGTTAACGTTATTTGCTTCAGAGCTGTTTTAGATGATTATTTATTATTATTAACATTGTATATTAAGGAATGATCAAATTTTTGGTTAAAATGGTTTATTGAAGCCATACAAATTACATTAAATTGTTTTCAAATGAGTAGAATAATTTTATTGATTGTACGCAGTAGGTAATATAATAAGTCTATGATTGATTGGAACCTATTGTTTTAAGCGGTTACTACTCGTATCACATACAACATGCGTACAACATATAAAATATCATAGCAACTTAGTAGATACTTAAGGTAGGTATAGTGAAGATTTATCCAACCACCTATTTTTGGATTGTCGACCAGGCGAAGAAGCTATCATTGGGTACGAACATTTTATTTAGCTCATATTGTTAAGGTTTGTCATGAAATTCTCAAAATAACAAATAGACACTTACACGTTCAATTCAATTCAATTTATTCACAAAGTTTGAGACTACAAGGTCTTAAATAATCATTTTAATCTATTGTCTATTCGTTCGTACATGGGCAGGGTCGCGGGCAAAAGGTGCGTATAAATGAAAGTTAATAGGTTGAGAGAATAGGCTTTTAACCTAATCAAACAGGTGAAGCGAGAATACACACTTTTACTTTTTGTAGCATTATTATGGCGCTGCTGCTACGAAATTTCTTGTTAGAGGCGTTAACGTATCTCAAAGGCTCCTCGAAGGTCAACCGAAGGGTAAAGTTACCGCCAAAAGTACGGCAACGAAGGCCGGAAGCTGTTTGTATAATATTCATTGTTCTTTGTAAGTGTAACATTTAAGTGCGCTAGGTAAGTAGGTATGCAAGCTCACCTATGTAAGTGAGCCGTGATTAATAAATGAAGGTACTCGTAAGTTTCTAAAATGTAAGTAATTTATGAAAGGTATGCAGCTTTTACATATGCTACCTCTCGACCCATTTCCAGGGAAAGGGTAGATCTCAGGATTAAAAGTTCTAACAAAATCAGTACAGCCATTCGGCAGAATAGCCCGGACAGACAGATTACCTACCTACCCTACCTGTTTGATCTTGGAAGCCTACAAATAACTATTAATAAGCTTAAACAAGTTTATAAGCAGGTAAATAATAAGACAATACACACTTATTTATTGTACTTACATAATATTTTGAGATAAAGCGCTATAGTGCTTACTTAATCGGTATGCATCTAGATTCTAGGTACTTATTTATATATTGGTAAAGTTTTTTGAATGTTGCCTGAAAACTGAAAGGTCAGCGTTTCATTCCTCGCCCGTCGAACTAATGTCGTATCAACTCCTAACACAAGCTATCTGCTTATTTGGAGGAGGGAAGAGAATATTAGTAAAGTTCAGCTTGGCTATTATTCTTTAAAAAATTACATACCATTTTAAAGTAGGTATGTCTGCAGCTGTTGACCTTATTGTAAGTACGAAGATTGCGCATTTAACGGCGGTTCATTGAAGCAAATTGGTTCAGTGATTACCCGAATGGCTTAGACAATTTAACTAAACGCATTTGTTTGAGCGCTTTTGTCCTCGTAATCTGAACGGATACATTACTGCAACAGGAAACGTGTCCAGGGGACCTATGTTCTGCAGCTGAGCAAAGGTTTCCACAGAGCATGATCTTATGCTACTTGTACCCAGTAGTGACTCGTTGTAGGTCGTCTGTCCAGCATGTGCCGCGTTCTCAATGATTAGGTACTGGGTTGAACATGAATATTTGACATAAGTTTGTTCATTTTAGGTCCACCTGATTAGAATTCTATTCAGGACAAACGGAATAATAATAATTGACAGACTTATTGATTGACATCGCACAGCTCGAATCACTGGACGGATTGGGCTGAGCATACCAATAGCTATTATTCAAAATTGGGCCAAGTTTGGTAAGGTTTACATCCTTATCACATGCGTGTGTTCGTTTTTGGTTTTCTGGTTTATTGATTTGTCCTTCAATCTCGCAGCAACTGAGCAATGGATCGCCGTGAAGTTTTTTAATGGGTATAGACTATATAGCTGTTGAGTGATGAGACTCTGGAGCGTGACATTAGTACTTTATACCGCGGAAAAATAAAGCATTCCCGCGAGCTTCGGTTTTGCTACCATCTTTGACTGCATCGTCACTTACCATCAGGTGAGATCGCAGTCAAGGACTATATTGTCATCGAATAAAAAAAAAGATCTTATCATAGAGAATTGTTTATGATCTTTAGTGTCAGCCGGTAAAAAAGTAGCCCAATTTGTTTGATGTCCTTTTAGCTGTAAAAATTTTATGACGAGGCGCAACTAAATTGGCTTAGACATAAAATGTGTACCGAAAATGTACCTAATTAGTTTTAGTTACTACCTGCTCTTTACGTTTATCTACATACGTTACGAGTAACACAATTGAGTACCTATATTAACACGTAATGAGTTTCACGTAACGTTTAACGGGGTCTTTTCCCTGTTTCTAGCAATTTCGCGTCTTTTCAAACCAGTTTTAATTCATGAAGAACTATTTTTTTTGCATCGAAAAAAATATATGTTGTAGATACATATTTTATCATTATAGCTTAATTGACAGAAACGCGTTAAGCTATATTTTGCTCGATCATAAAAAATTATGAAGAAATCGCGATTTTCACTTTTATTTCAATTTTGTGTCTAAAATTTTTAACTAAATTTAAAAAAATATATATGAAAATAAAGCTTATTACATTTATGATTTTTTTCAATTGACCGTTTTTAAATAAAAATTTAAGCTTAGTTCTAGCTTATTTCTAGACGTAAATGGGCACGCGCATCCTCTAACGGGGGTGTACCAGTAGCCCACCGGCCTCTAACGAGGTTGGACGCACGTCAGTTTTCGCAGGCCACGCTCTCCCATGCTTAAATTCTCAATTTCATTAATTTTGTTGTAAAAATATTATTTTGTAAAATCACTAAAACTTTTTATTAGATCTTAGTTAGCATAGTACCTACTTAGTTTTTATATAGTTTTTAGTTAGTATCTTAGGTTACTATCTTATCTTGTAAACAGTTATAGTAAATAATTAAATATAGTGTTTGTTTTTATGAATAATAATTGATGATAAAAGAAATTTAATAAAGAAAATATCAGCTTTGAAGCGAAGGAATATTAGAAAACAAGTATGGTAAGTGTTTCTTTCACTTTATCTAAATACTAGCTGATTCCGCGACTTCGTCCGCGTGGATAAGGTTTAGAGTGACTTGCTACTATCCACGAGAAGTTATGTCCTTTATCTCCGAAAATATTTAGTTATTTTTTGGGTAACTTGAACCGTTTACGCAGCGCACGCAACGGAAGCCCTCAAATATGGATAATTTTCCCCGTTTTTTGCAACATTTTTCACTGATGCTTCGCTCCTATTAGTCGCAGGGTGATGTTACATAGCCTAAAGCCTTCCTCGATAAATGGACTATCGAACACAAAAATAATTTTTCAATTCGAACCAGTAATTCCTGAGATTAGCGCGTTCAAACAAACAAACTCTTCAGCTTTATAATATTACTAGCTTTTGCCCCCGCGACTTCGTCCGCGTAGAATTAGATTTTGGGGTGGAATTTTCAAAAACTGTGACACACTTCTTTATTTTTAACTGAAAGCTCAAATACCAACTTTGATGGAAACAGCTTGAAAAATGACGGAGTTTCATATAAACTTCCATCCCCTATTTAAACCCCTTAGGGGTGGAATTTCCAATAATCCTTTCTTAGTGTGCGCCTACGTCATAAAAGGAACCAACTGTAAAAATTTCAAGTATCTAACTTCAGTAGTTTAGGCTTTGCGTTGATATCTCAGTCAGTCAGTCAGGAGTTTGAATTTTATATATATAGAAGTATAGATAAGATGATGCCCACGACTTCGTCCGTGGTGTTTATGAAAAATCCCGTGGGAACTCTATCATTTTCCGGGATAAAAAGTATACGTTCTAGGCAATCTATCTCCACTCCAATTTTCAACCAAAACCTTCCTTTTTACGGGAAAGAGGAACACACACACACACACATACAAACTTTCGCCTTTATAATATTACTGTGATTACCTAGGATTAGAATTTTTACAAAAGGCGTGAATAAATTTTGTTGAAGAAGAATAATTATTCCAGATGTAGGTATCAATGTGAACACAGTGTAAATACATACAGTGAGGCGATAGGTTGGGAGTGTTCAAATAAAGGTCACTTGAAACCTCATCCAACTGGCAGCGACCTAAAAAAAACTCCAAGATGGCGGATTCAAGATGGCGGCCATACAAATTTCGTCGGTGTCTATCTCAGAGAGTATAAAAGATGGAAGTGTGGTTTTCTGGCAAAAGATGATCAGGATTGAGGACCCGAACGTCTATTTGATGAATAGAAAAAAAATTCAAGATGGCGGAATTGATTTTTCCATACAAAATATATGCAAAACTTTGATACGGTTCCTTTTTATTTCTGATGGTTTCTATAGAGCACATAAATTCATTCGTAGGAAAAATATGTAGAGAGCTGATGATTGAGGATTTCGGAGACAGGTGAGGAGCACGGCCAGGGTATTGAAAATAAGTGGGCGATGTTCAAACAAAAGCCACTCGAAACCTCATCCAATTTGCAGTAAGCTGGAAAAAACTCGAAGATAGCGGATTTAAGATGGCGGCCATACAAATTCTGACGGTGTCTATCTCAGAGAGTATAAAAGATGAAAGAGTGGTTTTCTGGTAAAAGATGATCAGGATTGAAGACCCGAAAGTCTACTTGATGAATAGAAAAGAAATTGAAAATGGCAGAATTTATTATTCCATACAAAATATATGCAAAACTTTGATACTGTTCCTTTTTATATCTGATGGTTTCTTTAGAGCACATAAATTCATTCGTAGGAAAAATATGTAGAGAACTGATGATTGAGGATTTCAGAGACAGGTGAGGAGCACGGCCAGGGTATTGAAGATAGGTGGGGAATGTTCAAACAAAAGCCACTCGAAACCTCATACAAAATATATGCAAAACTTTGATAGGGTTCCTTTTGGAAATTTCTGATGATTTCGTGTACAGGGCAAAAATTCATTCGGAGGAAAAATATGTAGAGAACTGATGATTGAGAATTTCGGAGACAGGTGAGGAGCACGGCCAGGGTATTGAAGATAGGTGGGGATACGCCGTAAAGAGTAACGTTTGCCTAGAACTTAGACCAACTAACTCTAGACCTCGCACCCGCTTTATTTTCTATGAAAACGCATTCTGAAAAAAATTGGGACCGGCGGGGAGTACTCGAGTACTCGAGTGCTATGATTGGTTTGCGAAATGTACCGCGGTCATTTATAGAGAATAGAGATGTGACGATATCGATACTTATTTTAATAAAAAATATTTACAGCCTGCTATCAAGAATCAATAGTTAGTGTATTTTCTCTCTTTTTAATATTACCTATATAGGAAACTAGTAGGGTGCGTGGGTGCACGCCGCATGGCCCGCTAAAGTGGACCGCGGTTTTTCTGCTCACCAGGTAAACCTTCGGGTCGTGATCATCTTTTGCCAGAAAATCTTTTTTTTGTCAGCTTGCTGCAAATTGGATGAGGTTTCGTGTGGCTTTTGTTTGAACACCCCCCACCTATCTTCAATACCCTGGCCGTGCTCCTCACCCATTTCCGAAATCCTCAATCATCAGCTCTTTTCATATATTTTCCCCAAACCATCAGAAATTTTGAAAAGGAACCGTATCAAAGTCTTTCATAGTTCCCTATTCGCCATATATTTTGTATGGAAAAATAAATTCCGCCATCTTGCTTTTTTTCAGTTCATCAAGTAGACCTTCGGGTCTTAACTCCTAATCATCTTTTGCCAAAAAACCACTCTTCCATCTTTTATACTCTCTGAGATAGACACCGACGAAAGTATGGCCACCATCTTAAATCCGCCATCTTGGAGTTTTTTTCAGCTCGCTGCAAATTGGATGAGGTTTCGAGTGGCTTTTGTTTGAACACCCTCCACTTATCTTCAATACCTTGGCCATGCTCTTCACATGTCTCCAAAATCCTCAATCCTCAGGTCTCTACATATTTTTCATACGAATGAATTTATGTGCTCTATAGAAACCATCAGAAATAAAAAGGAACCGTATCAAAGTTTTGCATAGATTTTGTATGGAAAAATCAATTCCACCATCTTGAATTTTTTTTCTATTCATCAAGTAGACCTTCGGGTTCTCAATCCTGATCATCTTTTGCCAGAAAACCACTCTTCCATATTTTATACTCTCTGAGATAGACACCGACGAAATTTGTATGGCCGCCATCTTGAATCCGCCATCTTGGAGTTTTTTTGAGCTCGCTGCAAATTGGATGAAGTTTCGAGTGGCTTTTGTTTGAACACCCCCCACCTATCTTCAATACCCTGGCCGTGCTCCTCACCTGTCTCCGAAATCCTCAATCATCAGCTCTCTACATACTTTTCCTACGAATAAATTTATGTGCTCTATAGAAACCATCAGAAATAAAAAGGAACCGTATCAAAGTTTTGCATATATTTTGTATGGAAAAATCAATTCCACCATCCTGAATTTTTTTTTCTATTCATCAAGTAGACTTTCGGGTCTTCAATCCTGATCATCTTTTGCCAGAAAACCACTGTTCCATGTTTTATACTCTCTGAGATAGACACCAACGAAATTTGTATGGCCGCCATCTTGGAGTTTTTTTTCAGCTCTCTGCCAGTTGGATGAGGTTTTGAGTGACTTTTGTTTGAACAACCCCTACCTATCTTCAATATCCGGGCCGTGCTCCTCACCCATCTCCAAAATCCTCAATCATCAGCTCTCTTCATGTTTTTGCTCCGAATGAATTTTTGTCCTCTATACGTAACCATGAGTGAAAAAAAATTTTGAGAGAAATTTTGATGAGAGGTGATCAATGAGTCAGTCAGTCAGTCAGTGAATCAGCACGAGTAGCTCTATGTATATTAATTATTGTAAAAATCCAAATTTACAAGATTCATTTTCATTCATAATAGAATACACTATAAATATAAGCCTTAATAGCCCAACGGTTAAAGGTGCGGACTGAAAACTGAAAGGTTGCAGGTGCAAACCCCACCCGTTGCGCCATTGTTGTACCCACACCTAGAACAAGCTTTCCGTTTATTTGGAGAGGACAGGAGGATATTAGTCCACATCAGCTTGGCTAATATTCTTTTTTAAAAAAAGAAACACACCTTATAAAGTCCGTTTCATGACGGTCAAGACGGGTAATCACCCGGGTTAAAACCCATTCGTGGGCTTAATCTGGGTGATTACTGATTTACCCATCTCTAAACAGGGCTTATTTTGAAATCCAGGACACACCTGATAATAAAACCTTCCTACTCCTTCCTTTCTAAAGCCCTCAAAGTTAGAATTTCAGATGCTTACACTATATAATTTTTACAAGAACAACGTGAGTCAGTAATTTACAAGTGTAAAATTTCAATGCCTAAAAGTTAAAAGCTCCGAGTAGTAAGTAGGTACATACTACATACGTATAATTTGGTCTATAACAATTTTAAACAATATCTGTCAAGTTGAACTAGGTACCCACTGTAGTTTCATATACTGTGACCAGGAGTGCTGATACGGGGTCATTGCCCTGTCGCTACGTTCGATGCTGCGCGCCGCGTATTTAAAACGCGTACACGAGATTTTGAAGCGGCATGATAGCCCGCAAATACCTAAAGTTCCGCAACAAGCCAGCCTTAAGCCTCAACAGCCCAACGGTTAAAGGTGCGGACTCAAAACTGAAAGGTCTCAGGTTCGAACCCCACCCGGTGCACTATTGTCGTACCCACTCCTAGCACAAGCTTTCCGCTTATTTGGAGGGGATAGGAGAATATTAGTCAACTTTAGCTTGGCTAATATTCTTTAAAAAAAAAAAAATGTTAATTATATGCGGTGAGGTAGTAATACCATCGTAATTATATCAATCAAGTTTGACTGCGGATAACGAGGTCCTTTTCGAGGTTCGATTCCCAGGTCGAGCCCAAAAATTTATTGGGGTTTTCTGTCAAGAAATCTTTAGTATCGGCCAGTAATTAGGAAGTTGGCAATGAGTCACCCCCGTGCCTCGGAGAGCACGTAAAGCTGTCGGTCATCGATATATCGACCGTAGCAATTAACATAGTCGCATGTGAAAAACCACTACTCCAGGGCACGGCCGCTCAAAGCTTCAAATATGTGAAAAGTGAAAAACAGTCAACATATCCAACCCTTGCACTTGCAAAAACCAAAGATGGTTGGTTGATTCCAAAAGTTTCACAATTGGTGGGGGCATTGCTATCCCCATTCTAAGACCCTTAATGCAACAAAACGAAAATCGCCAAAATGTAGATCCGACACTGTTAATTGCTACGGTCGATATTGTAAGTAGGTATTATGTAAGTACATAGTAGTACAGGATGCATGGGACACCCTCTATAAGGGAAGGGGAAAATTGAAACTAGGGATTCAGTAGGTACATGATTATTTTTGTATTATCGCGAACAAACAAAAAAAAATCGGAAGCCGTTTTTGAGTTTCAACCAGATTAACGTACAGCAATTGATTTTAATTAATTAGGTACCTACTTAATTTTAGGGGCGCTTTTCAATTACTTAAATTTTGTATGGGACGTTATTGTTCTTTATTGATCCAAATATAATAGTCCCACTGGGACTAATCGCATGCGGGGAATGAGGGTAGAGGGACCGTCGCGCCTCATAAATCACCCGCACACCTGGCTGGTCGCCTACCTATAGATAGATAGTTCTATTAGTGATACTATACCTTAGGCCCCTATCCCACTGGCGTTATGCGAGCGTTAGCGTTTCTTCAACGTCTGCGCAGCGTCGACGTCGCGTTGACATGACGTCAACGTTGGGCAACCGCTCGCGCTTCGACTTCACAACGTCAACTACGTGTCAACGCAACGTTAACGTTGCGTTTTTGACAACAACTAAAATCAAGCCGTCCATGTGCGCGACGTTGATGTTGCGTTCAGCTAGTGCGCAACGTTAACGTCACGTCAACGCGACGTTGGCGCTGCGCAGACGTTGAAACGCTAACGCTCGCATAACGCCAGTGGGATACGGGCCTTAATGATACTCGTATATAAAGGTAATCCATAGTATCATACTTTTAACTTAGGTACCAAAATAGCTGATGCTCGCGACTTCCTATGTCCCTCCTCAGATCCCTACGCAAAAAATTGCGTCAATCTATTGCTCCGTTGATTCGTGATTGAAGAAAAAAAGCAACAAACGATAAATCAAATTTCGGATTTATAATATTGGTAAGTATTATCAATGGACAATCTATAGACACATTATTAATAGGTATTATAAATCATCGACAAAAGCTTTATACCTGTCATTTTGAGTGTATTATTAATATTGTAGGTACTCATTCTAACGCCCCATTGACGACAATAATTATAACGGCAGGCTATTAATTACAGTACGTCACGTACAAAGAACAAATAATAATAGTCACGCAACTTTTTAATGATTTATTAATGGACTATTCGTTTGAAGACCTTTTTGACATAGTGGTGTAATAAATCGATGACCATCAAGCTGACAGCTTTCGGGATTTATTTAATTTAGGAAATGCTTATAAACTGCCCCAAGGTTAGCTAGAAAGGCTTGAACTTGAAAAGTCAGTTCCAGGCTATACACACAATCGGGTATGCTTTAGAATTCGCGTTACATTGTCTAATAATAATTTCCATTGTTAAAATGTCATAGGCATTCCATAAAGCATAATGAAGTTATTTTCTGAATTATTACGATGCAATAGTCCCGTGTGAAGCGTGGACATAAACATAGCAAGGAATGCTACCTTTATGAACGTGGGAGGCGTACCTGAATAGCAAATATAAAGGCCCACTGAAATTCAAAAGCAGTTGATTTGTTCCTGTAACCGATTCGAAGCACGGAGAGCAAAGTGTCAATTTTGAATTATTACCTATCGATCTCCTGTGGTCCGTTTTCGTCATTGTTTGACAGTTCGGTGAATGTCATTATTGTTCGTCAGTACAGTGTTAATTCGCTGGTTAATACAGATTTGTATTATTACCATATTATTACACTTAACTACTCGTCTATAAGTGAACTTAGTACACTTTTTAGGTCCGAAGGTCACAATTAAAAAACTGTACACACTTCGCACATCTTATTACAAGTCAAGTAGAATCGGAAAATTGGAAAACGAAAGAGAATAAGCGAATAAATACAATAGATCATAAATTCCAATATTCAGACAGTGGGAATGACTGCGAAAGTTGGACATCCTTATGTAAAGGCCCCTTGTCAGAAGGGTCATGAATAATTTGCATAATTTTCTTTTTCTACACATTTGGCAGTCATAAAATACACCAGCTTCATTAAAAACTTTTAATAGGGACTTTTTTTTTGTTTTTGCTCTAATTGGAGGTAAAATGAAAAACTTCTATTCAAATTAAAGTCAAATATCTTAAAAATAATAAAATTTACTAATTAATGGCCAACAGGAGCTTATCGGAATCTCATTTAATAAAAAACAGATTTCTAAAAAACAAAATATTCAATAGATTCTCATGGTGCATTTTGCAACAGCTTATAGTTCTAAATACGTTACGTACGTTGTGACTACAAGGAAAAAACTGTACTTTCTTCGCGCTTGAAGATACAATAATTTAGCTGATATCTGCGACTTTGTACTCGTGGATTAAGGTTTTTTTGGAGTCCCGCGGGAACTCTCTTATTTTTCGGGATAAAAAGCCTATGTGCTATTTCAGTCTATAATCTATCTCTATGCTTTTCAGCTAAATCGGTCCAATTTTTGCAGCGTGATTGAGTAACAAATATCGATACATCCAAACTTTCGAATTTATAATATTAATAGGAATAATGGGATAAACATAATAATCGTTATTATCCTTTTGTCAACTGTATGACTTTATATTATTTTTGTCAACATCAAAATCACTCTCGGAAACTATTATATGATTATGAGTGGTCAAAAGAGTTATTCTCGGCAACTGTATTAGTATATTTTTGTCAACAGAGTCACTCTCGGCAACTGCATGGGGCTGGGCAAGAGGCCGTACAGCCCCCCCTGGTGGGGGCAGCTGTCCTGGTTCATCGTGTTTGCTGTGATGCTGCTGCTCGCAGTGCTCGGGAACACCTTGGTTATTTGGATTGTTTTAGGTATGTTAGCTCAAAACTAAGCTCCTAAATAGCCGTATTTCAATTCCATCGGACTATGACAGTAAGGGAATAGAGAGTGTCCCTTTACGCATACATTTGTGATTGACATCAGTTCTTCGAACTATATGAAGAGAGGTCGCCGTGGCCAAATTCGGTTGGGGGAGAATATTATTATAATAATAACCATAAAAGAGAGAGAAAAGTTTTAAGATACCATAAGTCTACGCTTAGACCTTTAAGAGTAAAGTGCTGTTAAATATATTTAAATGGGAGCTCCCCAATTTATTAAAATTAGGCTTAGTTCCCAATTTGTCCCAGAGCCCCGAGATAAAGGAGCTTTGGAACGCCTAATAAACATTGCTCTTTATTAGTTACGCCAAATGGAGCGGTTCATGAAAGCTAAATACTTTTAGAGGAAATAGCAGTTTATTTTGGATTGAAAGAAAATGCGTATGAAAGTATTGGCGCAGTAGAGAATACTTAAAGTACTTTAATAAGTCAAAACCTGATAATTCACGTGAGATTTCAGTCAAGAGCTACCTTGTCAGCGAATTAAAATCATTAATCAATGGGATCCCACAGTGCTTTAATGGAAAGCTCATCAAAAAGTGCAGAGTCCGGAGATTACCCAGAAGGTAGACAAATGATCTCGAGCGAGTTGCAAAGAATCTAATTCTTTTTAAAACTGCTCAAGTGCTCAGTCGTTTAACTGTAGGTAACTTTGGTCAATTCTATAGATTTAGTTTCTTTAAGTAACCTGAATCATTTTCAGCATCTGAACGGCCTAGGGTAGGTAATTTGTAGATTACCTAGATACAAAATACTCTTACTGTTTTAGCGAAAACACATACTCGTAAGTGCACATATCCTTTATTCAGTGTAGGTACCTATTTGAATTAACAGAAAATAGAAAAAAGAGAGGTACATAATTATAATATCAGAGAGAGCCAATATAATTGAGTGGAGAGAGTATTTGAGTAGTAATAAACGAACCTTTGACAAGATTGGTCGTACTTTATTTATGCGTCCCTCGTCAGTTAGAAACACACCTCATCATAATATTATAACATTAACACACTAAATTGTCCTTGACATAAGTGACTTGGGTGCGTTCACTTAAACATGGAATATCCTAATTCTAGAACCGTAATTATAATATACGGGATGTGTTGAACATTGTTTAAACAAGTAAAGTAAAATCCCTTTTTGAGAATTAAGAGCTTCCTTTTTGAAGGCGGTTTAAAAGATTACAAAGAAAATGCTTTTTAGGACGAGTTTTAGAAAGTACTGAACAAAATCAGTTTCACATTTTTAGTCATGAGTGTGATTTATTTGATTGGAAGATTTAATATTATGTTCAGTTTCATGCAACATCCACATGACTCAAAGCCAGTCGAATGAGTTCCGATGAAGGCACCTTTGTTTTTTGTTTTTTTGTAATATGATAGGAATATTTTAGAAGCTTTAACTTATTTAAGTATATCTCGCTTGAAGACATGCCCTTGAAGTTAGGAGCAGCAATAAATATGAAACTTGAGACGGTATATTGATAAATGGTATGGCCAAGATAATAGGCACGTTCAAAGTCACCTCATCAGCAGTCTCTACAAATTGAAATTTTGCACAACTATGGTTTAGACTTTAGAGGGTGGAATGTGGAATCCGATAATTTAAATTCCACCCTTTGGACTACTGTTAGTGTAAGCATAACTTTTAAGTTTAAAATGGCCGAAAATTACAAAATATTTTTATTTCATTCATCTCGATTCTCGACCCAATACTGGGCAATGTCTCTTCTTGATTGAGAAGAGTCCAGTAGGACCACGGTTACAGAATAGAATAGAATAGAAATATTTTTTATTCAAATAAACTTTTACAAGTGCTTTTGAATCGTCGTACAAAGCATAGTGGTACATAGTGGTATACAGTGGTCTTACCAGTAGGACAAATAGGTGGGACCACGGGCCCTTCACCGTTTAGGGAGACCATAGTCAACCATGTTGCTCCGCCAAGTGCAGATTGGCAGTGAGAGATGCATGCCTGGTACCTGCCCGAAGTGTGTTTTTATCGTTTTGACTGATTTTCGTTTCGACTGTAAAAGTACAATCACAAGGAGTGATTCCATCACCCACCAACCAGTAGGCTATCTCCACTTCTCAATATTTTAAAATAAAACTAGCGGACGCCCGCGACTTTGTCTGCTTCTTCAATCTATCTACCAGTCAAAGTACAGTATCTCGTCGCTCATTTTTCCAACAGCACACCGCCGCATGCGCACAGTGACGAACTGCTTCCTCGTGAACCTGGCTGTGGCGGATCTCCTCATGGCGACCCTCAACGGAGCTCCGAACTTCGTGTTCCTGGTGACTGCGCACTGGCCCTTCGGTTCCGTAACCTGCACGGCCAGTAACTTCACTGCCAACCTGACGGTTTCTGCCGGCGTATTTACCCTGGTTGCGATAACTGTTGACAGGTAAGCTGATAATGTTATACGAGTATATTATATTGTAGTAGTATTATATTGAGAGTGTAGTATTGTATTCTGTTCTACAGTGTTTCCACTTTATTTGTGTCTCAGTTATGTCTTAAAATGAGTATCTTAATATTAGTATTTAATTCGATGCCTTAACATGGGTAGCCTAAGTATGTCATGTTCACTTAAACATTTCTGTGGTGGTGTCGTGTGGTGCGGGTTGTTACGTTCCCTCAAATATGGTTGAGCGAAGCAATGGCTGGATCATGCGTCATGCTCGTGAACGGGTACCGCCAACTTGAATGGGTCTGCTTTGTGTCTACCCATGTTAACATTGTGTGCATAGTCTAGTTTTTTTTTCCGTCTGGCAAAGCCAAGCATATCATGATCGACGACATCAGACGAGCCACAGGGAGCCGCTGAATACAAGTGGTGCTGGACCGAGACCTGTGGATATTCGTGCAAGAGACTTTTTTTCAGAAGTGGACGTCTATCGATTAATGAAGAGGTATTATGTTATGTTCCACCGTAGTTAATAAGACTAACGTATTGAGCCGATTTTGATGGGGTATCAATCGATTCGTTATTATGGTCAGGGTGATATTATAGGCTACATTTTATACGAACTTAATCAATATGATGATGGATTTTATAACTTATATCCAATTTTCCGTAGGCAAGTTACAGTTTAAACTGTTTTTGTTAATTTTTTATTAAGTTAGCGATACAACTGCGATATCTTGTAAGTGACGATGTAGAGTGCAATGGCAGCAGGCTAAGTTGGAAGTTGGTAGGGGAAAGCTATATCGTTAAGCTGTACGTCTTTGCTATATATAAGTAACTAGCTTTAACCCGCGGCTTCGCTCACGTTAGGTTCGATTTTTTAACCCCCTATTTAACCCTCTTGGGGTTGAAATTTTCCAAAATCCTTTCTTAGCGGATGTCTACGTCCTAACAGCTACCTGTATGCCAAATTTCAGCTCGATCGGTCCAGTGGTTAGAGCTGCGCGTTGATAGATCAGTCAGTCAGTCAGTCAGTCAGCCAGTCAGTCAGTCACCTTTGCCTTTTATATATTTAGATAACAACGGCCCAATCCACCCTATAAGCCAGATCAGAAGCAGTGTAGAAATTATGAAATTGTAAAATTTGTCACTGCCGGGAATCTCATTTAGAAGACCGAAGTGCTTAACCACTGGCCTGGGAAATATGAGAGAGAATAAAAAAAGGTTTCCCAAAGAACAAAAAGGACTAGGTATGCCTTTGTCCATTTACACATTTTATTTCGAAATAAACCTTTTGTTGCGATCCTCAGAGTGACAAGAAAGTCTAGGTCAGAATAATAAACAAGATAATGTAGTCCTGTTAAGTAGGTAGGTACAATTCTCGTGGATCCTTTTTTATTAGGTGGACACAGTTCGCACCTACAAGTTTTTTTTCGGTTTCTGAGGAACACAATTATAGCATTAGTGCCCTTACGCACTACATCCGATCCAAATACGATCTGAAAAGAGAGACAATTGAGATTTAAAAAACTTAAAAGACTTTTTCACTTTTAATTGTGGAGTTTTTTAAGGATACGATTTTGCAAACTCATGTGAATGCATTTATCGAATTTACATATATGGCTTTGCAGAATAGACCTACTGCATCTAGGGTGGCTCAAAGGCTCCCCCTACCCCTTCGTTACCACGTCATAGCCGTTTCATTATTAACTTTTAACCGCGTTTCCGAGCCCATTACGGTTCCAGTATCGAGAAACGAATCAGCATCCGTTCTATTTCTCACAGCCCACAGGCCATAGCTTTATTGCTTTAGTTAGGGAAAAAGTTTTCTTGATTATTATGGCACTATTTGGATTGTTGTACCTACTTAGTGGCAAATAAATTAAAAATTAAATTTCTCTACCTATGACGGATCATGAGATACAGCCCGCTGACAGACAGACGGACGGACGGACAGCGGAGGCAAATTCTTGTAGTAAATTGCGGTTTAGGATTTATGACGTATTAAAAAAAACTTCTTACTAGATCTCGTTCAAACTAAGTTTCGGTGGAAGTTTGCATGGTAATATACATCATATTTTTTTTTAGTTTTATCATTCTCTTATTTTAAGGAGTTACAGGAGGGGGGGGGGGGACACACACACACATTTTACCACTTTGGAAGTATCTCTCGCGCAAACTATCCCTAATACTGAAGACCTATCCATAGATACCCACCCCACATGTATGGGTTTGATGAAAAAAAAATTTTTGATTTTTTTTTTCTAAGTATGGGGAACTCCAACATTTATTATTTTTTTTGCTATTTTTGTGTGAAAATCTTAATGCGGTTCACAGAATACATCTACTTACCAAGTTTCAACAGTATAGTTCTTATAGTTTCGGAAAAAAGTGGTTGTGACATACGGACGGACAGACAGACAGACAGACAGACATGACGAATCTATAAGGGTTCAGTTTTTTACCATTTGGCTACGGAACCCTAAAAACTGTAAGAGTTGTTAATGAAAAAGATATGGCTTCCATAAATAGGGGCTAATTACTCGTAGTGTTTGGCAATTTCATTTGAAGAGCAAACACAGAGAGTGAATTGTAGTTCAAACATTTTAGTTTAGTACGGCCAGTACCAGTTGCTTTTAATGGGAGCACTGAAACTTAACAAAGTATCCATAAAGGGCTTTCGTAAAAATGTTTTCATAAAATTTATAACTCAATACTTCATTTTAGTAGGTATTCCAAATTAATTTGTTTTGTTCTCTGTTACGATAATTACCTACCTAATTAGTAAAGAGCAAAAATGTAAAACAATTATTATTATAGACTCTAATGATCACATCACTACACACTAATATTATAAAGGCGAAAGTTTGTATGTGTGTTTGTATGTTTGTTACTCCATCAGGACACAACTAATGAACTTATTTGGCTGAAATTTGGCATTCCACATCTATACTAATATATAAAGCTGAAGAGTTTGTTTGTTTGAACGCGCTAATCTGAGGAACTACTGGTTCGAATTGAAATTTTTTTTTGTGTTGGATAGTTCATTTATCGAGGAAGGCTTTAGGTTATATAACATCACGCTGCGACCAATAGGAGCGAAGCATCAGTGAAAAATGTTGCAAAAACGGGGAAAATTATCCATATTTAAAATATACCTATTCTTTTAAAAACTTCTTAATCGCGATCATAATAACAGAAATTGATGCGGACGAAGTCGCGCGCAACAGCTAGTTTCATAATATAACAATATAATTCCACAAAATTGCGATCATTACCTGGCTATACCTAACAGCGATCACATTTTTCTGTGATCGCTGCAACCTAAGCACTCATTTTTATTTGTTGTTGATCGCGTGTCATTTGAAATTACTCGGATATAGGATATTAATGTCGCACAAAAGTGTGCTATTGTAACTTAATGTATGTTTAGGCAGTGTACAAGCTGTATCGAGATTCAAAATATCAAATGAATAATGACACTTCAAGAAACAAAGGCAAGCAAAGAATGGCAATTCATGTAAAAGGTCGAAAAATGACCGGAATTTCCGTTGCGACCATTTATAATTTGTAATTATAAATAAAATTCGTACCTACACTCGAGAATGATTACGGTCGGGCAACTCTGGAGTGTTCAGTCCATGCTAATATAGCTGTTTAAAAAGTCAGTTGACTTACGTGGGTTACATTTTCACATTTATTCCACATTTCCAAGTTTATATGTGTACAGTTTATTTTTAATTCAAATCAGATTCATTTTCATGTAAATTATCAAACTGTTTTCTTTAAGTTGACTAATATCCTCCTATCCCCTCCAAATAAGTAGAAAGCTTGTGTTAGAAGTGGGTACGACAATAGTGCAACGGGTGGGATTCGAACCTGCGACCTTTCTGTTTTGATTCCGCATTTTTAACCGTTGGGCTATTGAGGCTTAAAACCGTTAGGCTGAGGTTTGTTTCATCGAAGACTCCTTCACAATGTTGCAGCCTATTTTTCCATTCAACTGATTTATTGAACAGACTCTATTAGTTATTAGCTAATGTTCGCGACTTCGGCCCCGTGGATTTAATTTTTAATATTTCCGGAATAAAAAGTACCCTTCGGTTTGGTCCTTATCGGCCACTGACTCGCCGCATAGCATTGCCCGCTCGCGCTATTACTTCGTTTTCGCTTAGTGTTTTTTCTTACTATCTAGGTCGAAGGCACCGTGATGTTGCTTAGCCTATAATCTTCCTCAAGAATTGGGCTATCAAATGCAAAAAGAATTTTCAAATCGACCGGTACCTAGTTCCAGAGATTAACGCGTTCAACCAAAAAACAAACTCTTCCGCTTTATATTAGTACAGATACTCAGCTTATCTGATATAACTACGTCGCCGAGGGCAACAAGCTTGAAAGTTTAGTCGGTACATAGTTTGGAAAGCGAGAAGCGAAAGCCAGGAGAATATTGGCTAATTTTCAATGAAATAAGGAAATGAAATTTTGTAGACACGGTCTTCAAAATGATTTCGGTATTTTTTTTTATATGAATAGCGGGTAAATGAGCACGAGGGTCACCTGGTGGTGGTCCATGAACAATTTGTAGCACCAGAAGCACCGATGGTTGCCAGCTTTTCAGGAATATCGGTCCGCACCCTGAATAACAACATGTTGCAATTAAATGGGAGGCTATAAATACTAGTAGGTACCTATTGTGTATTGGGGTATGTCTACTAAAAATTGAGTTTGATTTATTAGTATTCAAATAGCAGGTAAGTTCTTGCAATTCACGAGAGCGCGTGGCTCATGGCTGTGTTTGTGTCGTATCTATAAGCGAGAGCTTGCTCGCGCCTGACCGCTCCCACCTAGGCTCCTGACAGGCACGCACACTTACGCAATGTGCATTACATGACGTAACCACAAGTAAAGCTCACGCGTCCTCGTGAATTGCACGAACTATACATATCATGGAAGTAGGACTAAAGGTACACATTCGTAATGAACCCTATTCACTATATACCAATTGGTCGATGTTATTTCAGCCAATTTGGAAAAACCAAACAGACACATCATCGTGCCTTTATTGATCGCCAAATTCTGTTTAGGTATGTGGCGATCGTAAAGCCTCTGCAACACCGGTTGAGCCGCAGAGTCGCTCGTGCTGCCTTGTTCACCGTCTGGTTCGCGAGTGTTCTACTAGCATTGCCCAGCCTGCTCTACTCCGATACATACACAAAGAAGTAAGTATGGCCCTGGCTTAAACATCCCAATTCCAATCCAACACCATCCAACAACACGCGACATCATACGCTTTAAAACTGAAACATATAGGTAGAGTCTGTTCATTGCACTATTAGTTTGTTAATTGCGCTTTTTTTATTCGATAACAAGATAGTCCTTAACTGTAACCTCACCTGATGGTAAGTGACGATCCAATCTAAGATGGTAGCGTACCCGCTATTAGTATGGTATGTATGTGATGGTAGTCTACTCATATCCCTAATCGGTTTCTACACGCCATCGTGCCGGAACGCTAAGTGCTTGGTGGCACGTCTTTGACGGTAGGGTGGTAACTAGCCACGGCCAAAGCCTTCAGCCAGAACAAATAAGCACTATTTATTGCACTATTGTATGGCTATTGTACTGCCCGCTAAAAAAAAAGCAATTATACAATTGCACAGCAGCGCCCTCCAATCCCACGATGGTTCTCTTTTTGAACAGACTCTACTACAATCACGATTCGGCATAACATGACGTCATGCTCATGAAAATAATAATGATATTTAACTCTTATACTACTTTATTGATATAACACAGAAGTTCACCATTTTTGTGATTGTCTGTCGGAGTCTTACACTCCTGATTTAATTAAGATAATTAACTTAAAAAGTTATAAAAAGCTTTTATCGAGCGGGATAATCAATGAAAGCCAATGGAGGAAAAAAATGTTTTTCATTCTTTTTCACTTTACATACTGAAAGACTTTACATACCACGTATGGTTACAATGCATAACCTATTCTTGTTAATTTTATTTGAAAAATTGACGATTTGAAGAACCGCTCAAAAGGGCTTAAGATTTTGAAATAAAATTTCTCTCTACTAAATTATCGATAACTCTATTTTGTGTTGCGAATAGTTTATATGTAGGGATTAAACTCCACCAACTTTCAACCGGAACCCGCTGCGGATAGTTTTAAAGTAACTTTAAACATTGTCATCATAAACTTGGATTATAAACACGAAGTTTTCAATAGATTCAAAGTGGCCTCCAAAGTTTACTCGTGTTAGTTAGTTCAAGGATTTAATGCGGACCGCATATTAATCGTTTACACGCAGCATGTTCAATTCAATTTCAGAAATAATCTACTTATTCGAAAATTGGCTATTTATGGCATTCTGCGAGCGCGGAGCGGCAGAACGGGAGCAATCCCTTTTCGGCATAATTATGATCTACAGAATACAAAATATAAGAGAGGACGAATTTACAACGCTTACGAATTTTTCTCTTTTCTTATGATTTACTGCAAGTGATTTGTTTAAAGTCATTAACATACCTACATACATATATACATACATACATACACACATACATACATGAACCCTGAAAACAATTTACTCCTTTTTTAAAGCAGTCGCATAAAAAGCAAAATCGCTGGACGCAAAGATGGCAAAAACATTCCTTTGTGGGGAAAGCTTAACTCCTTAGACTATTCAACCCAACTTAATTCTTTCATGCATTCAAATTTTGATTCCATTCTATTCTTATTTTGGATTTTGTTATGTAAACGAAGTATAAACACATCGATTTTGAAGAAATATATGGCAGATAATATTCCATATGTTTTTGGAACGGGTATAAATGGACCTTATTAGTTATTGTCAAAAGTTATTCTAACATGTGACCTGTAGGTATATACTATTATAACCTACTTATACTGTACTCGTTAATCTTTCATGGTTGGAGGATGATCAACGGTAACCTTGGAAGAAAAGTTATTATAACTTGTTAATCTTTGTCGAGTTTCGGAATGACAATCACTTACCGCAAAGCTCAAAGTCGCAGAGGGAAACTTTTCAGTTTTCAGATGAAATAGGTTTTCTCGAGTAGGTAGTAGGTATGCCCCATAAAAAAGAAGTTTTGTTCTTTTTCAAAACATTGACCAATCCATGAAGTACTTCATTAAATATTTTGACTCAACTTTTCTAGAAATTTTCTAGGTTTTTTCCTAGAAATGTATATGAACATCCATAGAGCATTGTCAGATTTTAGATAAAATAGTAGGCCGTATTTTAGATAAAATAGTAGGTTCATCAACGTAAAATAAATCTTATCCGAGTGTAAATTTGAAAATTTGATTGAATATATAAATCTCTCATAAATAAATATGTAAATAATAAATAATATCAGACACTATACGTGTGGGGCGCTCGAAGAGGGATTTCTATTAATAGGCACATATAAAACTTTTTTAAATGACAGGGACAGACAAAAATTGTCCTATTTCAAACTTTTCTCAAAACTCAAAGTGAATTACAAAAATACCCTGACTTATACGAAGAAATTTCTAGGTCAAAGAAAAGTAGAAGCAAATCTGTTTCTTTGACAAATTAAGTCTACGCGTACCTACTTACGTAATTTAATTAATCATTCCTAAACAAGAACTGGAATCGTGCCATTTGTGATTTCTTTTAATCTTTTACCCAGATAAAAGATTAAAAACCTAGAATTTATTAAAACTAGCTTTTACCCGCGGCTTCACTTTTGCCATCTATTAAAATTAATCCGAAGTGGCCATTCCTACACAAACCCCATTTTTTTAGACCAATGTATTTAGGTGAATAATACAAAACAATAATTATTCAAATTGGCCAAGCAGTTTATGAGTTTGAGTCAAACTAACGAATAGCACTTGATTGTGTGAACAGTTTAAATAAAATGTCAGAAGAAGTGGACACAGGTGAAGCTTATTTTTTAAAAATAAAATACATTATATAGATGATAATAATAATAATGTAGACTAGCTTTTTCTCACTACTTCGGCCGCTTTGAGTTAGGTTTTAAAAATTCGGCGGGAGCCCTCTGTTTTTCCGGAATACCGGGTCACCTATGTCACTCTGCAAGTCCATAACTAAAAAATTACGTCGATCTCTTGCTGCGTTTCTGCGTGGTTGTAGAATAAACCTACAAACAAATACACTTTCGCATTTATAATGTTAGTACTTAAGGTTCGGTGATCAGCTAAATAGAGCCGAAAGAAGATCATTTTATTCAAAATCTATTGGTCATAATACTATGAAAAAAAAGGGAGTTACAATTGATCATATTTCTGGCCTGATGCCTGTTTCCAAAACACAATGACGTAAACTTTTTTCAATAGAAAAAAATTGCAAAGTTGCCTCTGCAAATACATGAATTCCCATTTTTCTCAGTTACCATACATTAATTTTTGTAAAATTTAAGTACAATTTGTTTGTCATATTTTACTACAAAAAATGGCAGTTTTAGATTTTTTTTACAGCGACTATTATAATTTAATCTTTTTTTATCACAATTTGTGTCTTGGCCGTTTTATTTCCCAGTAGCGGCTTCTTTGTCACTCGTACTCAATTAGACAGTGATCGCTAAGGCGTGCTGCTAGGTGGACCTGCGCTGCACTGCTCTCGCTCGGCTATCAAATAACATCGCGAAATATAATAATTGAAAATTGTTTTTGTTTTATGTTGAAGAGTATTTTGTATATTTTAGTGAAGTCAAATAGAGTGTACCTAGTTATAAGTTTGTATACAATATATTGTTAATAAATAAACCATAATATAGTTGTAAATAAATAAGTACTAAGTAGTAGAAATTTTGAAAATGAGTCCGAAAAAGAAAATGAACAAAATAAGAAGTCGGTTAAAAACAACAAAAGCAGATGGTGATAGTTATAAGTGTCTACCTACCTATTTTTAATTTTATCGTACAGTACGTAAATGTAACGTAAATCGGCTAATCAAATTGTTGTGTGGTACTTTACTATAATGTACCTTATTTTCGTCATTCTTTCTAGTAGAAATTTGGCTCAGTTGGTTTGGTCGCGATTTGATAATTAGAAATTGCAGGTTCGAATCTCAACTACGTTCATTTTGCATTTTCTAAAAAAAGGTTTTATGTTTTTTTTTTAGGACAAGTGTTTTTTTTTTTTTCAAAATTAATTATAATAAGTAAAATTGTTTTTGTTTTATGTTGAAGACTATTTTGTATATTTTAGTGAAGTTAAATAGAGTTTACCTATTATTTTGTAAAGGTTTTGCATTATGTAAGGGATCATGAAATATCAATTTCATCATCAATTTTCAATTACTTGAAAAAACGTAATAATTGTGAAGAAATTACGTAAGTTACGTAATTTCTTCACAATTATTACGTTTTTTCAAATTACCTGCGAGATCAAATCAGAAATGAGGAGATCCGTAGGAGAACCAAGTTACCGACATAGCTCTGCGAGTCGCGAAACTAAAGTGGAAATGGGCGGGGCACATAGTTCGAAGAGCTGAAGGTCGTTGGGGTTCCAAGGTGCTGGACTAGCGACCTCACACAGGGAAGCTCAATGTTGGCAGATCCCCCACTAGGTGGACCGACGACATCAAACGAGTCGCATGGAGCCGCTGGATTCAGGCGGCGCAAGAACGAGATCTGTGGAAGTCCACGTAAGAGACCTTTGTTCAGCAGTAGACGTCTATGGGTTGACGAAGAAGAAGGTAAGTATCTAATAATAATGGTGTAATACCCCAGTTCGTCGTACAGTTTGGCTTATCAAACTGTAGTTAGCTTGTTAGGTATATCTATAGTTAGGTAGTTAGGTATAGCTATACTAGACCTTATTTTCGTCGTTTATAGTATTAGACGTTGGGCTTAGTCAGTGTAAGAGAGAGTTGATAGCTAGAAGTTACGGGTTCGGTTCTTCTACCGTGTTTGTTTTGCATTTTCTAAGCGCATTTTTTTAGGATAATAGTATTTTTTTTTTTTTCAAAATTAATTATAATAAGTTATATTTAATTTTCAGTCGGAAAAAACGTTTGAAGCTCAGTTCTGAGGAACCATCAACATTGCAAGAGTGAGTAAAGCCTTTGCTCCGAATCTTGCGGGCAGCGGTGCGGCGACGGCGCACTATGGGACGAAATCATATAAACCGTCTCGAAAATCAATAACTTTTTGTTTCTTGACATTTTGATTTGAAAATTTGTACACGTATTATTGAATGTATAAGCTACTAGAAAAATGAAACACGAGTATTTTAAAGATAATATTTATTTCGTGAGAGCATGTCAAAAATCAAATTATTTAATTTTCCATAAGTACTAAAAATTGAATTATAATACTTAAAATTATTTCATTATTAATAATTATTGTCATTTTAGTTATTTCATTAAAAATAAGTACTAGTTAAATAATAAGAATGATCTTATATACATAATAAAAAATTTTTTTCACCCATGGTTTCGTGTAGAGGACAAAAATTCATTCGGAGGAAAAATATGGAGAGAGCTGATGATTGAGGATTTCGGAGACGGTTGAGGAGCACCGGCCAGGGTATCGAAGATAGGTAGGGGGTGTTCAACCAAATGTCACTCGAAACCTCATCCAATTGGCAGAGAGCCGAACAAAAACTCCAAAATGGCAAATTCAAGATGGCGGCCATACAAATTTCGTCGGTGCCTATCTCGGAGACTATAAAAGATGGAAGAGTGGTTTCTTGGAAAAAGATGATCAGTACTTGAAGGTCTACTTGATGAATAGAAAAAAATTCAAGATGGCGAAATTAATTTTTTTCATATACAAAATATATGCAAGACTGTTAGGATTCTTTTTCAGAATTACCGATGATTTCAAATAGGACAAAAATTCATTCTTAGAAAAAATATGGAAGAAGCTGATGATTCAGGATTTCGAAGACGGGTGAGGAGAACGGCCAGGGTATTGAAGATAGGTGGAGGTTGCTCAAACAAAAATCACGCGAAACCTCATCCAATTGGCAGGGAGCTAAAAAAAAACCAAAATAGCGGAATCAAGATGGCGGCCATATAAATTTCGTCGGTGCCTATTTGACAAAGAATAAAAAATCGAAGAGTGGTTTTTTAGTAGAAAATGATCAAGCCCTGAAAGTCTAAGAGCAGAAAAACCGCGGTCCACTGCAGCGGGCCACGCACCCACGCGCTCTACTAGTTAATATATATATAGCTACTCGTGCTGATTCACTGATTCACTCACTCAGTCACTGACTCATTGATCACCTCTCCTGTAAAATTTTGTATGGAAAAAAATTTTTTCACGCATGGTTTCGTATAGAGGACAAAAATTCATTCGGAGGAAAAATATGGAGAGAGCTGATGATTGAGGATTTCGGAGATGGCTGAGGAGCACCGGCCAGGGTATCGAAGATAGGTGGGGGGTGTTCAACCAAATGTCACTCAAAACCTCATCCAATTGGCAGAGAGCCGAAAAAAAAACCCAAAATGGCGGATTCAAGATGGCGGCCATACAAACTTCGTCGGTGTCTATCTCGAAAACTATAAAAGATGGAAGAGTGGTTTCTTGGCAAAGGATGATCAGGACTCAAAGGTCTACTTGATGAATAGAAAAAAATTCAAGATGGCGGAATTAATTTTTTCCATATAAAATATATGCAAGACTTTATGCGGCGCCTTTTCAAAATTTCTGATGGTTTCGTATAGAGGACAAAAATTTATTTGGAGGAAAAATATGGAGAGAGCTGATGGTTGAGGTTTTCGGAGACGGGTGAGGAGCACGGCCAGGGTATCGAAGATAGGTGGGGAGTGTTCAAACAAAAGTCACTCGAAACCTCATCCAATTGGCAGGGAGCTGAAAAAAATCTCCAAAATGGCGGATTCAAGATGGCGGCCATACAAATTTCGTCGGTGTCTATCTCGGAGACTATAAAAGATGGAAGAGTGATTTCTTGGAAAAAGGTGATCAGGACCCTAAGGTCTACTTGATGAATAAAAAAAAAATTCAAGATGGCGGATTTAAATTTTTTCCATACAAAATATATGCAAGACTTTATACGGTTCCTTTTCAAAATTTCTGACGGTTTCGTATAGAGGACAAAAATTCATTCGGAGGAAAAATATGGAGAGAGCTGATGATTGAGGATTTCGGAGACGGTTGAGGAGCACCGGCCAGGGTATCGAAGATAGGTGGGGGGGTGTTCAACCAAATGTCACTCGAAACCTCATCCAATTGGCAAAGAGCCGAAAAAAAACTCCAAAATGGCGGATTCAATATGGCGACCATACAAACTTCGTCGGTGTCTATCTTGGAGACTATAAATGGTGGAAGAGTGGTTGCTTGGAAAAAGATGATCAAGACCCAAAGGTCTATTTGATGAATAGAAAAAAAATTCAAGATGGCGGAATTTATTTTTTCCATACAAAATATATGCAAGACTTTATGTGGCTCTTTTTCAAAATTTCTGATGGTTTCGTAGAGAGGACAAAAATTCATTTGGAGAAAAAATACGGAGAGAGCTGATGGTTGAGGATTTCTGAGACGGGTGAGGAGCACGGCCAGGGTTTCGAAGATAGGTGGAGGGTTCTCGAACAAAAGTCACTCGAAACCTCATCCAATTGGCAAGGAGCTGAAAAAAATCCAAAATGGCGGATTCAAGATGGCGGTCATATAAATTTCGTCGGTGCCTATCTTGGAGAGTATAAAAAGTGGAAGAGTGGTTTTTTAGAAAAAGATGATCAGTACTCGAAAGTCTACTTAATGAATAGAAAAAAATTCAAAATGGCGGAATTTATTTTTTTCATACAAAATATATGTAAGTCTAAGATAAGGTTTCTTTTCCAAACTGATGGTTTCGCATAGAAGATAAAAATTCATTTGTATGAAAAATATGGAGGGAGTTGATGATTGAGGATTTCGCAGACGGGTGAGGAGCACGGTCAGGGTATTGAAGATAGGTTGAGGGTGCCCAAACAAAAATCACTCGAAACCTTATCCAATTGGCAATGAGCTGAAAAAAACTACCAAAATGGCGGATTCAAGATGTTGGCCATACAAATTTCGTCGATGTCTATCTTAGAGAATGTACAAGATGAAATAGTGGTTTTGGAAAAAGATGATCAAGATCCGAAGATCTACTTGGGGAACAGAAAACACGCGGTTCGCTTTAGCGAGCCGCGCACCCACGCGCCCTACTAGTAATTTTATATACCTAGAACTAAAATATTTTTATTTTTCAACATTATTCATAAAGGTCCTATTATCTGAGGATATTAATCCATGGAAAAATCTTTGGAATCATAACATTCGTCCCAACCATTTATGAGACGGTTTATATTATTTCGTCCCATAGTGCGGCGGCGGCACTATGGGACGAAATAAAAATTTTCTCTAAAATTGATAGTTTGCCCGAAATAGTTATTTGTTCAACAAGATAGCAAAGTTTTTTTGTTGCGAGTGCCTAGTTTGAATCCCGAGCGAGAGAAGGATTCTAAGTTAGAATCATAAGAGTAGTGAGGGATTCAAAGGCACAAGAAGCAAAAACTTTGCTATCGTGTGATACTACTAAGAATAATATTTATTAGAACATTTTATTTATTTTTTATTCGATAACAAGATAGCCCTTGACTGCGATCTCACCTGATGGTAAGTGACGATGCAGTCTAAGATGGTAGCGGGCTAACTTGGAAGGGGTATAGCAGTGTAAATTCAACCCATAACCCTAGTCGGTTTCTACACGCCATCGTGCCGGAACGCTATATCGCTTGGAGGCACGTCTTTGACGGTAGGGTGGTAATTAGCCACGGCCAAAGCCTCCCACCAGACCAGACCAGAGACAATTTAGAAATTATAAATTCCTAAATTGCCCCCGCCGGGAATCGAACCCGAGACTTCCCGAGACCTTTTTTGAAAATCGGTTAAAAAAGTAGCCTATATTACTCCTACCATCAGCTATCTGCCAGTGAAAGTCCCATCAAAATCGGTCCAGCCGTTCAAGCGTGATATTTCGACAAGGGAAATAGGGATTCATTTTAAAAACTAATCCACGCGAACGAAGCCACGGGCATCAACTAGTAATTTATCAATATATCAATATATAGAATTTAGATTAAAAAATTAGGTAATAAATTAAAAAATACAACACTATTTATTCAAATTATGTACTTAAGAAAATGTAAGTAATATTGAAATACATACTAATAAAAAAAAAGCTAAAAATGAATAAGGAAATTAAAAAAACAATGTTACATTACTGGCTAGGAATCGAACCTGTACTCTGTCTCTGAAAATATACTGTAGCCATACCAACCGAGCCATATACGTTACAATATGATTGACGAAAATAAGTTACAGTACAGACCTAATATAGTTTTGTCAGCCGGACTGAGTCATTTCTTGCCGCCACCTTGTCGCTATCAAAGCTAATATTCCGCGTTCGCCCTAAATTCGTCCGGGGGCCCCCCGCGGTTGGCGGGACTAGTACCGCGCGCTTTCCTCTGCCGCACCCCCTCAAATACCTAAAATTCGTCCAGAACCTCGTCTTAAGGAAAAGTAGATATTTAAAACACGTCCAACTTGATCTAATTAATCTGAATAATCTACCGGAGCTTTTTCATTCCAGATTCTTTGATTTATAAATACGGATTTTTGCTTGAGTGAATTAATCCACGGAATTAATCACGGAATGCTTCGGACGCGGTCCGCTGAACAAATTAGCAGTTTTGAAAAAAGCAGAAAAAGTTCCCTCTTGAAGCCTTGGAAAGTGACATGGGCTCTACATAGGCTACCATTTATGCCGAAAAAAGAGAGTTTCCGCGGGATTTTTAGGACGCGCAAAATTGCTTTGCGACTATGCATTGTAGTAATATCTGAATAGAAAATGCTCGGGCGTCGGAGTGAAACGTGCGCAGAGTGTATTTTAGTGTTTTAGTTTCGTTTGTGTGGTTTACGTTGCCTTGCTTAATTATTTGTCCTTCCTGCATATCTAGTGATGGCGGGAGAGCAGGTAGTAAATAGCGTGTGCTATGCCTTGTAGCACAAAGTAGGCACATTAGGTATATCAAACATTTATTTCGTACATTTTCGTCATATCGTAACACTATACTAATTTACATTGATTTCACTAATCACACTAATACTATACAGGCGAAAGTTTGTATGTGTGTGTGTGTTTGCAACTCCTTCCCGCCACAACGAATGAACCGATTTGGCTGAAAGGAATGAAATTTCAGTCAAATTGGGAAATGAGCGGGAATTGAAAAACCTTAAACCACGCGGACGAAGTCACGGGCATCATCTAGTCAAAAATAACGCTGTGCGTGTGTGTGTGTGTGGTAGCATTGTTATGCTACCGTCAACAAGAAAGTAAGGCAAAATGATTACCTACTTAGCCGTTGCCGACGCTGACAAGGATGAAAACGTCACGTAAAAAGTGCCCATTGGTTGCCCATGCACATTATTTGAAAAAAAAAAAAAAAAAACTTATGTATTTATCACAAGTTTGGTCTCTATAGTGTTTGGATTCTCGCGAGATCTCTTTACCTATCTACTAACTGAATCTGCGAAGTGTGTAGAGTGCGTGGTTGTACATATTTTATTTACCTCCGAGCTGAAATTCATACACTAATGGAAACTGGTTGTGCGTGCGACGACTAATGTTATAGTGATGTGATTACATTAAGCTGTCATTGAATATTACCACATAATATTTCAGGGCTTCTTATTAATATTATATTATGTGTTCCGTTTGACTTCCGAAGTCCATTATATGAAGAGTACATCGCCTTTTCCACGTCTCGTCGCGCTAGATGTCGCTAAATTCCGTCACGTTTCCCGTGCCACCCGCGCCGCCAACGGCCGCTCTGTGAACTAAACAATATAAAAGCCGCGAGAGCCACCGCGTTTCGCCATTGTTGCGTTGTCTTTCGACCACGCAGGTCCGTTAGATTTTTTAAAAAACTTTTGAGATAGAAGTAAAAAGTTTTATAAAAAAAATAGTAAAATAGTAGATATCTACTTTTGTTTTTTACAAAGTGATTATTCCGTGTGTTCGCGATTCCGGTGCCCTAGGAGAACCCTCTTGGAGATCGGCAGTTGGACCCTACAAACGGCGCAATGCCTTTTAGGGTATTCCAATTTTGCAACCTTCATCACCCTCCGGGGAAGGTTGCACTGCCAGGTACCGCGTCGCTCCGGTCAGCCGGAGCGCACGCGAGTCGCTTCATCTCCGTCGTGTGCGCGAAACGTGCGTGGCGTGTACACGCAGGACGACGCGCTGCTGCCTCCGTGATGGCGGGGCAAAGTCCAAGGAAGTGCACACGGAGGGGTGATTACGATTCGTCAGAAGAGGATTGACCCTGGAAAGTCAACACGCAGCGATTTGGAACAAAGGTTTGAGACTTCAGCCAGCGGTGAGTCATTTTAACTACTTTATGTGCTCAGTTGCCAATTCCAGAACTGAATTTATAAAACTGAGGAAACTATTAGTGTTCGGTTCCATTTCGTAAAATCAACTATTTGTACATAACCGTGCACGAAATGCCTTAGAATGAACCGCTAAGGTATGGAGCGCCCTTTCGGCGTCCGGATTTCCTGCCACGTGTAATTCGAGTGCCTTCACGGCAGCCGTGCATGTAGGCGTTTACTGCGCGGAGGCGCTCCAACATTATCCTTGTCGGTTCTTTCCGATATTGGTTGGCATCAAGCGCAAGCCTATTTACATCAGTTTATGTTAATAAAATCTTTGGTTTTCACCGAGTTAAAAGAATGGGAAGTAAAAGCGTTTCGTAGAATAACCATTCCCAGTCCCGTAGTTACATAGTCGGCGTATGATACAACAAGGATGCAGCTGCGAGTGACTCCTAATTCCCTTTAATCCAGTTAGTTTGTTCCAAATGTAATGATGTTGTTTATTTGTTAAAAACTTTCCGGGCTCAACACGTGTTGCTAAATGAATATTTAGAAAAACACCCTCTTTTCAATATTTATTTTCAATCCTTAGAATTTGTCATAATACTTATAAATAAATTTACCTACCTCCAAGGTATTGCATTTAGCAGGCATTCCAGCCTTTTTAAATCCCTGGAGATCGAATTTCTGGAAAGCGACTTCTTTTCTCAACGAACTAAGATTATTTCTCCTCTGATAAAAAGGGGGGTGCAAAAAGGAAACCGTGTTTCGTTATTTTAAAAATATTTCGGTCACAAACGATTTAAGCTAAATATCATGTGACTTAATTGCTCTCAGTCAATCTCCATAAGTTCTTTCGATGCTCTAACAGAGTATCGAACGCCGAACGAATTTCGGCGGATGATTCAAAATCAGGTTTTAGGATCGGCTCAGCCATCCGTATAATTTATTTCCCCAATTTTCATAACACCTAACACGGGAAAATTCTAAGTTCGGAACGAAGTTTTTGTCACTTCCAAGGAATCGCTTCTCGGCCTTTTGGCTAAGATCAAAGTGTAGTATCTGTTCTTTTCAGCTTAATATCTGAAAGTTCCCACACTGTGGGACCAGTATATTAAACTGATTTTTGTAACTCGACGGGATGTTCGGGGCTCGCTCCACTCCCGTCACGGGTCGGCCCGGCATTGCAGTGCCGCCGGGATCGGCCCACATTTTTACTATTGCAACCTCACACTGGATGATCAAACTTCACTTAATTTTACATGTCAGTTATAAAGTTCAGACTACAAATAACTTGACTAGCATCTTCTGGAGCCGCAGTAAGAATCTTGATGACAAATCCAAGAGCTATTGTATTAGGATGACTTTCACCACTACCCATCCGTCCATCGGCCCAGTCTAATAAAATTGTAAGAGCTCACGTCTTACTGGCTAACAAATTCTTAACTAGCCCAGGTTGGTGGCTCATTTTCGGGCATTCGATCACACAGCCAAGGGATCACTACGCTCGAGTATTTGGGAGTGAAAAGGGGCATACACCACAACATCAAGTCTCTACCTACTCCCAGGTATAAAATAAGAAAAGTTCGTCAGACTGTGTCTCGCCTAGCAACCGACAGTTGAACCCTTAATTACGGCGCAACGCCTTTTAGGGTATTTCGATTTTGCAAACTTTGTCACCCTCCGGGGAAGTCTACATTGCCGTTGCATTGGCGAAAGATTACCAATCTGTTGTTCCTCATGGAGATCGGCAGTTGGACCCTAAAACGGCGCAACGCCTTTTAGGGTGTTCCAATTTTGCAACCTTCATCACCCTCCGGGGAAGGTTGCATTGCCAGGCTCCACGTCGCTCCGGTCAGCCGGAGCGCACGCGAGTGGCTTCGATCTCCGTCGTGTGCGCGTAACGTGCGTGAGCGTGCACACGCGGGACGACGCGCTGCCGCCACCGCACGCGTCGAAAGATTACTAGTTTGTTGTGTTTTTTCATAGAGAGAACGGTTGGCCCCTAAAACAGGTGCACAGCCCGTTGGGTATCAAAAATTTTCAACCTTCATGACTCATCGGGGAAGGTTGCATTGCCGGACGATTCAGTTTCTCAGCAATAATCTTCGTCAGTATTGCACCGAACTTCTGTCAAAAGAGGTGTGTGACTAAGCAAGAGAATGATGGTAAGAAGAACCATGACACAGATAGTATCAGTTTTTCAGTGTTCATCAGATGCAATGGAAAGCTCCAATGAATTTAACAGTTGAGTAAATTATACTGCATCATAAAAGATACACTGTGATTGCCACCATCTCAACTAAGGTCTAATATTTAAGAACTGAACAGTGGTCTTGTAGAGCGAAGAAAGTGTTAAATTTTTTTGGGAAAGGAACTTTGGTCGGACAGCCAAAATATTGCACTCCTTTTCACCTTTTTCCGAGAGTGAACAATACCGAAGCCAAGATCCTATTGTGCATCGTAGCATCTACTAGAAGGATTTATGTTCATGTTCAAGTTAACAAGGAACACAGGATAGATATACCCAAGTTCTGTTTGGATTTCAAAGGGTTCATCTGGTTCCGAGTTATTCTTTCTCGACTTGCCCATCTTGAAGGAATGTTTTTACGAGCTCAGCAAACGTGTGAATATACGTATGAATATGTCGGGAAGTTCACCACCGCGACCACCTGGTCTATCTTCCCGAGCCCTGCAACACCTAAGCTCAGCAGTAGAAATGTACATAATATAAGCATCCGAATGAATGAAACCTTTTTGGCGCCTGTATCTGAAGAGCTGATGCGCGCATAACGCGTCATGTCAAGTTACGAGATATTGTCAATATACAAACTCGACGCGCGTCCACAAACTTGCGTTCGGGTGTTCAATAATCCATGCTATTGAAAGCTTTACTCTTTGACAGGGATCTTTTCACATATCCTTTGTCTGTTTCAGGTTGGATGGCATGGCTATCCTAAGCTTTTTAGTCTTTAGACATATTTCCCTACTTTGGAGAAAGTGGCGCTTAAGTAACATTGATTTTTGCCCTCTTTTACTTGATAATCTAGCTAAAAATAGTGTAATTTTTAGCAGCATGTAAAAAATGAAAGCTTCGTATGGCTAAATTTACTATACCATACGTACTTACACTTATATACTAGCTATCAGTGTAGTTTTTAATAAGTGTGAGCAAAATTTCAATTATTACTAGAATTTCATCAAATTATGAATAAAATGTCCTGAGCGGTCTCGTTAGACAAGTTTTGCAGTATATCGTAGGACTGCGATATAAGTCTCGAATCTAAACGCAGTGCCTTTAGCTAAGACTGTTGCTTCCTAAATATTCTTGAAATGCGACATGCATTTCAAGTTCTCATTAAGTACTCCTTATAACCTATGGAAGGTATTTTTAATTCTCAAGTAACCTCAAAATTTGCGATAACTTATTCATATTAGTGTAGTATATTCATTAGCGGATGAAGAGCTCCTGAGTTAGATTATTAAAAATCTCAGCGCCAGCTCGAAATCGGGAGGTTGATGTTGGGTCGTCCCGTGCTGCGTGACACGCGAGCGAGTCAAGATCGCTGATGATTTAATCGTTGTAGATGTAGGATACCGTGGCCGAATTTGGTCAAATATTATTTTCACCGTTCAGAATTCCTGTTCTGAATTGTTTCGGCACCAACTCATTGACTTATATGCTATACTATATACTTTTGCTGATTATGGGCCACCCCTTCCATTCTAACAAAATAGCGTCGACTCATTGTTATGATTTTTTCTTAAAAACACTTTTCTTTTCCAGAAATAATGAAAGGTTTCTGGGAGGTTGCTAAGCTATGGCTGCCATTGGATTTTTGGTAGATCTGTGAACATGTAGTTCGGGCGCGCTTTTTTCTAGCTATTTACTACAATGTACCTGCCCATATTAATTGATTGCCCAATCGATAAACTTAAATTTTTAATTATTTCTATTATTAGTAATAGACCTATCCACCAACCTATCGTATGGTTATAGTTGATTTAATTAGATATTTCTATTAATTAAATTTCACAATTTACTATTTAAATCAAGTAAAATGTATCTATCACATTGTTGCATTTTCTTGTCTACAAGCCACAAGCCACCAGGAGATAACAAACAGATCTCTTCATATAATGGACTTCGGAAGTCAAACGGAACACATAATATAAAAATTTTACCTTGAAATAAAATTTGTATTATGTTTCCTAAGACTTCCGAAGTCCAGATAATGTCTTCCTGGTGCTACTAATTTTCATTAACATATTATTATATGAATCGAACAATGGCGAAACGCGGTGGCTCTCGCGGCTTTTATATTGTTTAGTTCACAGAGCGGCCGTTGGCGGCGCGGGTGGCACGGGAAACGTGACGGAATTTAGCGACATCTAGCGCGACGAGACGTGGAAAAGGCGATGTACTCTTCATATAATGGACTTCGGAAGTCTTAGGAAACATAATACAAATTTTATTTCAAGGTAAAATTTTTATATTATCAACAGTCAGAGGCTTTCAAAGAAATAGGTAAGAGGAGAATCTGTAGGTATAGACTTTGAACAGAAAACAAAAACTATTGTTTTTCTTTCGTTGAAAATATTGGGAAACCTTTTATAAATTTGGAACACGTTTTGTGAAACTCTAAACCATTTAAAAATTATTGAATAAGCAATTTCGGCTTTCAGAAAAATAAAGAAATACGTTTTTGGAAATTTTCAATGACGTAGTACCTACTTTATTTTTAACCGAAAAAACCTAATTCAAAAAGGTAGTTTGGAATAAATAGGTGCGAGAACATAATTTAAGGAAAAAATGGGTGTTATTTAAAAATACGAATTTCCCTTGTCTCCGTCTGATATTTGGAATTATGTCGAGTTTATTTTCCACTGGCTGAATAATCGCGACTTTGTCCGCGTGAAATTTTTTATGAATCTAGTGAGAATATCATAATTCATAATCAGAGTATGGTATGGATACATACCTGTACCCACTTTAATTCATACACGTTATATAAAAACAAGTCAAGTTAATTTGCTTGAGCCCCATTTACTTGCGGGCGGGAATTTTTTTACTCACATTTTCAGATTTTTCTTTTACTTTTCCATAGACTCCCTTCGGGCCGGAAGCCCGGGGTCGTTTACTGGAAAGTGCTCTATGGGTTTTAATGACGGTCATTTGGTCAATTAGTGTGACTATCATTATGATAATGATGATTATAATATAATATATTAACTTTGGTCTTGTGGTTAACCACGGCTGCAGATAATGAGGTCCTCGGTCGATTCCCGCGACGCGGCGGGGCAAAAATTGATAGGTATTGGGCATTGGCTATTCCACCAATAAATTATATAAGTAGCTAATCTCTGCCATACTATGGCCTGCTACTGCAAAAACTTAAAAATTAATATCAAATACTAAGTTCTTATTTATCTATATTGATATTAATATCAGTCTCTGTGTGTGAGTGTGTGTGTGTGTATGTGTGTCCAAGATGGCCGCCGCCACAAAATGGCGGATTACATATTTTTATTTTACTGACTAGCGACTTGGATGTTTTAATATGTCAGGAGTGTTTTTTAATTTACACTTGTTCCGTAATAAGAAACGTAATTCCAAAAAAATTTAAAAGGACATGGGTCACGCGCTAAAACATGAAACAACCAACCCAAAAAGTTGTTTTGTATTTTCCAGACTACTGTAAGTAGGTACTTATGTTCTTCAGAGGGCTTGAAACGACGACCGCTGGGTAAAAAGTTTCAAAATAAATGTTTATGTAATTACCTACTTAATCTTACCTTAATATTAAAGTTGAATCCTTGAAAAGCAACATATATAATTATTTAGGTAGGTCACTATTAACATAGTTTAGACACTAATACATATTATATTATTTTGTACCTACTTTATTTAAATAATAAATTCAAAACATAGATTACGCTGAAAATGTATACCTACCACTACCGTAATAAAAATCGGGGCTAATTTTCTACTGTCTTGGGTATGATTGATCGATGTTTGTATACTTAGGCTAAGTGCAGATGTACCGAATAAGATAAATTATTATATTGTCTTCATTTGTAAAACTTACATAGGTATTGACAAAACATTATTCTAGGAGGGAAGAAGGTTCTTTAAAGTTGTGCAGAGATAATATTAGGTATTAGCTAAAAAATCCTGCTTCGACTTGTGCAAATACTCAGCATTACGCGGTACTGTAAAACATAAATTGGATATGACCTTTCTAACTCAGCCTTTCAGGTCAGTACATATCGAATTTAAGGTCGTGCTCAAGCGCAAACTCAAAGCTAAAAATACATTGCTTAGTGATTTTTATTCAAATTCAAAATTTTTTTTTTTTTTTTATAATATTTAAACAGGGTGTCCCCTTTCATAGAAAGGGTCTTTTGTCGCTTTCTTTATTTTTATCAGTTTTGTTACATTATTTTACAATTTTTTATATGTTATAGTTTACATTTTTCAATTATTGCAAATTTAAGTCATATCATCAACAAACTAATTAAAAATATATACTAATTAACAAGTTCCAATTAAATACTAAATTAACAAAATTATGTCTAGGTGTGGTCTTTCTTTAAAGCTCGGAGCCCGGAGTGCGCAGAATAAGAGATTGTTCCGGCTTTTGCGAGGAATTCAAAATTATTTATTTCATGTAGGCCAACTTGTGGCTCTTATGATAAGTCAAAAATCTACCTGAGATTATTATCATTTTAAACCCATCCCCGGTCCTTACTGTAGTCTGTAGCTAGGCCATAGTCCAACAGGCTGGTCAAGTAGCGATAGGAAAACTTCATATACGTTTAAGAATTATGGCAAACTCTTTCAAAGCTTCCTTAAAGAGGTTTTCCTTCACCATTAAATAAAGCAAGTAGTTTTTAATTGTTTATAAAGCACATAACTTAAAAATATTAGAGAGATTGCGGTTTACCCCAGACCTCTCGGAAATTAAGCTAGTGTATAACTAGGCTATCACAGCTTCACCGTAACAAACTGCTTAGTTAGTAACGGTGCATTTTTTAAGACTCCGAAATCCACATCAGTCCACAGCACTGCGATCAATCGAGGAAAACGCTGTTTTGATTTATATACAGGGTGTCCCACGGCTATGCCACATGGAGGGGAAGTACCTTAAATATTGTAGATGGAACATTTTACTGAAAGAAGACTTCATTTTAATTTAAAAAACAATTTAAACTGCATTCATAGATTTTTCAATAATTGCCTGGTTGAACCGGGACTCGAACCCGCTATACGAGAAAAAAAATTAACCTTTATCTTTATCATACCGATCGGAAGGCTTCATCATAAGGATTATTTTTTGTTAAATAACATAGCATGAGAAATAAAAGGAAGACCATGAATTTTAGCCTTTAATGTAAAATTTTGTTCAGAAAAATGAAAAGCTGACATTGGCGTATCGACATGTCCTTCGAAGGACAAACCAATAAATCAACAAACAAACACACTTTCGCATTTATAGGTAATATAAGTAAGGATTAGTAAGGATAGTAAGGATCGGGAAATGATGCGTACTTCTCAAGTGGGTACTCATTAGTAATAGTTCATGTCAGTTGTATGTCGATGCGATACGCCAATGTCAGCTTTTCATTTTTCTGAACAAAATTTTACATTAAAGGCTAAAATTCATGGTCTTCCTTTTATTTCTCATGCTATGTTATTTAACAAAAAATAATCCTTATAATGAAGCCTTCCGATCGGTATGATAAAGATAAAGGTTGATTTTTTTTCTCGTATAGCGGGTTCGAGTCCCGGTTCAACCAGGCAATTATTTAAAAATCTATGAATGCAGTTTAAATTGTATTTTAAATTAAAATGAAGTCTTCTTTCAGTAAAATGTTCCATCTACAATATTTAAGGTACTTCCCCTCCATGTGGCATAGCCGTGGGACGCCCTGTATACCTACCCCTAAAGTTTTCATCAAAAAAGAAACATAATTTCGTTCGAACAATATTTTTGAATTCGATCTCAAATAAGTTCTCAAATATATAGGGGGGGCTATTCTCTATCTCTGTGGATATGGAAAACAAGTAAAGTTGCTAACTAGAACAGCTGTCGAACCCGCATTTCGGAATACAAAATGCGGGTTTGACAGTTCTTATAGCCACTGAGATAGACAGTAGCCCTACAAATCGCACAAAGGCGAGCCGACTCGCACGCGATGTATTTTGATGAGAAGATCAGGATGAGAAGAAAGATATGCATATGACATATCAATATCAAGAGAGATATGATATATCATCTACACGCACGTCTTTCTACTGAAAAAGACATTGTCTGTGTCCTTTAGTAGGTCATGGTCAGTAATAACGTTAGTAAAGTTAAATAGTAAACAGCTTTTTCTATTAAAACTGTGTTTAATTTGAAGATTTATGTTTTGAATTGTCTGTTCTAAGGTACATTAACGGAGAACGAGAGATCTGCTTCATTAAATGGCCGGATGGTAGCTATCCTACTTCAAGGACGGATTACTGGCAAGTTGGATATTATATTTAAGAAATAAACAGTTTGTTCACACAGTAAAATGTTGCTTAGTGAAATTTTTTAGAGATAAATTATTATTGAACAAAACAAAAGAAATAAAAATAGACGCACATTATTCGCGCTTGTACCAATTATTATCAGCTTTGCATTTTGTAGTAACATGGTGGCGATAGTCTTCACTTTCAATTTACAGTACTTGCATTGAATTTGCAATTCTTGAGTGCAGTTTGCCTCAACCAACATTCTAAATAAAAAGGTTTTTTCTAGGTGTTCAACTAAACAAGATTGAGTCGTCTGGTCGTCGGCGTTGGTTGCAGAATAATGTTTTATTTTTATTGATTTGTTCTTATGAAACCGTGCCCGTGCTATTATAATCATCATCACGCTGACCCATTGCAAATTGGCAATCTTCACACACGTTTGAAAACATTATGGAGAACTCTTAGATGTGCAGGTTTCCGGAAGCATGGCTTAAACGCAAATAACTCCGACAACTCACAGCTGTTTAAGCGTGCTTTCATAATAACCCTGCGACAAATCCATAAAAACATTAGATACACCTGCAGAGAGCGTATAATATTTTAATTATTTAGATACTAATTGTATTGGAGTAATTACAAAATGTAAAAAGCACAGTCGATCACCGATAGTAATGAATTGGAGCTTTATTCAGACTTTTAAAAAGAGACAGGAGAGGTAAAAAACGCAATGAAAAAAAATTCAATTATACACCATATTTTATTCCATATTAAATGATTGAGTTTCCTATCTGACTATAGCAAAGTCAGAAGGAAGGGTTATTAATTTAGCAATCGATGTATGTGTACATATGTATGTATGTTTGTAAATTGTATTACATAATAGTAGGTAGCGCAACTACTGAAAGTGAGCCGATTTGATAGCCGGCTGGGGGATATTTATGTTACATTTTATATGAAAAAAAAATCAATAGCTAAATGACGGATTTCCAATTTCCCAATTTTCTAATGAAGACTTAAAGTGTTTCGTGCGCGTAGGTGGGATATCGATGAAGTAGGGATGGAAGCCACATGAAATCCCTTTTTTCTTGTTGTGCAGTTACAATCTCGTATTCCTGGCTGTCACATACGTGGTGCCGATGGCAGTGATGGTGTGGGCGTATGCGCGCATGAGTGCTGCCCTGCGAGGAAGGACCATAGGAGAATGCACACATCACCAGATGCAGGTTGTGAGGGCGAAGAGAAAGGTGAGTTTCCACAATCATTCTGGCTCAGTGGGGCGCCAGCGAGGGATGATCATAAACGACATCCTTAGTAGCTCAATGGGCAAGCGCTAGTCTGAAAACAGAAAGATCGACGCTTCAAGCCCCATCCGTTGCACTAACGTCGTGCCCAATCCTAACGCAAGATTAAGGCTTAGTTTTGTGAGGAAAGAAGAATATATAAGTCATTCTACACATGGCATATTCTCTAAAAAAATCTGTGATTTGTCTTCTCATATAATATGGGGAAACTGCTGGGTCAAGGAACGTGTCGCGTCGTTTTGCGTTCGACCGTTTCGATCGAAACTTGATCTTGATGCTAAGAGAGTACAGCGCAAATGTGTACCAAAAATCTTTACACATGTTAGCGAAATATTGAAATAGTAAAGGTATACAACTTTAATGTATTGAAGGTGGTTTGATAAAACTAGTAGTAGGTAGTTTGACTTTGTTGACGACGTAGGCGCCGGTCTGCCGCCGCGCCGTTAGTATAAATACAGCGCTTTGGACGTTATTAATTCAGTCTCTTCCAGAGACTCATACGGCTATTGGATGCTCCCGCGTCTAGGTCGTAGTATTTGATTAAGGGATTGTGATAGCAATCGCGCCCTAATCGAATAAATATTACCCGTAGGTTTAGATGAGTGTAATTAATTAAATAATACTTAGATATGTTTGATAGTTACCCTCACGTACAGATGGTGGTTTGTCTGACGTGTTGTGGTTAAATAGGTTAGATGTGAGGACAGGGGCCGTTATAGGGGCGGTTGGAGACGGCTTTAGGTAGGGTTTAAGCGTTTTTTTGTTTTGAGTTGATATCAGAAGTGGGATGAACACGTTCACAGTTCAATTATTATTGCCCACATTAAGTTTTTGTCAGTTTAAAATCAGTCAAATTAAAACGTAAGAAATTGCTTATTTGGATCGTTAGATAAAGTCAGGTTAGACCGAGCAGGGATAAGAAAGAGGGTTGATGGGGAATATTGCATCATGGACATTAACATCTTATGTTGCATAGTTTAAATTTTGAATAAATGAATTTGAATGAAGAACGTCACATTGGATTGCGAGCGCCTGAGCTTAAGAACAAACTTGGAACACTTAAGTGAGCGAAATGTTCTTTAAGTGCAAGTGGTTTTCAATAATGACACATCTGTCTCCTAAGTTTGGCGAGTTCCCTTGGGTGGGATGGTCATGTTGAATGAGCTCCAGGGTCGCATGATGGGCATTCTTCACTAACTTGGTACAGTTAAGGAGGTGAAATGTTAAGAAGTGCAAGTGGCTAGTTCCCTTGGGTGGTATGGTCATGTTCATTGAGCTTCAAGGTCGCATGATGTAATATTCCGATGAGTGTAGAATGATTGATAAGACTCGTGGGGTGCCCGGGGCGGTCACCATGTAGGATGGCCGTGTTAGCGAAATATTGAAATAGTAAAGGTATACAACTTTAATGTATTGAAGGTGGTTTGATAAAACTAGTAGTAGGTAGTTTGACTTTGTTGACGACGTAGGCGCCGGTCTGCCGCCGCGCCGTTAGTATAAATACAGCGCTTTGGACGTTATTAATTCAGTCTCTTCCAGAGACTCATACGGCTATTGGATGCTCCCGCGTCTAGGTCGTAGTATTTGATTAAGGGATTGTGATAGCAATCGCGCCCTAATCGAATAAATATTACCCGTAGGTTTAGATGAGTGTAATTAATTAAATAATACTTAGATATGTTTGATAGTTACCGTCACGTACAGATGGTGGTTTGTCTGACGTGTTGTGGTTAAATAGGTTAGATGTGAGGACAGGGGCCGTTATAGGGGCGGTTGGAGACGGCTTTAGGTAGGGTTTAAGCGTTTTTTTGTTTTGAGTTCATACACATGCATGTAAATTCTGGCTGATCACACTGTTTTACGGTCTCTGTAAGTCTGGCTTTACAAGCCTATTTCAGACGCTAAAAGAATCAAAGTTGTTGAATAGGCTGTGGAGGAGAATAAAACGAAACTCTGATTTGACTCTGATCTGGCTTAATCGAATGTTTCTGTGAGGACAAAATACTTGCACAATTTAAATCTTTGTAAAATACCACAAGTTTCGGGTCGACCGGAATGTTTCACGCTTTAATTTTCAGTGACTAAACCTTATGTTAATTTAATGCGACCCCAGCTTTTTCAATGTTATTCGAACTATTTGCAACCCGTTAAGATCCCAATTTCTGATTTGATTCCGTAGAGAAAATACGACATTAATGATAGTAGTTATATCGAGTATGTCCGAATATATTATGTACTCTAACACCCGCTGAGTTATTTCATCAGACTCATAGTACCAATTGGATACAAACAGAGTAAAACCGAGCCATGTGGGCGTCGACATCAAGAACGTCAATTCTTTCGTTCGATGGTAGTACCTATTATTATGTGTTCTGTGGCAGTATTAGATAATTAGATAATTACATAGTTACATTCCATATATAAAATATAAAATATTTAAAAGACTTCTGATTTTAGTAGATTTACAGAAAATAATCCTAAATTTTGATGTAAATCTAAGTAAATTTTGGAAATAATTATTCATTACTATGTTGAACCTGGTATTTGCTTGCAAAGTGACTCGCTATTTCAGAAAAGTATGAAAATAAGCCTTACCCAGCCTGTAGCTCATTTTGTCGGTCATCGTAAACGTGGACACGTTTAAAAAGAAAAGACTTTCTCAAGCCTAGCATATAAATTTTACTCCACAGGAATTTTGGTAGCATCATTACTCATTAGGTACCTCTTCTATTTCATAGCTTATTTAATTTCCGGTATGTGATGAGAACAAAGATTCTACTTTTGCTGTGAAGATAGATTACTACGCTTAATGAAAGGATTTTTTACAGAGGCTTATTTATATAGATCATTGTTAGATGGATCCAAACTCATTTTTATCCCTTTGAGCTTTTTATTCATGCTTGTTTTGTGTTATATATTGGACGTGAATTAGATTTACCAAAAAAATTAGATTTGCTTTTTTGCTGAAAAAGTTCGTTTTGTTCAAAAAAGGGCTATTCTGTCAACGTCCGTTCAACTCTTAGGTCTCTTTATCAGGCTGTATCTCTCCGATTTGTGAATAAAAGTTTATTTTATCATTCGAGCATAGATTCTAAGAATTCTTTAAAACGCAATTCTGCTTCAATTAGGTACCTAGTATCAAACTTTCTACAGAAAACCTTGATTGCAAGAACGTCGCCTTTCAAGACTTGCTAAACTATCTATATGCGATTTAGCTTTTCAAAAGAAAATTTCGAGATTATATGTATTTCTTTCCTTGTTACAAGAATCTGT
Source organism: Hipparchia sbordonii (assembly GCA_038048805.1). NCBI lineage: Eukaryota > Metazoa > Arthropoda > Insecta > Lepidoptera > Nymphalidae > Hipparchia > Hipparchia sbordonii. Next base: position 7,281,950 of record CM076106.1, on the reverse strand, counting down.
AAACCTGTCGGCACATTTTACAGCCATAGAATTTTAGATAAATACACTGATCAGAAAATATTAATACTATTTTTTAAGATAGGCCTGCCCTTGAAGACAATAAACGATGGAAAGCATTGATGAGCAATGAAATAACTTATTCATTAAGTACAAATATTTTCACTACTTAACTTCAATACTTTACCATTTCGAAAATAGCGTGTTTCTACTTCGTGTGATTACTGATTACAGGGAAGGATAATGGTGAAAATTCTTTTGTCATTAAGCCTGGAAATACACGTCAGGTTTTTTCATCCGATAGTCTGATCCGGTAGCCTGATCAGGCTACCGGAAGGCATTGAAGCCATTACTTTGTATGAACAGTCAATACACGTCCGATCCGGTGGCCGGATCGGACGTCCGAGTCGGAAACGGGCGGGAGGCGTTTCCGATTTTACTGTCGGTCCGATTGTCTGAAGGCGCGGTCTACATACTTCCAGTATGAGACAAAATAGACATCCGGTTACTCCTTCCGATTTTGCCAGTCAGGGTTCCCAACTTAGGGCTTTTAACCCTAGGGCGGAATTTTGCTTATTGGGATTTTTTAGGGCCCAAAAAATCTAGCGCTGACATTGTGTGGACGCATCGTTGTGGTTCGAATAATGGGCGAAAATTATGAAAAAAAATTAAAAAAAAAATAATAAAATAAAATAATTCACAATAATAAAATAATTATTATTATTATGAATTATTTTGGATGTTTTAAATAGAAATGACTCTCAGTAAGTCTTGTCAAATTGATTGGATGAATCCAAAATAGCGACGTTTTTTCTTCTTTCTCTTTCCTCTCTTTAAATTTCTGTGGTGGTGTCGTGTGGTGCGGGTTGTTACGTTCCCTCAAATATGGTTGAGCGAAGCAATGGCTGGATCCTGCGTCATGCTCGTGAACGGGTGCCACCAACGGGAATGGGTCTGCCTTTGCCTGCCTGTCTTAACATGCATTGGATTGTTTTGCATTTTTGAAACTTTATTGTGGAAACACTGTATAGTGTATACCTAGCATAGTTTTGTTACCTATTGTAAAAAAAAATTTTTTTGAAAAGAGCGACCGCCGAGTTTATTGCTGGCTCTTCTTGGCAGGAACGGTATTCCGAACCAGTGGTAGATTCATTGACGATTCAAAAGTACTTGTAAAGTTTATTTGAATAAAAAATATTTCTATTTCTTTTAACTCGTCATCCATCTTCTTTTCTTCTGCTTTGCTCCAAACGCAAGCACTCGGGATGATAGCTCGGGAACGACTGAGTTCAGAAAAAGCCTGACGGAAAAATCGGATGTGTATCGAGTAAATACGATCCGGTAGCCTGATCAGGCAATCGGAAACAAAATCGGACGTCTATTGCCAGGCTAAGAAAAGGAAAATTGATGACAAAGCGATATTATGACAGACGGAATCACGATCACGGAATATTGCTTCACGGAATATCGTGACAAATGACGATCATTAAACGCTCTTCAATATTATTTTGGGTTGATATATATACCCACCTACATTCTCCCTATAGTATTTTTTTTACTTTATTGAGTATAGCAGCGGCCGTTAAATATATTCTGTCAACTATTTTGTCAATAATCTTAATTGATGATGACATGTATGTTTGGTGCAGAAAGCACTCAACAGTGACCTATACTACTCTTCATGTCCAAAACTATACCTAGGCAAAAAATCACCTCAATTCGTTGCTCCGTGATAGAAGGACATATCAACAAACCAACAAGTAAACACATTTTCATATTAAAAATATTAGTAAGGCTCAGTAAGATAGGAATCATGTTGTCTTTATTGTAATTCGTTTAAAAATAAACCGAATAAAGTAAGCATACAAGAGAGAACCTAAAGATACTTAAAACGTTCGTTAGCAACGGTGAAATAAACATTACCCTTCCGCCTGCAGACAAATGCTGGGATGCTATGCAGGAAAGTTAGATAACGTGTTTTTGTTACATTAAACAGGCTATGCTCGCCTTTTGTTAGGAAAGCATGTAAAGGTCAATTTCTAGCAAAAATATGGTCGCAGAAAAATCGGCTTTATTTCGCCATGGTGACCATTAAAAGAGATATGCTATTTCGACCACCAAATCGCGGGTGAAGCGAACATCATGAGATACACCACAAAATGGTAGATTGTACAACAAGTAAAAAAAACAAGCCATTTAATCCGAGATGTTTATCGATTCTAGCCAAAGGAGAGTTTAATTATTTAAATCGAGGGTAAAATGGGGTTATACACTCTACTTTTCACTTCGAATACGGGAAAATGAAACATTTAAAACTAGATATCTCTACTATAAAACTATAAATAAAACTTTAAAAAATTAAACTTTTGTTTGGCAATCCAACGAAAAACTTTTTCAGAGATTTATGTACTTGTTTTCCGCTTCTCCATTGCATAATACTGGCACAAAGAACTTTACGAGCATGAGAAGTGAACAATATTTTTAAAAAATTGTTTCTTCAAAATCTTTGGATTCAAAATTTTTGGATTTTGGACTCTCTTGGAAACTAATTACTAACCGATTTAAAAAAAGAGGGAGAATCTCAATATGCTGCGTATTTTTTTGTATGTAATTTTTATTTCTTTTTAAAACATAATATTCTGAAGTTTAGTAGTAGTTATAGACCAGGGTAGATCCCTTTAAAAATAATAAAAAGTGAAAAAAAATAGTAGTAGGATGAAACCCATTAGAAAAGGAGGGGAATATTATAAAGATGAAAGGAAAAATAATTTACGGGCAATCTGAGGTCGGGAAGGGGTGGGGGTGAGTTTTTATGGGGGAAAAACGGTTTTTCTCGATTTCCGGCAAAACTAAAAGTCCTATCGAAAAAAGTCAAATGGCAAAGTTGTAGGTAATAAAAAGATCTAAAACTTTTGTATTTACACTTTTTTCACATAACCTCAAAATTTATGTGAAAAATTCAGAAAACCCTGTTTTTGGTTTTTTATTTTTATCTTTTACAAAAATTATTTTTTTTTAACGAAATTTGGTGAAAACTTACCTTTTTATGTCCCAAATACGCTGTAATTTATTTGATTAAAAATATTTATTTTTTTCACCTTATTTTGAATTAATATCGAAAAAACACCCTAATTTTCAATCGAAAAGTCACCCGTCAAAATATCAGCTTTTTTCAAAAAGTTGGTATGTTTTCTGTTCGTTGAAATCTCTACTTTCCGATGGTGAAAAAAAAATATATGTTACTACAGTAAATCTTCTCAGAAAATAATTTCAATCTCTAGGTTATGTTACGTTAAGCATACTATTTTTTAAAGAAAATATTACGATTTTAATGTTTGAGTTGATTTTCTTGAAGATAATTGTGACAAGTTTACTTAAAAAAATAAAACAAACATTTTTATCTGTATCAATCAACTCAAACATTAAAATCGTAATATTTTCTTTAAAAAATAGTATGCTTAACGTAACATAACCTAAAGATTGAAATTATTTTCTGAGAAGATTTACTGTAGTAACATATATTTTTTTTTTCACCATCGGAAAGTAGGGATTTCAACGAACAGAAAACATACCAACTTTTTGAAAAAAGCTGATATTTTGACGGGTGACTTTTCGATTGAAAATTAGGGTGTTTTTTCGATATTAATTCAAAATAAGGTGAAAAAATAAATATTTTTAATCAAATAAATTACAGCGTATTTGGGACATAAAAAGGTAAGTTTTGACCAAATTTCGTTAAAAAAAAATAATTTTTGTAAAAGATAAAAATAAAAAACCAAAAACAGGGTTTTCTGAATTTTTCACATAAATTTTGAGGTTATGTGAAAAAAGTGTAAATACAAAAGTTTTAGATCTTTTTATTACCTACAACTTTGCCATTTGACTTTTTTCGATAGGACTTTTAGTTTTGCCGGAAATCGAGAAAAACCGTTTTTCCCCCTTAAAAACTCACCCCCACCCCTTCCCGACCTCAGATCGCCCGTAAATTATTTTTCCTTTCATCTTTATAATATTCCCCTCCTTTTCTAATGGGTTTCATCCTACTACTATTTTTTTTCGTTTTTAAAGGGATCTACCCTGGTCTATTACTGCTGTAAGTCTTTTTGTAATGATAACATTTTAGTAAAAAAAAAAATTGTTAATGTAATATGTTGGCACTTTCATGGCCCAAGTTCCCCAAGAAACTTGTCAATCTCCTTTTGACATAGGTACTCATACAGTAAGACTCAACACTCAACATTCTCGCGATTCGGTGGCATGAAATATTGACGATATTATCATCGCGTTCCACATCACATTAGGTATACATATTTGCTGTGAGTGCTTTCGCATCAAATATTTGAGGCCATTGTTTCATATTCCATGTTAGAACATCTGTCCTACATACCAACAACTTTTGTAGAAGTATCAAATTACATATTTGATGCGAATTCATCTGCTGTCAATTTTCGCATTATTTCGATATGTAGGCGATTTCATGTAATATTATATGTATGTCGTTTAACTTACATTCAATTCCTTGTGAAATCACGTGTAACCATAAACATAGCATTAACACACATATTGACGATATTTGACCGTTCTGGTTACACTTGAGATTCACAGCACAGATAGTAGGTACCTACGTAACCAAGGAAAATAAATTTCGACTCTCAATGCTCTCAATCGCAGAACAAAATGTGAATAAAGTTTTAAAGCTCATAAAAAGCTTTAATACTCAAAGATAGAAAGTTAAGAACTGTAGAGTCTAATACTCTTTATATTGATTATTATGCAGATACCTATGTTTTACAAGACCAAACTTATTTGGAAATAGTTCTGTAGTTTTAAATTTCTTATACGTTCTGTAGCAATAGCCGAATGGTTAAAGATGTTGACTGAAAACTCCCACTCTTTGTGGAAAATTATATAAGTCAAGTTCAGCTTGGTAATTCTTTAAAATTCTTTAAAAAAGTTTATCTTGCTTCTGTGTTCAGAATAATTTAGTATGAAAATTTTTATCTAACTACCTAATTATTCTATTCACATTATTTTATTTTAATTAGTTTTTAAAAAAGAATTTTTTAGAGTTCATTTTTGTAAATTTCTAGAGTGAAATGAACGATTCCTCAATTCTGCATTTTCGTTGAAATTCATTGGAATATTCATCCTGTAGTTTAGGCGTAAAATACAAATAAACTAGCAATCGCTGATTTTACTAGGTTTATTATGTATAAGAACAACAAGAAAAAGAATATAATAGGTCTAATACTTGCATATATAGGGGTGATTATACGTACGGAGCATATATATGATCATACCTACCTATGTAGGTCATAGGCTTCGGCCGTTCGGATCAAACGGATCAGACACAAAATACAACAGCACAGTATTCAGAAAATAGATCGAAAAGTTGTACCTAAAAGCTACTTTGTATTTAGGCACATGACAAAATAGTTTTAGTTAGAGGCGAAAAATGCTAAAGAGGTCATTAAAATAATCATCTCTGTTAAATGTCCTTCCTGTTAGATTTCATCTGGTTTGGTTTACCCTGGCACCTATAAAAAAGGGATACTATGGAGATAGTTGCAGAATGGCTTTTAGCTTAGCTCGTATCCAACCATCGGATTGGATCCCTTTGATCGTTAACAGGATTTTTGCCGGATATAAGGCGAACATGTAAGGAAAAACTAAATCCATTTACACCCTGCTCTTATTACAGTTTTATGAGGTTTCGCGTATCAGAGATGTCTCGTCGGTTATAATATCGAATGACTATTTGCTCAATTATTTTGATCATTACAGATTCAATCTTTTCCTCAAAAAATTTCTCATTTTTATCTTCGAGATTTCTATACATTGCAAAATGACGCCACCACGCAGTGATTGATCTTTTACAATTTGCTGTCAATTCTTCTTTTACATTTGGATTCTGAGATTGTATTTAAGCCCTAATATTTTTAAAAGATGTATGATGTAAGATGATTTTGGATGTAGTCCGGTAAAACCGTTGTTTACATAACATTATTTATCAAAAATATCATGTAAACTAGTATAAATCGCTAGAACAAGGAAATGTGTCCAGAAGGTCGTGACTAAACTTAGGTATATGTTGGCCAAGACCCTCCACTCACTAGTGTGAGTGGAGGGCCTTGTTGAGTGTGAGGGAGTGGTAAAAATCATATATTTTTCTACTAGGAAAAATGTATGATTTTTACAAAAATGAAATGTGCAAACAAATTGAACAAAGAATTCGCTTAGTCTCTGAGGACATAAAAGGCATGACTATAAATAATGGTTTTCAAGAACGACACTAAATTAAGTCCTTTTAAATGTACTTGTTTTTGTTTGTTTTCTTTTTTAATGGCACTGGAAATATTGGATAGAAATAGGCGTTACTTTGCGAAATTCTATGAAACTCACCCGAAATATACGTATCTACATACGTTTCGCTCCGACATCGGAGCGTAATCAGGAAACATTAACTTCACCATGACATAATAGAAAATGACATATCTACATATTCAATAGAGATAATAATATTATTCTTTATCAAAAATAATAAGACCAATAAAAATCCATTTAGTAAATCAATGATTAAACTTAAGTCAACTTTAAATATTTCTTCTGTTGTTGCTTGTAAATTATTATTATTATATTGTAGCTTCTCAAAAAAATCCAATATGATTCATGTGCTTCTTGTGTTTATATGAAAGCTGTATTTTGTAAGAAAAAATAAAGGTCACGGTCATCAATTTGCGCCATTCAAATGGATGGAATTGATGTGTCTTGAAGCCTTTTAATCAGGCATATCACGAAAAGGCATCAGGCATATCCTTAAAATATGTAGGGCTTAAATTATATTAACCATAGAATTTATACCTACTTATTCCCTCTTTTATTAAAATAAAACTTGGTTCGTAATTTAAAAATGAATATGAAATAATATTATGTATGAAAATATGAAATTTTATGCACCTTTTTTATATGTATGAAGTTTTATTAGTTAGGTACTTAGGTTTCAGTCTACTTCAGTAGATTTTATTCTATTGGTTCGTGACTTGAAAGCAATACTGACTTTTGAATATCTTTGCCACCTTAATATTCTGCAAATTGAACATGACCTCTGGTGATAGGAGCATTGGCACTTTACACAAGAATATTAGTTATGTTCAGAATTTTGTCCTTTCACCTCCAATCAAGCGTAGCTTGTGCTAGGAGTGAGTAGGTACGTTAAAATAGTTAAAATAGTGAAACGGGTTTGAACTGTCGATCGATTTTTAGGTTATCATCCTTCCGCCCTGACCGCTGGACTACTGAAGCATAAAACAGTCGCAAAGGCGTTCATTTCAAGGATATTTATTGAAATGCCACGCTTGCCAAGATGGTTGGCTAGCCTACTCTTAATCGTGGCCTGTAGCTGGTATCTGGAACAGGTTGGCTTGAAGAAACGTTGGGCGTCGGGGTCCGAATGCCAACGTACTAGAATGGCAACCCCGTTCCGAGAAGTGCGGCATTGGTGCACTCTCCCAAAAGGTGGAGGGACGATCTCAGGCGGGTTGCTGCAGCCTTTGGATGCAGGCGGCTCAGGACCGTGTTCTGTGGCTATCATTTCAAGAGACATAATAAGCATCCAGCTATGGACGTCTATCGGTTGATGCTGATGATAATAGCTCGACTAGACACTATGTGTAAAATTTTTAAGCGTACTTTTACTTTTTTAAATAAAATTATTTGGATACTTACATATATGTATATGTATTTTTAACGAGACATTAATTCATCGCTGTTAATTACCTCATCTGATGACAGAAGCTGGCACATTTTTTGCGCAAAGGATCAGTCTGGCTAGTGGCTGTCCAGCGCAGAAATACATGATTTGTAAAGTAATCAGATTAGTTTACCTACAAGTTTTATTGTAAAATTTTAATAAAAAAAAAGTGTCTAAGGACTACGTTGTGCAAGTATATTTTTTTATTTCATTTTAATAAACTTCTATAGGTGGTACGGATGTTCGTCTTGGTCGTCATGGTGTTCGCGCTGTGCTGGCTGCCGTACCATGCGTACTTCGTGCTGGTGTACCATCATCAAGCACTTGCGTCTTCGCCCTTTGCCCAGCACATCTATCTAGCATTCTACTGGCTGGCGATGTCTAATTCTATGATCAACCCGCTCATTTATTACTGGATGAGTAACAAGTAAGTATGAAAGTCGTTTATATCGTTTATACCACTAACCCTACGTAGGTACTAATTAAAATCGTTCGAGAACAAAGGTTGCTCAATTTTCGATGCTACAAAACCATCGATGTACAAAACCGTACCGATGTTTTGTTATTGAAGTATCGAGCATGTTGGATAAAATTATAGGACAGTATCGATGTATTTAAAATAAATTTAATAATATAATTATAATATTACGTATAAACATGAAAATGCGTTTTTTTTTGCTGGTTTGTCCTTCAATAACGCTGCAACAGAGCTATGAATAATTTAAAAATTAATGCTTTATTTAAATTATCCAGATTTTCTTGGTCAATCCCAGGACAAAATTTGTGTCGTAATTCACTTGGTATGTGCCAATTAGCACGTACCTACCAAGTGAACCTCTCATTTATACACTACTAGCGGACCCGACAGACGTTGTCCTGTCTTAACTATGAATATTGAAACTCTTTGACGAAATTGGCAGCACGCATTCTGTCAATGTTATGTCAAACGCCATAAGGTTACATCAAAAAGTTTGAATTGTAAAGCGGTTACATTAGAAATAATTTAATATGGTGGTTAATATTTCTTAAATTTTCTAATTTTCCGCGCAATTTTCTTAATTTTTTCTTTCATAAGAACCTTCTCCTGACAATAACAAACACAATAAAAAAAGAATTAGCGAAATCGGTCCAGCCGTTCACGCGTGATGCGCTTACCAACACATTAAGCGATTCATTTTTATATATTAGATTAACAAGGCCCATGGTTAAGCCTCAATAGCCCAACGGTTACAGGTGCGGACTGAAAACTGAAAGGTCGCAGGTTCGATCCCCACCCGTTGCACTATTGTCGTACCCACTCCTAGCACGAGCTTTCTGCTTATTTGGAGAGGATAGGAGGATACGAGTCAACTTCAGCTAGGCTGATATTCTTTGAAAAAAAAATTGGTGAAATAAAGGCAAGCTTCGATAAGCTGTGGTGACTTCTGTTGCCTTGCAGTTTACGAATTATTGGCTGACATCCGGAGAGTTTTTAACCTTAATATAGGAGACAGTCAGTAATAGACCCGACTTTAAGGAAGAGATTCTTCTTCCAATTTTAAAATAAAGGGAAACTGCAATAATAGTCAATTTCTATTACCGTAGTTGCCCCTTCCAAGGAAATGGATAGAGGTAGTTAGACTTATCGTAGACGAGGTCATGTTATACTGAAAGCACTTATATCTACTCGTCTAAAGCAGTATAAAACCGTATTATTTTTCACTGAGTGTCGTTTTAGACCTGAGACATGTCAAGTAATATTGTGTGACTCCTTGTGACTCCATCATAATGCGACGACATTTCAGACATATTTATCATAGTATCTTTTGTTCTGATCACTACCTATTAATGGAAAGCGACGACAGGCGTTACTTTGTGCGAAGTTGGATTATAAAGCGATGTCGCAAGACTATCAAGCGATGTCATGTCCGGCGATTCGGCGCGATTTATCTCCTAATTAATGTAAAGGTGTGCTAAGCTAACAGCTTTAATAACAGTAGAGCCCCTAAGCCTGAGGCTTCATATGACTTCAAAAAATTAATTATAATATAATTAAGTTGATGAAGTGTGGAACTCTAATAGGCTTGAATGGATGATTGAGTTTTTAATTTTCGTCACAATGTTAATTTTCAATTATCTTTGAGTATGTATCTTTCATATTAATTAAATTTAAAGGTATTTAATGTCGAAAATATATTAAAATAATTAATTATAGGCAAGACTATTCATACTTACATTGGTGCTGATTCAGTTGTTTACAACTTACAAGAAATTTTTGATTAGATATTTCTCATTTCTTTTAGATTAAATTTACACGTACACAATCTCTACAAAGCGCCACAGATTTTTTGATAGTGAGGGCGTATACCTAAAACTACACCAAAAAATACTTTCTTTGACCAGTATGACCTAGGTCATAATATAAAATGTTTAGGTAGGCACACAATAATTTCGAGGGATGAAATTATACGAAAGTCTTGCATCTATCTAGTCTCATGTTTTTTTTATTTCCCCTGGGAAATTTAGATGCTTTTTTAAAGATATCTAATCTACAAATGTCTACAGTATAAACTTATTATGCTAAGGATAGGTTGCATTTTCGGTTGTTGTTGTTGTTTTTGGTTCTGGGTTCAAGTTCGAGATAGACAAGAAGTTTTTGGATTTTTCTATACTTGGAAATAGATTTCTAGTAGATATAAGTAGCATTTTGTAATTTCATAGAATCCCAAAAAACAATCTCCGCGATAGATGAAATAAAACATACCGGAAACCTCGTGTGAAACGCGACAGATGCTAATAAGTGCCAAATACATCATGTATTCTAATAACTCGTAAAATATTTTTTTTTTTAAATGGTTGTATCGTCTCGTAGTAATATGTGTAGGAATTTTATATAAAAATTTTGGCTCTGTAATATGAACACATTGAAAATAAATTCAAATTGGTTAAATAAGACCAAACTTCACGATTTTTTTTGTCGAACAAACATTATTTTATGTTTCTTACTCAGTATTGCGTCCCTTGGTAATGTGATGTTATTTTGTCTGTTTTTTAGTTAAAACATGATCTACTAATGTAAAAATCAAATCTGCATCTGAAGATTTATCATTACATGTGCCACCTATTCCCAAAGTTTTCATGTCAACATGTTTTTTACATGCTGTATACAGTGTTCCAAATGTAACAGGTATGTAAACTAATATCAGTTTCTATATCTATGCAGGTTCAGATTGTACTTTAAGCTAGTGATTTGCTGGTGGCGAGCCTCGGAAACGACGACGCCGAACAACTTGACAAAACAATTCGAGATGAACAAATCCTTCTCTGGTAAGCGTCTTCTAAGGCTGCTAATTTAAGTTTATAATGCCGTCGAGCAAATTGAATCCATTTATTTTACCAAAGCACTTTATTTTTTGAAAAAGCTCGAATCTACGAATTGAAAATTCAACCCCTAAGGGGGTAAAATAGGGATTAGAAAAATCGAACTTAACGTGAACGAAGATGCGGGCAAAAGCTACTTAACAAATAAATAATATTACGATTATTTGGACATTATTAAAATCCCTGTGTAGTTTTCAGTCATATTGAAGGTAGTGTTGAGTAGGACATACAAGAGGCGGTACATTTGTCCCGTACATGACGTCAAAATGTAAGAGCGTTTCAAAATGTACTAGTTCATATTTTCTGTTGCGATCGTTGCGTTACTTGCAAGCGAGAAGGAGCGAGGCGTATGCTACAATACTCGTAGCACGTCATGTCATACATTGTACTATAATGGACGCTTTCACATTTCTAGCAAGCGCGAGGGAAAGAGAGAGGCAGGCGCGTATTGAGACTGAGACGATTCAGTACCTATCAATGTCTTCAATTCAACTGTAGTGATATCAAATGTCATATTTGTACCTACTCATTACTTGAAATTTAATGCCAAACTTCAGTAGGTATGCCTCGCCTCATTTGAAGTGGGACAATGTACTGGCTCGGTACAAAAAAGAGGCTACTCTTACAAACTCTTTTTCAAGTCGTCATGTCCTACCCATCACTAATTGAAGGAAAAAGGTTGAAATTAATGTTAGGTCGCGAAACAAAGGGCGGCATAAGATAATGATTACACCAACATATGAGTGGAATTATTATGGATTACACACACCCGCTTGGCCGCAGATGTTCTAATGGGCTTGCCGTAATTTTAATTTTAATTGGTTACCTTCTCATATTTCGCTTTTTGAATGTTTTCCTCAATTAAATTATTTTTATGCCCAATAAGTGGGAATCTAAATATATCTTATAACTTATAAGTAAATAAAAGGAAAAGTTGTTTAACTGGTTTAGTTTTTTTTTTATTCGATGACAAGATAGCCCTTGACTGCGATCTCACCTGATGGTAAGTGACGATGCGGTCTAAGATGGTAGCGGCCTAACTTGGAAGGGGTATAGCAGTGTAAATTCAACCCATACCCCTAATCGGTTTCTATACGCCATCGTGCCGGAACGCTAAATCGCTTGGCGGTACGTCTTTGACGGTAGGGTGGTAACTAGCCACGGCCAAAGCTTCCCACAAGACCAGACCAGAGACAATTTAGAAATAATCAATTCCTAAATTTTCCCCGCCGGGAATCGAACCCGAGACCTCCCAGTTATAAGACCACAGCGCTCACCACTGCGCCAGGGAGGTCGTCAAACCTGTCAGGAAGTCGGGTTTTAAACTTATAACTATGTCTTAAAAGTTAAAAAAGTAAAAAAAATAAAATAAAAGTAATTTTTTTTTAATTAGCTATAACATAGTCGTGATTGGATGCAAGATAACTAAATTGTAGCTATGAAAATGTAAGAGTAGCTTCGCAAATAAATGATTTTGACTTTGAATTAGTCGACACACAATACATTCAACTCTATGCATATAAATTAATTAAACGCAGTAGCTTCGTGAATGAAGCTGTTTGTATTAAATTAACTAGTGTACTGGGTAATTAGCCCTTTACAATAAACATCTTGGAAATGCTTGTTTCTTGGAAACATTAAAAGGAAGGATTCCTCGTGATTGCAATTATTATTTGTTACCCAAAGCAAAACCAAAACGAAGGTTTATGATTTTAGCAGTCGATGTATGTATGACTATTTACGAATGAATGAATGAACGAATGAGCCGATTTTGATGAATGAGGTGTCAATCGATTTATTATGTTGGTCTGGATGATATAGGCTAGGTTTTATATGAACGAAATCATAATGACCATCGACATAGATACATAGACACGAACACCAGTAGGGCTAACATGTGCGCCACGAGAAAGTTTTGTCTACACGTTTACTCGTAGTCTCTATGTGAATCTCTACAGAGATTCACGAGTAAAGTGTAGACAAAATTTTCTCGTGGCGCGCATGTTAGCCCTACTGAACACAAGACTTAACAACACACTCTGTCTCAAGTCTGAGCTGACTGAGACTGCGGTCTATAGATTTCAGTCTTAGTGCGTGAATGCTATTTCAATTAACATTTACCGAATGTTTTGACCGTTACTTGTTGTTAAAACTATTTTTTATCAAAATAAAACCGTTTAAATATGAAACCATTTAAATATGGTAATTATTTACAGTTTCAAATTAATTAGATATTATTGTTTTATTATAAACATCTTTAACGAAAACGTTTAGACTTTAGAATAACAGATTCATTAAAATCATGTTTTATTCATGTTAATTAAATTGAAAAGCTTATTGTAGAGAGTAGAGAGCTTCTAAATTTGTAATTGTGCCACAAAGAGGGACAATTTACAAACAACAGTGTCACTGTGAATAAGACCTTTCGTTTTAAGTAGGTACCTAACTAATCCTTTTGTAAGGATTTTTTTAATACAACAGTTAGCACTTGGCTAAGTTTTTAAAAGCATGCGTGTTAAATAGATCACAGCTCTAAAAATGTTTTGGCATATTTTTAGGGTTCCGTAGTAAAACTACAAGGAACCCTTAGAGTTTCGTCAAGTTCGTTCGTCTGTCCGTCTGTCCGCAGCATAACGCAGAGGCTAGACAAGAATAGAGGAGGTAGACAAGATAATAGTTACGCCGGAAAAGTTGTACGATAACATTTTGAAAAAAACTATTATTTTGGGTACCTACCTCCCCTACATGTAAAGGGGGATGATATTTTTTTTATTCGTTCATCCCATTGTGTGAAAAGATAACTTTTCGCAAAGATTGATACAATCAATCATTGCAACGAGTTGCTATGCTAGTCTCTGTTGTGGCGATTGGTTGAATTTATAGCGTTCTTGCTACAGCAATGCATTTTAGCCAATGGGGAGAGAGAATCGGCCAATCAGAGGTGCTTGCGATAATCACATTGAATTTTACATAATGTACGTACCGATGCTTTCTAGTTCTGTGCTTTCGGGCACGACCATGGTTTACACGTGGTGTGCCATTATAAGCATTTTGTTAAGATCTAAACGACCGTAAGTAGAAAACGTAATCCTTTCTTTGCTCCTCGGCAATTCCGTATACCAGATAACAATTATGAAATAGGTACATTATTATCATTCAAACGTTCTTTGTAAAAGTTTATTTGAATAAAATCTTTTCTTTTACCATGAGTCATGACACAATGCCCTATCCCATTTGATATAAATATTTATAAACGTGTATTATAAATTTAATTAGAGCCACACTAGACATCCACGCATACGCTGAAGTTTAATTTATATGCAAAAAAATGCCTAGGTACGCGGTCTATGAATTCCTGCTCAGTTATAAATGCTTTTATGATGAAATACTTTTGTATACCGTTTTATTAAAATCCATAATATTTTTTAAAAATAGTGCTGTAAATAATATTGTTGTATTCAGGTAGTTGAACTTACTTATCAAATAGTAAGTACACGAGTAAAATTAGGTTTTGTAGGTACCTAAAATATTGTTATGACCATGTTGACCAGGGTTTGGCAACCGATGAAGGGAATTAATTTCATTGTGGTAACAACTGAAAGCTTAATATAGTGATGGCTTTTAGCCATAGATACAACAATAGCTAGGTATATAGGTGTGGTCCTTAAATTATTATCGGATTATTTTGAAGTTCATATTCAACATATTATCGTCAAAATATGCTCGGTCGGTATCTACTATCTAGTTTATTAATCTGAAGACAAATATTTGGGATTTCGTATTTATTTATAAGAAGAAAATGCTAACTAATCAAACTCAATACTCAAATTAGGCATGTACGTAACTTCTAGATCTTGTTTGCGGCGTGTTAGATTTCTATAAAAGTATAAATATGTACTTTCAAAGTTACATCACCACATATTATGACTTACCTACTCTGTGGGTAATTAATACTCGTCTGTTCAGATAAACAGTTACATAATTTACGTTTATCTAAGGGGAAACTACAGATTATTCGTACAAAAAGATTGATAAATGGAGTTGCTTTGTCGACATTTTTCGCTTTTATTACGAACGGTAACAGTAGACAAGTCATTTGCGTATTATTCTAGTTAGGGCAGACTTTCCCAACGTAAAATAAATCTTATCTTACCGTTTTGATATTTTGGCAGATTTTCAATACAAAAACTGTCGGAATGTCCAAATTATTCTTCGGTTAAACGTCACTCTCAGCGAGGAAGCGCAGTGTTGACAGACTAGGTGGGCCGACGATATCGTACCAGTCGCAGGGAGCCCCTGGATTCAAACGGCGCAAGACCGAGACCTGTGGAAGTCACCAGTGGAAAAAACCTTCGATTACCTATGTCCAGCAGTGGACGTCTATCGGTTGATAAAGAAGAAGAAGAAGTAACGTCACTCGACGTTGGTGAAATCTTAGGCATATCAATAATTTTATATCCGGCTGAAATATTTCATCAATTAATATACTGAGCGGAGGTTGGCAGTCAGCTTTGCATTAGATGTGTTTCCTTACAGAAGCGACTGAGTGAGCCGTTTTTTCAAAGTGGTCTACTAATTCGAATCTCTTACACCACTACTAATATATCATTTGCCCCATAAGTTTAGGGCCTTTTATAAAGAACGCCTAAAATCTCGGGAGTAAAATCTCGCTTTTAGCAAGAGGATATCACTGCCTCAGGGGTCCGCGTTGATGTGAACTCTATAGTACCAAATAAACAGTAAGACACTTGATTTATCCAAGGGGAAGTAGG
Organism: Hipparchia sbordonii; assembly: GCA_038048805.1. NCBI lineage: Eukaryota > Metazoa > Arthropoda > Insecta > Lepidoptera > Nymphalidae > Hipparchia > Hipparchia sbordonii. Next base: position 7,266,071 of record CM076106.1, on the reverse strand, counting down.
GAGTGATAGCTAAAGTGATTGTTTGTTCCAGTGAGCCAGCGACCCCGCGATGCGTCGTCTTTCAATCGAGCATGACATTCGCAAAGGCGGAGCAATTTGTCCCGCTCATTGCCAGCCAACGGTACCTATTAATTTTTCTCATATTTTCATCTTTTTAGCTAATTTCCTTCAAGGTGTGCGGCCTGTCCTTACTAATGCGAAAGTGTGTTTGTTCATTGGTTTTGTGGTTTGTCCTTCAATCACGCAGCAACGAATCGACATGATTTTTTGGATTTTTTTTCCCGGAAATACAAAGGCTCGTTTGAAAATAAATCATCATATTTCTTACTTTTTATTTAAAAGCAATTGAGCTTTGGCTACAATATTATTGTAGCCAAAGTTACTTATCATCTTTTTTTTATCTATTTATGTACGTATGTATGTAACATACGTACATAGACTATCTACTGATCTAACAGTCTATGTATGTATGTATTTAACATACATACATAGATATCAGAACCCTTTCTTTTGGCCTTGCCAAAGTCGGGTCAAACTGTAATATGGCTTTTCTCTTTTTCAGACTTCTCGAATGGCACCTCTTCTTTGAAAAATGGCAGTATGGTAAGGACAAATCCTCGCGCGGACACTAATTGCGAAAACCGATGCCATGTTTGTGAAGATAAACTGTAAGTGTTTCTGGTGAACTCCTTCCTCCAAATAAAATTAATTAATGTAAATAATGTTTTGTATGTAATTTTTTAAACCTTATTTTTTGTATACCTACTTAATCTATGTAACGTGTCATTCAAGATACGAGATATAATTTTAGAGAGAAATGTTATGTATAAGTATCATTTTCTGAAGTGTTCTGCCGCCCTAGCCATAGTTTTTTTATCACGCTTCCCTTCTGAAAAGATAAGACATGCGATAAAAAAAACTTTGGGAGCCCCTGCTTTAGCGTTATTGATCGTAGAAAGAGAAAACACGGTTTTAATATGGCTAGTGCGGCTGTACTAATGTAATCTGAATTATCAGATACTGAAAATTTTTAATTGAAAGATGATTTTGTTTGTTTACTCTGTTACCACCGTATTGTTACAAACTGTTTAATAGATTAAGGAATAAGAACCTTTCGATAATATATATTTAAAGCCGTTAATCAACTGAATGAAGGGAGACTGGTGACTGACTTGTTAATTGAATGAACTCCTTTTAATTGTAAATATAATTTTTAATTGTTTATAATATAAAACAACAATGAATCACAATTTTGTGTTTAGTCTGTAAATAGTTTTGTCATAATACACAGAGTTAAGAAATAATTATGTAAATATAGGAGTATTTTACATTAATACTATTTACATACTATTTTTAGGAATTAAGAGTTTTGAATCGTATTAAAAACCATAGCCAGATTTTATTTTAGTACCTACACAATTACCTCTATTTTATGAGTTCTACTTTTGTACATAATTATTAAGTATGTCTCTTTTAAACTTTTGCCGTGGATTTCTAATAACTTTTACTGAATTCAACAATATTAATGGATCATGAATTTTGTGCAAATCAATCTGAATCTGACGAGAACACCTATTATATTGTATAATTTGAACACTAAATAAATACCTACTTACTAATATATTTTTGTATGCGCAACAAGCAGCAGTAAGAAATATAAGATTTTTATATTTAGAGACAATATTTTAAAACAAAAAAGAGTAAGGTAAGGTAAGTTTGTTAGGGTATAAAGTATTATAATAAATAATAGTTGATTGTAAGATAAAACAGTTTTAGTAAAATATTTGCTTATTTCCTTGAATACTAATTTATTGTACCGTCTCATTCTTGAATAAATTATATTGTTAATGTTAACAAATATGTTTAATTTAACACTTACTTTCAAAATCTTTGACCTTGCATCTTTAATTTGACTAACACTAAATCATATTGGACTTGGGTATGTATTACATAAAAAAAAAAAAACATGCGTGTTAAAGCTGAAAAGGCTACTGCCTCAGGCCTCAGCATAGTGCTGCAGCACCTATTAAGGCTGCAGCGCTGATTTTCAGGCATCAACACGACACGCACACAAAAGTGAGTAGAGAGGAGCAGACAGCGAAACGGCAAAAGAGAGTCATGGGAATCATGCCATTTGTCGTGATGGCACACGAGTCGGCCGAAGGCCATGATGGCAAGTCAATAAAGTTAATGGCTCTCAGAGCACGAAGTGGGTCAACGAACTGTCACTTAAGAGACCTAGCCGGCAAACTTTATCGATGGAAATTTCCAGGAATTTCCTTTTTAATTATTTATTTATTGCTTTGTGTACTGAATGATATTGAAAACAAAAGCTTGTTTGTTCTGTTTTATCGATGTTCTAGTCCAAGCTCAAAAAAGCTTCTATTTGCAATAAATAACAAATTAAAATATTGAAGTTTCTTGGTGCTGATAATATTATTGTAGCTAATACTAGATGATGCCCACGACTTCGTCCACGTGGATTAAGGTTTTCTTGATTCCCGCGGGAACTTTTTAATTTCCCGGGATAAAAAGTAGCCTGTGTTAATCCTTATAATTGAGCTATCTCCTTTCCAAATTTCTGCCAAATCGGATCATTCGTTGTGACGTGAAGGAGCAACAAACATACATACACACGCACATACAAACTTTCGCCTTTACGAGATGGCCAATGGACATGCTTAGGCTACGTTTTATCCGAGGAAATCAGAGTAGGTATCCACGAAGTTATTAACCGACTTCCAAAAATGAAGAACGTTCTCAATTTGTCGGAATCTTTTTTTTAAATTATTTTTTAAAATTTATGTATGTTCCTGGATTACTCGAAGATGCCTAAACCGATTTAGAAAATTCTTTTTTTTTTTTTTTTGTTTGAAAGTGTATACTTCCCAGGCAATCACATTGTCATAAGGTCAGGATCTGATGATGGAATCCTGGAGAAATCGAGGGAATTCTTCAAATTTTATATACTACACCTATTGGCACAATAATTGATATACCTACTATCAATATACCTAGTTGTAGTCGCGTTTGATTTGGTTTTGCAAAAAAAATTTTTTACGTTTATATTATTAAGCTATTGCATAGCTTCTATCGCGGGCCAGCTTGGAGACCGAATCCAGAAATTCCGTAACGAAAATAACCTGACACGGGACTCCTCTACGGTGAGCCGCTAGATGGCGTTGATAAAAAATGCTATGCAATAGCTTTACCACGGCAGTCCCCGAGTGCCACACGTCTTTTTTTTATTTCATAAAACACAAGGATGAAGTCGCGGGAATCAGTAGAAGTTCAGTCGGTTGAGTTTTTTTCTTGCGGGTAATAGTGAATTACAGTGATCCCGTGGGATTATTGGAATGCCGGGCTGCAAACCAAAAGTAAATTTAAAGAGACGTAATCTAAATCCACCATCGAGAAGTAATACCCACCTACTCTGAGAGTTTATTGGATTTTGTTACGGACTCTCCCAGCGTTCATTCAGCATCTACGTTCAGCGATGCGAACGTCCGCGTCTCTTAGATTTGATTTGAGTGCGACAATATTAGTACTAATTGTGCTATAATTATAATATAATCTCTACATTAACCTAAATTCACAGGTCTAAAAATAGTGCTATCCTTAACACAATTCTATGATCAAACGAACTTACCTGAAGTGAAGTTCGATCTTAATTATCTGACTTCGTCGAAGAGATTTAAATTGACTATGCAGCTAGTCCTGTCACACTCTAACCCAACGCACAAGCATTCAGAGTAGATATAGAAACAAAAAAACTATACCCACTCATACCATCGAGTCGCTGCCTCTCGTGTTCGAGCTTCATTATTTTAGAGCAAAAAAGGAGCAGCATTGAAATGAATGAAGGGGTGATTAAAAAGAGAAGGGATGGGAGGGTACTTAAATCTCTTCGACGAAGTCAGATAATTAAGATCGAACTTCACTTCAGGTAAGTTCGTTTGATCATAGAATTATCTGACTTCGTCTTCGAGATTTAAATTGACTATGTAGATGTTTAGAGATCCAGATTAATTTCAATGATGCGGAATGAAAAAAAAAGAAAGAAAGAATTAATCAAACATTAATTTATTGGTGTAACAAACATAAATTTTAATTCTAAAACTTGATTCTATAATTAGATAGTTTTCAATCACGTAAGGTAAATAACCTATAAATTTAACAGACTAGGATTAGAATCTACAATCGGTCTGTTGTAAAAATTGGCGAATACTACGGATTGGTCAGACCAACCGGCTGTTTTTCGAATGACATCGATGCTTATACCAGCACGAAGCGCAGCGGAAGTGGAAGCGTGTCTTGTGCTATGAGCGCTAAATATAGAAGTATCGATGCCACTCTCCTGGAGAGTCTGCTTGATCCATCGTCCTAAAGTTTGAGATGAAGCAGCTCTATAAGGTCTTTTAAAGATCAATATTAAATGATCTTCATTTCTAGGCCTTATTGTAGAAGTTGAGGACAAGTATAATTGTAAAGTGGTAGCCGGGCAAATACTTGGCTTATGATGAAAGAATGGAAGATTTAAAACAGGTTGAGCTCGACCAATACCAGAAGTCTTGACCAAATCTGTTATAGCTATAATTACCCGATCATGATATGTTTTTATATTTGAAACTTTAATTAATGATAAGGTTTGTGTTCTTTGGCCAGTGGCTAGCGCTAACAACATTACTAATTTTTTTGTTAACAATTCCAAGCTGATAGTATCATCTGAAAGATTTTCCAAATAAATTAACACAGTATTGGGGTCCCACGTAACATTATATCGGGGAAAGACAGGCTTAAGTTTAAAAATGCCTTTGAAAAACCGCTTGACAATCTCATTGTGACTTATGTTAATAGAAGAAATCAAAGAGATAGCCGATCTATGATTGTTAAGGGTTCCGTATGACGAACCTGATTGATAACAATTCGTAAGGAAATCTAATAGTGAATTGATATTGACTTTATAAAAATCACAGTTGTTTTGATAACAATAGGTCCACCATTTTTTTAGACTGTGAGTGTATTGAGATATGGTGTTCCGGGATAGCGAAGAAAAAGTTATATCTATCGCTGATTGAGGTACCCCTTGCTTGATAAAGCCTTCCCGGATAACACACTCGCTGCCAGGGAAAGCCGCCGATGCAGCGGGTGTGTTGATCTGAAAGAAGATGTAAGGAGATATTTATTAGGTGGAAATATCAAGATATTTGATACAGCTAAAGATTTAAAGAGGGGGTACCATGGTTGGGATGGCCATTGCGGCACAACCATTATTCCGGTAGCACCATCAGCGATAATTTTGTTTAATGTCTTTAATATCAATGCAAAAGGAGGGAACGCATAGAAAAAGAAAGGGGACCAGTCAACAGTGAAAGCATCAATATTATGGGCATCGGGATCTCTTTTCCATGAAATGTATTTGTTACATTTGGCATTGACCCGAGACGCGAAGAGGTCAATGTCTGGCTGACCAAAAATATTAATGATTTCTGAAAATGCATATGTCGCTAACCCCCATTCTGTATCAATGTTGAGTTTTCTCGATTCACTATCAGCTTCAGTGTTTAAAGAAGACTTAATATAGGAAGCAAAAATGAATATGTTCCTTGCTTCACACCATTTCCAGATCATATTTGAGATTTTATTCAGATGAGGGTATTGTACTCCGCCCATTTTGTTGACGTAAGAAATTGCTGTTGTGTTGTCGACTCGTAAGAGGATATGACAATTTTTTCTTTCACTAGCGAAAGCTTTTAGTCCAAAGTAAACGGCTAATAACTCTAGATAATTTATGTGATGATTATTATATTCAGACTCTGTCCAAAACCCCCCTGTTTTTTCATTATTACAGGCAGCGCCCCAACCTGTAGTGGAGGCGTCTGTAAAGATCTCCATTGAATATTTATATTGCGCGATTTGTTTTACAGATGTCAAGATATGTTTTTTCCACCACAATAGGTCATCACGTAAATTATCTGGAATAGACATAAACATATCATAATTATTATTATTATTTAAAAGCGCTAAGTATCGAGCCCTTTCAAGTGATTTGGTGTATAGCCAACCGTAGGCTACCGCAGGACAAGCAGCAGTAAGAGAACCCAGTACACGTGCAAAGTCGCGAATGCGCATAGATTTTGTTGTCAATAACTTATCAACGGCAAGCAAAATGTTATTTCTTTTCCTTTCCGGTAACTCTAAGGTCATTGATTCCGAATTGATAGTAAAACCTAAAAAATTACATGAAACTTTTGGCTTCAAACAACTCTTTTGGTAATTTATAACAAAACCTAAGTTTTCTAAACAGTCTATTGTATTTTTCACGTTATCTAAACATTGTACTTCAGAATCGCCAAATAAACATATGTCGTCTAAATATCGAACAGATTTGAGGCCCCGTGACCTTAATTGTGTTATAACTGGTTGTAGAATTTTAGTAAATATATAGGGTGCTGAGCACAGGCCAAACGGGAGAGCATTAAATTCATAAAAACCTTTGAAATAAAATCGTAGGTACTTTCTATGGTTACTATGTATCGGGACTAAAAAATAGGCCTCTTGCAAGTCAATAGTGGCCATAAAACAACCTTCCGTTACAATTTTTATGGCAGTCCTAATATCCTCCATTTTAAAATGTTCGACAAACACATATTTATTCAATTTTTTAAGATTCAATATAAATCTCATACTATCGTCTTTTTAGGTACTAAAAAAATATCTGAAATAAACTGGCCACTAACTGGACTGCATTTTCTTATGGCTTTTATATCTAGCAAATGCTGTATTTCTTTTTCTAACAATAATGACTCGTGTACAGAAAAGGAACGTCTGGGGTATTCTCCTGGGTGCTGGTTTGGTACAGAAATAAATGGAATGGAGTACCCTGATACAGCATTTAAAATAAAATCGTCCTCTGTGATAGAGCGCCAAGCGTGTAAATAATGTTTGAGACGCCCGGCACGTACCTGAGGTTGAGTAGCTACTTGTGTCGACGATCGCCGGCTGCGCGTTCCCCGCGCTGTGTCTGGCGCCGCGCTGGCGGCGGCGGCTGCCGGCGAGCAGGTTGCGCCGGTGGGTTCGTGGCGGCTGTGCGCCGGCCGCGGTTCGAGTTCGTGGTCCGTTGCCCACCGACTCGTTGCTGCGTGTAACGTTGTCCTAACCACTGCTGCCTCGGACGAGTCGATGGGCCTTTGAAGTTTAAATTAGTGCTAGAAGTAGGCACAGTAGCTTGAATAAATGTACTTGTTTTTTTAATTCCTCTAGAGGTTTTTACTACCTCGCCTAAGCTTTCTCCGAACAAAAAACTGTCCCTTTTCCGATTTTTAAAGGAATCAATTAAAGATTTGTCGACCAATGGAATGATGACTGTTCGACGAGTGTCTGTTTCTGCGTAGTGAGAGTCAGCAACGAGATTTCCTGAGTCGTTCAAAGTGCGAATGATTTCGGGAATGTCGGGATTATTTTTTAGGAGACCCGTCATAGCTTTACCTAGGGCTGACAAAGCCCTGCCGATCTGATTCTGTTTGTTAAGTAGGCGTTTATCACGAAGTCGACAGTTCTCCACTAGCATAGCCTCAATCTCTGGGTTTAGAGTAGGCGCCTTCGAGTAGGGGACGTTTTTCGGAAAAGCATATTTTTTAATAAGTTCTTCTTTAACTTCCTTTGGTAGGCCATTAATTAAAATTTTTTGAAATCTTGTAGCTATCTCAGGATGTAGATTATCGCCGAAATCTTCCACCTCTGGTTCGACACTCCCCAGCACTTGTACCAACTCTGTGTTGAAAATATCAGAAGGCGGCTCTGTTGGAGCCTCCGTACTGTTGGGCAACTCATCAGGCTTCCCATCGTCAATAGTCATTAAATCCGTAGGATTTTCACACACGTCAACCGCGTTCGTAACATCCACGTCTCCAGATTCGAGATGTTCTGTAAATAAGTCATAATGCTACAGGAACGAACACGTTTATTTAATTTTTAAATACCCGACTTAGTAACAAGTAGGTTTGTTTTGTGCAAGGAATTAGAAGGAGATAACTTTAAAGCAATCAAATACATTAAAAATATGTGTAGATCGGGCTCATTAGCAAACGATCAAAGTGAATCCCGAAGAATGCAACGGGATTTAAAAGTACATAAAAAAAATATGCGGGTAGGCATATAATTGCTTCATTTTCTCGACGTATACAACGAGCAAATACACAAAAGCACTAGTTACTTTGGAGTGCACGTTATCATGGCTGGAGACAACAAAATATTCAAAATATATTAGCAAGTAAAGATCGTGCTAATTAGCAAACGATCAAAGTGAAACCCGAAGAATACAACGGGCTTTAAAAATAAAATAAAATATGTAGGTGGGTGGTAAATTATCGTATTTTCTCGGAGAATGCAACGAGAAAATACCAAACCGCATTAGTAACTTCAGGATGGACGTCAACATAGCTGGAGAAACATATTAAAATATATTATTTTCTCGAAGAATTCAACGAGAAAATACAAAGCGGTATTAATTACCTACCTTCGGGTTGCACATCATCTTCATCGCTAGAGTAACTTATACGGTGAGTATTACAACGACGTGTCTTTTGAAGTTTATCTTCATACTTTTTCATTTTCCTTGCCCACCGTTCTTCTTTTGTTTCCTCACGCTTACGTTTCGACATAGTGAGCTAACACCACAGACGTAGAGAGAAAGAACACTTGTGCAGTCGGCGCGAGCGCACGGACAAGAATGAAGCTCGAACACGAGAGGCAGCGACTCGATGGTATGAGTGGGTATAGTTTTTTTGTTTCTATATCTACTCTGAATGCTTGTGCGTTGGGTTAGAGTGTGACAGGACTAGCTGCATAGTCAATTTAAATCTCGAAGACGAAGTCAGATAATGAAAGAACGGAATCCTAGCGTTACATCGTTACATTATCAATTAATTAATTTAATGTAATTAAAAAAGCCAGTGTTTTGATACATAACAAGATATTACGAATAATATTATGTTATTACTAGCGAACACCCGCGAAATAAGCCTATGTTACTCTCCCGATAACATCAGCTAGCTACCAGTGAAAGTCCTTTCAAAATCGGTCCAGCCGTTCCCGAGACTAGCGGCAACAAACAAACGGACAGATCGACAGACAAAATTAAAAAAAAAAATCATTTTTGTTATAAGTACCTACCGTATTTACTTACATATACATTTAGTAAAAAGCTGTTATTATTTTGATATTACAAACAGACACTTCAATTTTATTTATTTGTCTAGAATCTAGATATAGATAATAGACATATATGGATGTTATCAAAACTGAATCCCCTTTTAGACATAGCTCTTTATAAGAATGTAATGTACGTATTTATGTTTGTTAGAGGTAAATCCTTCTAACAAGATTAAATCGGAGTAGGTAGGTTCCTGCCATTCGTATTGAATTTAGCTCATAAGTCGCTAACTTTTATCCAACACAAAAAAGATTTACCCGGATAACGTACCTACTTGTCAAAGTTAAAGTCAAACTTTTTAATCAAATTAGTATAACGTTGGGTATAGTATTTAACATTGTTGGTTACATTTTACTTCTACTTTTTAACTGACAACAATAAATTATAATTTATCATGCAGATTCTTGAACACATAAAGTGTAGCTTTTGTTTTGTAAAAGTTTATTTGAATACAAAATTATTCTATTCTTCCCTTCTTCTTAGGTAGGTATTTCTTATTCTTTCAACTTAGATATTTTTAATTTTACATGTTATTTTAGACTCAAACATTGTTATTTTATATTTTCCTCTATGTATGTGTGTTGCACGCCCAAAGAGACGATGTAAATGTATACTTAATGCAATAAATGTCTTTTGACTTTTGATTCTATTCCATTCTACGAGTATTCTATTCTGGTTGTAATAGATACGTCTTTTTGTAATGTCCACTAAACATTTTCATTGTCTCAAGTGTTTCACAACCATAATCAGTTAAACGTCAAGTAGCTAATCTTGCCGGGACAGAAGGCACTTTATATTGCTTACAAAACCCTTTTAAGGAGATCTGAGAGATGCTCCTTCGGCATTCCAATGAAAATGTAACCTTATTAATTTAGTTCGATGACCTCACTGGCGCAGTGGTGAAAGCTGTGGTCTTATAACTGGGAGGTTTCGGGTTCGATTGCGGGGGCAATTTGGGAATTTGTAATTTCTGAATTGTCTCTGGTCTGGTCTGGTGGGAGGCTTTGGCCGTGGCTAGTTACCATCCTACCGTCAAAGACATGCCGCCAAGCGATTTAGCATTCGAAGAGCTGATGGTCGATAGGGTCCCAAGGTGCTGGAGTGTCGACCCTGCACCGGGAAGTGCAATGTTGACAGACCCACCCACTAGGTGGACCGACGACATCAAACGAGTCACAGGGATCCGCTGGATACAGGCGGCGCAAGACCGAGACCAGTGGGAGTCCATGCAAGAGATCTTTGTCCAGCAGTGGCCGTCTATCTGTTGATAAAGGAGAAGAAGGACTTCTCTGGACTGTTAAAGCCATAACTCTTCTTTTGTTTGGTTTTGTAGTAGTCGAATAAAACGGGAAACAATTTCATCCATAAAATACGCGGCTAATATTATTTTCCCTTGACTATGCCTACAACAGAGTTATTTGATTTGGATTACACAGTGAAAGGTCGTATTCTCTAATTTGCATGAAAATGTGTGTTAATATTTCCGACGCGGATATTTTCCACTTGAATTCCGAAATTGCAAAATTATTCTAATAAAAGAAACTTATACACGATTGCCCAAATAAAGGAGTTTAATGTTTTCCTTATTCATCTATATATATAAAATTCAAAGTCCTGACTGACTGACTGAGATATCAACGCACAGCCTAAACTACTGAAGTTAGAAACTTGAAATTTTTACAGTTGGTTCCGTTTATGACGCAGGCGCACACTAAGAAAGGATTATTGGAAATTCCACCCCTAAGGGGTTTAAATAGGGGATGGAAGTTTATATGAAACTCCGTCATTTTTCAAGCTGTTTCCATCAAAGTTGGTATTTGAGCTTTCAGTTAAAAATAAAGAAGTACGTGTGTCACAGTTTTTGCAAATTCCACCCCAAAATCTAATTCCACGCGGACGAAGTCGCGGGGCAAAAGCTAGTTTATGTATATAATATGTATGTGAGTTTATTCCACCATAACTTCGAAATGCCTGAACTTTACTTGTATGGGGTATCGTTAAAATCTTTTCATCTTCCCGAGTGACGCTAACTATAAATTTTCAGGTTATATCTATTCTTTAAAGCATTTCAAGTTTTCATCCTACTGATATTATAAATGCGAAAGTTTGTGAGGATGGATGGACATCTCCAGGCATGAAGTATTTTATACGAGAAAACATCTCGAAGCTTCTCGAATGCTGCCCAGCTGAGTTATAATTTTAGTATGGACTATTAATTTACAACTTTCGTCTTAAACTTTAACTTTCGAAGAAATGTGACGTCTGTTTGAATAACGAAAGAGGAATCTTATTACTTTTCCGGAAATAAGGACTGACGTTGATGGACTTAATATTTGATGGATTTATACCAGATTCAGAAACAACACAAAAGTTAAAAAACAGAGGCGTAAAGGTCTAAAGAAATTAACCAAGTTTAGGAAAGTAAGTTAAGTTAAGAATAATTTATTAAAGAATTAAGAAGAAGAGTATAAATTAACTTTTTATACTAATAAAACATCTTGACATTTCAGCGTCGTGTATTATTGTTTATAATTTATAATGCACGGCATATGTTAAGCTGTACACCCATTCTGAGTAGTGTTACAGACAGACATTACTATTACTTAATATTAGTGTTAAATGTACTCTTTGTAACACTAAACAAGAATAAAATATGTATTTTCTTTCTTTCTTCTTTCTTTTTCTTCTTTCTTATGTGGAAGACGAAGTTTTCATGTGGAAAACTTTTACCTACCCATGTCATAATCATACGCGGACTGTCGCAGGCAAGTGCCAGTTTCAGTAACTAGCTTTGAGTAGTTATACATAATTAATGCAATTTCACGGAACCGGCTGCGTTTTATTACATCGCTAAAAGCGTATCAAATAATAGGAACATACCTACTTACTTATTCAATACTTTGAGCATTAAATCAACTTTAATACTCAAACGTTCAATACTATGTAGTGTTAGGAATTATAGGAATTATAAGGTATTCTATGGTAGTGTATAGACATAAAGGTGTTTTAACTCATGGAAACTTAAGTAAGTATAGCAAAAAAAATACGAGTTGATCTAAAATTATAGTTTTTTTTTAATCGCATTAAATATATTTCTCGTTTTTCAATTATGGCATAATAATTATTATGCAGTTCGCTTCAAAGCGTTTAATTAAATTGATTACTTGTTAGTTGCAGTATTGAGTACGTACCTACTTACAAACTTTTTCCGTGCCAGCTTTACTAGATATATATTTTGTTGACTGATAGCATGCAGAATCACGGAAAGTTGCTTATAGCATAAAAATTATTTGCTAGATCTACTTCTGTCAAATAATTTTACTAATTAATATTCAAATACTTTCTTTTTATTGTAACTTGAACAAATCGTATTTTACATTTTCCGAATGCAGATTTAGCTACGCTTCAAATCGTTCCAATTCATTACTCGGTAACTGCAAAGCGATTGTTAGAATTATCATTTGCGTTATCCGGCTTTCGAGCTTTGAAAGTGGCACTGATAATAGTATGTCACTTGTATTACTCGCAAATTCAGCTTCAGAGCTTACCTTTGTTTATTCGGTATCAGTTTAGTTTCAATAGGGATTTCCATTTATATTTTTGCTAGTCAATATACGACTATTCGATAGTTAAGTGAATGACAGCTACTTAGACTAACTTCAAGTTTTGTAATACCCACGTCGTTTCTGCAAAGTTTGCGTGTCCGTCAAGATATTCTAGATACTTGTAACTGTACCATATATTCTCATACTCCCTAACGATATAAGCGATAGTAAGGGTAAAAACATGCCAAAGATGCCTCCCTGCGATACCTCGCGGTCGCGGTTTAGCTCGCTACCTCGATGTCACCTCCATGTAAAACAAATGTATGCAAACAAATGAGCACGAACATGTCGTAGATATCCCGCGACGTATCGCAGTAAGATATCATTCGACATGTTCGCGCTCGACTGTTTCCATACATTTGTTTTACATGGAGGTGACATCGAGGTAGCGAGCTAATTCACGACCGCGAGGTATCGCAGTGAGGCATCTTTGGCATGTTTTTACCCTAAGAGTAAGTGCCGACAGTAAAGGTCATTGTACACCTGCGTAATTTAAGCATAAACACAGTAGGTATTACTTATTTAACTCGCCGAAGGTTCGGCTCAGTACGCCCGCAATGTTTTTTAATAATTAACATAAGACACATCAGGCGAAATTACGTCGAGGTCGAGCCTTTCGTCGGCCGACTATTTCCGCGAGAATGCATTAATGATTCAATGTATTTTGCATAGCAAGCGGCACATCATGTGACGCGTTACATGACCGAAAGTTCACGTAGCGATGTTAACAAGACATGTAATTCCGACTGTTCGGCGCATTTGGTGTGGTATGTAAACCGACTACCTACTACGGCAGATAATTAAGCCGTCGCGTCGGTCGAAGTGTCAGCGACGTATTTCCGGCAGGTGTGTCGTTGTACTAATACGTATATATTTAAATAACCGTTTTATTATCTTTCTTAATTTTTCGGCTATTATTAGATATAGACTTGAAAATTGACAGACGTTTATGTGTTGGATGATTTTATGATTGGATGGATGATGATGGAGGTTGAAGCTGAGTACTGGAACTACTACCTACTTGATATGCTAGCAACGTTTTGTTGTTTTCAACTTTTATTTTTTGTTTTATGTGTAAGTACGTTGGTTATATACTCAAAGGTAAGTACCTACTTTCGGTCGGTCGTCGTCGTCAGAGAGGTCGTCACCTCTCTGACGACGACGACCTAATAACGCATCATTAACAAAAGTTACACTGTCACTGATAAGAATGACAGTGTATTAAAGTATTGTGGCAGTATCCTAATCGACTTCTAAGCGGCATCGTAGCGCTTAATCGCTGGTGACACGGCTAGAATACCTATTCATCATCTTAAATTCATCATGAAACTTGCCACATAGCAAAGGTTCATAGGGACGGTTCCTGAATACCCTTTCCAAGTTAGTCCGCTACCATCTTAGACTGTATTGTCACTTGCCATCGGGTGAGATCGCAGTCAAGGGCTATCTTGTTATCGAATTAAAAAAAAATTAATATTTTTCATCCCTCATTATCACCGTTATTCTTTTACGATTAATTTATTCAGCGCACGCCTAGTAATTCACTCAATTAAATTGGTGCCTTTATTCTTATCCCTTTGCATGACATTAAAAACACCCTTTACTACCCTACCCTTTGATAATGTTATTTTGCTACCCTTGTCACCTTAGTAGGCTAAGACAAACGTCTAAGCGATGTTTTGCCATAGTGGAGACGTATATTGAATATTCAATGAAGTGTCGAACATATAAGTAGGTACCTACTTACTACTGCTATTTATGTATTCGCAGATAATATCGAGAGTTCGCTCGTTTTTTGAAGGGCTCTCTAAGTGTTAGGAAAGTCAAACGATTGGCAACTTGGCAACTCATTTGAAATGGTATGCTTGAACAAACACACACCTGTATTATACTCCCCGGCCACGACTTTTTTGCTTTAGCGTGAAGCGGCGCGACAAGAAATGCGGTGTCGTCGATAGGTGGGGCATTGTTCATGCTACGCACAGATCGTAGCATGCATTAGCGGTTAGTTTTAGTTAACGGTTACATAAACGTATTACTAGGTACCTATCTACTACAAAATAAATAAGCTTTTAATTACATAAGATTTTCTGAAAACCATTTATTTATTTATTTATTTATTTATTTTATATGCAGATAGAAAGATACATGTAAAGAAAGCTTAGGTGATCTTATCACTAACTAGCTTTAACCCGCGGCTTCGCTCACGTTAGGTTCGATTTTTTAACCCCCTATTTAATCCTCTTGGGGTTGAAATTTTCCAAAATCCTTTCTTAGCGGATGTCTACGTCCTAACAGCTACCTGTATACCAAATTTCAGCTCGATCGGTCCAGTGGTTAGAGCTGTGCGTTGATAGATCAGTCAGTTAGTCAGTCAGTCAGTCAGTCAGTCAGTCAATCACCTTTGCCTTTTATATATTTAGATAGTGACCCCACAAACTATTGATGATTATTTCGTGGTTTGGATTTTATATAATTTTATTAGCTATTTTTTTATAGTTTTATAAATTGGATATGTAGTTTTATTTCACACAGTGGTTTAGTGGTTTTATTTCATTAGGAGGCTCTGACGTCATTGCACCGCACTCACACGCACAGTTATCCCGTACAGATAATATAATTAATTTGTTCTTACCGCTTGCCGCGCCACGCTAAGCTTCTACTGATAACAGCGAGGTTATGGCCGGGCCTGTGCCGACAAGGCAGGATTACGTGTGAAGGGCAACGGGGGCACAAACCCCGTATGCACCACCCTGGTGGGTTGCGCGCCCCCATCGCACCGCATACGTCGCACTAATACCATAAATTGCGTAGGGGTTTACTGCGCAATTCATTTACCTATCCTAATGACACACACCATTTGAATTATTTATAAACAGACAATTTAATTTCATTTCAAGGTGTGGGAAGCGCAGTGATAGACACCCCACAGACACCACACTAAGGACTAGGGTTGCCAGATTTTTTTTTCAGCCTATAAGGGACAAATGGTTAAATGGGTAAAAAATACGGGATTTCAGTTTTTTACCCGGGACAAATAAAAAACAAAATTATTTAGTGTCTTTTTTTTTATATTTTTCCGAGGATCCAGTCAGTTAAACATATTTTTATTCGTTTTAACATATTATCTGCAAAAATCAATACAATTATAATCGTAATATTATAAACGGTCATCAACTCGCTTTTTTACTATTGTTGCGTGTGTGAATAGGTACTTGGATCGATTTCATAATGAAAAACGAAATAGGTACAGTTCAAATACGGGACATAGCCTGTCCCGCCGGGACATTTTAAATTATGCCTAAAATACGGGATGTCCCGGGAAATACGGGACGTCTGGCAACGCTACTAAGAACTGAAGTCATCAAACGAGTCGCAGAACGCCGTTAGACGCAGGTGGCGTACGACAGAGGTCTATGGAAGTCAAGAGACCTTTTTTCAACAGTGGACGTCTATCATTTGATAAAGGATAAAAAGAAGAAGAATTCCAGTAAAAACCGTTCTATGAATTGTTACAAAAGGGCGCGCCCTAGGCTCTACTACTTTCGGCTCCAATGAAAATCATAATAATATGCCTCCTGGCCTGTCCACTGCTACATTAATTTGTAAAATATAATAAAACTAGCTTTTGCTCGCGGCTTTGCTCGCGTTAAGTTCGACTTTTCAAACCCCTATTTTATCCCCTTAGGGGTTGAATTTTCAAAAATCTTTCCTTAGTGTGCGCCTACGTCATAAAAGGAACCAACTGTAAAAATTTCAAGTTTCCACTTCAGTAGTTTAGGCTGAGCGTTGATATCTCAGTCAGTCAGTCAGTCAGGACTTTGAATTTTATATATATAGATAATACAACTAATTTATATTCGACAAAAAATATCAATTCTATTCGTTATTTTGATGAATATTAAATCTAAATATACGGTAAAGGTGACTGACTGATCAATTACCGCACGCAAGAAAGACTCAAACGTATAACACCTTTGAGTCTTGTCTTGTGCCTTCCTATTTTGCTTGTCAAAAGATTTAACGATAACTTAACTTCAACCGCGTCTCATTAAACCCATCCCGAGAGTAATTAGTTGTTAATCTCTGTGATAGGCAAGTATAGAGTTTTTGACCTCTGTTGAGTTGTGAGACGAAACGAGATTAAATACCTAATTACATTTAGCGTCTGTGAAAGTAGTTGAATGACAGCACAATTTACGTACGCAATATTTAAGTACTTTCGTAAATTTGTTTTGTTTTAAATTACACTGGTCTGCAACGAAATCCTCCTTTAAATAAAAATATGATAAATATGAAGAGCTTAACATGCTGAATCTAGGTCTGCTTCCTTTTGTTTGCTATCACGTATATCTTTCTTAAAATTTTTTTTTTAAATATCTCGAAATTCTATATTTTTTGTGAGTGATTTTTGCACTAACGCTAATTTATTCAGTCTGTATCATATTTTTCCACACAAAAACGACTTAGGTTGATAGAAAGAGAGAGAACGATATCGACTGATGGTATTTTTACACTAATGCATAAGCTTGCGCAGTTCTCGCTGTGACTCCGTGGCGCTCAGTTCGATTTAAAGTTGTAAAGTAATTGCAAACAAGCAACATATCACTTAAAATTCATTTTTTAGATTTTCACTTAGATTTCTTTCCCGAAAATCTTGGAGCGGTATCTGATGAACAAGGTGAAAGATTTCATCAGGACATATCGCACATTGAGAGGCGCTACAACGGAAAATGGTCGGAAGCAATGCTTGCCGATTTTTGTTGGTCGATTCGTCGCGAAACTCCAGTAGAAAATATGAAAAGAAAAAAAACTACTAAGTAAAATGATAGAAACAACATGTAATTACATTGTCTTATGATTTTTAATGTTTTTAGTGTGATTATATGTAATATTTTGTCTTAATTATTAAAACGATTATTGATTTTTCGAACAAAAAATTATTTTCTTAAAAATTCCCTCACGAAAAATATCAAATTTTTTAAAACCCAGTTTCTGTTGAATAATATCACATCTATAATAATCGTGCACAATAATAGGAAGGAGTGCAAAAAAAAATTATTTTGCAGACCAGTGTTATTCTCATTATTTCATTTAAGTACCTAGATAGACCGTTTTTATTAAATTTTCTAACTTTGGTATTTCCAGTGAAGTTTACAGACTAGGCTTCGTCCACAAATGAAAAAGTTTTTATAAACAGGCATTTAATAAAACATTATGCAGATGTAGCTTAGTACTAGGTAGGTACAACTCACAAAAATGTTTGAACAAAATGTTGAACGTAAACGTAAGTTATGAGCCATATGGTTTAAGATTTCAAAACATGTTTGTATAAGTAGAAAAATATGTCTCAGAACACGGGTGCAAAGATAATTTTAGAAAAAATATACCTTCTGAATGCTGCTTGCATTATCATCAATTGATTCAGCGGTTAGATTTAGGTATTAACATTTTTTTGTATAATTTTGTACCTACTTGTTAAAAATAACATCAAAATAATTAACGCCGTTCCGTTTTTAGTCTGTACAAAGAAATACGCATACTTACTTATTGCACTTACAAAAATTTTAAAAACGTGTATCCTGTACTAATATTATAAATGCGAAAGTTTCGATGTATGGATGGATGGATCGTTTGTTAGTCAATCAACGCAACGACTCAAACGATTGAAACAGAGATAGAATAACACGTAGGCTACTTTTTATCCCGGAAAATAAGAGAGTCCCGCGGGAATTAAAAAACCTTAATCCAGTCGCGGGCACCAGCTTGTTTGGGATATGTTTGCTATGGTTCAAATAATCGTAATGTGCTTTATTAGGCAATAATTTTGAAATCACAGATAGTCACTTCAATTTTATTTACCTACCTATTAGCATTGTGTTAATTTTCACATGTTTAACCTTATCCGCTTAGCGTGGTTGAACATAACTAACCTATGCCCTAAAATAGGGATTTAGGGATAAGGGAAGGAAGGACGGCCTACTCTACTCTCTAATCGAGAGAGATTATTTTGTTATAATAATTTACATAGTTTAGTCAAAGATTTAATGGTATTCTTATAATTTCATAACTTTCAAGAAAGGACTTGTATGTTAGTGACAAGGATCACTATTCATTGTTTTGTATTTATTTCAGAATATACTATAAACAAGTTTTAAGTTTGGATTAAACCCAGTTTCATCCTCTGAAGAATGCGTACATTCTACTTGAGATCCTTTTTTAACATTTGATTAAGTAGATATAATATATTTTATAACGTCATCCCACCGGAATGTGCCCTACCTATACGGTCTTGTATTTAATATTTTGCCCTTACAAATCCAGAATCTAGAGCCGTAGCTGGATTTATGGGCGCCTAATAAAAAATAACTGGCCAAGAGAATCTCAGAATAGGCAGTATAAAGATTCCGTACTCCTTATTTTTATATGCTTGGTACCTAATGATTACTTTGTGTGTACATAGAGAGAGTGTGTGTAAACAATAGAATATTCCCTAGTGACACGAACTTGTCTAGTGACGACGCGATTGACACGGAGTGCGGGAAAGGGGTGAGGGCTTAAAGACCTTCTACATAATCGGAATCAACTACCAACAGAAGTCAACTTGGTTGAGGTGATGTTAAAATCTACCGTGTAAACGTAAGTTGATGTCAATTTTGGTTGGTCAACTGAGCGACCTTCCAACCACCTTAGTCGTTTCTTCACCTCACTACCAGAGGCCTACTAGAGGGCACTCTCAAAAAAAAGCAAAATTACTTGAAAGGAGGTGGGTTGATAAGGCCCAAAATCCGCCCCTCATACACTCGAAAAAAAAAGTTCCAGATTCCGACAAATTGTAAATGTATTTATATACTTGAAGATATAAACTTTATTCTAATATAAAGTTTAGGTGATAAGAAAAATAGTAAGTTACAGAAAATATTACCCAAAAAGAGAGTGTTTCTTTTACTTTTCTTACATTTTCATACAATTTAGTCGTTTTTTAAGCTTTGATTTAATATTTTAGAATGAGGCGCTCCATGAACCAAAATAAATTAATACTCATATAAAAGCTTATAAAAAGGAGCATCATTATCAGTTACGTTTACCATGGTTCATGGAGCGCCTCATTCTAAAATATTAAATCAAAGCTTAAAAAACGACTAAAATGTATGAAAATGTAAGAAAAGTAAAAGAAACACTCTCTTTTTGGGTAATATTTTCTGTAACTTACTATTTTTTTTATCACCTAAACTTTATATTAAAATAAAGTTTATATCTTCAAGTATATAAATACATTTACAATTTGTCGAAATCTGGAACTTTTTTTTTCGAGTGTATGAGGGGCGGATTTTGTTGCCTTATCAACCCACCTCCTTTCTAAGTGTCCATTCCAATATTTCACCAACCATCCTTTCACCTCTGCTTAGGTCGTGAAAATTGAGAATCCATCTAGGAATATAGACTTGGTATATGCTCGGTTTATGTAGATAGGTTTCAGGTCAGCTTTATACGAAATCATTCCTAATTGCTGACTAAACATGAAGTTATAATTGCTCTGGAGTCCCTAGCCACGCCACTATTTGCATCAGACAACATTTTAATGTCTACCTACCTACTTAGAAAAGCAATTAATCACTTTTGACTAGACAAACGAAAACTTTGTTTTGTCTAGTCGAAAGTAATATTCATGTACGAGTAAGCATTTAGTTACTTTAAAGAAGTTTATTACTACACATTTGGCAAGAATTTCAGAATTTACCAACAGACCAAGTATTTCAATTAGTTTAATTTAAATTACTTGAACCACAGCCAAATACACACTTAAGTATAATCCATTTTTCTTCCTTAGCTGTCTTAAAAGGTAAATTAATCGAAGAAAATGTTTCGGAGAAACGTGTATCTAACTAACGTAGCCGGGCGCTTACGACATGTTTAAGAGGAAATGCGGTCGGAGTAACAGGAAACACAGTTGCTCTATAGCTGTTTATGAAGCACATTTGTGCGATAAGAATGACAGCAGATCCGACTGAATAACCTAAGTGAAAATTCATAATTCGAGGTTTGGCTCTCTACTATTGTGAAACATCGAGAGGAAACCTGTATATTTTTTTTTTACTATTTCCTCCACCAATATTGGACCAATTTAAAAAACTAAAAAGAAAACAGGTGAGAGCGTTGTATGGAGATAAGAGCACCCGCATTTCCTTTTAAGCTTGGTTACACATTTGTAGCATGCTTCATTGGCAGGGCGCCGGGCGGTAAGAATGTCTCAAACGCTGTGCTTAGCGTCTCAGAAACCACTTGTTATTATTTTATCAGTCGAGTACAAGAACGAGTGTTAGTGTTTATTTCAGTAAAATCATATTTTATAAAACAAACCCTAATACTCCTTTTGTCTAAAGGCTGATGTTGCTAATGAATACCTATTTGAGCTTGGTTATTCCCAGAGCTTTGTAACAAGCAGACTCAATATGGACCCTACGAAAAAGTGAGAAGATAATAAACGTTCTCGAGATGTGGTGCTGGAGAAGAATGTTATGGGATTTCATTGAATTGGGCTAGTGGGCTTTTCAGAACGCAAAATTTCACAAAACCGATGAAATTGCCTTTGTACTTGTTTTTACTCGTATTTGTATACTACGTTCCTCCATTAAAATATGAAATATTGATAAAGTTCGATATCAAAAAAATAATATGGAAATTCGTGGACGGAATGTTTATTCAAAAATTCATATCAAAGCCTCAATGAATTCATCCTTACTATCCTTACTAATATTATAAATGTGTTTGGTTGTTGGTTTGTCCATCAACTACGCCGCAACTTAGCAACGGATCGACGTGATTTTTTATGTAGGTATAGTTGAAGTTGAAGATAGAACTTTTATATCTCATCCGTTTATTGACATTTTATAGCCACGGCGAGAGTCAGAATTCAGCGAACTTGAATGCTTTTAAAACAATAAAACTATTACCTACTTTGTTGTTATCAGTCAGTGGTATTATAATATAAACGTAAAAACGTGGTAAAAACTAACAAAATCGACTTCAAACACCACTAAAAAATATATCAATTGTGCCTTTAAAATTTGAAGAGTACCCTCGATTTTTCCAGGATCCCTTCATCATATGATGACAATGGGACCACTTGGGAAGTATACGCTTTCAAACAAAAAAAGAATTTTTCAAATTGGTCTAGGCGTCTTCGAGTACTAAATCGGCGAACATACATAAAAATAAAAAAATAAAAAAAAGATTCCGATGAATTGAGAACCTCCTCCTTTTTTGGAAGTCGGTTATAAACTGCCTTGTTATCAAACGTGATGACATCGTAAATCGTGATTTGTAAAAAATATTTCGAATTCTTTGTTCTGAATGTTGTGTTGAATTCAGTTGACATAAAGGACCTATACTACTATCTTTAATAATAATAAAAAAATATTTTGAGATAAACATCCATAGAATTATTACATAATAAATAATTATTAATAATAATATTTAAGATTAATTCCTACTAATAGTAAATGCAAAAATATGTTTGATTTGTCCTTCAGTCACGTGAGCAGTCTGTCAATTTTAGGTAGTCTTAGAAAACCATCAATTGAGCGGATGAAGTCTCGGTAGGTGAATAAGCTTCACATCACTGCTCATGGCTCGACATGTTCTATTTATTGGGGCATAGGTATATTTTAATTTAAAAAGACAAATAATAACCACAGGATTCTGAAAACTTAACTCCACGCGGACGAAGTTGCAGGCAAAAACTATATAGTTACATTTGTCTTTTAGGAAGGAAGAAGAGCAGATGCATGATGATATTTTGTTAGACAATGTACTGATGTATTTACGTCATAAGATTTTAAGAAGATTAAATTATTACTTAGAGTATTTAGTAAATGCTCAAAATATTATTAAGTGATCGTGATTGGTTTTAATATTTATGCAATAACAAGTTAATGAAAAAGATAGACAGTACTTGTTCAACATCTGTTTACGACAGTCACAATAAAAGCCTTTGTCCCTTCCCGAATAACGGCACCGCTAAGGATTTCCTTATTTGCACGAAAGTTATTCGATGGAAATACCATGTCCCGAACATATTATTTTTTCATATTTATACTGTAACTAAATGTAGTTATTGGATGAATTATTTGTTGGCTTTGCGATTTATTGCGAACTCTGCGAATAATTAAAAG
Organism: Hipparchia sbordonii; assembly: GCA_038048805.1. Classification (NCBI taxonomy): domain Eukaryota; kingdom Metazoa; phylum Arthropoda; class Insecta; order Lepidoptera; family Nymphalidae; genus Hipparchia; species Hipparchia sbordonii. Next base: position 7,243,077 of record CM076106.1, on the reverse strand, counting down.
TAAGATAATATTTTATACCTTTAGCAATATTTTCAATAACTCTCCTTTCCTATATTTCCTATGTATAACGTATATAAAACAATTGTAACTGAGAAGGAAAGACTACTTAAAAATCCTATTGCAAAGTACAGAGACCCATGAAGTAATTCTTATAGTCTGGCGCAATGCCAGAGTTTATGAATAAAAACATTTTTAAGTACTTAAAACAAGGCCATTTCTGGATTTGGAAATATCCGCACGTTTTGTGGATCTGTCTCTTAACGTCTTTATTGCACCGGTGATGCGAAATCGAGGTAACTATAACCTTTTTTACATATTTAAATACGTCTACTTTTACATTTTGTAGACATAATATTATTTTAATATATACTTGTTTTAGCACCGAGTATGAATTCCTTCTAATGGAATCTTTAGAGGTTCATAAATAATATCCGGTCAGAGATGAAAGTGATGGAAACTATTGACCTAAAAATAAATTAATTAATCTTATGAACGAATTCGTATACTATTTTGTAAAATCATTTAACAAGAATATAACCAAACCTTATATATTTTTAGCGATAAATATCAACAAACAACACTTAATAGACTAGGGTCCTTTGTTTATTTATGAACCCTTTAATAATATATTCTAAATAGATAATAGGCTTCTTCAAACAAGTATAGTGTTTTTAAGTTTATCTTATATAAAATATCGAGAGCTTGACTGTTTTAGTAATTAAATAATCATCATCATCACCAACCTGATGATGACGATTATGTAATCCTTCGCAGTTAAAGAATGTGATATTTGTATGCTTCAACTTACATAATTCCGAATTTCCGAATAGGAGACTGTAATTACCGCTAGGCTAATGATTTAAATCTAATAAACGATTACATTTATCTTGTACGATGTAACGATTACATATATATGTCCTGCTAGACATTGATAAATAATAATTAATTATTTGCTCCTCATAGTTTACCAGAACAACGTATACAAAATATTTCTCAAACGGAAATATTATAAAATTCAACTTGTACATCACTAAACTTTTACTGTAAAACGATCTAAAACTTTTAGCATCCAAAAAGATTGCAAACCACTAAAACGTATTTAACCTGAGTTAAATACGTTTTAGTGGTTTGCAAACGTACGAACGTACCTATGTTTGAGACTTTGAGTTGGAGTACCTTCATTTTCTCATTATCCTGCGCAAAACAAAAGTTTGTGCGACTTGCGAGTTAAAGACATGATGTCGCTGCAAGGCGTTTTGTTTCGAACAGCGATGTTTAAAAGGTTTTCAAACTTACTTTGTTACGAAATTAGCAAAACCTTCGAATTATTAATAACTTGTTGATGCCCGCAGCTTCGCTCTCGTGGATTTAGTTTTTAAAATCCCGCGAGAACTCTTCAATTTTCCGGGATAAAAATTAACCTGTGTCACTCTTCTGGTCCTCAACTATACCTATGCAAAGAATCACGACGATCCGTTACTTTATTGCGACGTGATTGACGGACAAACCAATAAACCTACAAACAAACATACTTTCGCATTTATAATAATATTAGTTAGTAAAGATTTGCTGCTTTTACTCACGACCACGGCTTCGCGAATCAGGGTTTCTCTTTGTTTTGCCAGAAAAAAGTATAGTTAGTCCTTAGCCACTCTATTAGGGTCTGATTTAAGGTTTATTACTGAAACATTAATTAAAAAAATCAAGTCACTCTGTTGTTACAGAACAACACGCAGAAGCGACAGCGCTTCTGCGTGGTTGAAGGAAAAACCCACACCCAACCCACAAACAAATTTTAGTGTGGATGATTGTAATTTTACAGTTTTACTCCTCAGAACATAATATATCTAAAAACTATTTAGGTAGGTATTGAAAAACAAAATCAAATTCTTAATCGAAATGCACTAATGGATAATAAAAATGAGAAAATAAAATTTTAATTATAGCAAAGCAACGAGGTATAACTAATTTTAGCACTGCGTTTAATAACAAAGCAAATAGTATTATTATTTTAGCTCACGATCTTTCACAATACGTAAATACAACTCATGATGAAATTGAAAATAAGTACGATATTATGTAAGTATCTTCTTAATATTCTTTTTTTTTATCAACCGATAGACGTCCACGTATAAATACAACTCATCATAAAACTGAAAATAAGTACGATATTATGTAAGTATCTTCTTAATATTCTTCTTTTTTATCAACCGATAGACGTCCACGTATAAATACAACTCATAATAAAATTTAAAATAAGTACGATATTATGTCTGATGTCGTCGGTACATCTGGTAGGTATTATGCCAACTATGCTGCTGGTGCGATATCCACAACAGGGATTCCAACTACCATCATAATAATATGTATTAGCAAAATAAGTATCACGTGATCTCTAATAAATTAAAATACTCATAATTTAATTTGATAAATAATTTCAGTGGTATTTTATATTTGTATTGGAACACAAGTCAGTAGCAAAAGTATTTTAATACAGATTGATTCCGATGATTTGCTAAAAATATTAAGCGGGTGTGCTGGTTTCGGAGTTACCAACTATAGGAAAACTGCTAGACGTGACAATTTAAGTAAAGTAAATGTTTATAATAATCCTTATCACCCAGAAGACGATAATATAAATGGCAAAGAAATTCCTTCATTGAAAACAAACAAAAATTTCAAAAAATCAAGACAAGATGAGATTTTAGAGAAAGAAAATTCCCTTATAGAATCAAAAATTGAAAATGAGAATAAAGATTTTCTTAAAACTACAAGTGATAGCAAAGAGGCAGATCTAACTGATAACAACGCTATCGAAGAAAATAAAAATCAAAGCCAAAAATTTTATGTTGGTAAGAATATGAGTACAATCATGACTTCAAAAAATCTGCAATATAAACCTTTGCAAAGAAGATTTGAATTAAAACATTCCAGACAATAAATAAAATTTATAAAGAAATTGTGTTTGAATCTGATTTAAATACTGATTCGCATAGTACAGTAGTATAGGTATTACTGTGCCGAAATATCGTCTCTTGTATTTTAAAATATACTTTGTAGCACGGGAATTGCTGTCTCATAAAATATCAGTGGCCTAAGTCAGTGGATAATAATGCCACGAGGTAATGAACACAATTTAAGGCTTCATAAGTAACTTACTGAATGTGTTCTCTTGTTGGTGTTCTCTGTTGGTGTCTTATTTTTTCATAGGTCGTTGTTTTGATTATTTCCTTATTAGAGTCTTTTCTTATATGAAGCAACTATTTTCTTTAATTTATAATAATAATCATGTAGCCCAAAATAAATAAATAACCTTTTTATTTTACGTTTTCGTATTGGGCAATGTTGATAGAGATGGAACAAAAATCAACAAAAAATATCTTTCTTAGTAGAAAATTGTATCCAAGGACTTCATTCCTATACCTATACAAATACAAGGGTTGAAGGTTCTATCAAGTTTACTAAGAACATAGTAGGTATTATCATCCATAAATCACTGTCGATATCCCAACACCAAATAATATTAAATGTTAAAGAGGAAAATTCATGAAATATCGTTCTCCACACGCGTATTTGTCTTATAATAACTGTTCCAAATTATTTTTGATAAATGTGTTTAACCCCAACTTAAAGTTTTGGGACGGTGGTGTAGATAGAGTTTTGAAGTTACGCGGTTGGAGATTAAATGTCACATACTTCAACGGTGAACGAAAATATCCTGCACTGGTAGCATGAGCAGGAGATATAAGTTTTATCCCCTGATTTTATCCACTGACAGTGGATAAAATTATGTTTTCCCTATGCTAAAGCATGGCGACAGAGGAGAAGGCGATGTATATTTCTATAAGTATATCCACTGAGTGCTATTTCCACCGCTGGCGCTGTGCCCATGCTCGACGGGTGGATAAAGCTAAGCGAGGGGATAAACGTTTTATCCTTTTCCCGGGGATAAAATTTCTCCCGCCCATGCTACCAGGGCTGAGGAGACCAGTGGGTTTAGTATAAGATTTAACACGATTGATCGTATTCGTATACTATGACATTAGCGTCAAAGTAAAATGCACCTTAAAAGTATTAATTTTAAAGTGACAAATTTAGTACAACCGATTTTAGTTTGGAGCGTATCCGTATCCGTAAAAGTATAAGAATGCATGCACGAAATTGAGCTCTAATTCAATGTAGTTATAGTTTATTTTACTTTGACGCTAATGTCATAGTATACGAATACGATCAATCGAATTAAATCTACTACCCCCACTGTATATATACTATGTATATACTAACCCCACTGTAGGGTTACTTTAAGATTTATTTCGATTGATCGTATTCATATTCAATAACATTTGCGTTAATGTAATTTGAACCATAACTACATTCAATTAGAACTCAATTTCATGTAAGCATTCTTATACGTTTACGTATACGGATACCCTCCAAATTAAATTGTTTGGTTGCTCTGAATTTACGACTTTACAGTAATACATTTAAGATTCATTTTACTTTGACGCTTAAATCATCGAATACGAATCCGATCAATCGAATTAAATATTATACTAACCCCACTGCACGCCCGAGAGTTCACAATAATCTTTGTACCGAAATGTTTGTAAATCTGTCCATTCCCATTAGGGCATCCTGGTGGACTATGGGGTAGCCTAATCCGCTATAGCCCTTCTCTGTGAGAGACCTGCACTCAGTAGTGACCCCATGAATGGTTGCTGATGAAGCGGTTAGAGAAACATTAATTATTTATTAATTACTAGCTTTTGCCCACGACTTCGTCCGCGTGACTTAGGTTACTGTTTTCTGGAGTAAAAGGTTACTTTCCTTGACATCAAAAAACCCGTTTAATGCAAAATGTATGAGAAAATGAAATTTTTTCATATTTTTTTTTCTCGTGAATTTTTCCGATATTTTAATAGTTATTCTGCTTTTCCGGACGAAGACAAATATAATAAATCAAAAACCGTGAATATCGGTCCAGCCGTTCTAGAGTCTGTTCTAAGTGTTCGAACAAACCCAACTTTGTTTTATATATTATCTCACATCCCACGAGAACGGGATAAAAAGTATCCTATGTCCGTCTCCTGGTTCTAAGCTACCTCCCCACCAATTTTCAGTCAAATCGGTTCAGCCGTTCTTGAGTTATAAATAGTGTAATTAACACGACTTTATCAAATCAAAAATAGTTAGTTCTATATGTGGTTCTAGTATACATATAAAAAGAAACTTAACTAGTTTTTCAACTGCGACAGAAATAAACAGGTACTAAATACATAATAATTTGCGCATCAATTCAAATCAATTCCAAAAATAGGTAACTCATCCTTTGTGACGAAGGGAACGTTCAAATACATTGTGTTAATTGGAATGTCCTGAAGGTTCGGTAGGGGTCGTATAAAAAAGGGTTTTCTTTTTTTAACCGGCTTTTGTAGTAACAAAAACTATTTTTGTTACTTGCGTGGGGATACGTTAAAATTAAAGTTGTATAGTTGCTAACAATACTTTTGCAGAAGAGTCAAATACGAATTCCAAATGATTTATTCACAGACTTTATAAATCTACTTGTGGTTCTAATGATAAGTCAAGACTCTACCGCTCGCTGCACCGGTAAAACAAACTGTGCTGACAAACTTCTCTGTTAATTTATGATTTTCGATAACTTGATTAATGATTAAACTTAAAAAGTCAATACGAGTATGCCGCTGTTGATCATATTTTTAAATAACTTTTGTTTTAGCGGAATTTATTCCATAAAATATTATGAACACAGCAAAATACTTGTACCTTTTTTTTAATGGATGACAAGATAGTCCTTGATGGCGATCTCACCTAGTGGTAAGTGACGATGCAGTCTACGACGCTACTTGTCACTATTTCCGGTGAACGTTATGATCCAATTCTGTCATAATAATATGTGTGCGATGATCATAAATAAGAGACACGTGCACAATAATACACGGGACACACAACGTTATAAGACAAAGGACTCTGACATACGGTTGAAGATCCTCGGAGACGTGGAATTATTATGTGTGAAAGGCTTATAGGGTTTGCGAACGGTCAAGAGAAACGCGCACGTACTGTTTGCTGACTAAACAATTTTCTTATTAGGTAGGTAGATTAAAAAGCTCTTAGATTTACCTAAAACATAATATATTATTTTAAAAATAACTTCTTTTAAAATGGATAAAGTTGGATACAAGAGGTGCAAGAGCTACGCCCGGAAATCCATGCAAGTGTCCAGAAGTGGATGTTTTAAATAGATTGATAAAGAAGAAGAAAATGGATAACATCGTTGGTAGCACATTGCTAAAAAGAACTTGCTAAAGTGTAACTTATATAAGTACCTACTTGAGGACGCCCGCGACTTCGTCCGCGTGGAATTAGGTTTTGGGGTGGAATTTTCAAAAACTGAGGCACACGTACTTCTTTATTTTTAAATTTTTAATCGACAGGCAAAATAGCGATTTTCCCAACCCTTGTGCCAATCCTGTTGCTAAACCTCCGCTGTCCTTCCGTCCATCTGCCGGCGGGCTGTACCTATCTCATGAACTGCAATATGTAGATACTTGTTTACTCAGAATGCGTATTTCTATTACCACTATAACAAATAATAAAAAAGATAAAGTTAATAAAAATTATAGATAGTCTCTTTTTATTTAAAAAAAAAGAATATTAACCAAGCTGAAGTTGATATAATATTCTCCTATCCCTTCCAAATAAGCGGAGAACTTGTGCTAGGAGTGGGTACGACAATAGCGCAACGGGTGGGGTTTGAACCTGCAACCTTTCAGTTTTCAGTCCGCACCCTTAACGGTTGGGCTATTGAGGCTTAAAGTCTTTATTCATTAACTTTTGTTTTTGTTCGATAGTTGGTTGGTAATAAATTTTGTAAGATGCTACGAAACCCTTCGTGTGCGGGTTTAAGGGCACAATCTTCGGCCGCAGTACCTCGATGATACCTTCCGAGCTATAAAATTGAAGTGAGGCGCACGAGCCACTTTGTTATAAAGAAAGTAAAATAGTCATGATAAAAAAAAAACTTTTTAGAAAAAAATTAACGGTAAAATATTCTTTTAAAAGCTTTTGCCTATTTTTTGACATTTTTTTTTAGTTTAACTTTAATATACTATAAATAAAACCTGAAAAACAATTAAAAACTACACTGTTTTCGGAATATTATTTGATCGAGTGAAGTTCAAAATATGAACTTTTGAACGTTAAAATAATTTAGAACGGGTATTAAACTACAACATAATATATTTTTAAACTATCAAAACAAAGAAAATTTGATTGTTTACTATTGAATCAAAAACAGGCTGTTTTCGGAGATCATGCCGTTAAAAATTACACGAATCAAGCGGATAATGCCGGCGCAGTAGAGTGAATTAATTCAAGGCACAACTTGCTATAACTTGAAGTAAGTGGCCGTTTCAGCGTCTTATCTTCCGCTTCGTCAGTCGCTGATCAAAACGTTACAGGGCGAATTTTATTAAAAAACTTCCAAAAAGTTATCTAAGTAAATAAAAAATTAAACTAATATCTAATAGGAGCGAGCTGTCGTCAAAAATGTGAACTTGTCTCATACCAATTTTTTACATGGAGGTAAAAAAACCACATGAATCAGATCGCCAACTTGAGTGATTTCTCCATTTTTGTATGAATATATTATGTGTTTGGATGTTCATTTTATATAGGATAGCTAGATAGATAATACCTGCGACTTCGTACGCGTGGATAAAGGACTTTTAATTCCCGCGGGAACTCTTTAATTTACCGGGATAAAATGCATTATCTAAATATATAAAAGACAAAGTTGACTGACTGATTGACTGACTGATTGACTGACTGACTGACTGATCTATCAACGCACAGCTCTAACCACTGGACCGATCGAGCTGAAATTTGGCATACAGGTAGCTGTTAGGACGTAGACATCCGCTAAGAAAGGATTTTGGAAAATTTCAACCCCAAGAGGGTTAAATAGGGGGTTAAAAAATCGAACCTAACGTGAGCGAAGCCGCGGGTTAAAGCTAGTCCTAGATATGAGCTATCTCCAAATCAGTTCATTCGTTCTGGCGTGAAAGTAACATCCATCCAGCCGTCCATCCATCCTTATAAACATTCGCATTTATAGTAGTACTAGCTTTTGCCCCCGCGACTTCGTCCGCGTGGAATTAGATTTTGGGGTGGAATTTTCAAAAACTGTGACACACGTACTTCTTTATTTTTAACTGAAAGCTCTAATACCAACTTTGATGGAAACAGCTTGAAAAATGACGGAGTTTCATATAAACTTCCATCCCCTAGGGGTGGAATTTCCAATGATCCTTTCTTAGTGTGCGCCTACGTCATAAAAGGAACCAACTGTAAAAATTTCAAGTTTCTAACTTCAGTAGTTTAGGCTGTGCGTTGATATCTCAGTCAGTCAATCAGTCAGTCAGGACTTTGAATTTTATATATATATAGATTATATTCATTTCAAGATTTTTCTCTTTGCGTGCCACATCCGAAAGTATTAAGGAATTACATAACCTTTACTTAATACTATAGAAGCGAATCGAAGAAGTGTTTCTTTCTTGATGGGTGCTTCCCGAAAAAAAAAACATACGATTCCCGCGGGTGTTTAAAAATTCTCCATGCGGACGAAGTTGCGGGAAAATCTAGTTACATAATATCAGTAACTAACCTCAGTAACCCACCAAAAAATAAAAAGTAACGAATGTTTATGGAGCGTTGTAAAAGCTTTCGAGGTAGTACACTTTTTTAATAACCTGTATTATATAAGGGAGTGTGTGAGTGCATAAAAAACGACACATTACATTATACGAGTAGCTTTTAATACCAGCCAAGCCTTCAATGCTGTTTCAGGGACGATAAGTTTATATTTTTTTAAATTAATACAGAACGTAAATGAAATGCCCTCAGGCAAAGAGAAAGTTTGACACGTATTAAAGATCAACGATCTTGAACGTTTTGAAGTGTATCTATCTACGTGACTAGTTTATATATGTATTCCATTCAAAATACGACAACAACAGGCAAATGTACGAAGATATATGTATTTTTCTCAATGAGAATTTTGAGGAAATGAAAGTATTAATATCGCAGGAGATGAATGGGTCAAACAAAATTGACAGAAAGGGGGACCAAGGATCGCTGTTATGCCTATTCGTGTCACCGCTTTATTGAAAAAGTTGAACAATTGAGTTTCTTTTCTGCGGACCCAATTCTGTCACCGATATGCAAGTTGTGTTCACAGTATTTTGAAGATCCATAAAATACTAGCGGAAGACCGCGACTTTGTCCGCGTATTCAGTTCACAATTGAACCACATCGAACGTTCCTAAATCACTGCAGTTAAAGAGGGCTCTTCCTAGGTTACAGCATCAGGATTGAGAAGTTGGGTCTGATGTCAACGATGTAGTTTTTACTTTGTAACTACAATATCTACTCGTATTTAATCAGCAGTCCATTAATCCATACATTGTAATGAGTTACATATTTTTTTTTAACGCAGGTAATTCTGTTGTCAAATAGTACTGAACTTTTGAGATATTACAAGCATGTACGAAAGTATAAAGATGTATTATTAGCAATAAGTACTATTAAAGTTTGTCGTAGTTGGTGGGTGAACTGCCAAATATTTTTCCAAATTTTAATAATTGTTTATTGTAGGTTAATATATATATTGAGATAGTTTGAAAATATTTTAGGTATCATGACATCTTAATAAAATTAAACAAAACAAAAATCAGCAAAATTTTACTCACGCATTTATTTACATTTAAAAAAATATATTTCACTCAAACATTGTTAGTACTTACATCAAGAATAAATACAAGAATATACACACACGTAACAAGAAAAAATAGAGAAAGACAACAGTAGTTTCTTTAATTTAGGTAAGTGAATATAATAATTACTATTTTCAAAAAATTGAAACAATGACAGAAGCAATTAAAAAGGGAAAAATAAAATATAAATCTTTCTAGTCTTACTAACTAAGCTCCTAAACTACGAACTACGTAACTAATTTTGCTGTCGGTTCAATTTTTTGTAAAAAGTAATTTTTTTTTAATTTTTTGTGGCATTTTTTTGAAGCGTAATATAAAAAAATAATCATAGAAAACGGATAACCCAGTACAAAGTTATGCGTGATAGAATCGGTTAACAGGTAAACCGTGTGTAGCTACCCTTAGTTGTGAAATTTATTTTTAAATTTAAATGGGACCAATTTTGAGGTCTTAAGGGTCCCTATTCAATAAGAAAAAATCATCAAAATCGGATAACCCAGTACAAAGTTGTGCGTGATAGAATCGGGTAAACCGTGTGCGACTAACCTTAGAGGTAGAATTCCTTTTTCAATTTTAAAAGGGACCAATTACCAGGTAAACCATATCTATTAACAATATACTCCTTTTTTCTGGTAGTCGTATAAAAAAAGAATTATCAAAATCGGATGACTGCGAAAATATATACGCGACAAATTGAGAACCTCATCCTTATTTTTCGTCGGTTGAAAAATATATGAAGTATAAAACTAAAAAATATACTTACTGAAATAATATATGACGTTATAGGCCAGTTCAGACTTTGCTACCTAATATCAGCTCAGCATTCATAATGTTTTGTATTAACACGTAGTAACGAATAGATATATTACAGAATAGTATGGCGTTGTCTGAACTGGGCTTAAATAGTACATTGTTTCCTTAGGGATGAAAGTAACTTATTTAGTCCCGAGACGGGGTTTGGCGCCCGAGCGTAGCGAGGGGGCCTATAGTTCGAGGGACTAAATAAGTCTTTATCCCGAGGTAAACACTGTGCTTTTCATTACGAATATAAGGAAAGTCAAAATAAAAATAGAAATTAGCTAAAGAAAATTGAGTGAACTTTATTTTACATAAATCAACAACTTTGGTGAGATATTTATTTAAAGTTTATGTTAAAATTAGAACAAAAGTCTATCTTTCTTCTTGTCTATGGATGCACTCGGGTATGTCGTGTTTCATTTGAATTCCAATAAAAATGTGACAACTAGTTTTTTTTAATTATTTGACAGCTGTCAGTTGAAAACGATTCTCCCTAGGGCTGAAAAGTATTACTTTCAACCCGCTTCTCAGGCAACTTCAGACCTACTTTCCGTGTATGAGTAATGAAAAAGCTTTTTAAACTACCAACTCAAAAATTTAAATACCTACTCTATTATTAATAATATTTACATTAATAATTATTAATAATTTTTCACCTTTATTAACTTTGAACATGGCAACGTTGCCGATTCGCATGACACATAACACATAACTTACTTACTAAAGTATGATTTTATACACGTAAAATTTAACAAAGTGTGGGTATTAAAAACCCACATCGCGCCATAAACTTAGGTCGATTGTAGGCAGTTTTTCACATGGCACCGGCATATTCCTGTAAATAATGAAAAAAATAATATGAAAAAACAGGAAAAAAAACACAACATTTTATACGTTACGGAAAAAATGTTATAATTGTATAAATAGCGATCATAGTATTCCATGTGCAGAGTTTAAGAGAAGGGTATATGTACTTCTGAAAACATTATCGAGAACTCTTAGATAAGAGTGCAGGTTTCCTCACGGTGTTTGAGTGATACTTTTTATATTTATTATAACTGTTGAATGTTGAGTGTCTTTCGAAAGGATCGATACAGAATACGATCTTGTGCTACCTTTATTCAGCGACTACCAGCACCTTGTTTGGGAATGACCTTGAGCTTAATATCATTTTCACTTAAAGCAAATGTTTTACGACAAATGTGTTTGAAAAAAAAAGACAAAGGTTTTTGTTTTGTTTTCTATTTTATCCCTTATTGTAAACAAGTCGGTTATATAATAGCATTTGTATGCTAATTACAAGGTTGTGACCTTCCCTGAAATCCAATGAAATAAGAATAAATATTTATTCTCGATTAGGAAAATTATTGTAATAGATCCGTCATAGTATTATTAAATTAATATTGCCATTTATATCAAGAATTATGAGAACTTTTAAGAACAATATTATTTAATTATTTATCATTTCGGTAGTATAACTTTTATTTTAATAATGCTAATATGGAATCATAATTTCGCAGAGTAGGAACAAATTCTCGATATTATTTCACAAAGTTTCTGGCTCTGCACTTTCCGAATTTGTGATGTTGTAAATCTTATACGATTGAAATTTTGCTTGAACGCTCTTGGGTTGCAAAATTATAGCAAATGTGATTACTGATGGCTTGGTAGAGGCAGAGAATTTTAAGTAGGATTATAATAACTTAACCTTAGATGACTCGAATTGAATTGAGGTGTGTCTATAGTAGAAAGGATGATGGTGCATTGACTCGAACATAATAAATACGATTGATTTTTTAATTGTTAGAGCGTCACCTCCTCTTGACCGACCAAACTTGGTCAGATAATATTTATTATTGCGAATCGTCTACGCGGGTCACGTCGATCGGCATACAAAATCTAAGCGATGATGTAGCCCCATTCATTGCGCTGCGTGCTTTCAGGTGAATTATTCGGGCGATCCGGCCTTTAGCTGGTTCAATAAAGCAATAGACCAGGTATAGTTGACGTTAGCTTAGGTTAACCACCACGTCGAGAGACTATTATATCGCCTTGGCTATTTGGTGACTCTACTTCTTTTTAAATTTCGGTGTTTTTTTTTTGGTGTCTCCTGCGTTTGACGATCCTTTTATGGTCTTTTATGTTTGTATCAAACATAAGTATTGTTCTTTCAATTCACGAGGGCGCTAATGGTTGTGTGCGTGTCGTATGTGTATAAATGTGAGCGAGAGCTTGCTCGAGCCTGACCGCTCCCACCTAGGCTCCTGACAGGCACGCACACTTATGCAATGTGCATGTAAACGACGTACCCACAAGTAAAGCTGACGCGCCCTCGTGAATTGCAAGAACTTAGTTAATTTACCCTTTCTAAAAGTCTGTCAATTTGCATTGGGCCAGCGTGGAGGCATACAACCCTTTTCTGAGAAGAGATGTTGAGCGTTGACTGGTTGCTGACGATGACGATGATAAAATGAATTTACCGTTCAATGCTTTCATTCATTCGTTCAATCCTTTAATCATTCAAAAATGAATGGATACAAATCTTACCTGTGGGATATTTGCTGGAAGGCTTTTGGCTGCATGTGATGTATATTGTCACTATTATCACAGAGTATTCTTGCTATAGACGATCCTTGGCGAATTGATTTCAGTTGACCTGTGTGAAAATAAAAATCAATAAAATATCCAATGGCTTAACAAGTTAAAAAGTATCCTGTAAGCTCGATAAAGGCCAAGTTTCATATACCTACCTAAATGTATAGGTAGGTAAATAATATAAGATTTAATACGATTAATCGTATTCGTAATCGATGATATATGCGTTAAATTAAATTGCTTAGGTTATTTATAACAAATTGATCAATATGTCTAGAAGACATTTATTTATGTTAAAACGGATATTATAAAGATAGATTTAACATCTATCTTCATCAAAATAAATGTACTCGCGGGCGAAGTCACGGGCAAAACAGCTAGTGTCATACTCATATTATGTTGTAGATTCTCTATATGCAGCAACGAACCGTAATTTTAAATTGCTTAGATTTAACGAGTTAGAAAGTCCTCTCAACCGAGAATATAGCATGCAACAAAAAACTCAAACTAGGATTTAAAACTGGAAGGATTTCAAAATTTTAAAAGCTTTTATTTAACTTGCAATGTATGTAACTCTGCTGTGCGATTCTCTAAAAAGATTGCTACAGTGTGAGGATTGCAGTTGGCTCTGATTGGCCGATTCTCACTCGCTCTATTGGCTAAAATGCATTGTTGCAGAAAGAATGCGGCAAATTCATTCTATCACATAGGTACAATTATTGAGATTGTAGCAATGATTTCTGCAGCTTGTACAGAATCGTCTTGCTGGTTCTCCTACGGATTTCCTCATTTCATATTTGGTCCCGCAGGAATACGTGTATAGCTCTCTCCATTGGCCACTGAGCAATCCTGAGCCATAAACTTACTTGGAGTGAAAGCAATCTCCGGATCGTTGCCGTTCTCGAAGAAAAATCGGTCGCCGACTCTCGTCCTGTAGAACTGCTCGGTGAGGATGCACAGGAAAGTAGGGCCAGCCTGCGCACCCGGCACGTTGGTCTCCAGGGAACCGGCGACCACAAGTTCCACGTCCTCTGGGTTCTCATAGAGAAGCTCTAGTAACTCCAAGTTCTGTAAATATAAACGTACAACACGATGCACAAATACAATCTATAATATAAGCTCGTGAACGGGTGCCACCAACGGGAATGGGTCTGCTTTGTCTGCCCATCTTGACATGCATTGGATTGTGTGTACCTACGTATGCATTTTTGAAGCTTCATTGTAAAAGCACTGTATACATAGCATAGTTTTGTTACCTATTGTAAAAAAAAAAAAATTTTGAAAAGAGCAACTGTATAATTTTCCTTAGCTGTCTTAAACCAATCGCAGAAAACGTTAAGGAGAAACGCGTAAGCGACGAACGTAGCCAGGTGCTTACGACGTTCTTAAGTTTGGTTTTTCATTTGTAGCACGGTTTCATTGTGAGTGTTCATAGCACCGTTTAATTTCAGAACCAAGATTATTAAAAAAATTTTTAAATCTGTTTGCTTGTTATTTAGTTACCGCCTTAGGGATGAAGTCAGCCATGTCATGGAAGGTCTTGGGCACGGACAAGCCGCAGGCAGCCCGGGTCGCCACGTAGCTGCCGAGCCCGTGGTCACGCCCGCGCTGAATGTCTGTGGCTCGAAGGTCCCCGCCGAATGTATTGTTTCTCCTGTAAACATTTTATGCCTAAAACAATTGGCCTTCTTCCAAGACTAAATTTTTTTTCAATGAAAAAGTGGAAATGGCAAAAAAGTTAGGATGGCTATTTGACCAGAGAATAAGATAAGAGTATTTTTTATTTTTCTATGTTATACACACACACTCAGTACAAATAAAAATACAAAAGGGTAAATGATTTTAAATTAATTAATATATTACACTTTAAATTCGTTATATTAATAAATTTTTAAGAAAGCCGAGACCAGTTGGTATTTAAAGAAAGCTGAGGCCAGTTTTTACTTACTGAGTGTAGGTAAAGATAAATGTACCATTCGACAAGACCGTCGTAAACTTATAAATGTGAACTTACTTGAAGAGAAACTGAGTGATTTCGCTGTCCCAAAATTGATCGCTGAAGTCTTGGGGCTGATAAGTGAGCCCTCTTGTCAAGTCGTCAAAGGCATTCTCGAGCTCAAGTAACAACGGCCTATTGAACCAGTCACTAAGACGTACGATTCCTGCCAGGTGTCTATTCTCCGAAACTAATCTGTGAAAGGATAGAAATTTGTAACTCTAACTGCGGTCTAATTTGTGGCCAGTCCAAACGCCATTCATGTGACCTAAGTCGAAAATCGGGGTAAGAAATTAGGACGGTATACTACACAAAGATCAGCATTGGTATTTAGACTCATCACCTCAATTATTATAAATAATTCTACGAATAAATAAATTATTTATTTGTAGATATAATTACCTTTGGTACCTTTGTAAATAACTTCAATGTTCATCACACAAAAAACTTTTTTAAGACCAAGTACCTAATTAGTTTTTCGGTCTTTGTAAGTATAAATATAATTATAAAACAAGTTTATAATGTTCTCCCAACCAAACGCCCGCCAGAGGCTATATCGGCAGAGATTAGCCAACGAAGCTGAAGTAATGCACTAATGCGAAAGCATAAAATGCATTCTGAATTTTGTTCGCACTATTCAGTCACTTATAAAATCCTCCCTGCTTTCAAACTGCAGTAAGGTGTAAACCGGTAAGACCTGAAAGAGATCGGGCGCCGGACCGACGCTTTTAATGCTCTGCAAAGCGCAAAAGTAGGTAATACTGCTAAATTCCCAACTCCAGGCTGCTACTGATAATTTCTTGACATCAATATATTTTTTTTAGCTCAACTGGGATTCCAAGAGAGAACAGCCGAATCCACGGCTGAATAAGTTAGCCACTAGACCGACGAAGTAGTCAATGACTAAACTAAAACAGTAAAATTTACTGAACTGGATAAAAATCGCTTTCAAATAGTCCCTAAGTATAGTAAAAATTTATCCTTTGTTAAATTCTGTAGGTAATTCTACCATAAAACTATAATTTTGTATGGTACTTACTGTAGATATCCACGAATAAGAGTATGGAAATGTCTAAAAGCAGCAGTGGCGTGTTCATCCAAGACAGTCGGGTCCACATTCGGATTGTAATCATTAACATATCCGTGAGCTCCAGGGTAGATGAGTTTGTTTTTAACCATATTTTCGTAGCCTATTAGAAATAAAGACATCATTAGCGTGGCATCCATGAGTGGTTCAAATCAAATCTACTGGCACGAAACGCCTTAGTTAGTGCGGGATACTCTTCCGGCCTCCGTGTTTCCTGTAGGTGTGTAGGTTTATGTAACGAATAAATGAAATTAAAAGTTCCTTCAAGGCAATAGTGACTAGGTATATTCTAGGCAAGCACGTTCCAAACTAATCCCAATCAATGCTTTCTATCATTGTTTGTCGTTAAGGGCAAGTTTATCTCACAGTAATAAAAATTTCTACAACAATTTTAGCGGAAGACACGAAAACCTGTCCAAAACAAAGACAATTCTGAATTAATGTTTATTTTCACAATGCTCTCAACTTCGCACAAAAAGAAGCCCTTTCATAATTCCCGGACAGACTCTCATAAACCCGGGTCTACTATCCCCTATTGTTATTAAATAGGTTCTAAGCTATGCAGGATTGGCGAAGTAAATTGAGTCGTGTGGCATGACAAAAAGCCACAAAATTAAACAACAGGATATTAATCATATTAGGACTAAGTTTATGTGACTTACCAAGGAAAATTGGCAAGTATTCGTAATAGTTGATATATTGCAGTTCGGCTATAACGATACGACGTGCTTCTTGGTAGAGCGTTTCATCGTCCCAGTGCGGGTTAATGGCGGATAGAACGTCGGCAATCTTGTTGTGTTCTCGGAGGACGATTATCTGGAGTACTGTTAGTTGAGGGTTTTGATTCACCCTTATGTCGCCTGTGAATGTGAAGAGCATGTCAATAAAACTATGAATCATGATATGAATAATTCTATCCTACAAAAGTGTCATCAAACTTTGCACTTGTTCAATATCTTATCTAAAATGAATTCTAATGGATCAGCAGTGAAGTATGACCATGACTTAGAATTCTACGTACTAAATATGATAGAATCTTACTACCGTAACCCGATCTTCCATTTCTGATATCAGTCGTTCAGCGCTCTGAGCTATGCCTATAGTGGTTCTTCATCTAGAAAAAATGTATTTTTGCTGTTTGAGAAGCTGTCTGCAATATTAAAAGACATAGTTACCAGCCAAATAGCAAGGCTCATTAGGTGACTTCGCAGACTCGCAAGTCAGTGTCACATTAGGATCTTGAGGAGGCCATTCTCGCCCGCCCCTCAGAATTGTTCTCAGGCGACCTCCGAGGTAAGAACGAATCGGCCTGGCTTGTCCTTCGCTGCTCCCGTAGCAGAATGACGCATCCATGTATGCAGTTACAGTTGAGAGCTTTAAAAGAATAGTAATTTTAGAAGCAGTTTTAGAGTGTCCGGAATCGGAATGGCTCCGAAGAAATTGCGTAACTAGATGTAACCACGTCTTCACCCCCGCGTATTTTTTGATGGGAACTTGAAAACTGTTTAATTCTAGGATAAGGAGCCTAATTCAAAATGCTAACTGTTACGAGGCGACAACTTAAACTCAGCTAGGTATAATAATGCTTTTTATTTGATGAGAAACTGGGATCTATTTGATTTCCCGGAACAAGTATCTAGCCTAGATCCCTGTTTCTGGAATGCTTCTGTTACGAGGCATAGCGTCTTTTGTTCAGAGTAATAATGAAGGACGGAGGAGATTCCGGCGTCCTTCTTTGAATAAATAACGAGTTTGAGTTATTCACAAAACAAAAAAAAACGTTGTGCCTCGGCTTCACACTAAACTATTATACACAATGCAATCGGCTTGAAGACCTAATGCCGCATATTTGTATAGATAAATAGACACACGTCTCAACATGACCATATTATTCTATGGATTATTATTTAATGAAAAAAAAAAATTACTGATTATGTTACAATGTTCTCTCCTGGTTCTCTCAATCATATTAAATTTTCTTATTAGAAAATCTTCATGTAGAGTTTCCATTTCGATGTGTAAGACTGTAGCCTGAGCTTATATTAAGTAAAGCCTGAAGCCAGCAGGGCAAAGATAATTTATCTAATAAATTACTTAAGTAACTCACAAGCGGATATTAGACTACCTTAAGCAAATTACGGCTCACGGGTACGCTTGGAACACGTGGAGTGTAGAACGTGACACTGTTCATAATATACCTCCAAGCTGAAGAGGATTCATTAAACTTAGCCATTAAGTTTCAATTCTAAATAATCTATTATAGGCTGATTATAGGAGATTGGATCTACTTCCTAATTCTATGATGACCAGCTATGTAACTTTGTAATGTGGTGTACAGATAAAGTGATTAAACGCAAAGAGTTTTAATACGCTAAAGTAATGAAGTTTTTATGACTTTCTAAACTAATGATAGCTGTATGTAATAGATCAATTAAGTAGTTAAGTGTATATTTCTACGTAGTATGTATAATACAGGGTGATTTTTTTGTAGTGTATATAGCTTATTATGTGTAGAACTACCTTGTCTAAAGGTTAGCATATTCGACTGCGGATAATGAGGTTACGGGTTCGATTCTTGGCCTCTTGGGTCGGGCCAATAAATATGTAGAAATTCGCAGTACCTACTAGCCCGGAGTTAGGAAGTTCGCGGTGTGTTACCCCCATGCCTTGGAGAGAACATAATCCAATCCGGTCTCTCACCCCCGTCCCGTCGGTCGGATTTCCGTCCTATCGGACTATGAGAGTGAGGGAATAGAGAGTGCACCTGTACAAACACACTTGTGTACCTACTATAATATCTATAAGATTGCTAATCTCTGAGGAGGTTGCCGCCCTCACTGGATTCGGTCGGGAGGACATTATTGCCCTCCTCAAGTTATAACGTCTATCTAATCGGTATTCTCCTTACCGCTGTAGTTTTTGATATAGCAATATGAAAAACGTCGTTTATTAGTTATCAAATGGTAATTTCTTTATAAATTGCCGCTTTTTGGATCATAGCCCGAAATATGGTTTTGGTTAACGACACTTTAACTTTAGGACGAATTTTAGCTTTTTTTTTTTTGACGACCTCCCTAGCGCAGTGGTCAGCGCTGTAGTTTAATAACTGGGACGTCTCGGGTTCGATTCCCGGCGGTGGCAATTTGGGAATTTATAATTTCTAAATTGTTTCTGGTCAAAGACGTTTTCTAGTCTACCGTCAAAGACTTGCCGCCAAGCAATTTAGCGTTCCGGTACGATGGCGTGTAGACACAGATTAGGGAGTATGGGTTTCGACCCATACGGATATACACTGCCATACCCCTTCTAAGTTAGCCCGCTACCATTTTGGACTGCATCGTCACTTACCATCAGGTGAGATCGCAAAAAGGACTTCCTTGTCATCCAATAAAAAAAGGACGGCAGATTATATTGATGTGCAAAACAATAAAATTAGATTGTTATATAATAATACGAGTACGTACCACGGTATTTTAGTTGGGATTGTCGACATTTCGATCCAACGTACCTACGTACGTTACGGTACGTACTCGTATTATTTTATAACAATGATGTCATTTAACCACGAATGAAGTCTAAAATCTTTAATTAGATACCGGCTCAGCTGGTGCGAAAGGCGGTGTGCATCCTCTGTCCCGAGTCGTACCAGTACGCACGAAGTTCATGCACTGGGTGCCGGCCTGCGAGTGCACGACGTCTGTGGGCGGCACGATGATGGGCGCGCACAGAGGGTTCGTGGCCGCGTCCGGCGACAGCTGCCCGTTGTCGTCGCAACACGTCACTGTGTCTTTATCTGCAGGAATCATTGACACGATCCCATTAATATAGGAGTGTGGAACAGTATTCTTGCCTTTCCTGCATCGGAACAGGCAAGAATACTGTACAGGCTGGTAATTATTGGATTGAGACGTAGATATAAGTATGTTAAGTATTAAAGTTAGATATTTTTGTATAGCCTAGTTCTTATAGGGGTGACATGCTCACTGGGTGAGCAAACCCGTTCAAATAAATTAGATTAAAAAAAAAAGAATCATTGACATATTATAAAATAATACTATGGACCGTGGGTGTAATGCAAAATTCACGAAAAAAGTGTTCCGAGAAATCCTATATATGCGAGTGTACATGCGTATTTTTATAAACAAACTAATACATTGTAATTTATGTATTATATGTCACTGGCAGGAATAAAGAAAATCTGTTATGCTGAGGTCTATGGAGCATGCTCTGACTTAGCTCAGACATACCTACATAGAATTAAAACGAGACAAATATGGTCTGAAATAAATATGTCTCGTTTTAACTCTGTCTTCAGTCTGAGCAGAGTGAGGGTGACCTTTATAGACTTCAGCCTAAGTTTTTGTCTACTAATTTTTAATTTTTCTTATTTTTAGGTTTTTGTACCCAAAGGGTGCCAACGGGACCCTGTTACTAAGCCTCCGCTGTCGGTCCGTCCGTCTGTCTGTCAGCGGGCTGTATCTCATGATCTATAGGTAGAGAGTGGAGGCTTAGTAATAGGGATCCTAATAAAAAAGTAAACAAACATGTGAGTACCTATAATATCCACTGTAGTAGCTATACGAAATATTAAAATGATTTCGTAGAAAAGGGATAAAAACTTAGTAGACAGACGAGAGTAGGTTACTGTAGGCGGGTATCAACTGAATAAATTAGAAAATGTTAGCAAAGTCTTTGTGTAAACAGAATAATTTGTCTATAAAAACGGCCTGTAAACGGCTCGGTTTTATTAAAAAAATAAATTGTTTTATTCGTAGAAAGAGGGATAAAGAGTTACTAATGTCATAAAACTGATCGCACACTGTTACATAATTCCCTCCAAATAAGCAGAACGCTTGTGTTAGGAGTGGGTACGACAATAGTGCAAAAGGGTCGAACCTGCGACCTTTCAGTTTTCAGTACACAAAATGTGACAGGAAGCTATTGAAATAATTATCTGCAGGTAATTATTTCAAGAGCTTCTTATTAATTAAAACTTAATTGCAGTAAGTATTTCACTTACGACTTTGCGCGACTCCGGCCGTTAAGGACATGTCATGGGTAATAATTTGACCCCACTGCTGGGCATTCAAGTTCCATATTGGGTCAAGATGATTCCTGCTGGGGAATAAGTAAGTGCTGATCTCCCGAGGATTGGGCAGATCCTTGCCGCTGACAGCTCTTGGGAACGAACTAACGCCTGCAAAATCAAAAGTATTTTTTGGGGATCAGGAATACACTCACAATCACTCTATTAGATCTGTCCCTCACAAAACAGTGGGAAAGTACGTAATAATTTAAGTAGGTAATTAAGTAGTATTCAGATTCTTATTACGATCTAATTATTTATTATTTCTTACTCGGATTATAATTACGATTCTAATAAAAATATTGTTATTATTCTGGCCTGAAGCGGATCTCTACTATGAAATAAATACAACGAAACAGCTGAAACAGCATGTTTCCTCCGTTGTAGGACAGAAGTAAAATTCAACAGTTTGACTATGAATTATAAATCTATCTCTTTTCCAGACAATTCCTATAATATCCAATGCAATATTATAGAGCCAGTAAGTCTAGTACACCTTATACTCGTAATCTAAATCCAAAGCATAGAGCCAGTAAGCACTCGAGCCAGAGTTAAACTGGATGATTTATGTTAGGACATTTTGTTTAACAATGTCTTGTAATCTATTATAGATCTCAGCCTGAATGTGGAGATTTGACTGGCTTTAGAGTAGATACCTACTTACAGCGCCAAAATCGATTGAGAATGAGATAAACTCATAGCCAAACGTCTGCATTAGATTTTCAGTTTCGATTCTGTTTTTTTTAAGCTATTGCATAGCTTCTATCGCGGGCCTTGAGCGTGGAGACCGAATCAGAAATTCCGTAACGAAAATAACCTGACACGGGACTCCTCTCACCGCTAGATGGCGTTGATAAAAAATGCTATGCAATAGCTTTACCGCGGCAGTCCCCGAGTGCCACACGTCTTTTTTTGTCATACAACGGCCATGTCATGCCATGTCGTAGTTTCAGCGGTTCTGCTACGGTTTTGCGGCAGTGATGTGTTATAAGCCTACGCTGTAAACTCCTTGAAAACTCACCGTCACCGTATTTGTACTTGACTAATCTTCCGTACGGAGTTTGTGGGATACCCCATGTCGGCCGACGTAAGTTATTACAGGTGCCATCTATTGAGCGGTATCGGGACTTTGCGCAGAAGGGGGGAGCGATACCGCAGGTCTGCGTGGCTGGGTCTTGTCCAGACCCCAGCGGTGGGGGTGGATTGCTGAAACTTTAGTGAAAGATTAAGCTTAATACTTGTAAACAATATGCAGGTAGAATAGATTTATTTTTACTATCACTGAACGGTTTTTACTGTCTGATCTTTTTCATAAATCTACATTATTATATGTTTAAAATTGAAAGTAAATCCTTGTCGATATTTGCTTTAAAAAAAAAAATAAGTCAGAAGTTTTTTTTTTCAAGACAGAGATGGAATGCACATACAACATGACGCCATGGCCATTTATTCGTTGGCACGCGAGGGAGGTAAAAAAGTGTTCCTTTTCCCTCGTTCCTTCAAATATCTGACCTTCAATAAAATAAAAATTTTCATTCTCTTTTCATGGAAAGGTAAATTTTTAGTTAGGTATACCATTAGAGTAGATAATTCTAAATGCGACAGTGTATCTTTTAGAACACTCTCTTATTGCCACCGTCCTGAACCAATCTTAATCAAATTTGACAAAGAGATAGATTGTATGCTGGAGATGGACATAATAACAGGATTTTTAAGAATACATACAGGTAGGTACTTATCTTTAATTAATGCGTAGTAATCTAATAATTGACCTATTTATCTATTTACACATAATCTACAATACCTCCTTATCTTACACAAAAATATTTAATATTTACATAGGTAGGTAACCTTACCTTTACAGACTTAATATTATGTTTGATCTTTATGCATACAAAGAACATTTCCTGTGATTAGGAAAAAAAGTAAGTACATAACATAAATAACCTTTGTTGGTATTTGGAGCACCATTCTTCAATTTGCTGCTGTTTTGGGTAGCTGTTAACAAAATTGGTGCAAAATTTAGTTCATGCAACATACAAAATGCAACGATTAGTTTTAATTACATGGAATTCGTGTTGGTTAAGTATAATGTGGAACTACAACGAATAAAACTGTCAATTTCCTCAAAGGGGTTCGAATTTAAACTGCTCTACCTTGGTTTACTGAGCACGAACGGCGTAAGTAAAGAACTAAATTCGCAAAGTTTCGGAGGGTTTAGGATAGGGTTGCCAATTCTACTCTAACAGCTTAGTATTGTACTGTATTTCCGATCAACGAACTACATATTTTATTTATTTATTTATTTAAAAAACTTTATTGCGTAGGTAGTACCTATACACGGTGAAATTTTATTCCCCGTAAACCCTGAAGGAGGTGAATGTGCTCATGAAACTGAACAACTTTCCCCAAGGAACATAGGTCGAAATATGAAAAAAAAAAAATTGGACCCTCCATACAAAATTGACGATCAGCTGATTGATTTACTATGGGAGGTCCAAAATTTTTTTTCATATTTCGACCTATGTTCCTTGGGGAAAGTTGTTCAGTTTCATGAGCACATTCACCTCCTTCAGGGTTTACGGGGAATAAAATTTCACCGTGTATACAATACATAGTTAATGTAGTACTACCTGAAATAAAGGTGACCTTATCACCAATGCTGAGTTCTATAGCTCTCTCTCTGATTCAGTTTAGACTCAAGATAGAGATTAAAACGAGACACAAAGATGCTCTGACATAAATCTGTCTCGTTTTAACTCTGTCTTGAGTCTGAGCTGAGTGAGAGTGCTGTCTCAAATCTATAGCCTTAGTGCTCTTAAGTGACTAAATGATCTTTGCCAGGCAACCTGTATAGGAGAGCTTGACTAAATGAACTGAAAGATGGAATACCTTTGAATTACGTAGCTTATTCTGCAAATACTAAAAATACAGCCGGAGAAATTATTGGCAACCCTAGTCAAGAAGCCTCGGATGAGCACGCTTAGAGCACGTTCCACGCAGTTAGACGTAGATTTAAGCATACTTAGTTCACAATTAAGTAGGCAAAATTCATATTAAGTAGGGTATCTACGTTCCTATTCACTATAAGATTAGATCTGAAATTTTATCAATTTTATCTTTCAAATCACGTTTCAGTACTAATTTTTGAAAAATATTATACTGAAATGTGATCTAATTTGGGTTTTAATTATCTTATATATTCATAATATAACTCAGGATTCTTTAATTCTCATCTGTAATTGTAACGAACAATTCTATTCACAACTAGTTTTTAATAAAAAGAAATGAGACTCTAAACTATGCAAAGAATTGTACACGATGTGACAGTGTTATTCGCTTTTTCATTAGTTAAGTTCTAAAGGATAACAAACTACGACTCAACTATTAATTACATGGTAGGTACTAAATAGTGCATTGACATTCAACGTGCCAGGGGGTCCTACGAAGCGACTAATATATTATATTATAAGTACAAAAACCTACATTTGATTCAGGCTCCACACGTTTGTCCCTACTACAGACCCTATACTGTTTCCCCAACATAATATGGACTCCCAACATTATAGGTAAGGGTCGATGCTTGTGCCAATCGTGGCAATGCTGGGAGTAGGTAGATTTATGAAGATTTCCTAGTCAATATTATTGAAGCAAAATCGAGGAATCGTAACGGCCAACGTGTGAAGCCATGTCAAGGCATTTTTAAGCAATGTCTAATTCTAATTTTCTTCCTTAATCCCTTCTAATAATATTATTATAAGTGCGAAAGTATGTTTATTTGTTATTGAAGGACTTCAATCACAAAGCAACGTAATTTTTTTTAAAGTTGAAGACCTGAAAAGTGAGATTGGCTGGCTGCCTTTTATCCCGGAAAAATAAACGATGCCTGCGAAATTTTCAAGAAGCCTTCACAACGCGGACGAAGTCGACGGTAAAAGCTAGTTAGGTACTTAGTAAGTTATCTAAGTTAATGAAGAGTTATCTGACATAACGGGATAAGGTGCACGCATCGATTTTTCTAGTAGATATTGAAAAATCGTTACATACTGATACTGCGGCTAATAGGAAGGTAGGTACTATAGTTATTTTTTAGTAACTTTTTATAAGATTGAATTACTGAGACAAGACTAAGTAGACTTCTTAATAGAAGTCTATAATAAGCATACTAGTAATGCTTTCAATTTTCTAAGCTCAGAGTAGTTACTCACCCAAGTCCATTGACCGGTAGTCTTTGGGGTGGAAAGCCACCGCTGTTACCAAGGAAGTTGGATGGGAAGCCCTGTAAGAACGCTTGGGAGGGGTTGCTCTGAAACTGATTTAAATACTGCCCCATCGCTAAACTGACTATCGCGAACAGGCATATCATTGTAGACGTACGCGTTTTCATCTGTAACAAAAGAAATTAAATTTTAAGGTCTGTACGAAGTACAATAATTATCTTGTTCAGATGAGAAATACCGTAGACAAATGGAAATCTTTAAATCTGGTCTATCTCTATTCTATAGAATAGAATATTTTTTTATATTCAAATAAACTTTTACAAAATGCTTTCGAATCATCAAATGAATCTACCACTGGTTCGGAATGCCGTTCCTACCGAGAAGAATCAACAAGAAGCTCGGCGATTGCTAAAAATAAAATGATATGTAATACCTAACAATATTATGTTGTGTATAATTTACGAGTTAATTATGCTCATATGTTGCTGGAGCGAGTTATGTCCACGCTTTTTTATCGTAAGAAACGTATATCGTCTTCTTAAAGTAATTGAATGCAATTATTCATTCAGTTGCTATTTTAAACCAATTGAGGGTGAACTTTCGCAAGTTCTACAAGTGCCAGGCCTCTGAAAGTGTCCATTAACTTGAAAATTAAAACTGCTAAGTGCCAAAGCACGACAGAAACTAATTATGGAGTAATGTCATGCATTGATTTACACCCGGAAAGTTCACTGTACCGTGTAATTGCATATTGTCACGATGTGTAAGGCTCTGCTCAGAAGGACCACACCACAACAAAACGCTGAAATCTATAGGATTTGCTTACCATCTGGTCTATAGATTTTAGCCTTGGCGTTTTTTTTGATACTGACACCAGAGTGCTTAAAGAGTGCTTATAATACAGCCTAGAGTATAAGCAAACTCTGTAACTCTCTTATCACTCCTGAGTATGATCAGAACCAGATTCAAGACTGATCACATATTCGAGATGAGTTAAATTTTCAGGTCATTCATATGTTCATTCATTAATTCGTATGTTATTTTGTTTCGTTTTCACTCTATCCCAAGCTCTAACCAATATCGCTTTAGAGATTTCAGCCTAGGGTGTCTTCAAATTAGAGGCGTAATGAAGCGCTGCAGTGGCGCAACTATCACTACACGCGCACATCACTGTATGCTGTGACTGCGCTTCTAGATTAATATTATATGAAAATTAGTAGTGGCTCAGCTAGTGCACCAAAGTGGCGCCACTGCAGCGCTTCATTACGTTTCTAATTTGAAGACGAATTGTAAGGTGTTTCAATGTTTTCGGCTACTTGCGACAGTGCTGCGAGGTTTTGGAATATGGCCACGATGACCACACTTTCGCAACAGCCATTGTAGGCAAATGCAAATAAATATTTGTTGTACGGGTGAATAAAATAATAATTTTTGCCGTTGTAATTGTGGCACGTCTGAAAGACCTTAAGTGCGACACAATAGCTTAGGCGTGTACCTACAAGGCAAAGTAATGCTTTTGCTTTTTCGATTTTTTGAAACTGAATCCAATAATACTAAATTGTACGAGCTTTTATAATGTTAAATTAAAAAATGTATTTACCTAATGGCTTTTATTTGCACTGGTTGCATGAAATATCAGACAAAGTCCACGTGAATTTTGGACTTGAAAAGTTAAAACTTTCACTAATAAAGGTAACTTTGGTTGCCTGTAGTTTCATGCTTACAAATTGGCACTCGGGTTCAATTAGTGCCAATGCGTCCCGGGAGAAGAATTTTCCACTAACTTACGCTGAATTGGGATTAAAATTTGATACCCGACATATTCCCGATATAGAGTACCTATCATATTTTAATGAATTTATTATTATTTTGGTATCGAACGCATTGCGAATAGTCTAGAGTTCAGCGACCCTATAAGTGTAACTATCAGTCTATATATATAAAATTCAAAGTCCTGACTGACTGACTGAGATATCAACGCACAGCCTAAACTATTGAAGTTAGAAACTTGAAATTTTTACAGTTGGTTCCTTTTATGACGTAGGCGCACACTAAGAAAGGATAATTGGCAATTCCACCCCTAAGGGGTTTAAATAGGGGATGGAAGTTTATATGAAACTCCGTCATTTTTCAAGCTGTTTCCATCAAAGTTGGTATTTGAGCTTTCAGTTAAAAATAAAAAAGTACGTGTGTCACAGTTTTTGAAAATTCCACCCCAAAATCTAATTCCACGCGGACGAAGTCGCGGGGGCAAAAGCTAGTTGAATCATAATCTTTGCATATCTTTAGAAAGCGTGGAATTTACTGATATATTGTAATAAGTTTCAGGCTGAAATCTATAGATCGCACTCTCACTCTGCTCAGACTCAAGACAGAGTTAAAATGAGACAGATTTATGTCGGAGCATATTTGTGTCTTGTTTTAACTCTGATCTTAAGTCCGAGCTAAGTCAGAGCACGCTCTATAGATCTCGGCATTAGAGTGATTTAGATAAAATGTATTGTCCGATCCATTTCTCTACTTTCTATAATGCATATTCTTATTACGTTATAGAAAATCCTTAAATTATATTGGAAGCTGTATGAAAATCTGTTGTGTAGTTTAGAATAACAAGGCGTATAAATAGATAGACACGGAAATAGTACAAAACACAGGAAGTAGACTATAAAGGGACTATTTTATAGTGAAGAGAGGTAATACATTTATGGAAGCCTGTACAGAGATATGGCTCAGAATTTGATTAGTAATTTTCTCTACTGCCTACTTGGAATACTACACATCTAAGCTAGATTTAATGGTAAGTAGTAGAAGATCGTGTAGTAGATAGTTTGATAATATCACTTGATATTGTAGGTACTTGTCATGAATCATGAAACGCTTGGAAGCTTGAAAGTTTCGACGTAATTTTTCAATTATTACCTACATATTAAAATAATAAAAAGTATACCGACTCATAAATAAAAAGTTACTTCAAGGCTACCAATTTACGTTTCAAGTGTATAAAATATAAATTCGTATTTTCACAATAAAGTTCAGTGCTAAATCAGGCGTTATACACGTCGGAAACACAATAAATATCGCTAAAACGAAGTAATAAAAAGCTAGCTACAAAGGGCGTTACGCCTATTGTGTTTAAGCGTTCGATTAAGTACCTGCCACTGGATACAATGTATTTGAAATACCAATTGCCGTTACGCCAACTGCTCCACACGTAATATGCGATCTATCAACGTTATAATATTATATTTTGTGCCTACCTGTAAACTTGACGGTTCATATCAACTTTGATAATAAAAACAAGCATACTATTAAAAAAGTTCGCCTGCATCAAAAATATCTAAATGAAGATTCAAATAAATCGTCGTCGAAGAACTTCGGACCTTTCGGGCTTTAGTCCGACCCTTTGCGCGTTGAGCTATTGGAGCTTCAAAATTGAAACGAATTTAATAATGATACCTCATATTTTGTGTGTTAAAATCCATCAAATAGCCTAGACTTTTAGTAGATAAGTTTATGCTTTCAGTCGTTCGTCGTCTTGAACGGTAAACAACTGTTTACCGTTGTCTCGCAGAAATGGATAAGCGACGTGCTAAGCACAGCGTTTAGAGCGTACTTACAGCACACTGTCAATGAAAGCATGCTGAAAGTGAAAAATCAAAACTTAAGAACGTCGTAAGCGCCCGGCTACATTCATCGCGTTTTCTGAAATCATTTCTGCGATTTATATACCTTTTAAGACGGCTAAGGAAAAATAAACTTTTCCTAGAAACGTTAAATCCTACCTCGTGTACCATTGACAAACTATTTATTCCATGTGAATGCAGATATTTTTATTTTATGTACACAAAAGTATGTTTTAAGAATATCCAGAGATTTATTTGATGGTTTATGTATGATCAATAGCAGTAAATCGAGCGAGGAAGACGACATATCCTTTACATTCGTATTAACATTTAAAATGTATGGTATTTGTGCTTCATCTTTTCGATAAAAGTATTTTATATTTTTACTAGCTTTTGCTAGTAACTTGGTCCGTGTAGAGTTTACAGATTTTCCACCCAAAAACTATCAGAACGTCAAAATACCTCATTAGGCCCTTGGTGATTAGTTAGTGAATGTGAAAAGAAGGTAACTCATTTCTTTTTTTTAATTTTTATTTTCTAGTTCGGTGCATAATTATAATGTATAAACTTATATCTTTGTACATCTTGTTGCCTTGTGACCACATTGTGACAAAACTAACATTCTTTTCTCAAATTGGTGACATTTAATCAAATTCTAGTAAGTAATTTAAATGTTCATTAATTCAAGTTTCATTAGTGACCTTCATAGTTCATACACAACTCAAAATATTTTTTTTCCTTTTATCTCTGAATTTTGCCTATCGGAAAATTTCAAATATTTTCTTTGCTTTCTAATTCTGAAGGTTATTATACAAATGATTATGACTTAAAAGGTTCTTAAAAGCATTTATCTGGCTTCAAGCAAAATATAATTTGACGAATGACACCTGAACAAAGTCAAAAGTAAAATTTTTCGTTACCTAACTAGAACAATTCTATTTTCTCAAGCCTGCATTCTCAAAGCAACGAAGAAAAGTAAATAACTTTTTTTTTTGGTGAAAAAAAGATGAAAACAATTTTTTTTTGTTGGACATAAACCTCTTACGTTCTCGCTCAACATCGGGAAAAATCTCCTACAAGTTGTCTCCATAAGCCCTATCTACTACCTAATAAATAAAAGTATCTGTTTGTTATTTCGAAATAAGCTTTTATTAAGCATATAGGGTTTTTTAACGTTACCATATCCCGTTAACTTTAACACACGTTTTTAAAATTTTTGTCTGGCTGTTTATTTGTACGGACTAATCTTGGGAACGGCTGAACAGATTTTGATGGGTTCAACAGTTCACTTACAAACAATTTTATTAGAATAGTTTAAATTCAAATTCAAAATTATTTATTTCATGTAGGCCAACTTGTAGCTCTTATGACACGTTATGACTATATCTCCATTTAAATACCTACTAAAGTAAATATCTGGTCGAAGGCTTTGGCCGTGGCTACTCTACCATCAAAGACGGGCCGAGTGATTAAGCGTTCCTGCACGATGGCGTGTAGAAACCGATTAGGTTTAATTGAAAACTGCCATGCCCTCTCAAGTTAGCCCGTTACCATTTTAGCCTGCAACTCTGAGATCGCAGTCAAGATCTAAGAGAAATTTAGTTCGAAACACTTAGATTTCCTACTTTTAATCTAAAAATAAGTAAGTATGAATGAGAGAATCTAGAAATTTGAGTTTATTAATTTTCTTGAACTTGAATAACATTTAATAAAATTACGAAAGAGATAAAATCAACCATGGCAAACAAAAGCGTACCAATGGCGTACGTATTTGAGCGCCTGCCGCTTTTCCTCGAGCCAATTTCCTGTTATTAATTTTTTCGGACCCTTAATATCCCTTAAGCTTTTTGCAATTCTTATCGCCGTTTTATTATACGAGTATAAATTCGATGTGAGCCTAGGTGCTACAGCTATAGATCGACGTGATGTTTTGCAAGAGTATAGTTGAGGAGGAGCAGCAGGCCTAACATGCGCGCCACGAGAATATTTTGTCTACACGTTTACTCGTGAATCTCTATAGAGATTCACATAGAGATTACGAGTAAACATATAAACAACGTTTTCGCGTGGTGCACATGTTAGGCCTACTGGAGAGTGATATGGGATAGTTTGTATCGTGGAAAATATGAGTTCCCGAGGAATTTTAAAACCGAACCCTGCGCAGACAAGTCGTAGCCAAAAGCTAGTATTACATTTCATACTAATATTATAAAGGCGAAAGTTTGCATGTGTGTGTGTGTGTGTGTATGTTTGTCACTCGTTCACGCCACAACGGATGAAGCGATTTGGCTGAAATTTGGAAGGGCAATAGCTCACATTCAGAATTAACATATAGGCTACATTTTAAATCGAAGAATTAAACAGTTCCTTTGGGAATATATAAAACCGTCGTGAGCATCATCTTGTCAAATGATAAAATATTGGAAACTAGTTTATGCCTGCGGTTTCGTTCGCGTGGATTTAGTATTTAAAATCCTGCGGGAACTCTTTATCTTCCGGAATAAGAAATAGCCTATGTCTATGGACTCTCCCGGTCCTCGACTATACCCATGCAAAAATCACGTCGATCAGTTGATTTGTTGCGGCGTGATTGAAGGACAAACCAACAAATCAACAAACAAACACACTTTCGCATTTATAATCAAATAATATTAGTAAAGATAGACTAAAAATGTACTTAGTACAAATTGGAAGTAGGTACTTATAGTTTCGTTTTGAAATTGAATTTCTTATTCAGCTGTGAGGTAAATAATGAAATACAGCAAAACTACCAAGAGTAAAAAGTACAATTTTTAATCTTTCTGGGAAAAATAAAAAAGGCGAATGAATTAACTGAATGATTTATATTACGTGTCTAATTAATTCAATTCTAACATAGTAAATTGCTACTACTTTGAAATTTTAAGACCTGCTCTTAATTGCTTATCGTGGCTAGACCTGAGTTAGACGTATATACCTAATTCAACAAGTGCTCGTAAATATTTATCTGCTTAATATTATGTAGTTTGTACAAAATTTATATAGACAGCGATGATTTTTTTTCAAATAGCGGTGGAAACGCTTTTAAAATGTTATAGGACTCTGGAGGGTTCAATAAATGACAACCAGATCAATCATACAAAATGAGAAATCTACGTGTCTGGTTGAAATCCCACGATCACGTACTAAGCTTCGCCTTCTCGTTTGTAATAATATCGCCAAACTTTGGACTGCCCTTCTGGCCTCCGTCTTTCCAAATAACAATAACTTGGGTAGGTATCTTTAAGTCAAGAGTGTATGCTTCATCTTAGGTTTTTATTTTATTTTCACTTACCATTAGGTGTGATCGCAGTCCGGCGGTAAACTATAGATTATATTATAAAAAAATAACAGGTTAGCCCGGGTTAATATTTTCAAAGTGCAAGAATTACCGACAGGACTTTTATCTTTGGGGTTATTTATTGCAGCTGAAACTATATCGAGCAAAAGGTACTAGCAAGCCAACAACGCACAGCCAATGGCCCTAGATATTTTAAAAGAGAAAATAAATATTTCGAGATAGAGAGAGAGAGTGCTGCACTGAGGACGGATTTTAAAAGTCCGGCCTTTGAAGTTAGAATTTCAAAATATAGGTTGATATAACTGTGTGAAGAATTTGTTAAACCTATACCTTCTCATAAATCCACGCAGATGAAAAGGTACGAAAACAATGACATAAAGTAATACAAAACTAAATTCTTAATTAAATAGGTCTTATATCTTTTACAAAGTCAAATTACGAATTAATGAATTTCAATTGGACTTAATTGTTAACATTAGGTACCTATAAAATGGAATACCGGTATTGTATTTGATAAAGTTCTTCTAGAAGGATAAAAGTTTAATAACTGTTAAGTATAACCCGACTACAGAACAGTGGATGTAATATTCTACATTACGATTCATTTACATATTTAGCCTATGTCACCCTGACCATAGCGAATCCATTTATCAAAATCAGCTCAGTAGTTCATTTGCTACGGCGGAACATTCGTAGGTAAATAGTCACACACATACAATGTACATGGACTGCTAAAATCATAACCCTTCATTTTGACCTTTGGTAGTCGGTTAAAAATAGACTCGATTGCTGCTAATTTCAAGTAAAATAATATATTTAATCTTGCATGATAACGATACTTAAGTTTGAAAACTTTAGCACGTGCCACAGTAAGATAACCACAACTAGGTATAACTTTGAAGGCTCAATATTGTTATTTACCTCACTGAAACTATACTGAAGCTCTGATCTTGCTTAGATTTTGCCCGCGGCTTCACTCACATTTTTCAAACCCCTATTTTACCCATGGGGGCTAAATTTTTAAAAATCCTTTCTTAGCCCAAATCCAAAGTTTCATGGATAAAACTTGAAAAATAACTTGAAAAATGACGGATTTTCATGTAAACTTTCACCCCCTATTTAACTCCCTTGGGGTTAAATTTATAAAAATCCTTTTTAGCGGATGTCTACGTCATAATAGCTATCTGTTTGCCAATCCAATGACAATTTCAGCCCGACCAGTGGTTTGAGTTGTGCGTTGATAGATCAGTCAGTCATTCACTCAGTCAGTCACCGTTTTATATATTTAAAATTACTTGTTAACTTGTTGTTATATCTAAGTACAGTACGTTCATCTCACGAAGTTACGGGCGCTTTACTTTTGGTTACGTTCTGTACATGCACATTGCGGAAGTGTGCGTGCCTATCAGGAGCCTAGGTGGGAGCGGTCAGGCGCGAGCAAGCTCTCGCTTACACTTATACAGATATCACACACACACAACCATGAGCCACGTGCCCTCGTGAATTGAAGCTATATTATAGGTACCTACTCGAAGGTAGGAAATTATTATGTTATTCGTTTCATTTGCATTCTATGCATAATGTAAGCATAATATAGAAAAAAACTGTTTTCTTTTCTACGCATTTTCTTCGTAAGATACGCGAAAAATTTCCTTGTTCATGAATATTCATTGTTTCGATTGAATCAGCTTGAAATCAAAACAATCGCGCTTCACTGAACTTATTTTACAGTGATTAATTAATATCCGTTTTGCACTTTTTTCTTTACATTGAGGTTAAGGTTGTAGGTTTAATTGTTGTAAATCAATTGTCTGTTATATAAAGCCTTATCAGGTTACATTCAGCCGATCTTCTATTATTTTGATTGTTAGGACTGACAAGAAAAATCTTGTGCATTTGTATTGCATTAGGCAATAGGTACTACGTGCCACTCTTATTAATAGCTCTGTGGCAATAATGAAATCT
The DNA here is from genome assembly GCA_038048805.1 of Hipparchia sbordonii. NCBI lineage: Eukaryota > Metazoa > Arthropoda > Insecta > Lepidoptera > Nymphalidae > Hipparchia > Hipparchia sbordonii. The sequence continues at coordinate 7,208,588 of CM076106.1, read as the reverse complement.
TTTTAACTGAAATTAATTGCTCTACTTCTAGCCAAAGACCTCTAGCATAAGAAAAATGAATTCAAGCTAAACTTAAGTGATGGGCACAATTTCTTCAACAACTTATACTACTTATACTTTCTACTACTACTTTTATACTATGCGAAAATTTATTTATTTATACAACTTTATTAGGTACATTAAAAAAAAAAACTTTTTTTTAAAGAATATTAGCCAAGGTTCAGTTGACAAATATCCTCCTATCTCCTCCAAATAAGCGTAAAGCTTGTGCTAGGAGTGGTACGACAATAGCGCAACGGGTGGAGTTCGAACCTGCGACCTTTCTGTTTTCAGTCCGCACCTTTAACCGGTGGGCTGTTGAGGCTCAAACATATAAGTAAGTAAAGAAATTCGGGATTCCTAACACTCAATAGTGTTAGGAATCCCTAATTTCTATTACAAAAGTAAAGAAATTAGGGATTCCTAACACTCAATAGTGTTAGGAATCCCTAATTTCTTTACTTTTGTAAAAAGATATCAATTTTATAAATAAATCACTTCAAATCATTTCATTTCAAACAATGTAACAAAAAAGTGACCTATCTTATGTTAGTTTGTGAGGATGGATGGATTTTTGTTACTCTTTCACGTAAAAACACTGGACGGATTTTGATAAAACTTCACAATATCTTATACATCAGAATAGTACATAGGCTATATTTTATCTCAGAAAATTAAAGAATTCCCACGGGAAAAACCTTTAATCCGCATGAACGAAGTCGCAAGCACCAATTAGTTAATAATAAATTAATCTCTACGTTAGAATTGGTAGCATGAGATACAATGGACATGTTGTGACAGTACTGCAGCGATTTTGCTTCTATAGTTTGTGAACTGACTATTGAGGGTTTAAATGTTACCTGATGTGTTGTAACGTGTTGTGGTGTGTAACAACCCAGAGTATCAACCACGTTGGGGACGATTTAGGGCATTATTAATTAGTATAGGCATCTCTCAAATCACGCGCGCTTACTTTGTAATATACTAAGTTATTACACTTTCGACGTAAATAGCGCACCGTCCTCCTTTTTTTCTGCATTCGTGCATACAAAGTATTTAAAGTGAGGTGTGGTTATATTTAATTAGTACGTAATTCGTTTAGGTATCCGATTTGTTATGAGTTATGTCCGTTGTGTAAGTTGTACTAATCAATCACACAAAAAAAATTAAAACAAACAAAAAGTCACGCATCCTATACCTACAACTACTCATTTTACTTTTTTTTGTACTTCGTGTTTGTAGTTCATTTAGATTTTACACTAGTCTTTATACTAAGTACAGAAGTAAAATAAATTCCCGACACTGACCGAGAACGAACAATTCTAGTAGGTACATCGCTCATTTTTACCAGACTGCGGCATTTAAAGGAGGGTATAGTGTTTATCAGTTTATGTATGTATGTATCCAGCGATGTGGAGATCAAACGCGTGGGCCGATTATGATGATTCTTACGTCAAACAGTTTGTGTTAATCTTGGAAGTGTCACGAAAGATATGACAGTAATCAAAATTCAATATGGCTACCACCAGACGCTATAATGTGAAAAAAAAAAATGAAATTCAACGAACTATGTTAGGTGGGGTATGATTGAATAGATATTTGAAAATCATTGTTAGGTTTCTTTGATCATTTTTCATTTCTAATGAACATTTACGATCTATGACAATTTAAATTTGTAAATTTTCCAATGATTTTCTTTAAAGTAGTCGGGTTTTTAATCTCTTTTAATTGGTTGCGTTCATCGTACTTCGTTCGCTCGCTCGAAACTAGCGGAAAACTAGGAATCAAACATTTAAAGGACATTAATCATTTAGTATTTCGTTCCTTGTGGACTTAATTATAGTCTGTGCTTCTGTCGCTTGACTTGGACCTACTGTACTAATAGTAACTTCTAGAATTCCGAACTTCCGTACAGGCTTTTGTATGGGTACCGTTAGGTATAGGAGCGCTCCGCTTAGCAGAAACAAGCCTATTTTATACAAGAAGAACTGTTGTTTACTGGTTTTACAAATGATACAACGCAGTAGCGTAATACAAACAGTTGTATAAGAATTAAAGTCAAGTCAAGGTTAGGAGCGTAGGTACATCAGAAATAATGCCGTTTTTGTAAGAAAACTTCGTGGTTCAATGAAGCGTGATTTAGGTCAGAAATAGACCACGGCAAATAAAAAAGGAAAAATATTTACGGAAGCGTGGGTTAAGGTGGAACATAAATGACTACGCAGTAATTTTAATGAACTAGCTTTTGCTCGTAGCTCCTGATCTCGTTCACGTGAAGTTAGACCAGAACGTAGAGTTAGGCTGAAATCTCTCACACTCTCACACTCTCACTCTATTCAGACTCAAGACAGAGACAAAACGAGGTAGCTTTATGTCAAAGCATATCTGTGTCTCGTTTTAACCTCTATACGCTCTATAGATCTCAACATTAGAATAGACCACGACAAATAGGTAAAAAAAGACGTGTGGCACTCGGGGACTGTCGCGGTAAAGCTATTGCATAGCATTTTTTATCAACGCCATTTAGCGGCTCACCGCTAGATGTCGTTGATTAAAAAATGCGCCATCTAGCGGCTCACCGTAGAGGAGTCCCGTGTCAGGTTATTTTCGTTACGGAATTTCTGGATTCGGTCTCCACGCTGGCCCGCGATAGAAGCTATGCAATAGCTTAAAAGCAAAAATATTTACGGAAGCGTGGGTTAAGGTGGAACATAAATGACTAACGCAGAAATTTTAATGAACTATATTAGCTTTTGCTCGCAGCCCTTGATTTCGCTCTCGTAAAGTTAGAATGTTCAAAAATCTCGCGGGAATAGTATTAACGATACAAATAAAGAACATATTAATTGCAATGTGCGAGTAAATGTTAAAAATTGTAATTGTACTTATTAACTTTTCTAAATACAATTTTAAGCAGTCTTTTTGATGTAGGTATTTCCAGGACTGAATATGTAAATAACATTGTGTTATTCTTATTATATTGAGTTGATTTGGAATCCGAAGTTTTTATGGAAGCATCTCGTAAAGTTTTTGTATCGATTAAAAATAGATTCACGTAAATCGATGTACATACGTAGAAAAACACAACTCCTCCTCCTTTTTCGAAAGTCGGTCAAAAATGCTTATGTTACTCCCGATAACATCAACTATCTACCAGTGAAAGTCCCGTCAAAATCGGTTCAGGCGTTCCCAAAATTAGCGGCAATAGACAAACAGACAGACAAAAATTTTAAAAATTGTTTTTTTCTTATAAGTAGGTACCATGATTACTTACATGTTATGCATTTAGTAAAAAGCTGTTATTTTCATATTAAAAATAGACACTTCAATTTTATTTATATATCGTATGTATACATCAGTATAGACTTAATTATTCCACGGGGACGCAAGTTTTGGGTTAATCGCGGTAACTCCGAACACCTGTTGCAGCATTATAATATTATAAGTTTAGTGCAGCATGGGAGCTGTATCCACGCAGGTATCCAATAGATAATGCCTGCGTCTTCATCCGCGATGATTTAGTTTTGTTAAATCCGGTGGGAACTCTTTTTATGACTCAAAACGGCTGCCAAATTTCAAATGACATTTCACAGGAGACAAAAAAAATATCCTCCTTATAATACCTATTATAAATGCGAAAGTGTGTTTGTTTGTTGGTTTATCCTTCAATCACGCTGCAACGGAGCAATGAAGTGACTTAATTTTTGGCATGACGATATTGACGCATGGGATAGTTGAGTCCCTGGAGAATGACATAGGCTACTTTTTATTATCCCGGAAAATCAAAGAATTCCCGCGGAATTTTTAAAACTAAATCCACGCGTATGAAGTCGTGGGCGTCAGCTAGTTTTTGTATAAAAATAAATATAGCCTTGTATCGTTCCTTGTGGGTATACTTCTCTATCTTCCTGAGCACACATCTTATCAAGATCGGTTTAGCTTTTCCGAAGTTCAGCTCATACAAACAGGCAGACAGATGATAATTTCAAAATTAAATTACATTTGGGTTATGAATTTATGATATCGATATGAGCTTCAGTTTAGATATTTTGAAGTCACATGCAGACAGATTAAAATTTGTGTAGATGCAGTTGTTAACAAAGATATATACATATAATATTATGTCAACCACAAATACTATACTCGTAAGTTACAATAATGTAAACCGCACGAGGTAATTTATTTGGTAGGCACGAAAATATCTTCATTATAGGTTTTCCGTACGCGTCATAATGGCGGCCACTTATTGCAACGCACGCACTAGAATAGAAAAATATAAATTATATATATAAATTGCAAATCACAACAAAATATGATAATATTATGATAATCGTAGCTGTATAAATAAGCGATTATTTTAATATTCAGTGCTTACTTACATGTAAGAATCATCAACAGTAATCGATTATAGCCATAATTGTAACCAATCATTTCAGACATTAGTAGTCAATATATTGATTATATACCTAACTAGCTTTTACCCGCGGTTTCGCTCACGTTAACTTAAATTTTTTAAACCCCTATTTTACCTCTTTCAGGGTTGAATTTTCAAAAATTCTTTCTTAGCGGGTGACTAAGAATTCATAGCTATTCTGTATGTCAAACATCCGTAAAGTGATTTGGGTTGTGCGTTGATAGATGAATCAGTCAGTCAGTCAGTCACCTTTCCCTTTTCATGTATCAAATTTTCATCCCCTATTTGATGCTTTAGGGGGTGGATTTTTTAAAATCTGTGAAACACGTCTTTTTTATTTTTATTCGAAAGCCGAATTACAAAGTTTCATAGATACAACTTGAAAAATAACTTGAAAAACGACGGACTTTCATACAAACTTTCACCCCCTATTTAATCCCCTTGGGATCGGAATTGTGGAAAATGCTTTCTTAACGGATGCCTACGTCCTATTAGCTATTTGTGTGCCAAACAGCCCGATCGGTTCAATGGTTAGAGCTGTGCGTTGATAGATCAGTCAGACTTTTATATATATATATATTTAGAAGAATATTAGATTACTTACAATATTATAAATGCGAAAGTATGATCTGTTGTAACTAACCTTAACGGGTCACTCGCTTTTTCGAGATTAGTTACAGAGATATCCTGTGGTGCGATTCATAAAAATGATTGATGGAATATAACGATTGCAATCGCCTCTGTTTGAACTCTAACTACACACTCGCTATTGCCTAAAACATTGTTGTAGAAAGAACGCGATAAATTCAGCCAGTCATCACAATAGGCATGATGACCGATTTTGAAAAACTGTTGGATAATGTTCGGAAGTAACTACCTACTATTTAAAAAAAATATCTTATTTAGGCAAAAAAAAAAATAGTTTCATAGATAAAATTGCCATTTCAATTTTAAATTTTAAAATTCACGCAAAAACGCTTGAAGGTGTCATGGCGTCGTTCCTGACGTCACTTCTATGTTTTTTCGTATTTTGTCAGTTTCAATTAGATGTGACGTCTCGCTCTGATTGGTGTTCAAACCAATATGGCGGATTGCTGTATTTTATAGGTTTGATTCTTTAGTCTAAGTTCATGAGAAAAATTCATAATTTCATTTATTCTTGATTGCCTATTGAGACTGTAGTTAATGCAGCTTTTACGGCTGGAAAATTCAAATGGTTATTGTGATACTTTTTATCTTAAAAAATCAAATAGCTCCCCCAGTTAAATGTAAATCATCCCCTGAATAAGAGTCTCTCAATGTAACCCCTTCTCTAATGTCATTATAATCGACATGTTATCTAACATTTCGTAAAAATTGTCAGTATGGGTTGCTTAAGTATTGGTAGTCTATCAAAAAGCTACGTCGGTGTAAACAGGCCTTAGTCTACTCGGCCTCAAGTCACTGGCCGGTATAGAAACTTATATTGCATCCGTCTTTATAATAACAGTGAACTTTTATTTTCACTACGTCGTAAATATGGATGTAACATGATAATAAATCAGAGCAAGTGCTAATTGTGGCTTGTCTGCATCGCAGTGCAGTGTTAATTTGAAATTAACGATCATCGACATAGATACATAGACACGAACATTAGAAGACAAAACCTGTACGCTACGCTGTCGTTATCTAATTATTCACTATGCGAAAGTGTGTTTGTTTGTTGGTTTGTTGGTTTGTCTTTCAATCAAACTGCAACTAAGCAATGAAGCGACGAAATTTTTGGCACTATAGGTATTAGGTATTGTTGGCTTTTCAATTCAAAATTAGGTGCCTATAAAACTTTATCACACAGATAGCACCCGGTGCGAACGTCGCCAATGACACAAGAACTAATGCACGGTCGACTGTGCATGTCAGTTGAACAAGGTGTGTGGTCGGAACGCCATATCTAGTACGTAGTACATTTATACCGATGTTAACGATCACGATGTTAAAGTCACGAATGTAATCATTGTAATATTACATGTCTCTTGCATAACAATGTTACTGTAATGTCATAACAGCCTGTGATAACAGCATAGGAAACGCAGTCATGCATCACTGATTCAGTGATATTTACACCTGATAATTATAATTTCGGTGTGTACCTAGTTATCAACTCTTTCTTCTAACGTTATTAACTTAAAACATCGGCCAAGAACGAGTCGAACCCCTACACGAAGAGTTCCGTACTATCATAGAAGATTTAACATCAGCTATTATTTAGATCGTGCAAAAATAAAAATTTCTATAAAGTATGGAGACCCTCTTTAACTTTTAACTCTTAATTATTATTAACTAGCGGAAGCACGCGACTTCGTTCGCTTCTTCAATTCATAATCGACAGTACTTAAATCCCCACAGTTTAGGTATGCAGAACCCTTGCAGCATCAGGATTGAGGGTCCTGAAATTTAACGATCTAAAATTTACTTGGTACCTGCAAAAACAATTCATAATCGACAGTTTCTAAATCCTTACAGTTTAGGGGGGCATTACCCCTGCAGCATCAGGATTGAGGTGTTGGAACCAGAAGTTTTCCCGGTAATACCAGCAGCAGGGCAGACTAGTTGATGCAGACATAAGGGGCGAGTGCATACATTTAATTAAAACCAGTATAAAAAGCTTTTTATCTCTGCTAAATTGTGGAAGGCGACTATAAACTGTACCTACACTTGTAATCGTAGGAACTTTTAGGAAAGTAGTGGACATAAATGAAAAATCTGCCGTGAAAGTGTAATAATAAATACGTAGGCAGTAGGTACTAACTAATTTAAAAATCTGTCACTTTACCACCGTAAAACATGGTAGGAAGTTTCCTATATTTCTACGTACAAAGGCAGCAAGCGATTTTTCATGTTCCACTACGATGGCTCTAAAAGACTGGGTATACTTGTAATAGAATGGATGTAAAACAGCTTATTTTTAACCAAGTTGTCCAATATTTTATTCCTCATTATTATTATTTACAGATTGGTTGTATGAGCCCAGCCAAAAAATTTAATCCACTTGTATCAAAAGCCGATCTATATAAATCACTAGCTGATTCCCGCGACTTCGTCCGCGTGGAAAAGGTTTAGAGTGACTTGCTATCCGCGAGAAGTTATACCCTCTATCTCCGAAAATATTTAGTTATTTTTTGGGTAACTTGAACCGTTTACGCAGCGCATGCAATGGAAGCCCTCAAATATGGATAATTTTCCCAGTTTTTGCAACATTTTTCACTGATGACTACGCTCCTATTGGTCGCAGCGTGATGTTATATAGCCTAAAGCCTTCCTCGATAAATGGACTATCCAACACAAAAAATAATTTTTCAATTCGAACCAGTAGTTCCTGAGATTAGCACGTTCAAACAAACAAACTCTTCAGCTTTATAATATTAGTATAGATGATAAATACCTACCCAACATTCTATTATCCATCCGCCTCCCTATTCTACCATCAGATACTTTAACCAAAATAATAACGCAGCTGTGCGAGGAAAGCTCTAAATATTTACTAATTACTATTAATTATATTAAATAAAGCTTTCCTAGAGCGCGAGGGGTCCCAAGTGTGTTCATTATTTTAAATTGTGAACCTGTGTTAATACTTTATATCTTTATATCAAAATAATAATGTTTAAAACGAATGATGGTAACGACAGCCAATACAATGGAGTCTAGCCAACATGAATAGAGAATGTATCTGTGGTTGCGTAGATAATGCTGCTGTGTGCTAACACAGATACATTCTCTATTCCCTCACCTCCATAGTTCAATAAGGCGGCAATCAGAACCGAACAGAGTTATTTACTTAATATGGCACCAAAAACAAGACTAGAACAAAAAACAGTACTGAAAATTCCTAATTAGTTAAAAAATCTACTATCCGGGAATTAGCCTGACAAGCCTTACACTGCGAATTTTATTGCTATTTGCTTAATTAGTACCTATATTAATTAGCAAACTCAAACTAATTTCTTCCATGTTAGCTTTTTGTACGCAATTTATCTAAAGAATGTCGGGTATGAGAAAATGGATTTTTTATAACTATATTACACACTCAAATGTTTCTCTTATATGGTATTGTCGATATTCATTAGTAGGTATTTTGTTTACGTTTCCGATTTCT